>JAQPPZ010001750.1:6048293-6672440 GCA_028583015.1 Wollemia nobilis
GAGAACAAACATTTCATCTTTGACACAAGTGCTACTAACGATTTTGTTGTTTCTTTGAATGCAAGAGGAGCAGCAAGGATCAAGGATTCATTCACACAAGCGGCGGCAACACTTTGGCCCGCCCATTTTGCATGTGGGCACGTGAAAGAGAGATGACTTTCCATTGATGTGACCAAGAGACAAGTTTGATGCTCCTTTCCCCTAAAAAGGGAGGAAGCTAATTGTAACCAAATTTGAAATACATCAATAAAAGAAGAGGGTTGTTTTGTTCCATTTTGGTTCTAATTTGTCTATGCTTTCTCCATTTTACGCATTTCTAATTTGTAGCATCAAGTTTAGTTTCGTTCTTGCATCGTGTTTGGAGTTTTCCCTTTTTGTTTTTTGGAATCTCGTGCTTTCAACTTGCTAGCATTATGGGCTGTATGACTATTGCTTCAAATAAAAATTGTGCCACATGTTAAAAATTTTGCATTCATGATAGAGCTAATTTTTATCCCATTCTTTATTAAAAATAGAGTTTGAATATTTGAGCATGATTTTCGAGTGAGGACAACAATTGTTTGAAGAAAAAGTAGACTAATAGTGGAAATTTATAGCTCAATTCCTTAGGGAGAAGCCTTCTATTTTATAGAATGAATCGATATGGAAATAGGCTAGATGAGCCAAATGGATGAGTATGGCAAAAGTTATTTGAAGTGAAACCATTCTGAATGCAGCATGCATGTGTTTGATGTCTAAGTGAGATAGCTCAAGAAAAACATGAAATATTAGTACCTTATGTATGTTTTTAATGTTATACAAAATTATGTATAATATTTGTATTTTATTATCCCTACTTCTAATGTGATTACCCTAAAAGGGTTTGTCTTGATACCAATAATCAGTTAGAAACATGTCATTTGAATTTGGTTTTTCTTGTTTTATCGAGGTCTCGAGTAGCAACTTAAGGGATGTAAAGTTAAATGACATCATATTTTAGAATCAGTTAATGAAAGGTGCTTTGTTAACCATTTTCTCTCTGTTGTATACTTTCTCAAGAAAAAATAAAGTTATTACTTTATTCTTAAATAATTTTATATGTGTGATTTAAATTAATTAGAACTGAGGAAATGAGATTATGATAAATTAAATACAAAGTTAGATATTATAGTAAGGCAGTACTTAATGGGAAGATTTATATGATGTGGAAGTTCAATTATGCCTTATCTATAGCTATCACTATGGAATGTTTACTCTTGATGAGATAGTTTAATGAATGATGATTTTCTTATATACATTTGGTCAAATAAATGTCTCTGAATAATATGATATGAGTACAACTTTTTATGCTATTTATTTTATGTGAAACATTGAAAGAAAAATGTGAATACCATTAAAGCAATATTTGGAAGAACATTGTTATTAGGTATGATTAATTTACGTATCTTAATTATATGAAAATGAAGTTCATTATTATAATTGCATTCTATGGCTACTATTAAGTACGATCCAAGGTTTATGATCTATTTATTATAAGATGATATTTTAATATATTTTTTATTTCAAAGTTTTATTTTAGCAAAATATATAAAGTAATTAAACCTAGTTCATAATAATGCTATTAGAGAACTTCTACTTGATATGAATATTGCAAAACTATTGGTGTCCCTATCATGACGTGTATAGTAATTGTACTTAAACCAATAAAAGACTTTTACATATTGTAAATAAAGAGCCAATAATAAAACTATTTTCTTTGGCTTGAGTTCTCAAAAAAAGTACTCTCTATTTTAACATCCATCACTTGCTCATTTTATAAAGCTAAATGGGTATATTTAGAAATGTGAGTTTTCTAAAAATATTATCATTTAAATAATAAAGTTTTAAAATATTTATTGTAAGAAGGGACTTGGTTGCAATGTTTAACCAAGCTTGGTAATTATGTGGTAATAGTATAGTGATAAAAGCATAATAAATGATGTTAGGAAGTCGATTGGATATTGTGGTTTAAGAGTAACTCCTCAAACTGAATCTTGTAGCAGCCTAAATTATGATAAACAAATGTTGAGCCAAAAATGGGTTGCTATGAAGTGACCATGTTAACCATTTAGCAGTACACCTCAAAGTTCACAAAGGAGTGGCATATAATTAATAAGTCATATTTGAAATCCATGCAAAGTTATATTTTTATCAGCTAATATGTGAACCTTACTTAAAGTTTGGATTAATTCCTTATATTTTTTAAAATAACTCCTTTGTGAGAGGAACAGTTAAGAGAAATTTTATGCGTTAAAATGTTAGAACCCTATAGGTTCTAATAATAAATTGTATAAGTTAATTAATAAAAACATGAATCACTTGCCCTTATAGAGAGGCTCCCATTGAATTAAATAAAGGATCATTTACAATATGATTCCTTCACATATTTATATCTACCCTAACCCTACCCTAACCTTAATCCTACGTCCTTTCAATATTACGGTTCACATAATAATTCATATTTAATTATTAAGACTATTCTCAACATTAATCTAAATATAATAAATAATTATTATAACTATCCTAACTCTAATATAAATAATTGTATTACTAATAGTTTAATTATTAATAATATAATTTATTTATTATAACAATGGTTATTAATAATATCGAATGCTAACATGCCCCGCTGCCTGGAAAAACTTTGTCCTCAAAGTTAGAATTGAGAACGTTGGAACGGTAGAATAGATGACTTCTTGTTTCGTTGTCGAAGATCCACCTTCCACCTAGATGTTTGATAATTGTAATTTTTGAATCATCAAATCCGGATCATAAAACAACAACTCTTCCACCCATTTAAAATTTGGTTATATTTTGAGTTTTCTCCCTCTTTTGGTGGTCCTCCTTTATACCTCTGCATAATAACAAGGTAGGCAAGCCTAAAGGTTTTCATCTGAATTTTCTTCAATTCAAATAAAGGTTGTAATAGATATTAGGGTAAAAATCAGATTAAATTTTAAGATATATTTGGGCAGAAATTGGAGTAAACTCTACTATCCACTTGAGCCAATTGCACCTTTTTCATACATGGTTTGCATAAAATTCTGGAATGATCGGTGCCATTAGGCGACTCCCGACTTCCTGATGAAGAGATACATGTACAAGCTTAGCGCAGCACACACCGTCTCCATCTGCCGAGCGAGGTCGGGAGGTAAACCGTTAGAAGGCTTCAAAATGTGATCGACAACCTCTTTGGCATTGGCCATTTGAATGAGGATACCTGTTGTTCGATCCCCTCCAAACATAACTGTATGCAATTTCATCCTGGGTTCCCTTCTTTTCATGGTGGCCACAACATCTATGGGATTCCCTCCATTGTTGTGACCCCCATCGCTCAAGAAGATAATAATGGGTTCTTTCATGCCTGCTGTTGGGTTGTTAACTACAGCCATCATTATATTCTCTGCCTCTCTCAATCCAGATATATAGTTGGTGCCACCAACGGCATAATACTGAACAAGACAATCAACAACATTTTCATCCATCTCTTGCATCCTGATAGCCATAGATGCAAGATTATGAAACATAACATTGGATATGTAATCCTCAGCACCCATGTCAAGACGGGTTTTTATAAATTCCAGAATGGCATGGTACGCGCAACCAAGCCTGTTATTGTGGGTTGACTTAAATCTGGAACCCCTGGGTGGTGGTTCATCTTGAGAGCTCATTGAACTTGATCTGTCAACAATAAAGATGACATGGCAGTGTGACACTTCCTTGGATTGATCGCAGGGAAAACAGTGGGCATGTGTGCTTACATAGCCTTGTAGAAGTTATGTTTCTTCGCCTGTGTCTTTGAATAGGAGCATGCCATAATTTCTCAGTGCATAAGGAAGGCTCTGCACGAGCATGTGTTTTGCTGCAGTAGAGATTGCAAAGGCCATACGGGTGCTGCTCTTCAGTAGTGTAAGGATCAACAAATCCAACATATTTCTTGTAAGCCTGATGGGTCATTTCATCCTTGGAGACATTCTTATCAGGTCCATATTGGGTAGTCTCATGTCTACAACCATCATAGAGTTTGCCGGTGCATTAAGGGCCTTTTGGACAAGCAAAGAAAATGGATGTGGCCTCAACCTTCCATATGCTATTTTGTTTGCAAAAGATGTTGCACATCTTGGCCGCTCCTCCCTCTCCCCATGTTGGGTGTCTGCATCTTCATCAAGACCGGTAACAATACCATTGTAACACCAGAGGAATACAAGACTTGCTCCACTGTATATCATGTCAACTTCCTCGTTCTTGTGATCACTGCTGATAAGTTGGGTAACGCCATCTCCGGTGATGAGGTCTAAAAATGAAAGCCCACAATAGGAAATTAATATTTGTGAAAGCTGGGGAGCAAATGTGTTTTGGAATGCATCGGTCATATGCTCAGATCATGTTTGCACCGGTTCTCCTGGCGTGCCTTGATGAGTCCCAGCATATTGCATCAAAATCTGGGACCATGCCGTAGAGTGCACTCTGAGCGTGATCCAACGGGTTTCAAAAGTTTTTCGCCTGTTATAAAAATTACTTCTAAAACCAAGAAAGCTTGTACCTGATTTTCCATTTGATTAAAGGTTTAACAGATGAAATATATCACTACAATTAAAATATAACAAAAAGTAGTAAGCCATTCCGCACCGTCTGGCAGCCTCCATCGTGGCTAAGAGGATGTCCGCCACTTTTTTATTTTATTTTATTTTTTATAATAATTAATTTAAAATTTATTGTTAAATAATCCTCACCCTCTTGCACTTTATTGAACCTTATTGAACCTTTGAGTTGGCTTGACATTTGAAACAGAATCAACCTGAGCATGGCACTAAATTTAAATTATATTTAAATTTACAATATGATTTCTTCACATATTTATATCTACCCTAAATGGTTGACATAATAATTAATATTTAATTATTAGGACTATCCTAAACTTAACCTTAAATATAATCATTAATTATTATAATTATCCTAACTTTAATATAATTAATTATATTATTAATAATTTAATTATTAATAATATAATTTATTGGTTATAATAATAAGTATTAATAATGAAGTTAGGATATGGAATCCTAACATAAAATGTACATAAATGGTTGTATTAAATAATTGCCTCTCTATTATGATCATTCTATTAATGCAAAAAGCATATTCAATTATTGTTATTGTTTATTTGTAGAAGAAACAAACTACATGAAGGATGTTGAATAGAGCTTATCCTAGTTGGTAGACTAGTGCTATTGGATTTATATTTAATTGTATATTTTATTGATAAGAATAGATATGCAGTATATAATTGATTTATTGCTCCTCATGCCTAATGGAGTAAATTAAGATCTAATTATATTTATGCAAAATTGAATTAAAGAGAAGAGTTGTTTTGAAAGTGAGCCCAAAATATTGGATTAAAAACAAATGAAGTATAACTACCCATAGATTTGTTGGAAAATATGGTATGAGACTTATGAAAAAACAAATTTGGAAAGAAGTAACTTGAGAACCAAGTTAAGGATATAATTAATCCTTGTAAATAAGAACTTTATAGCTGAGTAAATCCCAACTTGGAATAGGATGAATATGAAATCGTTTAATAATGCAACTATTTACAACAATAATGTTCTTAATATTATATGAACTCCTGGCTAAGGAATATAAGATTGGATGTATGGGTTATGAGAATTAACATCCAAAGGTATGGAATAAATTATGTGAATCTTGGCTCAAGTGCAAATATTGCATAAAGCAAGTCTCAAAGCAATTGTAGTTTGATATACCTAGGTGTTGTAGGTGAGTTGGAGAGGAGAGAGCAATCCTCCAAGAGAGGTCCCAGGTTTGAATATTTACCCTACAAAAATAGTGAATTGGGTACCCAAAATCTAATTGATAATATTGGTGCAGGCAGGGTCTGAGTCCCAGGTGACTTTGATGGTGTAGAACCCCCTGGTCGTGGTCTCTTAGACCAAGGCAGCCCCATAAGGGGCTTTTTTCAATAAAAAAAAATTATAGTTTGATAGAATTAGTCTAGATAAAACTCGATCATAACTTGTAATGAGGGGTGGTATGATATACCATCTCTAGGTTGTTGTATGGGTAGTACTATGACATGTCCCATGTTCATTTAACTTAGCTAGTTCAACCACAACATTTGGTATTGCACAAACGATTGTGAGTCACAATGGGTATGAGTGATCAAGTCCAAGGTCAGGGTATTGACATGGCTCTAGTTGACTCCTGGTAGGGGACAATCAACTAGACATGAGGAATATGAATGTTGATCCCTTGCATAAGTAAATTTTTAAATAAACCAACTAGTTATATCATGAATTCACAAATGTTGAACAAGTCTCATAGTTAAATTGTGAGTTCAGAACATGTCGACCAATTAGGTCATGGGTTAAAAAATTCTAAGGGATGGGAAAAGAAATCATACTCCTCTAGGGGTTATGGACCCTAGAGGATAATCCCATCTATGAATTGACCCATATTTTAGAACTAGAGACTAATAAATAAGACAAGTCAATTCCACAGATTGGCACCTTTATAGAATTTGACCAATCTCATTCACTTGGATGGTTGTTTGTAGTATTCTTGAACCTAAAAGTGGTGTGATATACCATAATGATTCAAAATATATGTTATTGATTCATTGGGTAAAAATATAATTACTAAGTTGTGAAATTGAAAGCACAATCATATTTCGTTGTGAACATGTAAGCACATTCTTCATTGCTATGATCATGAGAGCACTCTTAGAGTTTAACAATGAATTTAAATGAAAACAAATACCCTAAGGAAATTCTTGACTTATATTTTTGGTACAACCAAGTCAGTAGACTTAGGTTGTTACACTCTTGATCCAAAAAAATATTGCATTCCTAGATAACCATTCTCCTTAATACACAAACAATGGAGAGCTATAAGACGTTTGTATAACTTATTTTCAAACAAACATTTTAAGCACTCTCTAAAGGAATATTCTTCCCATCCTATAAAAAGTTGTAATTATCATGAATTCACAAATGTTGAACAAGTCTCATAGTTATATTGTGAGTTTAGAACATGTTGACCAATTAGGTCATGGGTTAACAAATTCTAAGGGATGGGAAAAGAAATCATACTCCTCTAGGGGTTATGGACCCTAGAGGATAATCCCATCTATGAATTGACCCATATTTTATAACTAGAGACTGATAAATAAGACAAGTCAATTCCACAGAATGGCACCTTTATAGAATTTGACCAATCTCATCCACTTGGATTGTTGTCTGTAGTATTCTTGAACCTAAAAGTGGTGTGATATACCATAATGATTCAAAATATATGTTATTGATTCATTGGGTAAAAAAACAATTACTAAGTTGTGAAATTGAAAGCACAATCATATTTCGTTGTGAACATGTAAGCACATTCTTATTGCTATTATCATGAGAGCACTCTTAGAGTTTAACAATGAATCTAAATGAAAACAAATACCCTAAGGAAATTCTTGACTTATATTTTTGGTACAACCAAGTCAGTATACTTAGGTTGTTACACTCTTGATCCTAAAAAATATTGCATTCCTAGATAATCATTCTCCTTAATACACAAACAATGGAGAGCTATAAGACGTTTGTATAACTTATTTTCAAACCAATATTTTAAGCACTCTCTAAAGGAATATTATTCCCATCCTATAGAAAGTTGTAATTATGCTATAACCTCCCTCTAAAATTTTCTAGTAAAGGAGAAGGCAACAAATAAATGATCAACTACTTCATTGTTTGACTTACATTAATGACACCTTCCTAGACCATTCCAATTATTCTTTTGTAATACCTCCCATGACAAAAACCTTATTTTTTATTGCAAGACATAGGAACAATATTGTCTTCAATGGGGCTTTCTACTTCTAGAGTGTCTTCCACCACCATGTTGATCATCATTTCTATCTTCCAATAGAGTTAGATACCCCAAATTTGGAGTGTACTCTCCCTTAGATCTACTTTTTGTCCGAAAAAATTGATTAGTTTTCTCTTACAACTTGATATGTATATATTTAAGTCTCCAAATATATTCTTCCCACTAATGTGCCTTTTGGCCCTAAATCCCTAACACTGTTACTTTCTTCCATCCTTGACTCCAATTTGTAGAATATTCTATGTTAGCTACTTCAGAAATATTTCCAAACCCTTAAGCTCTTTGGGTCCGAATTACATTATTTGGTAGTATACCTCCAAAGGTCTAATCCCGATATTATCCTTAAACCATCCCCTATTTCTAGGTAATATAATCACCCACAATATAAAATGCCTGAATCATTTCCTTCCAATAGATTAAAACATTATGGGTTTTCTTCATTGGGTACCTTATCGACTCCTCAACTATGAGTGGATCTAAATAATTTTCATGTATGATATTATTTCATAATACTTACTTTAATATTATCTTCCAAACACACTTTTTTCTAGAGCCTTGCTAAATAGGAAAATGTTCTTAGGTTCCCATCCTCTATTTTCCATGGGCTTGGATAAGGATTGACATTTAATCAAGGGAATACCTTTCCTTTCTATTTCCTTGTCCATAAGAACCTATAATTTATCTATCTATTATTTTCCAAAAACACCTTTTGGTATATAAGCTAAATATTACCAATATTGGTATTGCCTCCAACACAGAATTAAACAAAGTCAATCTTTTCCCCAAAGAGAGCCATTTGTTGCACCGTATATTAATTCTTCCTTCCACATTTTATCAACCACTTCTAATATTGTTTAGTTTAGTCATTGGATTTAAAAAATAACCCTAGATATTTCAATCCTTCTTGAAGATCAAATATGTTAAAGGAAAAAATTTCACCTATTATTGTTTGATTTTGATCCACACGGTTAAAAGAGATGCTTGAATTATGTGCATTAATATGCATACCTATTGCTACATAAAAAATATCTAAATATTGTTCTAAATTATATGTAACTCTTACTATTCCATATATAAAAAGGATAACATCATCTAAAAAAATTTGACGTGTGACTTCTATTGTTCTATCGATTCTAATTTCCTTTCTGCTCCTTCCTTCCTAGCTTGTAAAATATACCTGCTTAATCGTTCAGCTACTAAAATAAATAATATTGGTGACAAGGGGTAACATTGTCTAATCCTATGAGAAGCTTTGAATAACTAAGAGGCTTACCCATTAACCAACTCTGCAAAATAAATACATCTCATAATCCAATTCACCATCTACATATAAAACCTAATATGAAAAAGAATAATTCTTAAATATAGCCAACTTACACTGTCAAAAGCCTTGAAGAGATCCAACTTCATCACCACTATTGATAATTTCTTTGATTTTATTATATGAAGACTTTGTTGAGCAACATCAATTGCTTCATGAATTTGTCTACCATGTAGGAAACTGAATTGCTCAATAGACATAGAAGTAGAGAAGAAAATTTTTGTTCTTGATGCAATTATATTAACTATGATTTTATACATAGTTATACAAATAAATGGGCCTAAAATAATAAAAGTAAGAAGGTTATAATCCACAATTATTTTTGCATTTATCCTTTCTTTTTTTCTAAAATCCATGTCCCTGAGTAGGCTAGACTCCAAAATGTCACAGGGCCTGAGAAAGAATTTCACAGTCCACGTGTCAATTCTTGGACTCTTATATTTCTAGAGGGAGGTTAAAACAACATTGATCTCCTTTGATAATTTCTTAATCAACTTGACATTGGCTTCCTCATATATAAATATGGGAAAGAGAGAAGTTATTCTAACTAATTTAGCTATATTAACTTGACTAGGATCCTTGTATAAGTGACCAATATGCCTTACGTCCTTGTTTGATATTCGTTTAAAGGAGGAGACTTTACTTCCATCTTGTCCCTGTAGCTACCAAATTGTATTTTATTAATTTTAGCGATTTGCAAACCTATGAAAAAATTTAGGGTTCTCATCCCCACTTGCAATCCATAGTGCTCTAATTTTGAGCCTCCATCATGTTTCTCTCTATGCCAACAATATTCAATTATCTTGTCCAAATTTCTATATTGAAGTTTTATTTCCTCATCCATATCTTTATCAAAATCATCTGCTAGAAAAACTACAAGCTCCTCCTCAATCACCCTTAGTTTTTTCTCATCCATAAATTTTGTATGGGTCCACTAAACCACTATTGTCTTAACCTTGTTTTAGATTTGTTGCAAATTTTATAGTATCATATTATCTTAGACTAAGCTCAAACATCACCTATTCTAATTTGACTAGATTTACAAAGCTATCCTCTTTTAGCCACTCAAAATTAAATTTTAAAAGAGGATAATATATTTTTTCTCCTCTTTTGTTATAAGAAGCATGATAGAGGAGTGATTAGAGTCTCCTCAGACTTCAACCCATGACTTCAATCTATAAGTGTTATTTACCAAACTCTCTACTACTAAGAATTTATCTAGTATCTTAGATATTCTATCAACCCCTATCCTCATGTTTCTCAAATTTAGGATATATTTTATAGGCACCGGGTCTACCAAACCCTTGGATTCAAACTTTTGGATGAAGTAATTAGCCATTGGATTAGTTATCACAACAATACCCCATACTTCACTCCTTAAAAGACTTAAGTTTTAATCACCTCCTAAAATTAAATTATTATCTCCTAAAAAAATTTAATCCATAATCTTATCCCAGTATTGCATCCATTCTTTCTAGGGGCTATAAATGTTCATCGTAGTCACTATTTTCCTGAGCTCTACTAAAAATATTTCAGTTCCTACTCCTAAGTCAAGCAATGTAAATTTGGTTAGCCTAAAATTATTTGACTTTAGCCTTGTGGCCACTCCTTCGGAGGCTTCTATAGCATCAAGGGCTATAAAATCCCATCCTTTAAGTAAATTATTGAGATCTTCCATCACTTTCATAGCTAACCCTTTTGTATCTTTTAGTAAAATTTTTGGATTATGCATTTCTACCAACCTACAGATAGCAAGATTTTTTAGAGCTGCATATCCCTTGAATATTTAAGGATATTACATTCATTGATTAATTATGTCTAGGATAATTCTTGCTCTAAGGATCCTCTTTAAGTATGGTAGCTTGCCTTATTGAACTTCACAGAGGCTTTTATTCTTAGCAATGAAGTAAAAAATCTTCTACCCCTTATACTAGAAGACATCTATCCCCTGAATCTTTATTGGATCCTCCTACAAATATTTCTTCCTTTAGTCTTATTCTGCATTTTATGGATCTTTGTGGATACCTATGGGTTTTTAGGGACATAATATCTTCCTGACCATAGGCAATGAAGTGGGAAAGCTTATTTAAAGTAATTTACTTGAGAATCATTAATAAAAAAATTACCAAAGTCTAAACCTGGGTATAGATCTACTTCCTTCAAGGATGAGGAATTTAAGGGTCATCCTTGACCCTTAACTTTATCCTTTCCTTCTTCTAGTGGAGACATTATTTTACAAAGTGGTAAATCTAGCCAGTGGTTATTTGAGGGAATCAAAAGAGAATTACATATAATATCATATGAGAAATGAGATGTGACAATATATTTTCTTTGAAAGCTTGTATTTGGGTCCAAAAACATGAAATATATTTTTTATTTTTATAATCCTAGCCTTACTTTAATATGAGATTATTTTGAATCTATAACTTGATCTATTATAAAAATTTATTTGTCTTCTCTATATTTTTTTGTTCTTTCCCCTGATTTCTTTGGCTTGTGTTCCTTATGCATTGATTCAATAATATAATAAATATGTAATTTATGTTCCTAAAGAGAAAAATGCATCTCATTTTCATGCTTAAATATCTCTCTATCTTTCTTATGATACCAAACATTCTTTACAAAATTAAGAGAACAGTCCCTTACAATATACCCATAATTATGACAACATGCACACCTAAAAGAAACACCAATATAGTCTAGGTTTTGTATATGCATCCCTTTGTTATACTTCAACACAATTTCCTTCACCAATCCATCTCTCTAGTCTTCATCAATAGCAATCCTAGTCATTTTCCTCATGCATGAGGATTAATACCTCTTTTCCACCTCCAAGAAAGAACCAATGCAATTGCCTATGGCTTGGAAAACATCTCTAGCCCAAAATTCTAATGGTAAGCTTGGTAACATTACCCATATAGGGTCAGAATGTATTTGAGTGGTTATATGGTCAAAACAAGGATATACAATAGTATTTCAAAATTAATGGGACAAGTGCAAGAGGGAGATGTGCCACTATGGTTTACAACAATGCATATCTCTATTTTGTGCTTGTCCCATTAATTTTAAAATTGTTGGGAATTCCGCATAATTTCACTATGCATACCAAGATGACAAAGCATTCTAAAGAGTTTAGAAAGAGGTATTCATGTCAATATATCTTGAATACATTCATGAGGCAGATATTGAATTATGTATGCTACTTGTTCTATCATAAGATCCTTATATTATTGGATTAAATGCTAGTGAATTATGAAACATGTATGGATTCATCCCAGAGGTATAATTTATTTCATTCTTGATATTGCAGAACTGTTTTCCTTTCTCATCTTTGGCATTGCAAATGAAATTTCTCTTTTGATTGTTCATCATAGTTTCTCTCTATCCTAATATAGTGAAATATTAGTATCTACAAAAACACAGTAAAATAAAATATTAATTTTGTAAAGAAAAAAGTAGTAGGCTATCACTTATAGTTTTTGCAATAGCTACATGGATGACTATAAAGGTTTAGTGTTGGTGGTATACTTGTTTGTTTTTCTATATGTCCTAATCCACCCAATCGTGGGTCTGTAGTATTAGTCTCTAGTGGTTTTTTTTACAGCTAACATCACATTCATTATTCTATTTGAACTTCAAAATATTAAATTATTTTATTTTTTAACTCAAGTAATCACAAAAAATATATATATATTATTTTTATCAATATAAACATCAAAAAATAAATCACTAGAGACTAATACGATGGACCCACAGTTGGGTGGATGAGGACGAAAATATAGATAAAAATATAAGTATGCCACCAACACTAAATCCTAATCATTTCCCATACAACTATTGCAAAAAATATAAGTGATAGCCTACTACTTTTATGTTTGCATTCTTCAAAATCAAGATTTTACTTTACTCTATTTCCATAGATACTTATATACCATTCTATTAGGATAGAGTGAAACTATGGCAAATAATCGAAAGAGAAAGGTCGGTAAAAATGTCGAATATGACAAAGGAAAACCATTTTACAGAGTCATGAATGGAAGAAATGATACCTCTAGGATGAATCAATGCCTATTTTGTTGTTCACCAGTATTTACTTCAGCAATAAAAGGATCTTATAATAGGGAACAAGTAGAATACATAATTCAATCTCTACCTCATGACTGTATTAAATATATATTAACATCGAGACATATTTATAAACTCTTTAAAATGCTTTGTAATATTGGTATGTAAAGTGAAAATTGTGTGGAGTTCTCAATAATTTTAAAATTAATAGGACAAGTGCAAGAGGAAGATGTGCTACTATGGTTTACAACAAGGCACATATCCTTGTTGCCCTTGTTCCATTCATTTTGAAATTGTGGAGAACTCCACACAATTTCACTATGCATACCAAGATGACAAAGCATTCTAAAGAGTTTAGAAAGAGGTATCCATTTTAGTATATCTTGAATACAGTCATGAGGCAGATATTGAATGATGTATTCTACTTTTTCCCTATCATAAGATCCTTGTATTTCTAGAGTAAATGCTAGTGAATGATAAAACGGGTATGGATTCATCCTAGAGGTATCATTTATTCCATTCTTGACTTTTCAAAAAAAATTCCTTTCTCATCTTTGGCATTGCTATAAAATTTTCTCTTTCAATTGTTCACCACAATTTCTCTCTGTCCCAATATAATGGAATATTAGTATCTACGAAAACACAGTAAACAAAAATCTTAATTTTGTAAAGACAAAAGTCGTAGGCTACCACTTATATTTTTTGCTATAGATGGATGGGTAAAAATTAGGGTTTAGTTTTGGTGGTATACTTTCCTATTTATCTATCTATTCATCCTCCTCCACCCAAATGTGGGTCCATGCTATTAGTCTCTAGTGATTTTTTTTTGTAGAGCTAACATCCCTTTCATTATTCTATTCAATCTTTGAAATATTAACATTTATTTTTTTAAACTCAAGTAGTGACAAAACAACATACAAATAATTTTTATCAATATAAACATAAAAAAATAAATCACTAGGGACTAATACTATGGACCCGTGATTGGGTGGAGTAGGACGCATATATAGACAAATAGACAAGCATACCACCAACACTAAACCCTAATAGTTTTCCATCTAGCTATTGCAAAAATATAAGTGATAGACTACTAATTTTGTCTTTGCATTCTTGTAAATCAATATTTTATTTTAATCTGTTTCCATAGATACTTATATTCTGCTATATTAGGATAGAGTGAAACTATGGCAAACAATCGAAAGAAAAATACCAATAGAAATGCCAAATATGAGAAAGGAAAATAGTTCTACAAAGTCTAGACAAAGGAAATGATACCTCTTGGATGAATCCATACCCATTTCATCGTTCACCAGCATTTAATCCAACAATACAAGGATCTTATGATAAGGAACAATTAGAATACATCATTCAATATCTACCTCATGACTAAATTCAAGATATATTGACATCGATACTTATTTTTAAACTCTTTAGAATGCTTTTTTATCTTGGTATACACACTAAAAATTGTGTGGAGTTCTCCATAATTTTAAAATGAATGGTAAAACTAGAAGAGGGATATGTGCGACTATGGTTTATAATAATGCACATCTTCCTATTGTGCTTTCCGCATTCATTTTGAAATTATGGAGAACTCCACACAATCTCACTATGCATACCAAGATGAAAGAGCATTATAAAGAGTTTAGAAAGAGGTATGCATGTCAATATATATTGAATATATTCATGAGGAAGATATTGAATGATGTATTCTACTTATTCTCTCTCATAATATCCTTGTATTGGTAGAGTAAATGTTGGTAAACGATGGTATGATCATAGATTCATCCGAGAGGTATCATTTTTTCCATTCCTAACTTTGCATAACTATATTTATTTCTCATATTTGGAATTGCTGCCTTCCTTTCTCTTTTGATTGTTTGCCATAGTTTATCTCTATCCTAATATAGTGGAATATTTATATCTGTGAAAACACATTAAAATAAAAGCTAAATTTTGCAAAGACAAAAGTAGTAGGCTATCACTTATAGTTTTTGCAATAGTTGTATGGGTGACTATTAGGGTTTATTGTTGGTGGCATACTTGTTGATGAGCAGAAATTATGTCTCGAAAAACAATCATTTCTCTTCCATAAATTATAAATTCGGTAAGTCAGTAAAATTACGAGTGTCACGCATAGTATATGCCTACAGTTTTGGGGAATAAATATTTTTGTACCTTATTTAGTTTGGTGAGGGATATTCATGCATTTGAGTTTTAGCCAAACCAAATAAACTAAGTGTGTAAAAATTAAATAAACAAATTACAATACTGGAAATGAAATGCTAGAAAGAAATGTATAGGAAATTAAATTCACGAAAAATAAACACACACCTAAATTAAATAAAGCAGGAAGTAAAATAATAAATATGATCTACAAAAAATAAATAACAAAAATAATTAGAGGAGGACTACTATAGGGAGTGGGCCCAAGGTTCTGCAGATAGTCCGCTCGACTAGCTACGTAGAGCTTACTCGAATAAGAGGAGTTGCACTCTTAATCAATTAAAAAAAGAATGAAATGAAGAATAATTTTTGTGTAAATTAATCATTGATCATCGTTCATTTAGCCTACATATTTATATAAAGTACAACCAGATATTGTTACAATAAAAAATTAATCTAATTTAATCACATGACATGATTAGTTACAATTGGTTCTACACAAATTTTATTTCCCTATTTTAAAGCATGTTCATTCACCAGAAGGATAAATATATAAATCCTTAGGTGTATGTAACAAACACATCCTTAAATTAATGCATCTAAAAATAATATGCTTTAAGAGCTTTACAAAGTCAACTAGCCAATTAGTTGATAATAATAAAATATACTTTATTCTATTTAATAAATGCATGATTAAAATATTCCTCCTTTTTCTTCATGTGCAACAACCTCCTTAGCTTACTGGTCAACTGGTCAAATTTGAATTGGTCATATGGCATATCCAATGTGGATGTCTTTAATGTATGGGAGTAATGTGCCTACCTAAGTAAGGCACTGCCTGAGTAAGGTGCCTACATCAATAAGGCGCCTGCCTAAGTAAGGTGTTAGAGTAAGGTGCCCACCACCTGAGTAAGGTGCCATAGTAAGGCACCACATGAGTAAGGTGCCACCAGAGTAAGGTGCCACAAGAGTAAGGCACCACTTGAGTAAGGCTCCTTCTTACACACTGTTAGGTCCAAGTGGGGTGTAGACTAGAAAACACCATATTAGTAGCAAAACCTACATTTATACATAATTTCCACTAAAAACACCCGTTAAGTATAATACCAAACTTTATATCAATTATATGCATAAGTTATATAAAAATACATCTCACATGCTAATTAAACTAGTAATGATGCCCCTAAATAGTGTATATAAAATGAGCATTTCCGGTGCTCATCATCCTTCCATGCCTAAATATTGTCACGTCCCCGTGACAACAACCCCCTAGAATATTTTTTATTTTATTTATTTATTTATTTTTGTATATGGGAGTAAGGTGCTAAGAGTAAGGTGCATCTTTTAAATGGGATTTAGGCATCAAGAGTAATGTGCCTCTCCTCATTTTTTTTTTAACATCTTTATTTCTTGCACTACAACACTAGTGGAAGCACTGCGACACCAACGCAAGCACATTGCACTAATTTTGATAAATTTTGCCATGTTATTGCCTATCTGAGCCTTCACATAGATATCATAGGGCCACATTTTTTAGTTTTACCCATTGGTCAAATTTGGTGAGACCAAATTTCACGCTGGCTGCCATTGTCATGATGCAACAATGAAATAATGCCAATTTTATTCACGCAATGCCATAGGCCTTTTTTTTCAATCTACTTCCACTCCCGTGTATCTTCTCAGTTTTACGCCAAAGGGTAAATTAATCGAACTATTGTTCTCTGAACTTTTGTTCTTCCTCCCATGCCTATACCAGGATATCTTCCATGCTGAAGAGGAACCCAAGGTTCCCAATGCAGATCTTAACTTAGCAAATGATATCCACTTGATCTCGACCCCACGTAAATTGGAGGATGGTTCGCACATGTCAGTTGAGGAGACAACTGACGTAGACATCAGATTTGACCCAATGAATCCACAGATCATCAAGCTGGGGGTAATCCTATCCTCTAAAGAGCAAGCTAACTACATTGCCCTTCTTAAGGAGAAGAAGGAGGTTTTTGCATGGTCTTACAAAGACATGTTGGGGCTAGATCCATAGCTAGTCATGCATAACCTAACGCTGGATCTGACAGTCAATCCTGTAAAGCAAAAACTATGTAAGATGCACCCAAGAGTAGCCTTGATGGTTAAATATGAATTGTAAAAGTTGTTGGATGCATAGTTTTTCATCTGCATGGATTACCCACCATGGTTGTCCAACATGGTGCCCATTAAGAAGCCTAACGGGAGGATTCACATATGCACTAATTTTTGAGATCTAAACAAAGCGAGTCTTAAGGATTATTTTCCCTTGCCAAGCATCGATGCATTGGTAGAAGCTACAATGGGTCATTAAATGCTCTCCCTAATGGACGATTTCTTGGGATACAATAAAATTCATATCAATCCTAAGGACCAACTAAAAACGACATTCACAATGCCTTGGGGAACATTTTGTTATAAGGTCATGCCTTTTGACCTTAAAAATGTTGGCACCACATACCAACGCACCATGACGTACATCTTCCATGATTACATGCACAAAACTTTGAAGGATTACATGGATGATTTGTTAGCCAAGTCCCTCTTGCACCCAAACCATCTCAATGACTTGAGAAATATCCTTGATCGCCTCATAGAACACAAAGTCAGACTAAACCCCAAGAAATGCATATTTGGCATCACATCTAGAAAACTCTTGGGTTTCATAGTCTCAAAGTGAGAAATCAAGGTGGACCCAAACAAATTCAAGACAATCCTTGAAATGCTCCCCCCAACTACCATCAAGCAGCTCATAATCCTATAGGGAAAGGTCACGTCAATCAAGCGCTTTATAGCATAGTTGTATGACAAGTTTTGACCCATGAATAAATTATTGCATAAGGGGATAGCATTCCACTGGGATGACGAATGCTAGTCAACATTTGACGACATTAAACAATACTTGGGTTCACCTCCAGTATTGGCACTGCCTAGACCAGGAGTGTCGTTCTACTTATACATCTCAGCTACTAAGGTGGCACTGGGCACCATGCTCACCCAGAAGAATGAACTTCACAAAGAACAAGCTACTTACTACCTTAGCCGCACCCTGGTCGGTTACAAACTTAACTATGCATACATCGAGAAGCTCTACTTGGCAGTGGTGTTTGCTACCAAAAAGCTATGCCATTACATGTTGAGCAACATGACATATGTTGTGTCTAAGGAGAATCCATTGTGATACATGATGATTTGTACTTATCATAGTAGTCTGTACAGTGAAATAGATCATGTTGTTGACGGAGTTTGACATAGAATTCATTGGACAAAAATCCATCAAAGGTCAAGTCATCATCAATCAACTAGCAGAGGCTCATCTTGAAGATGATTAGCCTCTAACCATAGAACTACCCGATGATGGGGTCTTTCATGTCTCAAAATCGCCAGATTATGATGATCCTGAGTCACAGGTTGACATAACCCTATTTTTTGATGGTTCTAAATGTGAGCAAGGAGGTGGCATGGGAATTGTATTCTTCACACCGCAAGGGGCCCCAATCCCCTTGTCATTTAAAATTGATTTCTCATGCACCAATAACAACATTGAATATGAATCCTTGCTCATAGGTCTTTAGACAACAATCACCATGAACATCAAATGCTTGAACATATTTGGTGATTCACTATTAATCGTCAACCAAGTGAAGGGGGTATTCCAATGTAAATGCCCAGTTTTGCAGGCCTACAAAGCCCTTGTGGACAAGTTCCTGGCAAAGCTTGAATGGTACGACATCAAGGCGCTCCCTCGATCATAGAATAATTTTGCAGATACTATGGACTCCTTCGGGTCACTAATCCCGTAAGACCTTTCAGGTGATATGACAACTATTCAAGTCAAAATACTATCGCAATCCATGATGGAGCGTGCAAGCTCTGACTCAATGCCAAGAGTCCACTTGATCTATATTGAACCATATCCGGAAAAGTTCTCTCGAATCCATAACTATTTGAATCACGCCAACTGGGGGTCCTTATTCTCCCCTACTCCCCTTAATAGCAACACAATGTTATTCTTGCAGATTCTTTCTCGCTCAGATTTTGCTAGGGATAAACTACAAGAGGGATTGGTTGTTCATACCATCGATTTTTTAGATCAGGAGGATTGGTATTCACCCATTAGAGACTACCTAAAGATAGGTAGCCTCCCAATTGGACTATCGCATGCCACAAAAATATCATTTAAATATAGAGTGGCAAAGCATGTCTTGTTGGGAGACATTTTGTACCATCGCAGCTATGAGGGAATCCTCCTTCGTTTCTTGGACCAGCAGGAGTCCATTGGGGTGATCACCCAAGCACATGATGGTACCTGTGATGGCCACTTCAGCGGTATGGCCATCGCAAAGTGCATTCTTTGCATGGGATACTATTGGCCATATTTAGAGTGAGATTGATGTGCTTATGTAAGGAAGTGCATGAAATGTCAACACCATGCTAATCTAACACACGTACCTTCTCAAGACTTGCATCTGATCCAATCAACTTGGCCCTTTTCGTAGTGGGGCTTAGATCTAATTGGAAAGATCTCCCCTATGTCTTCAGGCCATCACACGTTCATCATAACAGCCACAGAGTATTTTACCAAGTGGGTGGAAGTAGTTTCACTTACCTCTACGATAGGAACCCACATCATGGAGTTTATTTTGCATAACATCATATGCCATTTTGGTATTCCATCCAATATAATCTCGGATAAGGGGACGTCCTTCAAGAACAAATGCATGCGTGCTTTGACCACAAAGTACAAAAATTAGCATAGTTTTTCAACACCCTATTATCCGCAAGCAAATGGTCAAGCAGAGGCATCAAACAAAATGCTAGTTGCCATCCTCAAAAAGAGATTCATAGACAATCATAAGGATTGTCACATACAGATCCCACTTTCCCTATGGGCTTATCACACTAGCATTCAGACACCCATCAAGGTAGCTCCATTTTTGTTGGTGTATGGCTCTAAGGTAGTCATGCCTCTTGAGTTGGATATTCCTTCCCTATGCATATCAATGCAAGAGTTCATCGATGATGACACTGCGTGCAGCAGGCCCGATTAGACCAGCTTACGTTGCTTGATGAACGATGTGTCAATGCTCTCCAGCATTTGTGTATCTACCAAAGAGCAACTTAAGAGGGCATACAACATGAAAGTTCACCTGAGGGACTTTTAGGTTGGGGACCTAGTCCTAAAATAGAACCAACATAATTCTAACTTTCCATCCCATCTAAGGGACAAGTTTGCCACAAACTAGTTAGGTCCTTATGTAATTGACAGTAAAATAGGACTTGGAACATACCGACTAGCCTCTCTTGATGGAATCAAGGAACTAGAACCCTTGAACATCAGTCATTTGAGGCCATTCCATATCTAAGAGAGCCATAACCCAAACCAAAAGCTCCAAGGATTCCCACAATCGCTTGGTCAATCCCAGAAAAGCTCCAAGGATGCCCACCATCGCTTGGTCAATCCCAAAAATGCACCAAAGGTGCCCATAAATACCTTTGGTCAAACCAAAATCTCCAAGGATTCCCACATTCACTTGGTCAATCCCAAAACACCCCAAAGGTGCCCATAAATCCCTTTGGTAAAAAATAAAGCTCCAAGGATGCCCACCATCGGTTGGTCAATCCCACAAATACTTGAAAGGTGTCCATTAATCCCTTTGGTCAAACCAAAAAGCTCCAAGGATTCCCACAATCACTTGGTCAATCCCAAAAATGCCCCAAAGGTGCCCATAAATCCCTTTGGTCAAACCAAAAAGCTCCAAGGATTCCCACAATCACTTGGTCAATCCCAAAAATTCCCCAAAGGTGCACATAAATCCCTTTTGTCAAACCAAAAGCACCAAGGATTCCCACAATCACTTGGTTAATCCCAAAATGCCCCAAAGTTGCCCATAAATCCCTTGGTCAAACCAAAAAGCTCCAATGATTTCAATAATCGCTTGGTCAATCCTAAAAATGCCCCAAAGGTGTCCATGAATCCTTTGGTCAAACAAAAATTCCCCAAAGGTGTCCATCAATCCTTTGGTCAAACCAAAACGCCCCAAAGGTGCCCATAAACCCTATTGGTCAAACCAAAAGCTCCAAGGAAACTTGCAATCACTTGGTCAATATAAAAAAAAACTCAAAAATAACAAAATCATCAAAAAATAACAAAAATTTGCATTTCATTTCCACACATACTAAAAATCATCAAAATTTCAAAAAAATTTGCATCTCACTTTCATGTATACTTCAAAAATCAAAAATACCAAAAAAAAAAAAAACATACAAAAAAATAGTTGCATTAGGCATCACATCCATACATTGCATATATGTTGGTCATACAGGTCAAAGGCACCATGGACTATTATTACTTGGAAAAGCCCACCATTTTTCATATTTTCCATTTTGTAAAACATTGCAGCAAAAATAAATGCCATCCACAATTTCACCATATCACAAGTCAGTTGTCTTCTAAATGTATCAAGAGTTTTTGACATTCAGTTGTCTTTAGATTTCTAGCCAAGAGCTATACAAAGTCAGAACAGATGTTACAACGGTAGAGTTTTACTTGAAATACACCTTGTTACGTAGCATCCCATCACAAGTTCAAACACATAAAACAATTCCCAAGTTGTGTCAATGAAAGATGAAACCTGCAACGCAATTTAGGATATCATACAGTGAAAAGGTTATCTCGCTCATCCCCCTGTGTGAATGACCCCAAGAATGCTGAGAGTTGGCAAAAGGACAAGAATCTTCCCTACCCAATTCCCCAAGAATCCCAAGTTCTCAAAAAGTTGCAAAACATAAAAAATTTGCACAAGTCAATACTCGAAAAATTGACATCAAATCCCACAAAGTGCATACATCAAAAAAGCACAAGCAATAGTGATTCTCATCACTCCAAAATTCAAATCCCTTGCTCAAAAGAAACAACAAAAATAAAAGATGATTTTCATCACTATAAAAGAGCAAGTATCCCAATACAAATGAAGAAAATAAGGGAGTTGAACTTGAATCCCTGGAACTCTCAGCATTCAAAAGGTCATAAGGTGAACCTCAGTACCGGTTTGGTGGATAGCCTATTAGTCACTGGTGGAAAACCTCCTGCATGATGATATATCTATCACATTTACTTGTGTGCAGATCAATGTTTGCATGTGGATGAGCTAGCTTATGGTATCCTAGATCGTACAACATATTAATCTGACTAAATACAACAAAGGAGTTAGTGGAGCTAATTAGGTGATCCTCAGTACAGGTTTGGTTGAAAGCCTATCTGGCACTGGTGGTATCCTAACAAATACCACATAAACAAACTCAATTGCACACACAGGGATGTGAAATAACTTGGTCAAAAACAAGCACGATTCATACCTTGTTCAAAAATCTTGTAAGATAAAAGTACAATCTTGGCTAGTTAGTTAACACAGCTGAATCTCAAAAAAACTTAGCTACATTCTAAGCCAACCATTGTATATAATCCATCCTTACATTACCATCAAAAAATGCAAAAAAAAAAACAACACATATACATAAAAGTCATTTACCACAACAATCGCCTTGTACACAAAGCCATAAGTCTTGTACAGTCTATGGTGCCAATGCCAAGTTATCAACAAATCATTTCATCCATTCCATTACATATCATATAAATCAGCAACATTCACATTTATCATACCATATGCATCCATCAAAGTAAATTAACATGCATCCATCAACATCAAACACTATGCATAAAATCAAAACATGACAAGTGTATAAACAAAATAAAGTCATCTATATATATATCATCAAAAATGCCCGTAGGCTACAATAACCGGTCCTCTGACCCCGCAATCATAAAGCAAAAACTCAAAAACCCCCATGCCTAGGGCGTCGACCACCATGATCATGCAAGATCGATGCGACGGGAACTACCCCCTATGGTGTGGGTCCTATGGGACCTCTCAGGGCGGCTACTGCTCATCCCCGCATCATGCCCACTAGCTCTTAGCTCATCCAGTCGCCTGCATTAAGAGGATGCTGACTACTCAGTATCGCTCCATCTCGAGCAGCACAATGATCCACCTAGAGAAAGTATAGGGATCCACCCATCGAGGCAACAAATCTCTGCCTGTAGCTCCAGTTGATGCCGCATCAAGTCCATATCCCACTGAAGATACATATCCAAATTGTCATTGCACTGTGCCAACTGTGTCCATAGGAGATCCCTCTCTCACATAGCATCGGTATCCCCATCCTGTCGGTGGTACACAGCTAATGCGTTCTCTCATTCTACCATCTGCGTTCATAGGATATCCCTCTATCGCAACGTCTCCTCGAGATCTCCATCCTGCCTCGATAGCAACTTTGCTAATCATGCATTTTTAGTGCACAACCTTGCCTCTGTATCCTCAGGAAATTCCTGGTGCATCAGCATCTCTGGGACGGAATCCTGCTCTGGCTCCCACTGCTCTGGGACATCCTACCCCTCTGGTTGATCCAAAAACCCAAAATCATCCCCAACATCATCAACCTCTACCATGTCAACATCCTCCAAGGGAGCTCCCCAACCCTCTCCTGGTGCCTCTACACCCTCCTCGCTTGTTACTGCTACCTCATATCCTCCTAGTGGCCCCTCTCCCTACCATCGCTGTAGTGTCCACCACTACTCGTATTCAGTCATTACCCTGACATTGTCCACATTTGGGGTGTTAATAGATGTGTCTGCCTCCTCCCCCAGTGGCATGATGATAGGCCAAGCAATGTCCCTCTCATCCCATCGGTGTCGATAGATAAACGACTCACCAGGAAACCCTTGGAAAACTCTGAACTGTCATGTCACCCAGACATATGGGAAGTACTCCTGCTCAGTCCCATGCTGCTCGATCAGCCACCGCCCCCTCCAAACCTGCCAGAGCCACTCCCCAACCTCAGGCCAAGTGGGACAATCCCATTATAGCATCCAAACAACATCTCTAGGATCGAGCCATGTAAAGGCCTCGATGTAGTGACCAACGTCACCAAAAAATTGTCAATTTTTCCCCCGCTCCTTCGACCTATACCACAAGGCCACATATCCAATATCCCAGTCCACCATCTTAGTCCGTGTCATCTAGGGTAGCCCAAGTGGTCGATCCATCACTATGTGCTACCATGCCCAGCTCTGCAATAGATAACTATAGCCAATCCCCTTTTGCCTCTAGCAGCGGACCTTGTACAACACATCATAGAGTTGTGCAAGCAGTGTCTAGCCCCACCTCATAATTAGGGGCTCCTCATTTGGGCACTCTACCAGTCGAAACACCACCTCCAGTAGGTTCCACGGGAACCTCATGCCTGAAGAGTCCGATAGTAGCATGTTGGAAATGAGGCTCATCAGTAATGCATGCCTCACTCCCAACACACCCTGCTCAAACCACCATCGTACCAGGATCCCACCAATATGGCAGTCACACTCTGCCCTCTCCACTGGGCTATCCACACCCACCTCCTCCCCATGTTCGAAGCAGCATGTCAGCACTGCTATCCTCTGATCCTAGGGCGTCGTCCTGATAGGAATCCTATCTATCAAAATTTGAAGAATCCGATAGACATCCTCCAGTGTCACTGTCATCTCCCCTGTTGGGAGATGGAAGGTGTTAGTCCGCACATCCCATAAGCTGATCAGTGCCATCAGATAGGCCCAATCCCCCACCATCGGCTCTAACCGAGCCACATGCTTGAGCCCAAGGGCATCAAGCCACTCCCAGTCCTCCATTATCAAGGCCTCTCGGGCGTCTGAAAAGACCATAGGCATGCGATACCGGCTCTTCACCACCTGCAAATCATAGAAAGCACAAAAACATTAAAAACAAGCACGAAAAGCATAATGTACAACAATAACATACATTCACAACAATGTACAGCTAAGCAAAAATAGTTCAAAATCAGCAATCAAAAATCAAAAACATTTGTCAGTACCTACAGTTTTCCTAACTGTACAGTTTAAACTGATAGACAATCAATAAAAGCAAAATCATCAATCAAAAACATTTGTTAGTACCTACAGTTTTCCTAACTATACAGTTTAAACTGACAGACAATAAACAAAAACAAACAAAAAATAAAAATAGTCAACCTAGGGTTTACATCCTAGTTAAACTGACAAAAACAATTAAAAACAAAAAAAAAAAAAAAAAAAAAAAAAAAACAGTTTACATCCTAGTTAAACTGACAAAAACAATTAAAAAAAATGAATGACAGTTTTTAACCTAGGGTTTTCAACTAAGTTTTAAAAACTAGCAAAATTTAACCTAGAAAATTTTCTTTACCCTAGGGTTTTGCATTCAGTGTATTCTAGGGTTTTAGTTTAACAAAAACATCAAAAAATATCAAAATTTTCTTAACCTAGGGTTTCAGTTTCACTTAGGGTTTCTTAACCTAGGGTTTCAGTTTCACTTAGGGTTTTCGTTTAACCTAGGGTTATAGTTTCAGTTTTGTTGAGTCTTTTAGCCCAGAGTTTAACTTTATTTTAAAAATGAAAAACAAATTTCAAAATTACGTCTGTTAACCTAGGGTTGTCATTTTAATCCAAGAACATAAAACAGAAAAAGAAAATACATTCATTTTTTAACTAGGGTTGTCATTTCAATCCAAGAACATAAAACAAAAAAACAAAATACATTCATTTTTTAAATAGGTTTGTCAGTTTAATACAAAAACATAAAACAAAAAGAATAAAATAAATTCATTCATTATTTACGGTTTCATTTTCAATTGATAAAACAAAAGAAACAAATTGCGATTTTAAACTGTTAAAAACAAAAACAAAATAAAAGAGGCAGTGCACTCACCGGTCTCGCTTCGGCTCCTTCGCTGGATGACCCGGTTCGTGCACTCATGGTGGTTGGAAAAAGTTTGGCAGCGCTTCGCTTTGCAAACTTAACCTCCTCCTCCTTAGAGCTCCAAATCGCCAGAAAAATCCAATGCAAATGAGCCCAAACCCTGGTTTTGGCCCTTAAATGGGATTTTAGGCCTATATTCGTTATTTCATGGGATGAGAACTCTATTTAGCACTCATCCCACCCTGGGAAAATTACTAAACTAGTATTCGTCCCACCCTTGGATGATTACAGAGCAAGAAAATAAAAAAAATAGCAAAAACAACAAAAAATGCACCCAAAAAATGCAATAAAGTTGCCGAATAAGAGTGCCTTTGCACTTGACATTCTTGGCATAAAAAACTTATGGTTAGGTCACAAATTGTCACTATCCTACTCCCTAATAAGGCTTCCATAGCCGGACTGCTCCTCGGGAGGACGGATTTTTGCCAATTTCACCCCCAAAATGCATCACAAAAATGGTCAAAAACCAACCAAAAATAGCAATAAAAATGCCGAATGAATGCGCCTTTGTGCTCGACATTATTGGCATGCAAAACTAATGTCGGGGTCACAAATCGTCACCATCCTACCCTCTAATAATGCTACCACAGCTGGACCGCTCCATGGGAAGAAAAATTTTCAAAAATTTCATCCCCAAATGGCATCCCAAAAAGGGTTAAAACCCACCAAAAAAAGGTCCAAATGTTGGGAAACTGCATAAGCATCAAAAGAAAAACATCTGAAGGCACCCTCACATTAGTCATCTTGGGTCAAGTGACTTGTCACTTTTCTCATGAAGGTCATTCCCTCATCGATTCGTCGCTTGAGGGGGTAGTCACACTTAGTCACTAAATCAATGAATTCACACCCAATCAAGGAAATGGCATGCATTCAAAGAATCATTGACAAAGACAATCATGCTTTTGCTTGAGGTAGCAAACAAGCAATAATCACAAGCTGATAAAACACTTGGCATTCATGAAGCATGAACTCAAGGTTCCCACAGACAAAAGGTTGCGCCCTTTGCCTATTCATGACTAATCAATGTCCAAGCTCAAGTCACACCTCACCAAAAAAGGTTAACACTTGAATTAAGTGCCTTAGCTCGTCAGAAGCAAGGATTCAAGAATGCATGCCCTTTCCATACTTGGGGCATCAAAAGCTAGTTAGGTTACTGAGAAACCCTAATAATTAGTGCTTTGGTTATCTATTTTTTCTCACCACTGTACCACGCATAGCGCATCCCAAAAAGGGGCATCTATAGACACCATAACATCACCAATCTGATTATGTGACTGCAAACACTGATCACTTTGACACACACAGCCCCTAGGGCAGCCCTCAAAGGTTAAAAAGTGGTCCTAACCACTCTCATAGTAGTTTTGGAAGGTCAGAGGTCAATTTGGCACCTTTCAGGCACCCTGCTCTCTACTCGTCTCACCCAGGGATGATTACAAACTGGTATTCGTCCCACCCTGGGACGATTAGCAGTATTCGCCCCTGGGTGGGGCAAATTGTAGGTTTGACGAGAAAAAAGTCAAATCTTGACAAATGGCAGCTCAAACTCACCACTTAACTCCTCCTTCATTGCATGTGAGGGTGAGTGAGCATTTTTTAGCGTTAGAGGTTGTTACAAGGGCAGTCATGAAGTCCTAAATCAGGGAGGAATCTCCTCCCTCATAGGAAGGCATGATTGCCAAGTGGTGCCTCTGCATGCCCATTCACAGAGACCTGTCAGGTCTATAAAATGGTGGGTCTTCTCACCCCAAAAATATACAAAGAAGGAGCATTTTGAGCCACAAAGTGTTGTCATTTTACTACCTCACATCCTTTTCGATTTGTGCCTTCCACACCCTTGATCTCTTTTGCAAGGGAGGTCATTGGGCGACTATTGGAAGCGCAAATATGGATCCCAAAACCTGACATCTGGTCACATTGTCCCACCAAATTTGCCAACAACACTTAATAAGAGGTTTTGGACCAATTCCAAGTGGATTGGTGTCGAAATAGAGCCCCAAACGACAGGCGTCCTGCCCGCAGGCGCCCCTCATACTGCTACAGGTCTAATCGTCCCATCCCAAAATGGTTAGGAATATGTGGTAGATTTCCTTTCTATCATTTTTGCATTTTATTCTATGCTTCTTAAATAGGTTGTAGTTTAAATTTCATCTTGTTTTGAGAAATTTTGACCATGTTTCTATTATTTCTCGCTTCTACTAATGTGCAGGTAGCATCATCAAAATCTTGGTGATTGAGGCCAAATTGAGGAAATCTGACCTTCTGGGTCTTCCCAAAATGCCCCCTTTTATCTAACCCCCAACTTTATAGGTCATCTGGAGCCTCCAGGATAGGACATTTAGGGTAGTGCCTTTTGGCATTTTGTTGCAGGTTTATTCGTCCCACCCCGGAGTGATTAGAAATCCACGATGAGTTTTTTGACTGTTCCATTTGCAGTGCCCTCCTGGTAATGCCCTTGTGCTTCTGTGAAATTTTTAGGTCATTTTGAGTCATTTTATCTATCATTTTATTCATTTTTATGCATGCATCTTTCATTGGCTTTGGGGATTATACGTTTCATTTTATCTATAGGTGCTACTGACTATTTCTTGTTTCCTTGAATGTAGGATCTTGACATTAGGGGAGCAGCAAGGAGTCATAGTTCATCAACACCAGTGATGGCGACATTTTGGTCTGCCCATTTTACATGTGGGCACGCGGAAGAAGGTTCACTAATACATGATTGTAAACGAAGCAATGTTAACGCTCCTAGCCCCTGAAAAGGGAGGAGGCGTCTTGTAACCGAGATTTAAAAGCATATCAATAAAATGGTTGTGCATTCCATACTTGATTTTGTTTCATTTCAATTTTCGCATTTCCTTTCCTTTGTGCAATTTCAATTTCTAGGACCTTAAGCATTATCTTTTTCTTCGCATGCATCGCACGTAGTGTTTCCTTTTCGCTTTCGTATCCTCGTGTTTTCAGGTAGAACTTACCAAAATTAGTAAGGACCACTATTTAACCCTTGAGGGTTACCCAAGGGGGCCATATGGTGTTGATAAGAGCATGTCATGGTAGTATAATTAGATTGATGTAATTTTAGTATCTATAGATACCCCTTTTTGGGGTGCATTGTGTGAAACAGAGCACGAAGAAAAAATAAATGACTAAAATGTCAAATGGTTAAGGTTATTTAGTAACCTAACCAAATTTATATGCCCCCATAGTGAAAGAATCATACATTCTTGGAATCATTACTTTTGACATATTTGAAGGATTTTATTTTGGTATACCTTTCAGCCATACTCTAAGGATAGGTTTAGGCTTAGGGTATACCTGGTCTTGATTCCTTGTATAACTTATATGCCTATTTCAAGAGTCACCCCAAGGTTTCAAGGAGATCAAGACTTTTTTTTATGGACTTGGTGCTTAGTTATGTGCCTCAACGTGGGCTTAAAATTAAGTTTGGTAATAATTCTTTTGAATGTATGCAAGTTGCACTTTTAAGTTTTTGAGTGTTGATTTTAATTATGAATTCATAATTATTGTTGGAAATTTGAGCATGTTTTGTTGTAATTGATTTCAATATTTTTGATGATGGAATTAATGTCAAAAGGTTTTTATATCATATAAATATATGCTATGAAATCAAGGTAAGTTTATCACCGAAGCACTTAGGACCATGGGTTCTAAGCTAATAAATAACAGGTTTGAAGGAGACTTGAAGACTAAACTTTAAGGCTATGTGCAAGAAGGCAAGTGAAAAAGGATAATATTATAACATTTTTATTATAATATATTGGCCATCAGGGCCTATCAAGAAGATTTTATAATGCATTGACAAAAAGGTTTACCAAATTATTAAGTATATTAATAAAATTAATTAAATTTAATCATAAGGTTAAGTAATTAATGAATTCATATTTAACCTAAAGTTAAATATTAATAAAAGAATATTAATTTCAAAGTGACAAAGGTTAAATGCATATGCACTGAAACAGAAAATCAAGAAAGGAATATATATATATATATATATATATATATATATATATAAGGCTAAATTTTAGCCTAAGGTTGTGTGGATTTAATTCAAAGAGACTCCAAATAATCAAATAGCTCGTGCGATGTAGAAGGCAGAAGACAACATGCGGTGCTTTCTGCATGGAATTTGGTGGTAAAAGGGAATAGGGAAAGGCTCCCCACTCATCTACCATGCAAGCCAAGCTAGAAAATGAAGCTTGCACAACACAAGGCAAGGGAAAGGTCCTATGTTTATTTCACATGGAGGAAGTTTTGGAAATAGTGTGTGTTTTTATTTTATCATCGGTGATAGACGTTAATATGGAGATCATCCACTTTATAACTATGTTTCTTGTCTATCCAACGTGGTAGCCTTACCAAGGCTAAGGCGTACGGATAGAATGCACCACAGGTTCAATTCCCCAATGGTAGGCAACATGCGGCAGGTGGTAAAGGGGATTAATTTTTTGTTAAAAATTAATTTTACCCTAAGGTTTTATCTTGGCAAAGTTATGTGTTAGGGATTTATAAGGCAGTTTAAAATAATTTTATTTTTGCATTAAAAGGAGGTATAAGGTGATTTCTTTTTTAGTTATAAATTAAGGTTGATTGCTTTGTTAATGCATTAATTATGTGTGGAGGTTTTATTTTTTAAACGCATTAATACAAAGTTAGGAGATATAACATGTATGTAATTTATTTTACCTATGTAATTTGTCAACTTTGTTGATGAAATTGGGTTTTCAAAGTTAGGAGAAATAAGGTGTAAAAGTGATTTGATATTTTATTATTCTGTATGATAAAATATCTTTTGAAGAGATATTTCATTGAGAAAGCATTTTGATAACTGACCTTGAAAAGTGGCACAAAAAATGTGGTTGGTTATAAGACATGTTTTATGGACAATTCTTCGTCAAGCAAATAAGAGGTATGGGCAAATCATATTTTGTCTTAAAGTGATTTTAATGAATGTGTGAAACATAAGGTGGAGTAAAAAGGATTGTTTGATAAGTATCGTTGAAAATGTATGAGCAAGTTTTGAGTACTTCATTGTTGAATGGTTTTGGAAATATTTTAGATAGACTTTTTAGAACAATCTAGGTTGTTATTTCTGAATGAGTTTTGAGAAGTTTTGAGATAAAAAGTGAGAAAAATTTGTGCTAGGATTGCAAAGCAAATTAAATATCCTTGTGAGAAATTTTAAGAGATTTATTTGAAGAAGAATATTGGCAAGTAGAATTTGATTGAAGAAAGTCTTTATGAAATATAGTTAAGTGATGTTTTGTATGCAATATTTGAAATTATTTGAATATATTTGAGTAATTCCTTTAAGGTACTTAAGGAAAAAATTGAGTAATATTTTGTTAAATATTAAGGACAGAGTTGAGTAAGCTTTTGTGAAAGCTTAATGATAGAGTTAAGTAAGCTTTTGTGAAATCTTAAGGATAGAGCTGAGTATGCTTTAGTAAAATATTAGGGACAGAGTAAAGCAATATTTTGTGAAAGCTTGAGGATAAATTTGAGCAAGTCCTTGAGGGGACTTGAGGATAAAGTTGAGCAATATTTTGTGAAAGCTTGAGGACATAATTGAGCAAGTCTCTGAGGTGACTTGAGGATAAATTTAGGCAAGCTTTTGAAAAGCTTGATGATAAAATTCAGCAAGCTCCTGAGATGGCTTAAAGGTAGATTTGATAATGTCTTTAAGTAGACTTGAAGCCAAAGTTGAGCAAGTCTTTGAGAAGACTTGAATCCAAAGTTGAGCAAGTCTTTGAGAAGACTTGAAGGCAGATTAGAGAAAGTATTTGAGAAGGCTTGAAGGCATATTTAAGCAAATCTTGTGAAGAATTGGAGTAACATTGAGAGAAAGTCTTATTACTGATTTGTTCAAGCTTTGTGTTAAGGCTTAGAGTATATTTGAGGACAATGTCTTGTGTAGATTTATGCCAAAATTGAGATAGATTTGGAGCAGATTTCTACTAGACTAAGGATAGAGTTTAGTGCAAATTTAAGATAAATATTGAGTAAAGTTCAAAGAAATATTTGGATATGATAGATAAGAGGATAATATTTTCCAGTGTATAGAGATCCATTATCCAAGCTAGTGAGGATAGAGGTCTTATGTGGAAAGAAAATTAAAAGTTGGTCTTATACTATTCACCACTCTCTCAGTATAAGCATGTGTTCTTCAATTAGTATTAGAGTGGTTTACTTCAAAATGGTTTAATAACCTAAATGAAGAGTGTACAAGAACACAAATGGCATCTAAGGGTAGATCATCAGCAAATAAGGCACCATTGTTTGATGGTAATAATTATGCATTCTAGAGTCTAAGAATAAAGAATTACCTAATGATACAAGTATGTGAGACATGGCAAGCAGTTTAGGATGGATACACACCTCCAACTAGTCCTCCTATAGATAAATATGGTAAACTCCTACATCTGTATAATGCAAAGGCAATGAATGTAATCTTGGATGGATTATGTGAAGCAAAATTTGGTAAAAGTTATGCATTGCACATCAACAAAAGAGATTTGGAAAAAGTTGATGAAAGCATATGAGGGAGATAAAAAGGTCAAGATGGTAAAGTTGTAAAATCACAAGAAAACATTTGAAGAATTAAATATGAAGGATGAGGAAAACATTGCTATATACTTACTTCATGTGGATGATATTGTTAACTCCATGCGAGGACTTGGGTTTAAAGTTTAATATTATGATGTTTTTCAAAATGTTCTAAGGTTACTTATTATGAGGTATGATGAAAAGGTTGCATCCATAGAAGAAACAAGAGATATTGAAAATCTGACTTTGGATGAGTTACAGGGAATACTCATAGCTTATGAGATGAGACTAGTAAAGGATTATATCTTGAAAAAAGAGGTAGATTTCAAAGTAGTAAATAAAGCAAATAATAATAAACCTAATTCAAGTGATGAGTCAAAAAATGACGAGGAAGCTAACTATGATAGAAGGAACAAGAAGGACTTATGAAAGCACAAAGTTATGAAAATAGTAAAGTGTCTAAAGTGTGGTAAATATGGTAAGCATGCATCTAACTATATAGAATCCAAAAGCAGTAGTAGTGAAGAGAAACATGATCATAAGAAAAGGGAAGCTAGAAAATCCAAGTATGAGAAGAAAAACAATGATAGACAAAGCAAGCATGGAAACAAGTTTTTACAAAGGCATAAGAAGATTTTATATGTGGACAAGACAAATAAGGTTTCCAGTGATAGTGCTCAAAGAACCTCAAATAGTGAAGAAGAGGAAATTATCTTCTTAGCAATAGAGGAAGAAGGAAGTGCTCCTATTGAAGAAGATAAATCTAGAAAGTATGAAGATGCTTTTTAAGACAAAGAAGTCGAGGAAGAATAAAAAAATTAAGAGGAAGGAGTAGTAGATCTAGAAGCTGAGCTTATTTCTCTTCTTAAGTAATTAAGAAAGGATAGAAAATAGAATTTAAGAGTAAAGGCTCAAATTCAATAATGTGATAAGAAAAATGAAAGCTTATACAAAATCTGACAAAATCAATATCCAAGACAAGGATATTTAAAAAAAAAGTTAGGGGTAAAAATCTCATAAAGTCAAATACTAGAGCATGAGGTTGGTTCACTAAGAAAAGAAGTGAAAGAGTCTAAATACAAGCTACACAGGTTTGAGAAAATATTAAATACCTTGGATAATATTATCAATGCATAAATACCTTCATAAAATAGAATAGGAATTGGTTTCGAAGAAGGAGAAGGAAACCAAGAATAGGAGTCAAGCTCAAGCTCCAAATAAGAAGAAGCTTCAGAAGAAGAAAGTGAGAGAGAAATAGAAACTTATGAGAATAAGTTGACAATTAGAAGTTTCACCAAGGGAGGAAATATTGCACAAATAAGGAACAAGGAACATCACAGGGAAGAAAGGACTAACAGACCAATGGCACCAAGGCAATATTTATTCAAAGGGCATTGTTTCTCATGTAACAGGTTTGGTCATAAGGCCAATGCAGTGCAAGACACATAAAAAGAAGGAATATGGTTTCACTAAGATAAATTTTAGATATGGGAATCTATTTCAAGGGTATTGTTACCCTTGTAATCATTTTTGTCATAAATCAATTGATTTTAGAGTTCATGATAGGAATGGTTATGGCTTCACTAGGAGGAACTTCAAGATATTTGCAGCTTCTAGGAACCACAACATTAAGTGTTATAAGTGTAATAATGTTAAGCACATGGCCAAGTGGTTGAATAAGGACAAGGAAGACAATAAGAGGAGTCAAGATCAAGCTAAAAATAAGAATAAGCTTTAGAAGAAGAAAGTGAAGGATAAATAGAAACTTATGAGAATAAGTTGAAAATTAGAAGTTTCACCAAGAGAGGAAATAATGCACAAATAAGGAACAAGGAAAATCACAGGGAAGAAAGGACTAAGATACCAATGTGTCCAAGGCAATATTTCATAAAAGGATATTGCTTCTCATGTAGCATATTTGGTCATAAGACCAATACAGTGCAAGACACATGAAAAGAAGGAATATGATTTCACTAAGAGAAATTTTAGAGATGGAAATCTCTTTCAAGGGTATTTTTACCCTTGTAATCATTTTGATCATAAAGAAATTTATTGTAGGGTTCATGATAGGAAAGGTTATGGCTTCACCAGGAGGAACTTCAAGATATTTGCACCTTCTAGGAACCACAACATTAAGTTTTATAAGTGTAATAATGTTGGGCATATGGCCAAGTGGTGTAGAACAGAATTTCCAAGGACAAGCAAGAACATGGTTATTTAGGTCATATTTTGTATGCAAGATTTGAAATTATTTGAATAGATTTGAGTAAGTACTTGAGGGGACTTAAGGACAAAATTGAGTAATATTTTATGAAATATTAAGGACAGAGTTGAGTAAGCTTTTGTGAAAGCTTAATGATAGAGTTGAGTAAGCTTTTGTAAAAGCTTAAGGACATAGCTGAGTAAGATTTTATGAAATCTTGGGGATGGAGTAAAGCAAGATTTTGTGAAAGCTTGAGGATAAATTGGAGTAATTCCTTGAGGAGACTTGAGGAAAAATTTGAGCAATATTTTGTGAAATCTTGAGGACAAAATTGAGCAAGTCTATGTGGTGACTTGAGGATAGATTTGAGCAAGTTTTTGAGAAATCTTGAGGATAAAATTGAGCAAGCTCCTGATATGGCTTGAAGGTAGAGTTGAGCATGTCTTTGAGTAGACTTGAAGCTAAATTTGAGAAGACTTGAAGGCAGATTAGAGAAAGTCTTTGAGAAGGCTTGAAGGCAGATTTAAGTAAATATTGTGAAGACTTGAAACAACATTAAGAGTAGGTTTGATTACTGATTTGTTTAATATTTGTGTTAAGGCTTAGATCAGATTTGAGGATAATATTTTGTGTAGATTTATGAGAAAATTTATGCTAGGACTAATACATATTTGGATCATATTTGTCGTAGACTCAAGATAGAGTTTAGTGCAGATTTAATATAAATATTGAGAAAAGTTCAAGTAAAGCTTTGGATATGATAGAGAAGAGGATAATAGTTTCTAGTGGATAGAGATCCACTATCTAGGCTAGTGAGGATAGAGGTCTTATGTGGAAATAAAAGTAAAATTTGGTCTTATACTGTTCACCCCCTTCTCAGTATAAGCATGTGTTCTTCAATTAGTATTAGAGTGGGTTCCTTCAAAAGGGTTTCATAACCTAAAGGAAGACTGTACAAGAACACAAATGGCATCTTAGGGTGGATCATCAGAAAATAAGATATTATTATTTTATGGGAATAATTATGCATTCTAGAGTGGAAGAATATAGACTTACCTAATGACACAAGGATATGAGACATGGAAAGCAGTTGAGGATGGATACACACCTCCAACTAGTCCTCCTATAGATAAATATGGTAAGATCCTACATATGTATAATACAAATAAAATGGATGTAATCTTGGATGGATTATGTGAAGCAAAATTTATAAAATTTATGCATTGTACATCAACAAAAGAGATTAAAAAAAAATGGAAGAAAGCATTTGAGGGAGATAAAAAGGTCAAGATGGTAAAGTTGCAAAATCACAAGAAAACATTTGAAGACTTAAATATGAGGGATGAGAAATATATTGCTACATACTTACTTCATGTGGATGATATTTTCAACTCCATGCGAGGACTTGGGTTTAAATTTTAATATTATGATGTTTGTCAAAAGGTTCTAAGGTTACTTATTATGAGGTATGATGAAAAAGTTGCATCCATAAAAGAAACAAGAGATCTTGAAAATATGACTTTGTATGAGTTATAGGGAATACTCATAGCTTATGATATGAGACTAGTAAAGAATTATATCTTTAAGAAAGAGGTAGCTTTCAAAGTAGTAAAGAAAGCAAAGAATAAGAAACCTAATTCAAGTGATGAGTCAACAAATTATGAGGAAGCTAATTATGATAGAAGGAACAAGAAGGACTTAGGAAAGCACAAAGGTATGAAAATAGTAAAGTGTATCAAGTGTGGTAAATATGGTAAGAAACTAAAAGCAATAGTAGTGAAGAGAAACATGATCATAAGAAAAGGGAAACTAGAAAATCCAAGTATGAGAAGAAAAACAATGCTAGACAAAGCAAGCATGGAGAGATATTTTTACAAAGGCATAAGAAGAGTTTATATGCAGACAAGATAGATAATGTTTCAAGTGATAGTGATGGAATATCCTCAAATAGTAAAGAAGAAGAAATTATGTTCTTAGAAATAGGGGAAGAAGGAAGTGCTCCTATTGAAGATAAATCTAGAAAGTATGAAGATGGTTTTCAAGACAAATAAGTAGATGAAGAATAAAAAAATTAAGAGGAAGAAGTAGTAGATATATAATATGAGCTTATTTCTACTCTTAAGGAATTAAGAAAGGTTAGAAAATAGAATTCGAGACTTCAGGCTCAATTTCAATAATGTGATGAAGAAAAAGGAAAGCTTATACAAAATCATACAAACTCAATAGCCAAGATAAGGAGATTTAAATAAAATTTAGGGGCAAAAATATCATAATGTCAAATACTAGAGCATGAGGTTGGTTCACTAAGAAAGGAAGTGAAAGAGTCTAAAGACAAGCTACACAGGTTTGAGAAAATCTCAAAGACCTTGGATAAGATTATCAATGCATAAAGACCTTCATAAAATAGAATAGAACTTAGTTTTGAAGAAGGACAAGGAAATCAAGAAGAGGAGTCAAGCTCAAGATATAAAGAAGAAGAATCTTCAAAATAAGAAAGTGAAGGAGAAATATAAACTTCTGAGAATAAGTTGAAAATTAGAAGTTTCACCAAGAGAGAAAATACTGCATAAATAAGGAACAAGGAACATCACAGGAAATAAAGGAATAAGAGACAAATGGACTCAAGGCAATATTTATTCAAGGGATGTTGTTTCTCATGTAATTTTTTTTTTCATAATGCCAATGCAGTGCAAGACACATGAAAATAATGTTGAGCAAGGTGCGGCGATAGTATTGTCATTGTTGTCAACACAGTCAGATAGATCGGTTGATGTAGTGGACAGAATTTTAGAGGTTATTCAAACTATGTACAGTGATGTTAAATTCTTATGAGGATATTTTTGATGTTTGGGTGAAGTTGTTACAGGTTGTTTGTGCAAATTTGCAAAAGTTAAAAAAATCGTCAGAAAGTTATCAAAGTAGCAAAATAGTCAAAAAGTTGCAAAAGTCGCCACGGGCACAGTTGGATAGGATGGATCAGTTTGGAACATGCCAGCATGTCAATAAATAGTCCAGAACAGCATTGGAGATGTCAGCACATTGTTTGGATTGATCGGTGATGTTTCCGGTGTCTTGGCGGATGATTTAGCAAGTGGTTGTACAGGCTGAAAAAGTGCAAGTTTTTTCAAAAGCACTGCGAAAAAACCATAAGGAGTTATGTAGCAAAATTTGAACTGGAGGTGGTTGTTATATTCAAGAACATGTGTTCCAAATTTCAATGAAAACGAAGAAACAAAGCGAATTTTACAATTGCAAGACTGTCACAAAAACGCTCTTTTTGGAAAAAGTGTGTCAGTAGCAGTTTTTATGGAAGTGGTACAGGCGAACTGTAAGGAGTTAGGTAGTGAGTTTTGGTTTGGACATATTCAGTGTTGCAAATATTCTATGTTTCAAATTTTAGAGAAAACCTAGTTATTAGGTGAGAGTTATGATTTTTGCAAAAACGTTACAGGTCTCTTTTATGTCAATTTGTGCCACTTGTGCAAAATACTTTAGTTGGCCGTTTTGACCTTGAAGAGTCACCTGAGTTTTAGTTTCAGTGTTGTTACACCTTCAAGGCATCAAATAGATCATAATTTGTTTTTGGTTTAAGTTTTCACATGGCTCCGAAGTATGAGAACGAGTAAGGTGTCAATTCTTTGCATGTGACGTGTTTGACGAAATGCCTTCTCACTATAAAAAAAGGAGTTATATTATTTTAAGCAGTTTCATTAAATAAATATTTTTGGAGAAAGTGAAAAGCGAAAATGAATGCAGGTGTGTTAATTTAAGTGAGAAGTGTTTTATTGAAGAGAGTGATTTTATTTTGTGCGGAGAGAAGAGTGTGTGGAGAAAAATAAAGAGTGAAAATCCGTGTTTTTGGGAAAAAGGTGAAAAATGTCACTTTAGTATTTTGTTCATAACTTTATCATACTATATTATTTTTGGCTGAAATTTTGAGAAGAGGTCATAAACAGAGTTCTGCACAATACCCAGAAAACGTTTAGCAATTGACATAACGAGCTAAGAGAAAGATCAAATTTTCTATGAGAAGAGAAGATTCATATATGTCATTTTATTATCAATATCAAAATCAAGTGGGTGCTTGGTAGAGGGGTTGGTGCTCATTTCTGTTGGTGCAGATAAATTAGGGGTTGGTGCTCCTTTCTGTTGGTGCAGATAAATTAGGGGTTGGTGCTCCTTTCAATGGGTCTTTGGTAAATTTATTTTGAAGTTGGTGCTGGTAAATTTATTGTAAAGTTGGTGCTTTGCAAAGGCTGGATTTGGATAGGATTCCAAACAGTCATTTTGAGGATATAGCCAAATCGGTGAACATCGGTACATCTTATGTTTTGTGATGTTATCTTGTTATTCTTGCTTTATTTGGTTTTAAGTTTTCATTTTTTTGGCTTTAAGAGTTGAATATTTAAGTTTAAAATAGTTACACTGATTCACCCCCCCTCTCAGTGTCATTATGAGACTAATAATTGGTATCAGAGCTAGGTTCCTGAACAAGCTTAACCGGCTAGGATGATCTTGGAAGTGACACAATGATAGGTGGTGAAGGCTTCTCATCAAACAAAGCACCATTGTTTGATGAAACTAATTATGCATTTTGGAGACTCAGGATGTAGACATATCTTTATGCTTTGGGATACGACATTTGGGATTCAGTAGATAGTGGATACAAAATACCCACCACTTCTCTAATCAATGCTGCCGGTAAGAAAATATTTGAGAATGACTCAAAAGCAAATAATGCTATCATGTGCGGATTAGTGGACAATGAACTGGTAAATATTATGAGTTGTAAAACGACAAAATAAATATGGAACAAACTGAGGAGCATTCATGAAGGAGATGTTAAGATCAAGGAGGCTAAGTTACAAACACATCGAGCTCAGTTCGAAGTATTAAATATAAATGATGATGAGAACATAGAGGCATATATGCTGAGAGTTAATGAAGTCATTAATGTTATTAGAGGACTCAACAAGGAAATCAAAGATTCTATCATCGTGAAAAAGGTATTAAGATATCTTCCCCAAAGATTTGATTCTAAATTTTTAGCTATAGAAGAAGCTAAAGATCTAAATTCTTTTAGTATGGATGAGATGCATGGTTCTTTGATTGCATATGAGATGAGAATAGGAAAATCTAAACCCATAGACAAAGAAGTTGCTTTTAAAGCCCATAAAAATATGAAAGCAAAACAAGAATCCGAGGAAGAAGAGACATCAGATGAAATGGAAGCAAACTTTGTTCAAAAAATAAAAAGGGTAAAATGAAAATATAGAGGAAAGTTACCGTTTAAATGTTTCAACTATGGAGGCATTGGGCATTTTACAGCTAAATGTCAACTTAATGAGAAGAGCAAAAGTGATGAAGGATCACACCAAGAAAGAAGTGACTGGAAGAAAAAAAAAATTTCAGAAAAGGTAACTTCAATAAAAAAAGTTTCATATCCAAGAATGTCAGTTCATCAGAAGACAGCTCCGATGAGGATTCTGAAAAGGAAAAAGGTGAAGCTCTTTTCATGGCACTCAAAGAAGAAAAAATAGAAAAATAACAGGAATGTGATGAAGAAGAAATTGATGCAGAAGTAAATTTGGAAGAGGAACTAATTGTAGCTCTGGATGAATTGAAGATAGAAAGAAAAAAAAAGAAAATTTCAAGAAAGCTTGAGGATGCAAATGAAATCATAACCAGTTTGAAAGTACAGATAGAAGAATCCAAGAAAATATCTGAAGATCTCGAAGTGCAAATAACAATGAAAATAGATTATTGCAGCAATATAGAAGAAGATATTGTTGGTTTAAGGATGTAGATAGAAGAGATGAATCATAAAATTAGTTGTTATCAAAAACATGAAGAAAGTTCTATGAAGCTGAATAAGATCATAAATAACCAAAAAACTACAGGCGTCAAATTTGGTTTGGGCTTTGACAAAGGAGAATCATCAAATGGATCAAAGGCCATAAATGAAGAATCCATAAAGAATGAATATAAGAAACAGGTTGATCAAGAAAAAATGACTCATGCAAAATAAAGCAATAATGCAAGGCACAAAAGGAGAATTGACAATGATGGATTCACCAATGTCACACATCAAATAAGAAGAAGATTTATGGCTCCTACGACAACATGGAAAAGACCATCACCCAGGTTCAATCATCTATTTTTTGGTTACTATTTTAAATGCAATGGTTATGGACATAATATTTCAAATTGCAAGTATAATGTAGGACCAAGGAATTTTAATAGTAGAAATATTTTTTCACCTTTGATGGATTATGCAGTAGAATGTTATAACTGTCATAATTTTGGACACATTGCAAGAAATTATTGAAGTACATTTGCATAAAATCAATTTTAGGGAAGAAAATTTCAACCAAATGGAATGAGACAAAATAGAAAATTTATCGAAAAACATGCACAAGCTACTGAAAAAGAAAATTCAAAACAAGAGCCCAAAACTGTAATAAAACCAGAGTGGAAAGAAAAAGAGCGACCTAAGGAAGAAAAGGAATCTCTGATCGTACAAACAACATTTAAAGCATAGAATAAATCTGCACCATGGATACTTGATAGTGGATGCTCCATTCATATGACAGGTGACAAACATAAATTTGAGAAGTTACAACAATATGAAGGTGGTTCAATAAAATTTGGAAATAATGATGGAGCTAAGATAGTTGGCAAAGGTTTAGTTAATATCAGTGATGAAAAAATCAAATCAAAAGAAGTCTTGTTTGTGGTTGGTCTGAAGCATAACTTGTTGAGCGTAAGTCAAATTTGTGATAGAGGTAATGAAGTAATTTTTAAGAAGCAGGGTTGTGAAGTCAGAAAAGCAAATAGTGAAAAGTTGATAGCAACTGGATCGAGGACATCTGGAAACTTGTACACTCTCTCAGAGAATTTAGAAGTAGCTTGTTTGATTGGATAGGAATAAGAATATTGGTTGTGGCACAAGAGTCTCGATCATATCAGTTTTGACAATCTAGTAAAAATTAGCTCAAAAAGGGTAGTGAGAGATATTCCCACCATTGGCAAACCATCAAATATCATTTGTGCTTCATGCCAAAAGGGGAAGCAAACTAGAGTCTCATTTAAAACAAAATAGTACTACACAAGCAAACCTTTGGAACTAATACATACTGATTTATGTGGACCCATGAGAACGCAAAGCATAAATGGTGACAAATATTTTATGTTGTGTATAGATGACTATTCCAAGATGACATGGGTACTATTTTTGAAGCATAAATTAGAAGCTTTTGAGATGTTCAAGGTTTTCAAAAACCAAGTTGAGAATCAAAAAGGAAAAAGGATTAAATGTTTAAGATCAGATAAAGGAGGAGAGTTCATTTCAGAGGATTTTACATAGTACTATTAAAAATATGGTATTAGGAGATAGCTTCAATAGCCAGGACAACTCAGCAGAATTGTGTGGTAAAAAGAAAGAACAGGACAGTGCAGAAAATGGCACGGACTATGTTGATTGAGAGCAAAGTAGCAGATAGATTTTGGAAAGAGGCAGTCCATACTATTGTATACATCCAAAATAGGTGCATGTTGAGGATGCATGAAAGCAAAAATCCTTATGAGTTGTGGTTCGGTAAAAAGGCAACACCAAGATACTTTAAAGTTTTTGGTAGCAAGTGTTACATCAAAATAATTGAAGAAAACCTTGGTAAGTTTGAAGATAGAGTGGATGAAGGTATTTTTCTTGGCTATTCATCAAAAAGCAAAGCTTACAAATGCTACAACAAGAGGCTAAGAAAAATTGTGGATAGTTTTGATGTTAAAGTTGATAAAGGTAGGGAACGAGTAATTAGCTACGAAGAGAACTACCCAATTTATGAAGAGGTTATTGAAGGAGATGAGGAAAAGGAAACAAAAAAAAATAAAAGATTGACTCAGATGATTCAAACAGTGATTCAGAAGTGGAAGAAAATAAGAAATTCAAAACAGGTAGTTGGTAGAAAGATCATCCTAGAGAGCAAATAATTGGAGACCCCACAGTTGGTGTTTAGACAAGAAGAAGAGTAGTAAGTAACTACTCTCTATTATCCAACATTGAGCCCAAAAATGTTGCTGACGCAAGCAAAGATGAAAGTTGGATGAAGGCAATAAATGAAGAATTAGATCAGATCGAGAAAAACAAAACTTGGGAGTTAGTACAAATACCTGCAAATAAAAATATAATCGATACTAAATGGGTCTTTCGAAACAAATTGAATGAAGACAGAAAGGTAGTCAGGAATAAAGCAATATTGGTATGTAAAAGCTATGCACAAGTTGAAGGTATTGACTTTGAGGAAACCTTTGCACCTGTGGCTAGACTAGAAGCAATTAGAATGTTTCTGGCTTTAGCAATTTACAAGAATTTCAAAGTTTATAAAATGGATGTGAAATCAGCATTTTTGAATGGAAAACTTGAAGAAGAGGTTTATATTGAATAGCCAGATGGTTTCCAACTTGGTGATGATCCCAACTTGGTTTGCAAGTTGAAGAAAGCATTATATGGCTTAAAACAGGCACCTCGAGCATGGTATGCAAGGCTAGACAACTATCTTACTCAACAAGGGTTCAAGAAAGGTATGGTGGATAATAATTTGTATGTCAAAATAGAAAATGGCCATCTTATTGTTCTTGTTGTATACGCAGATGATATCATATTTGGCAGCAAAAAAGATGAGTCGTGTAAAGATTTAGCAAATAATATGTAGAAAGAATTTGAAATGTCAATGATTGGTGAACTTTCGTATTTTCTCAGGTTGCAAGTTAATCAAAATGAGAAGGGCATATTTATTTCTCAAATTAAATATGTGAAAGAGATGCTAAAAAAGTTCACAATAGAGTATTGTAAGCCAGTTAGCACTCCCATGATGATAGGTTCCAAGTTGAGAATGGATGACAAATCTCGACATGTTGATCAAACCATGTACAAATCTATGACTGGGAGCTTACTATACTTGACAACTACCAGACCACATATTTTGTAGGCAGTATGCATGGTAGCATGATTTTAGGCTAGTCCTAAGGAGACTCATGTGACAACAGTGAAGAGGATTCTTCGGTACCTCAAGGGTACTATGGAGTATGGGTTATGGTATCCGAAAGGTAAGGACTTCACCCTTATTACGTATTTAGATGCAGATTGAGCAGGATGTGGAGATGACAGAAAGAGTACTAGTGGAGGTGTATTCTATCTTGGAAACAGGTTGGTCATGTGGCACAGTAAGAAAAAAGAGTCAGTCTCCTTATCCACAGCAGAGGCAGAATATATTGCAACAACAACGTGTTGTACAGAGGTATTATGGATGAACAAAACCCTGAAAGATCTTGGTATTAACTTCAGTGAGCCAATTTTAGTTAAGTGTGATAACACCAGTGCCATCGAAATCTCAAATAATCCAGTTATGCATTCTCGCACAAAACATATTGCTATCCGTAATCACTTTTTTAAGGAGAAAGTTGCTAAAGGTGAGGTTAAGTTAGATTTTGTTCCAACAACAGAGCAAGTAGTGGATATCTTCACAAAACCATTACCGAAGGAAGTATTTCGGTACCTTCGCAATAAATTGGGACTGGTCACGCTTCCCAAGAATTGACTAGCTATCAGGACGACATTCTCAAGGGGAGCATTTGTGTATTTGTTTATCTTTTTGCTCATGTTTGTGATTTTTGCTAAGTGTAATAATTTTTTCTTGAGAATGTTGTGCATGGATTCAGGGGGAGTTTGCAGCATCCCTTTGGTATTGTTTTCAAAGTGGGAGAAGATTTACAGGAAATTGCATGTGTGTTGCCAACAATTCCAAAGGGAGAGATTGTTGAGCAAAGTGCAACGACAGTATTGTCATTGTTGTCAACACAGTCAGATGGATCGGTTGATGTAGTGGACAGGAATTCAGAGGTTATTCAGAGTATGTACAGTTATGTTAAATTCTTATGAGTATGTTTTTTATGTTTGGGTGAAGTTGTTACAGTTTGTTTGTGCAAATTTGCAAAAGTTGAAAAAATCGTCAGAAAGTTATCAAAGCAGTAAAATAGTCAAAAAGTTGCAAAAGTTGCCACGGGCACAGTTGGATAGGATGGATCAGTTTGGAACATTTCAGCATATCAGGAAATAGTCCATAACATCATTGGAGATGTCAGCACAGTGTTTGGATTGATCGGTGATGTTTTCGGTATCTTGGCAGATGATTTAGCAAGTGGTTGTACAGGCTGAAAAAGTGCAGGTTTTGTCAGAAGCACTGCGAACAAACCGTAAGGATTTATGCAAAAAAAAATTAGCTAGAGGTGGTTGTTATCTTCAAGAACATGTTTTCCAAATTTCAACAAAAACAAAGAAACGAGGCAAATTTTACAAGCATTACAAGACTGTCACAAAAAATATATTTTTGTAAAAAGTGTGTCAGTAGTATTTTTTGTGGAAGTGGTACAGGTGAACCATAAGGATTTAGGTAGTGAGTTTTGGTTTGGACATATTCAGTGTTGCAAATATTCTATGTTTCAAATTTCAGAGAAAAATGAGTTACTATGTGAGAGTTATGATTTTTGCAAAAACGTTACAGGTCTCTTTTATGTCAATTTGTGCCACCTATGCAAAATCTTTTAGTTGGCCATTTCGACCTTGAAGAGTCACCAGAATTTCAGTTTCAGTGTTGTTACACCTTCAAGGCATCAAATAGATCATCTTTTGTTTTTGGTTTGAGTTTTCACATGGCTCCGAAGTATGAGAACGAGTAAGGTGTCAATTCTTTGCATGTGACGTGTTTGACGAAATGCCTTCTCAATATAAAAAAAAGGAGCTATATTATTTTAAGCAGTTTTCAAATTAGAATAAGTTGAAAATTAGAAGTTTCACCAAGAGAGGAAATAATGCACAAATTAGTAACAAGGAACATCACAGGGAAAAAATGACTAAGAGACCAATGAGTCCAAGACAATATTTTGTCAAAGGATGTTGCTTCTCATGTAATAGGTTTGGTCATAAGGCCAATGCAGTGCAAGACACATGAAGATAAGGAATATGGTTTAACTAAGAGAAATTTTAGAGATGGGTGTCTCTTTCAAGGGTATTTTTACCCTTGTAATCATTTCAGTCACAAAGCAATTGATTTTAGGGTTCATGACGGGAATGGGTATGGCTTCACCAAGAGGAACTTCAAGATATTTACACCTTATATGAACCACAATATCAAGTGTTATAAGTGTAATAATGTTGGGCATATGGACAAGTGGTGTAGAACAAAATTTCCAAGGACAAGCAAGAACAGGGTTATTCAAAAGAATCAAAAGGATCAATTAAGAAATAAGGTCGATAAATAAAAAGATGATTGTATGTTGGGAGTATTTTTACTCCCACCCCAAAATTAATCACCTCAAGGAGAGGAGGTGGGAAGGGCATTGAACTAATATTATTATCTTTAGACCCAAAGGAGTACCTTTGACATTGATGTCAAAGGCGGATATATTTGAGTTAGGGGAGAGCATTCAGTTAGGGGGAGTTGTTTCTTAGGGGGATTAATTTTCAAAAATGGAAAAATGATTGGTTAAAAAAAAAAGGGTGTTGCCATCAATGACAAAGGGGGTGATTGTTGGAAATTTGAGCATGTTTTGTTGTCATTGATGTCAATAGGTTTTTTGAAGGAAATTAATATCAAAAGGTTTTCATATCCTATAATTAATTTTCTATGAAAGTAAGGTAAGGTTATCATCAAAGCACTTCGGACCATGAGTTCTAAGGTAATAAATAACAGGTATGACAGAGGCTTGAAGATGGAAGTTTAAGGATATGTGCAAGAAGGCAAGTGAAAAAAGATAATATTATAATATTTTTATATTATAATATATTTTCCATAAGGGCCTATCAAGAATATTGGATAATGCATTGGCAAAAGGGTTTACCAAAGTCTTAAGTATATTATTAAAATTAATTAAATTTAACCATAAGGTTAAATAATTAATTAATTAATATTTAACCTAAATTTAAATATTAATAAAATAATATTAATTTCAAAGTGCCAAAGGTTAAATGCATATGCACTGACATCAAAAATAAAGGAAGGAAAAAATATATGTAATGCTAAAGTTTAGCCTAAGGTTGTGTGGAATTAATTTGAAGAGCCTTTGAATAATCAAATAGCTCGTGCAACACAGAAGGGAGAAGACATCATGTGGTGCTTTGCACATGGAATTAAGTGGTCAAAGGGAAGAGGGGAAGGCTCCCCACTCATCCATTATGGCAGCCAAGCTAGCAAGTGAAGCTTGCACAATGCATGGCAAGGGAAATATCTTATGTTCAGTTCGCATGGAGGATGTTTTCGAAGTAGTGCATGTTTTTGTTTTATCACTGATAGTAGATATTAAGAGGGATATCATGCACTTTATAACCATGTGTCTTGGCTATCTCACATGGTACCCTTACCAAGGCTAAGGCATAGGGCCAGAAGGCACCTCTGGTTTGACTCTCAATGGTAGGTAGCAGATGATAGACGACAAAGGGAATTGATTTTTGGTAAAATTTAATTTCTCCCTAAGGTTTTATGTTTTCTAGGGTATGTGCGAGGGAGTTAAAAGGTGGTTTAAAATAATTTTATTTTTCATTAAACGGAGGTATATTGTTTTTTCTTTTTGATTTAGAAATTAAGGTTGATTGCTTTGTTAATGCATTAAGATAAAAATTAAAAGCGAAGGTTTTATTTTTAAAATGCATTAATACAAATTTAGGAGATATAAGGTGTATGTGATTTATTTTTCTTATGTAATTTGTCAAATTTTATTGATGAAATTGGGTTTGCAAAGTTAGGATAAATAATGTGTAAAATTGATTTGATATTTCATTATTTTTAATAATAAAATATATTTTGAAGAGAGTTCAATGAGAAAGCATTTTTATAACTAACCTTGAAAAGTGGTACATAGAAAGGTGGTTGGTTATAAGACAGGTTTTATGGATAATTCTTCATCAAGCAAATAAGAGGTATGGGCAAATCATATTTTGTCTTAAAGTGATTGGAATGAATGTGTGAAACATAAGGTGGAGTGAAAAGGATTTTTTGATAAGCATTGTTGGAAATGTATGAGAAAGTTTTGAGTACTTCATTGTTGAATGGTTTTGGAAATATTTAAGATAGATTATTGAGAAAAATATAGGTTGTTATTTATGAATTATTTTTGAGAATTGTTTATGTAAAGAGTGAGAACCATTTGTGCTAGGACTGCAAAACAAATTAAGTACCCTTGTGAGAACTTTTGAGTGATTGATTTGAAGAAGAAGATTGGAAAGTAGAATTTGATTGAAGAGAGTCTTTTTGAAGTATAGTTGAGTGATATTTTGTATGTAATATTTGAAATTACTTGAATATATTTGAGTAATTCCTTGAGAGGACTTAAGTACGTAATTGACTAATATTTTGTGAAAGCTTAAGGACAAAGTTGAGTAAGATTTTGTGAAAGCTTAAGGACATAGTTGAGTAAGCTTTTGTGAAAGCTTAGGGATAGAGTAAAGCAATATTTTGTGAAATATTGAGGATAGAATTGAGAAAGTCTCTAAGATGACTTAGGGATAGAGTTGAGCAAGATTTTGAGAAATCCTGAGGATAAAATTGAGCAAGCTCATGAGAGGTCTTAAAGACAGAGTTGAGCAAGTCTTTAAGTAGAATTGAAGGTAAAATTGAGCAAGTATTTGAGAAGGCTTGATGGAATATTAGAGCAAGTCTTTGAGAAAACTCTAAGTCAAATTTGAGAAAGTCTTATGAATATTTAGAACAATGTTGAGAGAAGTTTTGATTACTGGTTTGTTCAAGCTTTGTGTTAAGGATTGGGGTGGATTGGAGGATAGTGTATGGTGTAGATTTATAAGTAAGATAGATTTGAAGTAGATTTTTTCTAGATTAAGGATAAATTTTAGTGTAGATTTGAGACAAATATTGAGCATATTTCAGAGTAACCTTTGGAGGTGACAACAGAAAGGATAGTAGTCTCCAGTGGATAGAGATCTATTAGCCAAGGTAGTGAGGATATAGGTCTTCTATGGATAGAGATCCATCATCAAATGTAGTGGGGGTAGAAGTCTTATAGAAGATCACCTACTTGAGCATAGGGGAAAGAGTTCCCCTATAGATAAAGATCGATGAACTAGAGTAGAGGGGAATAATTTCTCCTATGGATAGAGATCCATGAACCAGAGTAGAGGGGAATAATTTCTCCTATGGATAGAGATCCATGAACCAGAGTAGAGGGGAAAGATTTATCCTATGGATAGAGATCCACGAACTAGAGCAAGGGGAAATAGTTATCCTATGGAGTGTGATCCATGAACCAACTGGGAAGATATATTTCTTATGTGGAGAGAGATCCATGAAGAATATGAGAAGAAAGAGTTCTCTTAGATCAAGTTCCATGAACTAGAGAAAATGGGAAAGAGTTCTCCTATGGAGAGTGATCCAAAAATCAAAGAATTAGGGGATTGGTGTCTTCTTTGGATAGAGGTACATAAACATTGTAATAGGGAAGTGATTTCCAAGATATTTATTAAGAAAATTTTAGTGGAAATATTTTCTCTATGGATTAGCCCACATTGGGTGAACCACATTAAATTGGTGTCTCTATTGTGTGTGATGATTTATGCATTTCTTTGATTACTTTTTTTGATATTGTCATTGATAATATTGGATAATATTGTTTGGAAGGAAATATAAAATTTGATCTTATACTATTCACCCCCCTCTCAGTATAATCTTATGTTCTTCAATTATGACTACCCCATCAAGCGATGAGTTGCTTGAACAATATGACTTGATTAGGTGTCCTTCAGATTTACCCATTGTGAAATTTATCAATTTTGTTAGGATTTTGGTGGTTTTTGATGATATTTCATGGAATAAAGGAAATGAATACCTCATTCCCATGGAGTAGTTTGACCAGAATGGACTTATTAGTGACTGAAGTGGAGAATTTTAGTTCATCAATAAATAATTTGGTTCAAATGGCCTTATGGTAATTTACTCATCTTACCATATTTCATGGAGTGCAAGTCTTTACAACCATCAAGTTTATAGGGTAAATAACTTAATACGAGACACACTTGAATTTTTTGATGATTATTTATTTTTTTGTTAATTTTGTGATTTTTTATGGCGAGCAAATATATGATTTTATGTCTGGTTTTTAGTTTTCTTGTTAAAATTTATCAATTTTGTTAAGATTTTGGTGGTTTTTAGGTATTTTTATTATGTATTTTTGGTGTTTGTTTGGTGGTCATCCCAGGGTGGGATGACTATAATATTCATGGCTATCCCAGGGTGGGATGGTAACCAAATTTTGTGACAATACCACCCTGGCTGACCATGCTTATTTTAGGGATATTTAAGCTTAAAATTGGCAAAATGAGGCGTATTTACACACTTTTGACTTGGCACAATGAGAGGTGAGGAGTAAGAGAGTGATTTTGTGAAGCAAAGCACTATTGAAACCTTAACATAATCACCATGATCTATCATGTAGAATCGATGAGTGGTGGAGCCAACACGAGATAGGTAAGGGCTGAATTTACTACAATCCTTTGTTAATTTTGGAAATATAATTATTTTTGCATTTCCAATGAACACACTAAATATTATTAAATGAACCTTATTAGTGGTAAAATTTATTATTTTGTGCTTTAATTTTTGTTTTCTATAATTTTGTTTTTTTTTTCTTATATTTTTATAAGGTTATTTTCTTATTTTTGGGTGGTTGTCCTAGGTTGGAAGGTCATTTTTTGAACATTTTGGGTGTCATACCTGGGTTGGGTGACCACTGGTAGCTGCACCTAGATGATATGGCTACTGGTGGCCACCCTTGGGTGGGAAAAATACCAATTTGGTGGCCATACCTAGATGGGATGATGATTATTTTGAATGATAAATATGCCTTTTTAGGTGTTTTTTATATTTTTACTTGCTTGCCCCTACCAGGTGATCAAGTGATAGTGTTGATTTTTTATTCTCTTTTAGACTACTAGGGACCTACTAACAAAGGATTATTAGAAATGGCTTGATGATATTGGTATTAAGAAAGTGACACAATTATAGCTACCTGGTGACTTTGATAGATCCATGGGACCCTCACACCAACACCTTCCACTTACCAATTGGAAAGATGACAGTGACATTAGAGAAAGTTTACTAGCTTTTGCATATTATGAAGAGGGGTTTTTGATTATGTCTACTCATCAGGATCATAGAGATAAAATTTTATAGAGGTATTTTGAAGAGGATTTGCATGAGGCACTACAAGACATGCCTAACAAAGGCATCCTAGTGGAGCTATGATATGATGGAGAGGTATTTATTAGGAGACATGCATTACTGATGATGCTTATCTTCAACATGTTACTACTAGACTCATCAAGAGCTAGGTTTCCCTAGAACCTTTTGGATTTGGTATTTTCACTGGTGGAGTGCACCATAGAGAGGTCATTAGTGATGGCATAGGGTTGTACGAGATCCGCTATCATGGGTGGAAAGGACTGGGCTATACATTTATATTACATGTGTGGGGATGACAACACATTACCGTATATCAACCATAGGAAATACCTTGGACAATGTAGGTATAACTTATATATGTAGAGATAGGATATGGTATCCTATGGTAGTGGTACCAAGAGAGGGATCAAAGCCATCGTTATGCAGGTATAATTTATTACTATGCATATTTATTTGCATGTATTATGGTATATGAGGTTACCAAGAGACCATATAGGGATTATCTAGCATGGCTTGAGGTTAAGGTGTAGCTTCTATGGGTATGAAAATGGAGATTATTAGTTGGGTGACATAGGATCAAGAAAGAGTATTTCCCATATGATTGAGTGATGTGATAGTTTAGGCTAAGCTAGGGGTTTCTTAGTGATCCAATAATTTATTGATGTTATGCAAAGGATAGAAAAATTTCTTGACTTGTAGTAGAGATATTTGGAGAGGAGTTATACCTTACAAAGGTCATATCTAAGTGATATGATGTTTAGACCATAATAGAGTATGACTCCTTATGGGTTATGTACTAGTGGTAAGGGGAGGGACCACTACGAGGTGGTACAGATGCAATGACAGAGGAGGCTCACAGGGAGGCTCTAGATGAGGTTCCAACTGAGGCTCTAGATGAGGAGGAGAGAAATTTAGGTGATCAAAATGATGAGGAGATAGACTTAAGTGATAAAAATGTGTGTCATTAGATAGATGATGAGTGGATGGATAGCATGGATATGGTGGGTCAATAGGAGGATTATGATGAGGATGATTTTTATAAGCAGGAAGTGAAGGCATAGTTGGTAGCATGAGATACTATCATTACTAAGCTATAGGAATATTTGATAAGAGGGATACATGAGTGGATGGAATACATAAAGGAGAGGTTTGTTCTACAGGAATAGGTACAAACTGCTAAGGAAAATATTAAGGGGAAGGCAGTAGTGATAGATGGGTAGGCAATAGAGCTAGTTGATTTTTGATCATAGATTAGAGCAAGGAGCTCAAGCCATGGGGTATTAGGTAGTGATTAGGTAGCCAGGCTAATGGGGAATGTGACACAACTTCAAAAATTAATGGGTGATTATTAGGGTCATATTTGATAGGATTTATCATACACACATGATTTGGAGGATGAGATAACATGCCTTAGAGGGCACTCACCAACTCCTAAAATTGGGACCCAAAAGAGTAGGACGAGTGGTACAGTTTAATCATCTACAAGTATGGGGGATCCTAGCTCCATGAGGATATGATATAGTATGGGGGGAGTAGATATGGGAGCTCTTGATAAGCAACGATCGAGGGTGATGGTGAGAGTCATGGTGCTGGTATTGCATGATGATGGATTTTGAGACTTTGTGGTTATTTATGTCTTTTTGAAGCATGAGGTCTGAGGACCCATTTTATTGTAGCCTATAGGTAGTTTTTGTATTATGATGTATCTTTTTGATCCATACATATACATATATATACATGAGTTTTTATATTGTCATCACTTGTTTCCTTATTGCAATGTTAGATGTATGAGATGATTATATTTACTTTACTAATTATTTTATGGATGCTTATCATGGATACATGTATTGTACTATGATGTTAGTTGATGATATGTGAATGTGTGTATGCATAATGAAATGGATGATTTGTTAATCTATACTAATTAATTATGAATAAATCACCATGAAGGATATCCCAGAACTCTTGATAGAACTCAATGGGAAAACCATCAGGACCTAGAGTTTTCCCCTTTTGTATTTTAAAAACTACCTGTTGAAGCTCATTGATAGTAACAAGAGTAGTCAAAATAGAGTTCTCCTCAGAAGTGATAAGAGAAGGGATTGCTTGAATAATATTTTTTTAAGAATCCGAGTCAATAGGAGTAGCAGCAAAATTTTTGGAAAAGTAATCAACAATAATAGAGTTCATGCCATCCCAAGTATAAACAACATCTCCAAAATATTATTTTAGGGAAGAAATAAAGTTGTGAGATTTTTGAGCTAGAAGAGATTTGTGGAAGAAATTTGTATTTTGATCTCCTTCTTTTAGCCATTGAATTCTAGATTTTTTCTCCATAAGAGTTCTTCTCTTTTTTTCCTATTCCTCTAATTGAGTTGTGAGTTTAATTTCATCTGCACTTCTATTATCTGTGAGGCCATATAAATGGATTTTATTATTCAAATTTTCATGTTGAGCAATAACTTTATGTTTATTTTTATGAACATCCCCAAACTCCTTCTAGTTCCAAGTCTTGATTTTGGATTTAATGTATTATAGTATTTTAGCAAAAAAAAATATCTTAGTACCATACCTAAGATTACCTTCCTTCCACCATTGTTGCACACGAGGTCAAAATGAACTATATTTGAGTGACATTAATTAAAAATTTAAAAGAGAGAAACTCACATTGGTTTTCGATATTTCTACCATTAGTGGCCAGTGATCCAAACCAACATTGTTAAGAGTCTTCCCTTTAGGATTGTGAGCATGGATTAAGAAATTTTCAGAGAGAAAAAACCTATGCAATCTCTCCATTATACTAGCTAAGCCTTTTCTTCTATTAGACCAAGTCATAAGCCCATTATATGGTTGGATATCCACAAGATGGAGGTTTACAATATATTCACTCATGAGATCAACTCATTTATACAAATTTATATTTCCATCAATTTTATCATCCAGAGAGATGATGGTATTGAAATCTCCTCCGATCAAGATACAAGCTTTAATAAAATGAGATATAATATGAGTTATATCCTTCCACTATATTTTTTTCCTCCAAAGCAGTCGAAGCATAAACAATAATGTAGAGCATAATTTTTTTGGAATGTCTACTTTGAATAGCTATAGCTAACAGACCCCAAATGCCAACCATATGGTGAATAACTACCTCTTTTGGATCCCAAAGACAAGAAATGCCACCAAAAATTCCTTGGTAACTAAGAGAAACCACTTTTCTTGTTGGCCAAATTTTACTTGCAATTGAGTCCATATCCTCCTTTGACATCTTCAATTCTTGAATGAAAAGAAGATGTGGATGATTTATTTGAATCATTCTTCTAATTTCATTTTGTTTTTAAAGACTCCCTTTAAGTCCTCTAATATTCCAATTGATTATATTCATTAATACCAAGTCTAAAAAAGTTGCGAAGAGCATTAATATTACCTTCCTCTACAAGCTTTTCACCTTCTTTTACCATTTGATATTGATTGGTCTTGTGACCTACTTTTTTATTAGAATCCATATTCAATTTTTTTCCCCTATTTCTTGACTTACTCCAATTGAATTTGAGATGGCTTCTAACCTTGAAGAATGCTCATACATAGCCAAAATTGTACTCGAGGGTTCAACAGATTCTATATTGGGACTTGTATTATTTGAAGTTTTGACATTTAAAAGATTTTTTATCTTGTGTAAATTTTCTCCATTTTTCTTCTGTTCAAACATTTGATTTGTTAGTTTGTCTCTGAGTTCTTCCCTTCATATTTAAATTGTGTTTCTAAGATTTTTTTTTCCATTATTTCCTCTTCTTCACTTGGGACATCATTTGTGGAAAGGATTTCAAACATATCAGTAGATGAATTTAGTCTTTGATTGATACTTCATAACTAGTTTTTTATGAGTGTTCTTCTTCTTAGGTATTTGGAAACATACTTAGTTTATATCTTCTTTCTTTTGATCAAGAATTTTATTTGGGCAAGCACTAGCCAAATGACCATATTCATGGTAAATTCTACAATGAAAAGGAATATTATCATAGTACACTACTTGCTCCCAAGTGTCTTCCCCAAACTATAATGTGATATTTTTAGATAGGTGTTTATCAAAATCCATTAAAACACAAATCTAAGCATAAATAATATGTTCAAAATTTTAAGTACAATCAACAGTCATCATAAAAGTTCCTAAAGAATTTCCAGTTGAAGAAAAAATAGTAGGATTCCAAAATTCAATAAGGAGGCCAAAGAGTCTAACCCACATAGGATATATAGAAGGAATCACTTCTTCAACTTTAAATTTAGTATGCTAGGGCTTCATGAAAAACCTTGCCCTTCCAAAAAACAAAGGATTCCCTTGAAAGGTTTTCTCTTTATCTTCATTATTAGAAAACAAAATAAGAAAATAACTATTTGGATAAATAAATATTTGTAACTCACCTTTAGTTTTCTAGATTTTTGTAGCCCAGACTTTGAAATCATATAGGCTTACACGAAAATCCGCGAACCGACAAATTCATCCTATTTTTTCCAAATCTTCAATGTCAGTCTGAATGTTACCCATATCAAGCTTAACAATTGGAGTTCCATCAACTGCTTTATGATATCTTGACTTCATTTTCTTGGGATCAATATTAGGCATTATTAGAGGTTTATGGGAAGCCCTAATATTATTATTAGCATTGGGTTGAGGCTATCCACCACGGAGGGCATCCTTAAAATTCATTTTTGAGGCTAAGTATTCAAAATTCTTACCCTTGACAAGGGTTTTCATAGTAGAATTATTTTGTGGGTGCACCTTAGTAGTAGATTCACTTGAGATCTAAGTTATTTTTTGATTAACTACTCGAAAATTGTTTCGTAATCTCTTTAATTCTTGTCCTAAACATAGTGTAAAGGTATCGTTTTCACTTTTATTTTGTGCAGAAAATTGGAAGTTATTGTCACTCAAGTTCATAGTATGATCTATTGAAAGGCATATTTCTAACCCATATTGGATCCCCTACAACATATACTACTAAAAAATTTAACATAAACCACAAAAATATTGGTCAGTAGGATCCTAAGGCCCTAAAAACCAACCTCTGGAGCTGCTTGCACTCAACCCAGATGAAACTCTCACACAATCGCTTGCCAAAAAAAATTTCACACATAGGGATGCACTAGAATATGTGTTGATCCAAATAATTTGAACATTTTTGGAGATATTCTAGGGTTTTTCAGGCATATACCCTCAAAATTTCAGCTCAATCCAAGTCCGGATGAGTGAGATATGGCCAAAACAAGTTTGACAATTTAGGCAGTCCTGCGAAAAATGTCCCTTCTCCCCTTAAAAAAAATTAATAATTTTGACATAAAAATATGATTTATACGTGTAAATGATTCAAAAGATTAGGAATATAGATGTTTTATTATTATTTTAGAGTTTTAATTAAAAAACATATATAAACAAATTAAAATTATTTAAATATATGTTTATATATTTTAACTTATTTTCATGTGTTTATATATGCTTTTTAACTAAAACTAGGAAAAAAAACTATATTCCTAATATTTTGAATCATTACAATTATAAATAACAATTTTTATGTCAAAATTAAATATAACTTCAGTAAAAGTAAACAAAAATTTCATAAGGAAGACACAAGTTTAATTCACTAAGAGGTGGATGCCCAATAGGCCATGAAATTACAATTGTGGTAATATAAGTTGATGACTAGTAACGAAGTGGACAGTAAACAAATGATTTTTTTTTTTTAGAATTAAATAATTTTGAGTATATATATTATAAATAAATAAGAATTAAATAAAAATTCAAATACTTATAGTGAATGCTCCATCTTCAAGAAGTTTTATATTTTCCATGGAATCAAAAGTGATATATATATATATATATATATCACAAAAAAAAGAATTAAAAAAACATTCAAATACTTATAATGGATACTTCATCTTCAAGAAGTTTTCTATTTATCATGGAATCAAAATTACCAATAGTTGTTACAATTTTGCATTCAATAATATGTGTTTGTCAGGTCCGAGGTGTGGACCAATTGGTTCCTCCAAACCCCATAAAGGGGTCAGAGGTCCAAGGTTCAAATCTTGGGCCTCATCAAATATAACCTTTCAGTGGTGTAAAAGGTTTAAAATGATCATGGCATAATGTTTATAAGGGTGGACTATATAGATATTTGTGTGGTGGATTCTAGGGTAGATAACGTAGAACACTATGACGACCATAAAAAGCCAAACAACTTGTGGACAATGCAAAATACTGTGACAACCATAAAAATCTGGACAACCTACTCAAATTCATGGTGGCTACCAATTCCACCATGTAAAATAAATAAAAATAAAAAAATAATCTCTTTGTCATATACACATAAATTTCAAAATAAAGAAGAATCCAAAGTTGCTAAACAAAAATTGTTTGGTTGGGCTATGAAATTAACATTTGAAAAAATTACTCAATTACTTTTTCTCAAATATGAAAACAAGTGATTAGTCGATACAATATTGATTAAATAATATTTTCAAATGTTAATTTCATAGACCAACCAAGTAGTTTTGTTTAGTCCCTTTGGATTCTTCTATATTTTGAAATTTATGTGTATGACGAAGATATATTATTGTATGCAGAAAGGTTACATCTAGGTGATACCATGAAAAATATAAAACTTCTTGAAGATGGAGCATACACTATAAGTATTTGAATGTTTATTTAATTTTGATTTATTTGTGATATATATATATATAATTTTAACAAAAAAAAAGTAGATTTTTGTTTATGGTTCACAAATTTATATTAGTCATTAACTCATATTAGTACAATTGTAATTTCATGGTATATTGGGCATCCACCTCTTAGTGAGTTAAATTTGTGCATTCCTTAAGGAATTCATATTTATTTTTATTGAAGTTATATTTACTTTTGACATAAAAACTATCATTTATAAATGTAAATAATTCAAAATATTAGGAATATTGCTTTTTTTCTATTTTAGATTTTTAATTTAAAAACATATATAAACACATGGAAATTATTTAAATATATTTTTATATATATGTTTACTTATTACACACACATATATATATATCCATACATGTGAGGGAGATACGACACTATGAAGTCAACCATTCAAAACAAGGGCAGTGACGATTTTTAAAACCAAGAAAAAAAAAATTACAAAGTGCGAAGGATTAGGGTTTTTTTATAAAAACATCTCACATTTTAGGATCTATATCTTCTCAAAGATTTATCAGACTCATTTGATTATTGGACCAACTTGTATAAAATTTTAATAGATTTAAAATGAATGTTCATATGCACAAATCCGAGTAATATTGAGGGAGATACAATCCTGTGAAGTCAACCATCCGAAACAAGGACAATGATGATTTTTCAAGTTGCAAAAAATGAAATTACAATGTGAAGTCAACCATCCGAAACAAGCGCAATGCCGATTTTTCAAATTGTGAAAAACAAAATTGCAATTATTTTCCAAATAGGTTTTGAATGTTGGAAAAAACAATGAAGGGCTAGTACTTTGGTGGGGCAAGAGATTCTATTCAAAAAAAAAAAAAAATCAGCTAAGTTATTTTTCCCTTTCTTTATATTAGAAATTGTGCATGAAAATTTTATAAATTTTTATCAAATATTATATTTGTTTTAGAATTTTTTGACATATTTCATTAGAATTTGAGATTTAGTTTCCTTTCAATGGATTGATTTATGGTTAAATCCTTAGAATCATCCCTAGTGGTAGAGGTTAGTGAGTGTACCTCAGAGAGATCCTAATTGTTCCAAGATAGAGCAGTTTTTGATAAATTTAATGGGTACTGGCTAGGGGCTTTAGCCTTGAGGAAATGGATTGATAGGAGTTGGAAGCCTCCAGGATCGATTCTATAATTTCTTCCTAAAGGTTTCTTCCTAGCCATTTTTTGTTCAAGGGAATAAAGAGAAAGAATCCTAAAAGGGCATCCTTGGTTTATGGGAAGAGCAGGGCTCTTCTTTACTCACTGGTATGAAGACTTTTCACCTAAAAATGTAAATTTATCCCTAGTACCATTTTGGTTTAGGATGTTTGTATTACCAATTGAATTTTGGAAAATATATACCTTCAAAGCAACAAACACCAATCTAGGATAATTCCTTGAGATTTCAGATAAAACAAAAGATGGATTTTTGGCTATTTATGCTCGAATATTGGTCATGATTGATATAAGTAAATATTTACCAGAATCAATTATTCTTAAGTATGGGGATAAGATGTAGACCGAAACTATATATTATAAAAACATATATTTTAGATGTAGAAAATGTCATGATATGGGGCATATTGAGAGATCATGTCCTAAGAAGAGCCCAACATAATCATTTGTAAAAAATCGTAAGAGAAATTTACAAATGTTTATGGATAAATATGGTTTTCAAATTCCAAAAATAGATCTAGGAAAATAAAAGAAAAATAACAATGGAGAGCAATAAGAAAGGATATTGGAATATATTCCAATTATTTTGAGGCTTTAGCCTATGAAGAAAAAAGAGATAAAAACTTAGAGGACATAAGAAAATAATATCAACATATTAGCAAAGAACCATCTATTCAATATGATCCTAATTTAAGGAAAAACATTCTTGATGAACCCAAGGAATGTGTTTCATCAGATTTTTAGTACTCTCTTGAAGTGCCATGCACCATTTAGGAGGGAATAATTGGTAAAGAGAATGCATTTTTAGAAGGTAATACCTCTACCATTAATAAGAAAATACAAGAAAATGAGCAGGATAAGTCAAAATCTTCTATAATAGAGTTAGGAGAGGATAAATATATTGAAAAAAAAATGGTGAAAGAATATTGAGGAATAGAATAATAATGCCTACTCCTGATATATGTAAGGAAAAAGAAGGAAAACCCTCAAGTTATCAAGCAAGATATAGGGAATTAAAGCTAACATAGAGAGAGGAACATAAAATAAGTTGGTTGAACTTCTCTTTACCAAACAACTAAATGATATTGGTAATACGCAAGAGGGACCAAAAGTCCCTAATGAGATATTATTATCATATCATACAATATAAGGGGTGATATTTCCCCCTCAAAGGATAGGTGTATTAGGGACCTATGTTTAAGTAATAAACCTGATATTCTTTGTATCTAGGAAACTAAAATGACAAAAAAAGAAATTTCTAAAACTATGAAAGTATTTTGGGCAATATGTGAATGGGATGCTATGAATTTTGAAGGAGCAATAGGGGTATTCTAACTTGTTGGAATCCTTATAGAACTATTTGTGTAACCATTCATAAATCTAGGCATTGGATAGCCTCTTTAGTCACTTGCTACTTTGATGATATTCACTTCATCCTTATAACTGTATATGTTCCTACAACTCAGTTAGGTAGATTATAAGTTTGGGGTGGAATTGAGGCCTTTATGAGAAGTAAATACCAAGAAACCCATTTTATGATCATTGGAGATTTTAATGCCATTACCAAGCTGAATGAAAAATTTAGGGGAATTAGGAAATTGACCCAAATTATGAAATATTTTTTATCTTTTATTCAAAACAACAATATTTGGGAAGTTGAGTTTGACGAAGACCACTATACTTGGACCAAAAACATGAGAAGCCAAAACCTAATAGCAAAAAAATTAGATAAATGCATTCTCTTAGATCATTGGATAGATGAAGGAACTTGTGCTAAAATTAATACCTTAACAAGGATTGATTCATATCATTGGCCAATAAGAGTTAAAATGGTGGTTAGTAAATTAAAAAAAATATCATATTTTAAATATGAGTAGATGTGGGAAGACCATCCTCAAGTTATTGATATGATAACTCAAACACGAAATTATTTAGGTAATGGTGGGTTGCATGATCTTTCAAACAAGATTAAAGATATGACATCTAGATTAAAATAATGGAAAAAGAAAAACTTTTAAAATATTTCTGAGAAGAAATAAGAACTAAAAGATAAACTCTCAACATTTCAAAAAGGTGATGAAAATAATACAATCTCATAGGAAAAGGAGTTGCTTAGTGAATATCATAATATTTTGAGTAAGGAAGAGAAATTTTGGAGATTAAAATCAAGGCATATTTGGTTAAAAGAATGAGATAAAAATAGAAAGTTTTTCATAGTATGGCTATAGTACAAATATCTTATTCTAGAATTGGTAGAATTAAATTAATATAAGGGGTTTGGATTGAAGATCAAAGTGAAATTAGAAAAGAGGCTAAGTATTTTTCATAATATTCGAGATTCAAAGGAGACCAAAGTTCTTAATGATAAAATTATTCAAGATGTTCCTTCAATTATAAAAAATGAATATAATAGGAAACTCATGGAGCCTATTACTCTAGAAGAAGTTCATTGAGCTCTTTTCTCTTCTAATAAGGAAAAATCCCCTCGTCTAGATGGCCTTTCTGTAGCTTTTTACCAACATAATTGGGATATAGTGAAGGATTCTTTATTGGTGGTAGCGGAATAGTCTAGGATAAAATAATACATTCCTTACAAAATAAATGCTACTTATATTACCCTAATTAAAAAAAAAATGATGCTGAATTGTTTGATTGTTTTAGACCCATAAGCCTATGTAATATGGCTTATAATATTATTTCCAAAGTGATGGTGAATATATTAAGGTCATTTTTAGACCAAATTATTTTATAAGAGCAAGGAGGTTTTGTGAAAGGGAGATAAACTTTGGATGAGATCATAGTATCTCATGAAGTTATACATTCAACAACATCAAGAAAACAAAAAGCTATGATCTTAAAACTTGATATGAGTGAATCCTATGATAGGGTTAAATGCAATTTTATTTTTTTATATTTAGATAAGTTTAATTTTAGGAAAAAATGGATTAGATGGACTTAATATTGTATCTCTATAGTTTCTTATTTAGTGTTGATCAATGGGTTAGCGATAGATTATTTTAAAACAAAGATATACCTTATACAAGGATATCCTCATATCCTTATTTGTTCATTATTATGGTAGAAATAAAAAGTAGAAACTTAAATAAGACTTACAAATATGGGTTTATAAGTGGAGTTAAGGTTAGTAATAACATTGATAACATCACCCATCAACAATTTGTAGATGATACAATATTTTTTGGAAGGGTAAGGATAAATAGGCCAAGCTTTGAATAACTTTTTAAAAGAGTACATAAGAGCTTTAGGGCAAAAAATTAATAGGACTAAATCCAAAATTTACTTTCTTGGCACTCCTACTAATATCAAAGAAATAATTTGTAGGTTACTTCAAATGGAGGAGGCAAATTTGGAAACAACTTATCTAGGGATGTCTTTATTCGATTGGAGAACGAGTATAGATTTATGGAATCCAGTTATTAGTAAAGTTAAAAATAAACTTCTAGCTTGGAAATGTAGATGACTATCATTATTAGGAAAAATGCAGTTAATTAAATCAGTATTACAAGCCATTCCAACATATTATATGTCTTTGTATTCTATGCCAAAATCAATTGAAAAAGTTTAATATTTATTATACGATCATTTTTATGGTCAAGTTTACATGATAATAGGAAATTTTCTTTGGTGAAATGGATTAATTTGTGTGATTATAAAACTAGGGGAGGTATTGGTTTAAGAGCTCTTATATATGCAAACTTAGATTTTAGGGAAAAATTTATCTGTAGATTGTACAAAGAGAGTCAAAGACAATGGGCAAGACTTTTTCTAAGTATGTTGAACCCAATGACCCAAGTTTAATATTTACTAGTTTCTCTTTTCCAAATGGTTCTGCTCTTTGGAATGGTTTATGTTGGAACTGAAGCTAAAGGGATTGATTTTATTGATAAAATGGTTACAATATATAGGCATAAGCCTATATGATGAAAATGACACTTGTCAATGAAACCGACAAATGTCAAACTAGCATAGTGCACATTACATTAACTCTAACGTAATGGATGAGCGGGGGAAATGGGGGAGGGAGGATTTCCATGAGGGAAATCCCCCCTCAAGCTCACAAGGCCAGAGAAATCCTGGAGCTCTGATACCAAATGTTGGGACTGAAACTAAAGGGATTAATTTTATTGATACAAATGGTTACAATATATAGGCATAAGCCTATATTCAACACATGACACTTGTCAAGAGAAACTGAAAAGTGTCAAGGTGAAGGCATAGTGCACTTTAACTCTAAAATTCCTCCTTAAAGTGCACTATCCTAACTAAAGAAGAAACAAAACAAGTCAACATTAGGTAACAGTTTAAAAAAAAAAACCTATTGATCTTATCATTAAAGGTTTAAGATGAGTGGTGGTAACTGGATAATTTTTTTCTATTTGAATGGACACTTGGTGTGATAAAAATCCACTCAATTTAGATCCAATTTTGAAACCTTGGATGATATTAATTCAAGAAAAAAATGGTGATAGGGTTTCAAACATTTTATGAAATGTTCAAGAAGGAATATACAAATGGAAAGAAGATTTTGTTACAAGTAAGCAATACATTGATTCTAGGAGGTAATTTAGTAGAAATATAACAACCATAATTATTTTGAGGGGTACCAAGGATAAATTGATTTGGGAGTTGAATAGCTTAGGAGAATACACAACAAGAAGTGGATATAATTTTCAACACACACATGATAATAATATCACTAGAATTTGGAGAGATATTTGGGATAGCCCAAGAATTCCTAAAGTCAAAATGTTTGTTTGGCTAGTAGGTTCATAGAAGAATTTTATCCTGGGGTAACCTTATGAAAATGGATTTTCATGGACCCTCTAAATGTTTTTTTCTATAATAAGGAGGAGAGTATTAACCATATCTTATGACATTGCTCAATTGTATGGAATCTACGACAATGGATTCCTAATATGTTTTGTAAATGCATGGTTATGAATAGTAAAACTGAATATTGGTTAAAGAAATGGCAGAGCACTTATTTAAGTGAGGCTTTACAAACAATATGGAATGTATCAAAATATACAATACTTTGGACTATATGGTTAGAAAGGAATAGAATAATGTTTAAATGAAAGGAAAGTAGTGTAGAGGTAATGAAAAAGAAGATATGTATAGCCATATAGGAGTCTAAACCAATCCTATCAACTCACCCAATCACTAATTTGGAAGCAGAGAGTCTTGATAGATGGATTAAAGTCATTAAATAGAATTATGATATTGGGTACAAGAGAAGCAAAAATAAGGTAGATAATTTAAAGTGGAAACCACCAGATGTGGAGTGTATTAAGTTGAATTTTTATGGAGCATCTAAAGGAAACCCAGGACCAATAGGAGAAGGAATGATTAGAAATAATATAGGAGAGATATTATCTCATTATGCTTTCAATTATGTATTTAAGACAAATAATCAAGTTGAAGCTTAGGAAGCTTTAGAAGGGTTAAAAATATATAAAAAATTTAAATGGAATAGAGTTTGTATGGAAGGTGATTCTCTCATAGTAATAAATACAATTTTGAGGAAAGCAAAGGCTCCTTGAAACATACAAGAGATAATTGTGGAAATTCAAGATCTTGCTAAAGAGTTTGAACAAATCAGGTTTACACACATATTAATGGAAGAAAACAAATATGTGGATAAGCTAGCCAATAGAGGTATTTTGGTTGAGTATTGTGAAGTTAACACTTCCTTTACATGGTTAGAGGAAGTAGAAAGTTTAGTTGAAGCTGTCAAAAATTATTGATTGCCTAAATCATTTAATGATAAAGACTAAATTTAATGTTTTCCATTGGTAATATCTATTTTATTTTGTAACAATAATGTGTTTTTATTTAGACTATTTATTATAATTTTTGTGGTTGTACTTGTGTTTCAGGAAGGAAACTAGTAATCCAAATTTTATAAAGCAGACTATGTTAGTGTAATGTTCTAGAAATATTACTCTACTAAGATGCAAAGAATATATATTAGAGGTGAATTTTTTGCATTGTGAAGGTTGCGATAGAAAAATTTCAAGAAAGATGCTAAATTCTGGAGTAATTGTATTCATACAAAAATTTGAAAAGATCCAAAAAATGAAAATCAAGAATTCAAACATTTTATGTAAAATGATGTAGGTTTCTAGCTATAGCATCTCAATTGAGATGATAAGTGTATCTATTTGTAATCTCTCAAGATCTAAAGAAGAGAGATGTAATTTTTTAAGGGTGGGGGACCCGAGTAAAACCCCTTTTTACCAAGAAAAAATATATATATGTTTACTTATTTTCATGTGTTTATATATGTTTTTTAATTAAAAATTAAATTAAAAAAAAAAAACTATATTCCTAATATTTTGAATAAGTTACAAGTATAAATGACAATTTTTATGTCAAAAGTAAATATAACTTCAATAAAAGTAAATATAAATTTCATAGGGAAGACACAAGTATAAATAACTAAGAGGTGAATGCCCAATATGCCACAAAATTAAAATTTTGTTAATATGAGTTGATGACTAATAACGACTAGTGGACCAATAAAAAATATTTATTTATTTGTTAGAATTAAATAATTTGCATGTGTTTATATATATATATATATATATATATATATATATATATATATATATATATATATATATATAGATATATATATCAAAGAAATCATAATTAAATAAACATTCAAATACTTACATTGGATGCTCCATCTTCAAGAAGTTTTATGTTTTCCATGGAATCACCAGTACCAATAGTTGTTACCCTTCTCCATGCAATAATATATCCTTGTTATATATATATATATATATATATATATATATATATATATATATATATATATATATATATATAAATCAAGGGCTCTAGCTTAGTATTTGTTTAAATATTTTTTTTGATAGATAGAAAAATGGGTTTTGAAAGGTACTCCAAACCTTTTACATCCAAAAAAAAGAAACAAAAAAGGGACAACCCCATGGAGGGAACCTCAGAAATCCAAAATAAAACCATCTTGTTAGAGATTACTTCTAAATACAAGTAGAAAAATAAATTAATAAAACAAATAAGTCCTAGACCATGGGATAATAACTAAAAGGGTATAGACCAATTACACAAGCCTTAGGGGTCCAAAACACAACATTGGCACCGATGCAAAGAAAATTTGGTTATTCTCAAATGAAGCCTCAATCATCTGAGTTATTACTCAAATCATATTTTGCAACCTTGTTACTATATTTTTCAATAGTGGTGATAATTTTACCATTATAAGGGAGTATCATCAACATGAAGCTTAGGAGTTATCCCATGGTAGTCTAGGAATCAATCTTCTTCTAATATTTTCTAAATTTCATAGACTAATTAGATCCTTCCTCTATTTTGACCTTTTTAAACCTTACCAAGGTCTTTTTAGAAGATATTTTTGAAAGGTCAACATCAATTCTCTTGCATTTACCCCAAGAATATTTGCTCTTGGTCATGCACTAATGCATTTTTTATTTGAAAGGATATGGGTTATGACGATGGTTTATATTTCACCTTTGTTTGTGCCTACATATTCATTGTTTGAGACATCATCATTGAGGACCACAATAGAAGAGATATGTGCCTAGTTACCAATGATGGAAAGGGTCATCTTGTTCACCTCCTTTTGAAGAGCATGATGGTATAATATGATGTGGAGGCATTGATACTTCGGGTGGGTTGATGACCCATCCCTGACATTCATAACCAAAAGCTCTAGTGACTAAAAGAGATAATATAGAATGTTGATCTCCTTGATGAATTGCATATGGTTATGAAATACCATATGGAAGTTTCTAACCAGTAAGTTGATATCATCAATAGTGATGTAGTCCATGATAGGGATCATCACCTTATTCCACAACTTTGGAAGACCCTTTCTAATGATGTCACCCTTGTCCTTGACCAACAATTTATCTTTTTTTCTACATTAAAATAGTTATCGAGCCATAGTATGCTTGTCTTTATGAATAATGTCAACATCATTTGGTAGTTTTATCACCTTCATGAGCAATCAAACACTAAGTCTAAACTTGAGTCCTTTGAGTACCACACAAAATTTTTCCCAAGAGGAAATAAATTCATCTGAAAGTGTAAGATCATTGTCATTGAACTTACGTATAAAGGGTCCAAGTTCTTATGTTAATGATTACAAGATACCTAATCTCAAGGGTGAAAAAAAATAATTAGTCGATAGCTATGTTCTCACAATGTTGATTGAATATTTTTTCAAATGTTAATTTCATAGCCCAACCAACCAGTTTTGTTTATTCACTCTAGATTCTTCTCTGTTTTGAAATTTATGTGTATGATGAAGATATATTATTGTATGCAAATAGGTAACACCTATTGGTACGGGTTATCCCATGAAAAAAATTAAACTTGTTTAAGATGGACCATACACTCTAATTATTTTAATATTTATTTAATACAGATTCATGTGTGGTATATATATATATATATATATATATATATAGATAGATAGATAGAGAGAGAGAGAGAGAGAGAATAAGGGTTGCAATTTGAGTATTTGTTTAAATAATTTTGATTCAATTCATCTATAAATATTTTAAAAAATAGAGAACAAGTTTGTTTATGCACCTCAAACGTTGCTTATAGAGATATTTTTTATTTGAAATATATATATATATATATGGAAATACAAGTTCCAATATGACATTTCATAAATTTGAATAATTATATTGATATACTAATTGTTAGAGTAAATCACTATATAAAATATAGAAAATCAATTATAGTGTTTCAAACTTCAACAGAAGAATTAACAAAATATGACAAACACAAAGTAGAAGAGACAACGATTTTAACATGGTTCACCCAATGTGGGTTACATCCACCAAGAATTTTTAGTCCTTTATTTCTCAATCCAAGAAATAGAGGCTTACAACCTACAACAAACATCTCCTATAATTTCATCTCTATATTTACAAGGAATCAACACATTAATTTTTTCATTTCTATACTCTGTTTTTCCTCACAATTATATAGAAGAAAAAATAGAAAAAAAAAATTGTTTTTCTTAATACATTCCAAGATTAACACTGAGTTCCCAACACCTAATTTTGGTATAAAAACAAAAAAACTTTCCATGGCTGTCCTATTGTAAATCCGGAAACTTTCTCTAGTAGACTAACAGACTATAAATCTGGAAACTTTCCCTGCCCGTCCTGCAGTAAATCCATAAACTTTCTCTATTTAGCCTCCTCATAATTAGGCTCCATTCCTAACAATCTCCTACTTGGAGACTAATTCCATTGCACCATACTGCAACCAAGGACTGAAAAATTCTCATCATGGCCTCTTATTCCTTAAGGCCAACTGAAGTTGAGCAAAAGCTCAACTTTTCTCTTGACACCACTTTTGTAAGCATGTCAACAGGATTTTGTGATGTGTGAACTTTTCCTAATTTCAAAGATCCATCTTCCACTACTGATATAATTAAATGATACCTGAGTTTGATGTGTTTAGTTTTTGAATGGAATACCGAATTCTTTGCAAGGTGTATAGCACTTTGGCTATCACTCCACAACCTATTATCCTTTTGCTTCTTCCCCAGTTCTTCCATTAGTCCTTGCAACCAAACCATGTATTTTCCTGCTTCAGCAATAGCAACATATTTAGCTTCAGTGGTTGAAAGGGCAACTATGTGTTGGAGTTTAGAAATCCAACTAACCGCTCCTCCTCCTATAGTAAATATGTATCCAGTAGTGCTCCTTCCACCATCAATATCACCTGCCATATCATAATCTACAAAACATTTCAAGGATATATTAGAGCCTCCAAAATTCAAATAATAATTTAAAGTTCCTCTCAAGTACCTGAGTATCCATTTTACCGCTTGCCAATGTCCTTTTCTCGGATTACTCATAAATCTACTCACTACTCCCACTGCATGGGCAATGTCTGGTCTTGTACAAACCATTGCATACATCAATATTCCAACCACTAATGCATAGGGAACCTTAGCCATATGCTCTTGTTCCTTTTGTGTGTTGGGACATAAATCTTTTGTGAGTTTGAAATGCTTTGCAAATGGAGTAGCAACAGACTTTGCATTGTTCATGTTGAATATCTTAAGCACTTTTTCAATGTATTATGCTTGTGACAATTTTAGAGTGTGACTATCCTTGTCTCTTGTTATCCTCATACCAAGGATTTGTTTGGCTTCTCCCAAATCCTTCATGGCAAAGGATTTAGCCAACTTCTTCTTGAGCATGTTTATATCTTGCATATTTTTTCCGGAAACCAACATGTCATCCACATACAATAGCAAAATAACATAGTTACCATTTCTAGTTTGCTTAAAATATACACAGTGATCACTTTGACATCTTTCAAACCTTTGATTAGCCATGAACTTATCAAATTTTAAGTACCACTATCTAGGAGCTTTTTTTAACCCATACAAGCTCTTTTTACGTTTACATACCTAATCCTCTTTACCTTTCACCTGAAAGCCTTCTGGTTGGTGCATATAAATTTCCTCCTCCAAATCACCATGAAGAAATGTTGTCTTCACATCCAATTGCTCTAGATACAAATTTTCTATAGCTATAAGACTCAAAATAGCTCTAATAGAGGTCATTTTTACAATTGGAGAAAAAATCTCATCAAAATCAATACCTTTTTTCTGAGCGAATCCCTTGACCACTAGTCTTGCTTTGTATCTCTTATGCCCTTCATTCTCCTCTTTAATCATGTACACCCATTTATTGGTCAAAGCTCTTTTACCTTTGGGTAGCTCAACCAAATCCCAAGTTTGGTTGTGGAATAAAGAGTCCATTTCTTCATTCATTGCAAGCTCCCACTTATTCCTGGTATCCATCTGTAATGCTTCCTAAAAATATTCTGGCTCACCAGCATCAGTATACAAAACATAATAAGAGAAAAATTGAGGATTTTTACTTATCCTGGTAGATCGTCTAACAACACTTTATGGAGATTGAGGTGCTTGTTGCTGCTGCTGTACATTTTAATCTTCTACCACTTTTGGAGTTACCTTTTCTATGTGTCCATCAAGGTCTATGTATTCAGTAATTTCCTCTTTCTATTTCTTTCCCTGCAACCGATATTTATACAATTTTTTTTCATTAAATATGACATCCCTACTTCTAATGACTTTTCGGTTATCACAATCCCATAATATGTAACCCAAGCCATTAATAACGTAACCAATAAAATAGCACTTTTGTGCCTTACCATCTAACTTATTTATGTTCTCTTTGTCTATATGCATAAAATCCTCACATCCAAATACATTAAGGAAAGAATAATTTACTGGTTTACCTATCCAAAGCTCTTCCAGAATTACTCCATCCAAGGCACTAGACGGTCCTCTATTAATCAGATATACTATAGCATCAATAGCATGAGCCCATAAAAATTGTGGTAAGCCTGCATGTATTCTCATGTTCCTAGCATGCTCCATGATGGTTCTATTCATTCTTTCTGCAACACCATTTTCTTGAGGTGTTCTTGGAACTACCTTGATTCTTCTAATTCCATTTTTAGAACAAAACACATCAAATTCTCTACTGCAATATTATCCACCATTATCCAACTTTAGACACTTTAAAAATTTTCAAGTTTCATTTTCAACTAGTGCTTTCCAAATCTCGAAGGTATTAAAAACATCACTTTTATTCTTAATGCAATATATCCATGTTTTACTTTTTGCATCATCAATAAAAATTACATAGTAAGAGGAACCTCCAAGAGAAGTTACCTGAGCTGGGCCCCAAACATCTAAGTGCACAAGCTCTAATTTATATTTCTTCCTTTCCTTGCCATCCTTGAGAAATATAACCCTCTTTGCTTTACCATAAACACAATCCTCACAGAATTCCAAATGAATATCTTTTAACTTAGGCAATAACTTTCTTGAATATAAAATTTCCATACCTTTTCCACTCATATGGCCAAGTATTTGGTGCCAAAAATATGCACTCTCACCTATAGAAACTAAATTCATGTAGCAGTGAGAAAAATCAGTAAGTAAATAAATAGTACCCACCAATTTACCTCTAGCTACTATCAATGAACCTTTAGTAACTTTCCAAGAATTTTCTCCGAATGCAACCGTGTATCCTTCACCATCAAGCTTACTTGTCGATATAATATTTCTCTTTAAATATGGTATGTGTCTCACCTCTTTAAGAGCCCATTGACATCCATTTGGGGATTTAATCAAAATATTTCCAATACCCATGATTTTACATGGTTGGTCATTTCCCAATAGAACCTGTCCATAATCTCCAAAAACATAATCTATGAAGTATTCCTTATGTGAGGTAGCATGGAATGAAGAACCACTATCAATTACGCAATAATCACTATTTATATCAAGAGATAAGATTAAATCATCTTGTAGAATTTGTCCAGTAATATTGGCTTCTGAAGTGTTACCATTATTATCATTACCTTCATTTTCATCACCCTTTATTTTTCAATAGTCCTTGAGATGACCCTTTTTGCCATAGTGCCAAAATTGTAGCTTTCTTTTTCCATGTGATTTGGATCTGCCTTTTTATTTGCCACGATGTGAACTCTTGCCTCTTTATCTTCCTCTTCCTCTATTATCAATAGTTAAGGTGGTGCTAGATGATTCTCTTGTGGTTTTTCTTCTCATGTCCTCACTGAGTATCACACCAACCACATCATCAAATTCTAATTTATTTTAACTCAAAGTAGAGTTACTTACCGCCATTACCAAACTGTTCCAACTTTTTGGAAGAGAGCATAAGATTAATAAGGCCCTAAGCTCATCATAAAAATCCAATCCTACTGAATGCAATTGATTAGTGATAGTATTAAATTCATTTAAATGATCATGCATAGATCCTACTTCACTCATTTTCATGTTAAATAACATTTTCATTAAGAATACCTTATTTGATTCTGATGGTTTCTCATACATCTTGGCCAACTTATCCATGACTCCCTTGGTAGTCTTTTAATCGAAGATGTTGAAGGCTACGATATCTCCCAAGCACAGCCTCATAGTACCCAATGCCTTTCTATCAAGGATACCCCACTCCTCATCAGACATAGTTGAAAGTCTCTTTGTTTCCCCCTCAAGAGGTAAGTAAAGATCCTTCTGGTACAAGTAATCCTCCATCTACATCTTCCAAAATTGAAAGTTCTGGCCATTGAATTTTTGAACTCTAAACCTTTCTTCTTTCGCCATTGCTCCCACTTGATCCAGAAATTCTACTTCTATCAAGTGCACCTAACAAAACAAACGCTCTGATACCACTTGTTAGAGTAAAACACTATATAAAATATAGAAAAGCAATTATAGTGCTTAAAACTTTAACAACAGAATTAACAAAATAAGACAAACACACAGTACTAGAGACAACAATTTTAACGTGGTTCATCCAATGTGGGTTACATCCATCGAGAATTTTTAGTCCTTTCTTTCTCAATCCAAGCATAGATAGTTACAACCTACAAAAAACATCTGCTATAATTTCCTCTCTATATTTACAAGGAATCAACACAGTAATTTTTTCATTTCTATACTCTGTTTTTCCTCACGACTATATAGAAGAAAAAAAAAGATTAAAAAAACTGATTTTCTTAATACATTCCAAGATTAACATTGAGTTCCCAGCACCTAATTTTGGGATAAAAACAAAAAAAAATTCCCTGGATGTCCTATTATAAATCCGGAAACTTTCTCTGGTAGACTAACAGATCAGTAATCGGAAACTTTCCCTGCCCATCCTACAGTAAATCTAGAAACTTTCTCTGTTTAGCCTCCTCATAATTAGGCTCCATTCCTAACACTAATGAGGCCAATGTGAATTTCAATTGCACTAGGCTTTGGAAAATTTTCATTTAGTGAAAGTTGTTGAAATTTTACAACTAGCAACTTTCATAGCAACATATTTTATTTTTGTTTTTAAAAATCACTTCTATAATATGAATGTTTCTTTTAACCATGCAAGTTATATTTTTGCAATATTCCACTCAATTTCCCATGCCAAGGGAGCACTATCAAAGGCTTATGGTGTCATCACTATTCACAAGCTGATACATTCTTCCCATGTCTCCAAGTCTACTACTCTTTTCCTCAAACTAGACATGAACAAAGCTTTTGAAAGGGTCAATACAGACTTCCTCTCCAAAATACTCCTCATGTTTGGGTTCCATAAATCTTGGGTTAATATGATTAATAAGTGCATCTCTTCCTATTGGTTCTCAGTCTTGGTGAATGGTTTCATTGTTGGCTACTTCCCAAGCTCTAGGATCTCAGACAGGGTGACCCATTGTCCCCCATTCTCTTCATAATTTTGGTAGAGATCCTGGGAAGAGACATCAAGATTACCTATTCCAATAATTTGATTTCAGTCATCAAATTTGTCTCTAGTCTCTTGCCCTCCACCCAACAAAAATTTGTGGATGATACCTTATTGGCAACCAAAGCCTATGTCTCTGATGCCAAAGGTATCAAAACCATCCTCAACCTCTATGAAGAGGCAACAGGTCATAAAATCAATTACATCAAAAGCAAGTTGTACTTAATTAACACCCCCTTCAAAAGACATTGCAAGATTGGTGGAATCCTAGGATACTCCATTGTTTATTTACAAACCACATACTTTGGCCTTCCCATGTTCAAAGGAAGGTCTCTCAAAGACGTGGAGTAATGTCACTGACAAGATTCACAAGAAAATTTTGGGAAAAAAAGGTGCCCTCCTCTCCAGCATGGGTAAGTCAACCTTAGTGAAAGTTTTTTTATAGAGCATTACCACATTCTTCCTGCATGTCTTCAAAATATCAGTTGTTGTGGGGGAAGCTATTGAAAAAATCCAAAAATAGTTTATGTGGTCAGGAACCGACAACCAAAAAAAGTTCCACCTGGTTACATGGGAAAACGTATGCTCCCCCAAATATCAGGGAGGCCTAGGAATGTGGCACATCAATGTTACCAATAAAGAACTCCTGGCTAAGCACGCATGAAAGTTCATCTCAAATGCTAACCTCGAGTGGGTGAAGATTGCCAAGAGAAAATATCTATAGCAAAAATTATTTCTATAGATGGATACCCCCTACAACTGCTCTTAGTTTTGGAAATCTATTTCCCTCACGCAGCAACTCATGCACTAGAGCTTTTGGTGGCAGTAGGGAGATGATAAAAAAATTGAATTTTGGAAGGACACTTGGGCTAAAAAAGACCCCCTCATTTGGGATCACAAGTTGAATGTAGTCAAGCACCTATCTGACAACAAGTATGGGTACCACGTAGAATATTTCATCTCCTCAAGCCAGGGAATCCAATAGTGGAAAAAGTTTCAATTTATAATCAAGAACGATGCAATCACTAATATTGTGTCAGATATCCAATCGATCATGAGGGTAAAATTCATCCCCCAAACCCATAAAAAGGATGAACAATGCTAGAAATGCATAAGCAATGGAAAGTTCTCAATAAAATCTGCCTCCTAGCTCATCAAAAAAAACATTAGAGGAGACAATACTAATAGTGGCCAGAATTTAGCTAGGAGTGTGTGGCTCAAGGCCCTAATCCCAAAAATCACTCACTTCTACTAGACTACAGTTCATAATAAGAATCTCACCACCGATAATATAATGCACAAAGGGGTCATTTTTCCTAACAGATGTTACCTGTATAGGCAAGTTTGGGAATCAACCCAACATATTCTTATGGACTATCCCTTCACCAACAGTGTTTTTCCTTTGTGATCAGCAAGTTTTAGGTTTGTTTTGTCTAACCAAATACTGTTAAGGATATCTTCATCCAATGGCTCAACACTTTCAAAAACCCTAGACTCAACTTCCTCTGGAAATACCTAGTCCACCATACTGCCTAGCAGATATGGTTGGAATGCAACAACTGTATTTTCAATGATAACCCTAGGGACCATGAAGTAGTCGCAGCAATAGCTCTTGCCTTTGCTATTGAAAACAATAGTCTGATCCCTTGTCTAGAAATTACCAAGGTTGGGTTAGAAGGGTATTTGTTTGCTTCCCTAAGGATTCTCCTAGACTACAACAATGCCAAGGAATCCCATGAGGGCAAAGCCATATCTAAGTGGATCCCCCCGTAGGGATGGCTAAAGACCAATTTTTTTGGAGCCTCTAAAGGCAACCCAAGGAAAGCAAGAGAAGGTGGAGTCATCAAGGACCACAATAGAAAGCTCATGCAAGCATTTACTGAAAACTTGGGCACCCAAACCACTAACTATGCAGAAGATAGAGCTCTCTGGAGGAGTATTGATATCTTCAAAACCATGGCCAGCCCTATCATATTTGAAGGTGATTCTGTAGTTATCATGTGGCTCATCCAAAATAATATCATAGAGGGAAAACATCCAAAACATCATCTAGGAGTGCCAAAAAGTCCTCAACAACAACCGTCAAAACCAGATCAATCATGTGTTCAGAGAAGCTAATCAAGTGGTTTATGTTCTTGCCAACATAGTCATTCTCCAATCCACTTTGATGGTCTATAAAGATAGCTTCCCGTGCGAGATATTCAAGAAAGTCAAACATGATGTAGAAAATATTACGAACAAGTAGCCTTGGCTACATGCTTAACAGTATTATTTTAATACCAAAAAGGAGTAAATCAAATCTCATGTCAAGTGTCATTGAAGAGCTTAAGATACTACCTGTCATTCTAAATACCCTCCTGTCCAGCGGGGATAGTGACAAGAATGAGAGGAAAAGTAAATCCCAAAAGTCTGGGATGTGAGCTAGCTGATGGGTTAGGATCCAGGGGCTGTTGTTTTTCTATTTTTGTAATGTTGTGTGACTCTAAGTTTCCGATTACTTTAGCAAGGGCACCTTCGAGGGTGCCACTTGAACCTTTTTGGTTGTTTGTATTCCTTTTTGGGTATAACTCTAATATGGGACTATCGGTCATTTGGCCATAGCTGAACCTCATGTAAAAAGGGGTGGGATCCTTCAACCCGTAATGTAAATAAAACTACTTTTACTTACCAAAAAAAATAGTCCACTCAATAGAGTCAACTTTCCTACCTATTGACGAGGTGGACATTGTATTTGAGAACAATGGATATAGGTGTAAATAATTACCAATATTCTTGTTCTAGTTTATGGGACATGAATATAAAATCTTGTTTTGATTTTAGAGATTTTTTATTACTTGATATGTGAGGTTAATACAATGGATATAGTTGTAAATAATGATCAACCTTGTTGTTCTAGTTTTGGTTATATGAATCTAATATTCTTTTATATTTTATATAATCTCTATTACATGATATGTGATGTTAACAGGCTTAAATACCATATGATTTTGACAAGCAAAAGTAATAAAATTTAAAAGATTCATTTTTTTTGGTGTCTTTCCCCCTTTTTACATAAATTTTAAACCAAGTTGCACCTTATTGATAACATCTATTTTCTTTACTTTATAATAATAATGGTCATTTTTATGTTGTTTTATTTAATATGCATTTACATCTATATATATATATATATATATATATATATATATATATATATATGTCTTTGTACAATTTTATTTTTTACATAAATATAATGTCTACGTGAACTAGCTACGGATTCATTAATTATTCTTGATATACTAAATTAGGTATTAATTCCTATAGGTGATTATTAATCCAATGATTATTGTATATGGTTCAATTTTCTCTAATTGGATGAACAAGAATATGACAAATAGGTATCTCATCTCTCGAGATCTTAGAAAAAAAGAAGAACAAATATAATAAATAAAGTAAATTTCACATACCTTTAAATTTTAGTGATAATATGTGTTGCACCAATAATGAAGTCATTAAAGTAGACAACTTATCTTTGGTTTAGAATACAAGCATGGAAAAACACATAAAGCATCATATCTAGGATGGGGAATATGTTGGTTTAGAATCCAATAATTCTTGAAAGGGTCCAAATTATCATTCTAATGATTACGAGATGCTTGATATCAATTATGAAAATATGTAATTAGTCAATAGCTATGTTCTAACTATGTTTATTGATTATTTTTTTCAAATGTTAATTTCAAAGCCCATCCAACCAGATTTGTTTAGTCACTCTAGATTCTTCTTTGTTTTAAAATTTATGTGTCTATGATGAAGATATATTATTGAATGCAGAAGGGTAACACCTATTGGTTATGTTGATTCCATGGAAAAAGTAAAAATTTTTGAATATGAAGCATCCATTGTAAGTATTTGAATGCTTATTTAATATGGACTTATGTGTGCTATATATATATATATATATGATGCAGGAGCATCCAATGGAAAGCAAAAGAAGAGAAACTATCGTGATATCACGACATGTCGCATTTTTGCGACCAGAAGACAAGAGGAAGCACAAGGGAGAAAAATGTCACGATATCGTGACATGTCGCATTTTCGTGACCAGAAGACAAGAGGAAGCGCAAGGGAGAAAAATGTCACGATATCACGACATGTCGCATTTTTGCGACCAGAATACAAGAGGAAGTGCAAGGGAGAAAAATGTCATGATATCATGACATGTCGCATTTTCACGATGAAAAGGCAAGAGAAGAAGCCAGGGAGAAAAAGTGTCATGATATCGCAACATGTCACATTTTCACGAAGAAAATGCAAGAGAAGGATCCAGAGAGGAAAAGTGTCGTGATATCGTGACATGTCACATTTTTGCAACTAGAAGAGAAGAGAAAGAGGAAGAGAGGAAAAATATTGTGATATCGTGACATTTCGCATTTTCGCGACCCGAATAGGAGAGAGAAAGTAAGGAGGAAAAATGTCGCGATATCACGACATGTCACATTTTCGCGACATGAAAAGGAAAGAGAAAGCAAGGAGGAAAAATGTCAGGTTATCGAGACATGTCACATTTTTACGACCCAAAGAGGAGAGAGAAAGCAAGAGAGGAAAAATGTCACGATATCACATGTCGCATTTTCGTGACCCGTAGAGGATAGAGAAAGCAAGGAGAAAAAATGTCACGATATCACGACATGTCGCATTTTCATGACCCGAAGAGGAAAGAGGAAGCAAGGAAGAAAAATGTCACGATATCGCGACATGTCACATTTTCGCGACCCGAAGAGGAAAGAGGAAGCAAGGAAGAAAAATATTGTGATATCGTGACATGTCACATTTTCATGATCGAAAGAGAAAAGGAAGGGCCCGAGAGAAAAGTGTCACGATATCGCGACATGTCACATTTTCACGACCGAAAGAGAAAAGGAAGGGCCCGAGAGAAAAGTGTCGCGATATCACGACATGTCACATTTTCACGACCGAAAGAGAAAAGGGAAGGCCAGAGAGAAAAGTGTCATGATATCGCGACATATCGCGTTTTCATGACCAAAAGAGAAAAGGAAGGGAAAGAGAGAAAAGTGTCGTGATATCGTGACATGTCGCGTTTTCGCGACTAAAATAGCAAGAGGAAGAGCAAGAGGGAGAAGATGTCACGATATCGTGAGATGCTATATTTTTAGGGGCCATTACAGAGTGACAGTGTGGTAGTTAACAAGAGTCAATACAACAGTTTTAGGGGCCATTATAGAGTGAAGCATGCAGTTGAAATAAAGAATACGATAGTAAACAAAAGTCAATACGGCAACTACAGGGCCATTATAGAGTAATGTGACAGTGAACGAGAGTTAGAAGGTAGTTATAGGGGCCATTGCAGAGTAAATTTATGGAGAACTAAATAGCACATGGCATCAAGGTGTAGGCGGCTACAGAGCACTCCACCATTTTGTGTAATGATGACTCAAAAGGTTGAGGTGCAGGCGGCTACAGAGAACTCTGCCAAAAAGTTTAAAAGGGGAAGCAGAGGCATGCACAAGGGGTTGGAAAATGGCTACAGGCAAGGTTGTAGATTCAAAGGCAAGAGGGCCATTCTAGAACTGTTTGCACTATTTTTTTTCCAGATAAAGCTTAGGGTTCCTGAGTGTGTAAATAGATCACTGAACGTGAGGCAGTTTACACCAGGATCTGTGGGGTCAAAAAATTGAGAAACAGAGTTGCGAACGAGAAGGCACAAGGGCCATTTTGGACCTTTTTTGGGCTATGTTTTTCTTCTAGAGAAATATTAGGGTTCCTGGGTGCGTAAACAGACCACCGAATGTGAGGCATTTTACACCAGGATCCATGGGGTTGAAAGACTACAGAGACAGAGTTGCAGATGAGAAGGCACAAGGCCCATTTTGGAACCTATTTTTTTTGAATTTTTTTCAGACTCATAGGGTCAGGGCCTCTATAAAAACCTAGGCATTATAATAGGAGAGTGGTGGAGAGCTATATATTGCAATAGATAATAGAAAACTAAGCCTGCAGGCTAGTTCTATTAATTTATTTTCAAGTTATTGAATGAAAATTTGGATTTTGATGTTTGCAATTTTTGGCCCACCATCAAGTGGTATCAGAGTGGGAGTTCCTAATTATGTAAATAGATAACTGAACGTGAGGTAGTTTGCACTAGGATCTGTGGAAGGGTTGTGAGAAGAGAGAGTGGAAGTTCCTAAGTGTGTAAACAGATCACTAAACGTGAGGCAGTTTACACATTGAGTTATGGAAGGGGTTGATTAGAGAGAGTTTGAGTCCCTGTGCAGTACCTGTAGTACTAGCACCAAATAAGGTGATAGAATAGTACATAAGTGAAGGTCACTTCTCAATCCACCCTAGTTTTTTGATGTAGGAGCATCCAACGAAAAGCAAAAGAAGAGAAACTATCACGATATCGCGACATGTTGACAAAGAAGAAAAATGTCACGATATTGCGACATGTCACATTTTCATGACCAGAAGACAAGAGGAAGTGTAAGAGAGAAAAATATCACGATATCGTGACATGTCGCATTTTCGCGACCAGAAGACAAGAGGAAGCGCAAGGGAGAAAAATGTCGCGATATCGCGACATGACGCATTTTTGCGACCAGAAGACAAGAGGAAGCGCAACAGAGAAAAACTGTCCCGATATCACGACATGTCGCATTTTCACGATGAAAAGGCAAGAGAAGAAGCCAAGGAGAAAAAGTGTCATGATATCGCGACATGTCACATTTTCACGATGAAAAGGCAAGAGAAGGATCCAGAGAGGAAAAGTGTCACGATATCGTGACATGTCACATTTTCACGACTAGAAGAGAAGAGAAAGAGGAAGAGAGGAAAAATGTTGCGATATCATGACATGTCGCATTTTCATGACCTGAAGAGGAGAGAGAAAGCAAGGAGGAAAAATTTCACGATATCATGACATGTCACATTTTTGCAACCCGAAGAGGAGAGAGAAAGCAAGGAGGAAAAATGTTGCGATATTGCGACATGAAATCGCGACATGTCGCATTTTTGTGACCCAAAGAGGAGAGAGAAAGCAAGGAGGAAAAATGTCATGATATCGTGACATGTCGCATTTTTGTGACCCGAAGAGGAGAGAGAAAGCAAGGAGGAAAAATGTCACGATATCGCGACATGTCGCATTTTCACGACCCGAAGAGGAAAGAGGAAGCAAGGAAGAAAAATGTCATGATATCACGACATGTCGCATTTTCATGACCCGAAGAGGAAAGAGGAAGCAAGGAAGAAAAATGTCGTGATATCGTGACATATCGCGTTTTCACGACCGAAATAGAAAATGAAGGGCCCAATAGAAAGGTGTCGCGATATCGCGACATGTCAAATTTTTGCGATCGAAAGAGAAAAGGAAGGGCCCAAGAGAAAAGTGTCACGATATCGCAACATGTCACATTTTCATGAACAAAAGAGAAAAGGGAAGGCCAAAGAGAAAAGTGTCATGATATCATGACTTGTCATGTTTTCACGATCGAAAGAGAAAAGGGAAGGCCAGAGAGAAAAGTGTCACGATATCGCGACATGTCATGTTTTCGCGACCAAAAGAGAAAAGGAAGGGCAAGAGAGAAAAGTGTCGCGATATCACGACATGTCGTGTTTTCATGACCAGAAGAGAAGAGGAAGAGCAAGAGGGAGAAGATGTCGTGATATCATGACATGCTACATTTTTAGGGGCCGTTACAGAGTGATAGTGTGGCAGTTAACGGGAGTCAATACGACAGTTTTAGGGGCCGTTATAGAGTGAAGCATGCAGCTAAAATAAAGAATGCGACAGTAAATAGAAGTCAATACGATAGCTACAGGGCCGTTATAGAGTAATGTGATAGTGAATGGGAGTCAGACGATAGTTACAAGGGTCATTGCAGAGTAAAGTTATGGAGCACTAAACAGCATGTGGCACCAAGGTGCAGGCGGCTATAGAGCACTCCACCATTTTATGTAATGATAACTCAGAATGTCAAGGTGTAGGCAGCTACAGAGCACTCTACCATTTTATGTAATGATGAATCAGAGGGGCATGCGAATACCAAGAGACATGGGACATGAAACGAGGGGACCATCGGATGGAAGATGGAGAGTCATGCCAAAAATTTTAAAAGGGGAAGCAGAGGCATGCATAAGGGGTTGGAAAATGGTCGTAGGTAGGGTTGCAGATTCGAAGGAAAGAGGGCCATTCTAGACCTGCTTGGGTTGTTTTTATTCCAAAAAAAGCTTAGGGTTCCTGAGTGTGTAAACAGATCGCCGAACGTGAGGCAGTTTACACCAGGATCTGTGGGGTCAGAAAACCATGAAATAGAGTTGTGGACGAGAAGGCACGGGGGCCATTTTGGACCTATTTTAGGCTATGTTTTTCTTGCAGAGAAATCTTAGGGTTCTTGGGTGCATAAATAGACCGTCAAACATGAGGTAGTTTACACTAGGATACGTGGGGTTGAAAGACTGCGGAGACAGATTTGCAGATGAGAAGGCACGAGGCCCATTTTGGTACCTATTTCTTTTGAAATTTTTTTATACTCAGAGGGTCAGGGCCTCTATAAAAACCTAGGCATTGTAATAGGAGAGGGGTGGAGAGCTAGAGATTGCAATAGAGAATAGAAAACTAAGCCTGTGGGCTATTTCTGTAAATTTATTTCCAAGTTATTGAATGAAAATTTGGATTTGGGTGTTTGCAATTTTTGGCCCTCCATCAATATATATATATATATATATATAATAGGGTCTACAACTAGAGTATTTATCTAAATAATTTTAATTTTGTTCATTTGTAAAAATAATAAAAAATCATAATAGGTGTAACTATCCAAAACTCAAGAAACCAAATACACAAAAAGATATTTTTTTTACTGAGAGAAATTCATAAACCCCTAACCAACCTTAGATCGACTTAATGTTTAAAACCCTTAAGATTCTCAAGAACTATACGAAACAGGATTTCCCTTATGCAAATTCTTTCTACGTAGGAATATCTCATGTTATGCACATAAGTACATCCATCTCATCAATATTTATGAGCTACAATTACCACCTTCAACCATTAGAATATGTACACACATTTCCATATCCTACGCAAGCCATTATGCATAGGTATGCTATGTATACTACAAGTTAAGCTATCAATCTTATCCTCTAACAAGTTATCTTAACTTAGGTACAATATTCTATAAACCTAGTTACCAATATCCCTAATGGGTTCTCAAGCCCTTAGGTTATCCTCCAAGTTCACACTAGAACTTACTACTAAAATCACATGAAAAGTTATTTAACAAGAAAGTAAAAGATAAAACTAGATACTAAATCTAACAAAACATAATTCAATAAACATACAAAGGAGAACTAGAAGAATGGAATAAAATTCAAAGAATAAGCATACAATATAAGGAATTTAAATACATTCATAGTAACTCAAGGATATTACAAGATACTTTTACCACATTGGTAAATTATTACATAAGAGTATGGTAAAACTTACATACCTTAAAATAATGTATTACATCAATAATTTCAGAGAAATCTCCCCACAAGTCTAATCTAATAGCATAAAGAAATGACATGTAAAGTAGAAAGTAAACTTGAGCATCGATCCATCTATGACTTTGGTCCTTCCACTCTTCCATCGGTCAATTGAGGATAGTACGGGATCATGACACTCATAGTTCAGGATAGACATGCTTCTAAATGCAATTACTTTATTTACGTTACCAAATTGTAACTATACAATTTACTTATTTTTGTAACCATATAATATCATATTTGATACCATAAAAGTATCATTACTTTTACTATATTCCCTCAAAAGCATTTAGAGGGATTTTCAACATGCAACAATTAAATCATGGTTACTACTGTTAGTCAAAAAATGCCTAACTAAAGAAAAATAGCTGATGCACCTTTTTTGCATATTTCCCAAGAAGACCAAAGTGGCCCATATGCTAAAGATCAAAGAAAAAGCAAAACACCGCAAGGAGGCAAAAGTGTCGCGATATCGCGACATGTTGCATTTTCGCGGCTAAGAGCAACAAAAGGGAGCAAGGTGGCAAAAGTGTCGCGATATCGCGACATGTTGCTTTGTCGCGGCCAAAAGAGCAAAAGTGTCGCGATATCGCGACATGTCTCAGTTTCGTGGTTCACAGTGAGGGGAAAGAGCAAAGGGCAAAAAGTGTCGCGATATCGCAACATGTCTCAGTTTCATGGTTCACAGCGAGGAGAAAGAGCAAAGGGCAAAAAGTGTCACGATATCGCGACATGTCTCAGTTTCGTGGTTCACAGCGAGGAGAAAGAGCAAAGGGAAAAAAGTGTCACGATATCGTGACATGTCTCATTTTCATGGTTCACAGCGAGGAGAAAGAGCCAAGAGGAAAAAGTGTCACGATATCGCGACATGTTGCTTTTTCATGGTCCAAAGCAAAGAGAAAGAGCCAAGAGGAAAAAGTGTCACGATATCGTGACATGTCTCAATTTCACGGTTCATAGTGAGGAGAAAGAGCCAAGAGGAAAAAGTGTCACGATATCGTGACATGTTTCATTTTCATGGTCCAAAGCAAAGAGAAAGAGCCAAGAGGAAAAAGTGTCGCGATATCGTGACATGTCTCATTTTTGTGGCTAGAAGCGACAGATCACGATTTCGCGACATGTCTCATTTTCACGGAAAGTGGCAGAAAAGCAAAGCAAGGAAAGAATGTCACGATTTCGTGACATGTCTCATTTTCACGATGGAAGCGGCAGAAGAGCAAAGGAGGAGACGAATGTCACGATTTCGTGACATGTCTCATTTTTACGGCGGGAAGCAGCAAAGGAGCAAAGGAAGAGACGAATGTCGCGATTTCATGACATGTCTCATTTTCATGGTTGGAAGTAGAAAAAGAGCAAAGGAAGAGACGAATGTCATGATTTCGTGACATGTCTCATTTTCGTGGCAGGAAGCAGCAAAAGAGCAAAGGAAGAGACGAATGTCACGATTTCGTGACATGTCTCATTTTCACGGTGGGAAGCAGCAAAGGAGCAAAGGAAGAGATGAATGTCACGATTTCGTGACATGTCTCATTTTCATGGTGGGAGGCAGCAAAGGAGCAAAGGAGGAGATGAATGTCATGATTTCGTGACATGTCTCATTTTTGTGGTAGGAGGCAACAAAGGAGCAAAGGAAGAGACGAATGTCACGATTTCATGACATGTCTCATTTTCGTGACGGGAGGCAGCAAAGGAGCAAAGGAGGAGATGAATGTCGTGATTTCATGACATGTCTCATTTTCACGGTGGGAGGCAACAAAGGAGCAAAGGAAGAGACGAATGTCGCGATTTCGTGACATGTCTCATTTTCGCGGCTGGAAGCGGCAGAGGAGCAAAGCAGGAGACGAATGTCGTGATTTCGTGACATGCCAGCTGTAAAGGAATAAAGTATATTTTTGGCAACTGGAGATGAGCACTGACATCAGGTGCTGATTTTTGAAGAATGGTCTGTTGATTATAACCTGGCAGGTCTGCTGGATGATTGCCAATCTATCCAATCTATGGGAAATCCGTTGTGTATTGTTAGAAACCGTAGATTATTGCTTGTAAAATAAGTAAGATGTACTTAGGAAAAGATACTCTTTTAGGGTATATATAGGGGTGAGCGACTCCAAAAAAAGGGTCGGCTCTTGGACGTTTACAAGCTTGATGCGCATGTACTTGGATTACAAGCAATAAAAGATTTCTTCCTCTGGCTTTCGAAACTTCTGTGTGCTTGTATGTATCTGGTGTTTTAACTTTTATTCACTCTGAGTTTTATAAATGTATCTGTTCTAAAATCTGGACTGTGCACGTATGAATCTTGTTTCTAGAGTTGAACATTAATAGATATTTACATGCTTTTTAGACGAACATCTAAAAGTCACATTCAAGAATTCATGTTTTCTATAAAGAAGAGTTCTAGCTTTGTTGTTGTCTAAACTGCATCATCAATGTTTGCTGTTGTCTAATCTATACCGTGAGAAAATTTCTAGCTTAGGCTATATTTCCCTTATCTCTTGTTCCCCTTTTCTCTAAAAAACTCAAAGGAACCAGCCTTCTCTGGAGACTAGACAGATGATCTCAAGCAAGATCTGTCTATTCAATGTTGGCAAAGTCTAAGGCGCAACACTATCAACCGAAGGCAGATTTTGTTCCAACAATTTTTGGCACGCCTGGTGGGACCAGCAATCCCACAGTATTGTATAAGTTTTGGTGTTTTACCTTCAGAGCCTTTTGTTTGCAAAATCTCAAGAAAAAAATCACTTGGCGACTCCGTTGCATTTAGACCATAAAAGAAAGACCTTGTCTAGAAGCCTTCTGGTTATATAGCCATATGATAACCAGATCCCGAGCTAGAAACTCTGAAGAACCTATCGAAGTTTTTGAACTACATCTCGGAAGCCTAAAAGCACACCCTGTGCTAGCCGCACGATCAAATCCTCCTGGCACCATTAGCACCTCTTTACAACCCGCTGTAGGAGCATCTGCAAGCAATCCCATAGCGGTTGTAACTCCTTTAGCAATCATGGCAGCCGCCCCTACCCCAACACATCTTGTATGGAATCAAACTGGCCCTTTGAACTTGGGAACACACCACCAAATTCCACAAGCTACGCTAAAAGCCTTATCGACCTTTGACGGAATAGGCAAAATAGCAGATGAGCACTGTTTGGATGTATCAGAGCTAGCATCTATTTACAACATCACTGAGGAAGATGTAATGGTCAGATTGTTGATCATATCTTTGAAAGGAAAGATGCTCTATTGGTACAGAGCGCTTCCCGTTGGATCCATTACTTCTTGGGCAGTACTGGCCGGCCGTCTGGTCGATGAATTCAATATACATGCGGATCCTTTCACATTGCTGAATCAATTCACTATCATTGAGAGGCATCCACAAGAAGAAATCCAAGATTTCAACATCAGGTTTACCAAAACTCGTGATAGAGTACCGCAAGGCCTAAAGCCCATGGAAGAACAAGCTATATGCTATTATCTAAGGGCTTTTGATTCAGAACTCAGTATGATAATAAGGCAATCCCGTGTAACCACTTTTCCTGGGATCTATGTAGAGGCAGAAAAGGGCGAAGCTGATCTCATAGCTACAAAAAGATATCCATCAAAGACTCTATTGCCAATTTTACCAGAGTTTTCCCAAGCATCAATCTCTAAACTGCCTGCACTCCCATCAATGCAGACCCTCCCAGCTATAGCTGCACCTCCTGCATTCTGTGCATTACCAGCCACACCCCTTGCATCAGCTCCCCCCAATGATCAATACACAACCATAATTGATACCATGAAGACGTTGTCAAATGAAATGGCATCCATGAAAAAGAGAGAGGCGGAAAGGAATATTCAAGCAAGAATATTTCCACAGATACAAAAGGAAGTTGCTTCGACAAGTGGAAGGGTACAAGAAAGAAAAAATGTAGTGTATGCAAATGAGACAGGAGATAATGGAGAACCCGCTAATTTTGATTATTGGTGTACCACTTGCAATGATCCTCATGGAGAAGATTCATGCATGATTCATCAACACCATGTGCAAGCAGTTATTAATGAAAGAGCCAAGGAGACCGGCAAGGGACAAGTGAATATAATCAGAGAAGTTCACCATAATTTGGCAATGCCATCCGTGGAACAAGTCTCAGTCCTGACAAGGTCAAGAAAAAAGTCGTTGCAAACTGACCCTAAGGAATTCCAACCACAAGGTTTTCCTCCTGCCCCCAGGGCAACTCCATAGAAAAACCAGTCCGGTGAGAAAGGACGTTCTGATCCTCCTCAGACTTCTACGACTACACCAAGAAAAGAATTTCCTCCTAGAAAAGGGAGCGAAGCTCAAGAGCAAGCGAAGGAAAGACTCAGATTTCCTTCATTGACAAAAAGGCAAAGAACAGAAGCTACGCAGGTCTACAGAGACAGATATGACGCATCGACTAGTGGAAGGGAGAAAAGTGTTGAAGTATCCCTAGATGCAACTCTTTCATTCAACATTGCAGAAGAAATGAAGAGGACCCCCTCCAAAATAAGCATGTATGATGCACTGCAAATTCCTGGTCAGATTGACCTCCTCCAAGAATCTTTAACTTTAAAGAATAATACCTCTTCCTCAAATGTCATACAAGCAAATGTTGTGTCAACCTCTGGAAAAAATAGACCGCCCCCATTCTATTTATCTTTGCAAATGGAGGGGTGGATAGTTCACAATTGCATGATTGATTCAGGGGCCGCAACTACGGTAATGTCAAAAGCCGTATGTGACATAATGGGGATGGAATATACTCGAAGTCATCCTGGTGTGTTGCAATTGGATGGTACTCCAATAAAAACTATCGGGGTGATCAAAGATATACCTATTCAACTCCACAGAATGCCAGAAGCAGTCGTAATACAAGAAGTAGTCGTTGTAGACTTGGAACCATATTTCGGTATGTGTTTATCCAGAGAATTCACAGCCAAACTGGGAGGTTATCTGTCACTAGATTATTCGCATTTGGAGGTACCTTTCAAAGGTAAAAGAGTCAAGATCTACAATGAGAAACCATCTACTTTTCATGTGGAAAGACTAGAAGAAACAGCTACCGTCAACATGATGTCCGAGGAATTTGAGTATATTTATTTAATGGAAGAAACCCTGGAGGAACTCTAATCTGAAGATCAGTTTTCAATGAAAGACTTCAATGCTATGATAGAGACAGAAATGGGAAGCTATTCCATTGAGAAACCAAAAAAGCTCCCTATTGCTGTCCCTAAAATAGATGATTCAGTCAACCAGTTATGGAAGTTGTACTTTGATGGGTCAAGGTGCAAAAATGGAGCAGGAGCTGGGATCGTCCTGATTTCACCCACTGGAAAAGAAAAAGTCTTTTCGTATAGGTTGACATGGAGTTGCACCAATAACGCAGCTGAGTACGAAGCCTTGTGTTTGGGACTCAAGAAAGCTGAGAAACTGGGTGTAAAACAGCTGTTGATCTATGGAGATTCAGAGTTGATCGTTAAACAGGTTACTGGCAAGTGCATTTGTAAGCAGCATTACCTAAGAGCTTACAAAAACAAAGTGTTAGATCTTTTGGAAAATTTTGAAGCACTAAACATGAAATCCATTTCCAGAGAGAAGAACACACATGCAGACACTGTTAGCATCGGTAGGATCAAATTTTTGCCCGATCGGCAATGTTATTCAGAAGTCTAAAATAGTTAGACTTATATACAGGCCTTCAATGCCCGACAAAGACATTTTTTGGCAAGTATTCGAAAACGATGAGCAGATCCTAGATTTTTTGATTCACGAGATGAATTGCTCTACAGATAGAGCGTTACAAGAAGAGGACGAAGAGAGCCTTATTCAACTGAAAAACAACCATATCCCCAAGGGATCGATCACCCTGGAGAGCCTTTTCGACAATAGCGACGAGTTGTAGGTCGAAGGATCAAGGTAGATGAACGTCGATATAAAGAAGTAGAACTAGAACCGGGCAAAATGATCAAAGTAGGGACCGATTGTACAGTGGTAGAACTAGAGGAAATAAAATAGTTATGTAAAGAGTATCCGAATATAATAGCCTGGACTTATAGTGATCTCGAAAGTGTACAGGAAAGAGGTCATTCAACATACCATTGAACTGGAGGAAGGAGCTAAACCTTTCGGGAGAGGTAGAGGCCTGTGAATCCCAAGATTGAAGCCTTAATGAAACAAGAGTTGTTAAAACTCTTGCAAGGCTAAGATAATATACCCAATCAAGCACTCTACCTGGGTGGCAAATTTAGTTCCAGTTCGCAAGAAAAATGGAGAAATACGACTATGCGTCGATTTCAAAAATTTGAATAGAGCCTCTTTAAAGGATCACTATCCTTTACCCCAGATTGACCCAATCCTTCATACTATGGCGGGAGCAAAAAGGTTTTCTCTGTTAGACGGCTTTTCTGGTTACAATCAGGTTTGGGTGAGAAATGAAGATCAATACAAGACTGCGTTCACCACTAAGTGGGGAACATTTGCATACCAAAGGATGCCCTTTGGATTATCTAACGTAGGAGCAACTTTCTAGAGAGCCATGGACGTAGCTTTTGGGGAGCTTGCGAACAAAATTATTGTCGTCTATTTAGATGACATGACAGTTTTTTCTCACAACAAAAAGGACCATGCCACTCATCTGCAACAAGTGTTTGAGAAATGTAGGGAATTTGGGATATCACTAAACCCTACAAAATCTATTTTTGTTGTAGAAGAAGGAATACTCCTTGGGCATGTTATTTCTAAAGTTGGGATGTCCATTGATCCTGATAGAGTAAAGGCGCTTCTTGAGTTGTCTCTCCCAGTTAACAAGAAAGGTTTGCAGTCTTTCTTTGGGCAAGTAAATTTCGTCAGAAAATTCATTGCGGATTTTGCCCAAACAGTTAAACCAATGACTGAGTTATTGAAAAAGGATGCTCCTTTTAAATGGACAGAGCCAAGGAAAGAAGCTTTCCAAAAAATTCTAGAAGCCATCGCTCAAGCTCCTGTGCTAGTCAACCCTGACTATTCTCGGGATTTCATACTATATCTTGTCGGAGAGCAAAATAGTTATGTTGCAGTTCTCACTCAGAAAGGAGCAGATGACGAAGAAAGACCCATAGCCTTTCTGAGTTCCACCATGCACAAACATGAGGAAAGGTACAACTTCATAGAAAAACAAGTATACGCCATTATGAAGTCCTTGAATAAGCTAAAACACTTCTTATCTCAAAGTCGGACGATGGTGTATGTTATTCATCCCGATGTAAGGAACTTCATAATTCAAGGAGAATTGGGTGAAAAAAGAGTCTGGATGGGTGACTCGCATCCAAGAGTATGATGTAGAAATACATCCTACTAAAATAGTCTTAGGGAGAGCTTTGTGCTAGGAATTGGCCAAGCAAGCTGCAAGTGGATATGGGGAGAACCACCCCGTCATGGCAAACACAGAGCAACACCAAGACAGAGTGAGTTCGGGTTGGATCAATGACTTTGTGAGGTATTTTCAGACCGGGTCATGCCCTGAAGATATGAACGCTTCCCAGAGAAGGAGATTCAGGACCCAAGCATTGAAATATACCCTTCGAACAGAGGGGTTGTACAGGATTAACATTGATGGTGTGTTGTTAAAATGCGTTCCCGATAATGAAAAGCAGAAAGTGTTAGATGAATTTCATGGGGGTTTTTCAGGGGGACATTATGCAGGTCGAACTACGGCTTTGAAGATACTTAGAGCTAGATGTTATTGGCCTTCCATATTCCTAGATGCATACAGAGTGACCCAGAAGTGAGAACAGTGTTAGAGGTATGTGGGAAGAAATAGAAATGCACCCATGCCCTTAAAGCCTATTCAAGTCGAGGAACCATTCCAACAATGGGGGTTGGATTTCGTAGGGATAATAGAGCCAAACTCATCATCAGGGCCACAAATACATTCTCACTGCCACGGACTATTTCACCAAGTGGGCGGAAGCAGTGCCTACGAAGAAAGCTGATTCAGAGGTGGTGATAGAATTCGTCGAAAGTCTAATCACAAGGTTTGGCATACCAGATTCTTTGATTACAGACAATGGATCCCCTTTCACTAGTGCAAAGATGATCGAATTCGTCAGTAGATATGGAATTTACCTGAAGACTTCCTCTAATTATTACCCACAAGGTAATGGATTAGCTGAGTCTACTAATAAGAATCTTCTGAGAATTTTGAAAAGAACATTAGAGGACAATAAGAGGAACTGGCACTCACTCCTGAATCAAGCCTTGTGGGCCGACAGAATCTCAATAAAAAAATCAATCAATACTTCACCATATGCTTTGGTTTATGGTAAAGAAGTTGTTCTGTCGATTCATATGGAAATACCCACGTTGAGAATGCTAAACCAAGTCAACGAAGATGAAGGCCATCCAATGGACGCCCGACTGATGCAACTTCTGCAGCTTGAAGAATCTAGGGAACAAGCCTACGATCATCATCAAAGGCATATGGTAAAAACAGTCGGGTGGTTCGATAAGAAAACCACTTTCAAGAAATTTAAAACAGGTGACCTGGTATTAAAATGGAATGTCAAGAAAGCAAAGCCAGGACATCATGACAAGTTTGATGCATTCTGGGAGGGGCCATTCGAAATTGTTTTAGAAAAGCAATTCAACGCCTTCTAGTTAAAATATCAAGATGGACAGGTTCTACCCATCACGGTGAACGCTTTTCACCTAAAGTTGTATTTCCAGTAAAACTACAGATCACCATTATATGTACAGTATATTATAAGTTTTGAAGTTTTGTAAATATTTCCCTTTTTTACGGCCTAATATTTCTAGAAGACAATAAGAAGGATTGACGCTCACTCCTGGGAGGAAGTTTCCCTGTTGGAATCCTTTCAAGCAAGGGAAATGGTCATTCTTCTGCTCCCGAAGTGTTCCAACCACCTAAGAAATCCCAGCTCCCAGAATTGAATTTTTGTGTTCTTCAGACAAAGGTTAAATACCTAAGCGGTAAAAGAAAGGTTCTGATAAGGTGAAGATCACTTGTTCTCCAAAGTGCATGATTTTTCTTGTGTTTTTCTGCTCGAAAATTTACTTTTCGCAACTATGCTGGTGACTCCGTTTCCCAATGGATAAAGGCATGGTCTCTATTTTTGCAAGCAAAAATTCCCTCGGAAGGCGCCAAGAATGTTAGTCAAAAAGTGCCTAACTACAAAAAAATAGCTGATGCACCTTTTTTGCATATTTCCCAAGAAGACCAAAGTGGCCCATATGCTAAAGATCAAAGAAAAAGCAAAACACCGCAAGGAGGAAAAAGTGTCGCGATATCGCGACATGTTGCATTTTCGCGGCTAAGAGCAACAAAAGGGAGCAAGGTGGCAAAAGTGTCGCGATATCGCGACATGTTGCTTTGTCGCGGCCAAAAGAGAAAAAGTGTCGCGATATCGCGACATGTCTCGCTTTGTAGAAAGAACAAAGGGAAAAGTGTCGCGATATCGCGACATGTCTGCTTTCACGGTCACAAAAAAGAGAAAGAAAAAGTGTCACGATATCGTGACATGTCTCAGTTTCGCGGTTCACAGTAAAGGGAAAGAGAAAGAAAAAGTGTCGTCGATATCGTGACATGTCTCTTTCGTTCACGAGGAGAAAGAGCAAGAGAAAAAGTGTCGCGATATCGTGACATGTTGCTTTTTCGCGGTCCAAAGCAAAGAGAAAGAGCCAAGAGGAAAAAGTGTCACGATATCGTGACATGTCTCATTTTTGGTTCATAGCAAGGAGAAAGAGCAAAGAGGAAAAAGTGTCGCGATATCGTGACATGTTGCTTTTTCATGGTCCAAAGCAAAGAGAAAGAGCCAAGAGAAAAAAGTGTCGCGATATCATGACATGTCTCATTTTCATGGCTGGAAGCGACAGAAGAGCAAAGCAAGGAAGAATGTCACGATTTCGTGACATGTCTCATTTTCATGGTCGAAAGTGGCAGAAAAGCAAAGCAAGGAAAGAATGTCATGATTTCGTGACATGTCTCATTTTCACGGCTGGAAGTGGCAGAAGAGCAAAGGAGGAGAAGAATGTCGCGATTTCGTGACATGTCTCATTTTCACGGCGGGAAGCAGCAAAAGAGCAAGGGAAGAGACGAATGTCACGATTTCGTGACATGTCTCATTTTCACGGCTGGAAGTAGCAAAAGAGCAAAGGAAGAGACGAATGTCACGATTTCATGACATGTCTCATTTTTGCGGTGGGAAGCAGCAAAAGAGCAAAGGAAGAGACGAATGTCGCGATTTCGTGACATGTCTCATTTTCACGGTGGGAAGACAAAGGAGCAAAGGAGGAGACGAATGTCATGATTTCATGACATGTCTCATTTTCACGGTGGGAGGCAGCAAAGGAGCAAAGGAGGAGACGAATGTCATGATTTCGTGACATGTCTCATTTTCATGGCGGGAGGCAACAAAGGAGCAAAGGAAGAGACGAATGTCATGATTTCGTGACATGTCTCATTTTCGTGGTGGGAGGCAGCAAAGGAGCAAAGGAGGAGACGAATGTCGTGATTTCATGACATGTCTCATTTTCATGGTAGGAGGCAACAAAGGAGCAAAGGAAGAGACGAATGTCACGATTTCGTGACATGTCTCATTTTCGCGGCTGGAAGCGGCAGAGGAGCAAAGCAGGAGACGAATGTCATGATTTCGTGACATGCCAGCTGTAAAGGAATAAAGTATATTTTTGGCAACTGGAGACGAGCACTGACATCAGGTGCTGATTTTTGAAGAATGGTCTGTTGATTATAACCTGGCAGGTCTGTTGGATGATTGCCAATCTATCCAATCTATGGGAAATCCGTTGTGTATTGTTAGAAACTGTAGATTATTGCTTGTAAAATAAGTAAGATGTACTTAGGAAAAGATACTCTTTTAGGGTATATATAGGGGTGAGCGACTCCAGAAAAAGGGTCGGCTCTTGGACGTTTACAAGCTTGATGCGCATGTACTGGATTACAAGCAATAAAAGATTTCTTCCTCTGGCTTCCGAAACTTCGTGTGCTTGTATGTATCTGGTGTTTTAACTTTTATTCACTCTGAGTTTTATAAATGTATCTATTCTGAAATCTGGATTGTGCACGTATGAATCTTGTTTCTAGAGTTGAACATTAACAGATATTTACATGCTTTTTAGACGAACATCTAAAAGTCACACTCAGAAATTCATGTTTTCTATAAAGAAGAGTTCTAGCTTTGCTGTTGTCTAAACTGCATCATCAATGTTTGTTGTTGTCTAATATGTACCGTGAGAAAAGTTCTAGCTTAGGCTATATTTCCCTTATCTCTTGTTCCCCTTTTCTCTAAAAAACTCAAAGGAACCAGCCTTCTCTGGAGACTAGACAGATGATCTCAAGCAAGATCTGTCTATTCAATGTTGGCAAAGTCTAAGGCGCAACACTATCAACCGAAGGCAGATTTTGTTCCAACAACTACTCAAATCAAATATAGAGTTGTCTCAGTGCATTAAAGCCCAACACATTCAATAATTAGAACAATAATTTTTTTTGTCCACTAAACTAAAGTCCCATACATTTAATTATAAATAAAGCCTTTTTCATGTTCATTCATAAACTAAATTCCCATACCTTCAGTTTATAAACAACATTAAATTTCCATTTATTTTCAATAAACTAAAGCCCATAACCTTAATTTAAGAAAATATTAAATTTTCATTTATCTTCAATAAACTAAATCCCATAACCTTAATTTATGAGAAACAATACTTTGCTCTGGTATGTGGACCTCCATCTATAGGAGATATCAATCCTCTCAACTCAAATCTGCTCTAATCCTTCTCACAAGGCTTGCTCAACTCTGATCAACAACCTTGCTCAAAACTACTCTTAATTCTACCCAAATTTACATCAAGCCTACCCACAAGGCTTGCTCAAATCTATTCAAAAACTACTCACATCACTACTGAAACCTATCCAAAACTTTGCTCAAAAATACTCACAATAACTTCCTCAAAACTACTCTTATATTCTCATAGAACCTGCTCAAATCTGCTCATAATATTTTCTAATTATTGCATACACACAATGCTCATGTATACCCAAAAATAATATGAACAATATATAAATTTACTTCCATAAATTTTATCTACAAGACTTGCTCCTTTATTTACAATTTCACTCAAAGTAATATACACTTATGTTGTAAAACACTTGCACTTTTAATTCCAAACTCATTCAAAACATGTGCACAACTTATTTTCAAGCCCTAGCTCATATATTTTCAATTTCAACCAAAACCAAGCTTACTTTCAAACCCTAGCACTAATGTAAACTTACTCAATCTTTATTTCTCCAATCATATAACAAAAAAATATTTTTTAACCAAAACACCTTGTGAATTAGATCAAAAATACCATACCTATAAAAATTACCATGATGATGATGTGCCTCTACAACCTGTCTCAAAATAATTTTTATTTTGATCCTTCAAGAAATATGGTTCGCAATTTTCAAATTCTAGCATAAATAAAAATATCATCCACTCAAATATTTCCAAAAGGTGTCCACAATAAATCTAGAAAATCAATGTCTTATTTCTCCTCTTTAATATTTCAAGAATAAGCTTCTAAAACCCTAGGATCCCTTTTTCTATAATGCAAAAATTACATTTGAAAATAAATCAATTTACACCTTATAACTCCTAACTTATCATTCAATAAAACACTCCAAATCCAATTTAAAATACAAAATATATAAACTACCAAATACACCTTATAACTCTAAGCTTATGGCATTCCACAATACACCCGAATATACAAATCACAATGTAGAATATAGAAATATCTAAATGTACCTTAAAAATCTGAACTTTACAATAATAAAAATATTTTTACTTACCTTGTTCAAAGTCTTCATGTGCTTCGTGAACACCAAGAAACCTTAGTGCAACTCAAAAATTAACTTTATCATCAATGCCAAGAAAAAAAACACTCAACGAGTGTCGACCTAAAAACCTTTGCCTCAACAATGGTTTCACAAGTACCCTAACCAACTGCGTTACCGTGGTGGTTAGAACCAAGGAGGCACCCACACAAATTTGTCCTTATCTCAACATATGGATCAAAAAATTAGCACAACATGGAAAAATGACATCCATGTGTTTTAACCTTGTGACTTTCCTCCTGCCAGTGCTTCACACAAGTCACACAGCCAGTTGGGCTACCCTAGTTGGATAAGACATCTCAATTACTCATAAAAATTATCATTGACCAGCACATGCGCACCTTTCAAACACACCGTCCTCTTTGTTTGCCATTCGCTGGAAATTAGCACTTCAAATTACATAAGGTATTAACAACATTAGCACTTGGTAAAAAATCAAATCTCTTATCCCTTATTTATATGCATTTTGTCTTGACTTGAAACATTTGCACATGATTTTGCATGGTAGTATTTAAAGAGATGTTGGCGCAAACGCTTTATCACCTTACATTATAATATTTCCTTTTGAACCTTTGCCTTCAAAATATTGTCCCAAGAGACTTTTATTTAAACCTTTGTCCCTATTCATCTTAAAATTTACCTTCTAAACCCACTCTTAAATATCTTGTGCTTTGTATAACATTTAAAAACAAAAAAATATTATAAACCCTTTTCTTTCAATAATTTTCTTTCTTGGGAGATATACCTTGCCTTGAAATTTATCCATAGCTTGCTATCAAACCCATGTAGAATATTCTTGACTATCACATTATTTTTACCTCATGTATCCTTTGACATCACATTATTTCTGCCTCATGAATCCTTTGACATCAATGACAACTCAATGTACTCAATATTTCCAACAATATTTTGGACTAAGAATCATCTAGCCAATTGGTACCCTTCTATGTAACCATTTTTTTAAAATGTAACTAATTATAGCTAGGAGATTCTAGTCCAGACGTTATTTTTCATGTAAGCAAAACTTGAGAGTTAGATGTTAAAATAATTCCTGAATAATACTAGGGATAGTATTGTATGCATCATTTTGCATAATTGAATGAAGTATTGAAGGAGGATGCCCCCTCAAAAAGGCTTATGATTTAGTGCTATTGCGAGATTGTTCTTTTTCTACAATTTATTTCCATAGTGTGTTGTGAGCATATATATTTATTTTTTGTATTTGTGTGAGTGTGACTATTTTTAATAGTAGGTTCCTAGAAAAGTTGAATAAGAAAATACATTTAGATTACCTCATAGAGAGTAGAAGTATAGATGAAATTAGACTTACAACTCAGTTAGAAGAATGAGAAAAAAGAGAATAAATCTTATGGAAACAAAAATATAGGATCCAATGGCTCAAAGAAGGAGATCAAAACAAATATTTCTTCAATAAATCTGTTCTAGCTCTAATATCTCATAAATTTATTTCTTCCCTAAAATTTGATTATGTAGATATTGTATACATTTAGGATGGCATGAACTTTATTGTTGTCAATTACTTTTCCAATCTATTTTTTTTGCACCTCTTGACTCAACTTCTCAATAGAATATTCTTCAAGCAATCACTACTCTTATCACATTTGAGAAGAAATTTATTTTGAATACTCCAATTACTATCAATGACCTTAAATAGGTGGTTTTTAAAATAGAAAATAGAAAAACCCTAGGTCCTAATGGTTTTCCCGTTGAGTTCTATCAAGATTTTCAGGATGTCCTTCATGCTAATTTATTAGAGGTGGTTGAAGAAGCTAGGAAATCCAAAGAAATATGTAAGGTTATCAATAAAAATAATATATATATTGTCCCAAAATCCCAAGAGGTAGATAATATCTCATATTTTAGACCTATAAATTTATGTAATATTCTTCTCAAAATTATTACAAAGATCATGGCAGAAAAGTTGAAGTCTCTTTTACATAATATTATTTCCCCTAAATAAGGGAATTATGTGGAAGGGCATCAAATAGTGGATGATATTTTACTTGCTAAGGAAGCCATCCATTCCATGGAAATACAAAAATCTCCATCTATGATTATTCATTTAGACTTATCTAAAGCGTATGAAAGAGTGGATTGACACTTCATTGTCAAAGTTTAAACTTTATGGGTAATTTGGTTTCTCTCAAGATTGGATGGACTAGATTATGAGTTGTATCTCTTTGTTTTCCTACTTTTTTCTTATCAATGTTAGGCCTTCTCATTAGTTCCCTACTTCTAGAGGTATTAGGCAAGCTGAACCATCTCCTCTTCTTTATTCATTATTCTTATTGAATTCTTGGGTAGGACTATAACAAAAAAAATAAAACCCTTGAGGGAGTTACCATTACCCATGGAGCTAGGTATATTTCTCATATTCAATTTGTTTATGACTCTAATCTATTAGGTAAAGTTACAATTAAGGAAGCTTCTAAGCATAAGCAAATAATTAGCTATTTTTCTAATGCTACTTGACAATTGATCAATGAAGATAAATTTAAAGTAATTTTCTTTCAACACTCTTCGAAACAAGAATCCATGGTCTTGAATAAATTAATATATAAGAAGATATTCCTTTTGATAACTTATTTGGGAATTCCTATCAATTTTCAAAGATAAAAATAAAATTGGAATTGGTTGGATAGAGTTAAGAATAAAATTAGAAAGTGGACCAATAGGTGGATTTCATTTGGGAGTAAAATTACCTTGGTAAAATTAGTCCTTAAAGCTATAGCTATTTATATTTCTATTGTGTTAAATATCCCAAATGCAATTCTTTGAAAATTTGATCAAATCAATCATCATTTCCTATGGACTGGTACTAAGGAGAAAATAAAATGGGCCTTTGTGAAAAGGGATACTTTATACCTTCCCATGAATGAAGGGGGGTTAGAATTTTAGTCTACTATTAATAACAATAAGGATTTATCTATTAAACTATATTGGAGCATTTTACATAACCCCAATGCTCTTTGGGACAACAATATTCATGCTAAATACATTGAGAATAAAAATCCCAAAGACCTTGTTTGCTATCAATTGCCTACCAATGGTTCTCCCATTTTAGTGGTTCTTAATATTGGCGAAGATTTAATTAAGAAAAAGTTATTTTGGATAATTATTTATGGTCAACAGGTAAATTTTTGGATAGATTATTTGGATGGTCACTAGCCTTTGATAACTTAGTTTCCTAATTGGAGGTCATGGATGGAGGAGCTCCATTGAGTTAACTAGATAAAGGTTATTAATTACTATCGATATGATATTTGTAATTCAAAGGTTGGTAGATATTGTATCCTTTTTAAGCATTGGTTTATTCAAATGCTAAAAAGAAAAATAAAAGACATACAAAGCATCCTTTATATGAGATCTCTCTCTTGGTCCCATTATAAATAATATTTTGGATGGACCAACATTACTAAGGATGAGTATTAAATTGCTCAAGGTTATTTGATCTTATGCCATAACAATACCAACCAATCATATGATATTTTTACTCAATTGTGGGCTCAAAATATCTAGTATAAGGTGATATTCCTTACATGTCTTTTACTGCATTATATGGTGCTTATTGGTGAGCAACTTATGAAACATGTTTTTCATGGACCATTTAGATGCAAAATGTGTGAAGAGAATGTGGAAATTATTAATCATATTTTTATTGAGTGTACCCTAACCTCTAATCTATGGAGGATAATGGCCATCTTAATTGGCTTACAATGATCCATTTTTTTTACTTTTGAATAGTTTTGGAGGGATTGGCCTAACCAGGAAGATGTTGATCATTTTATTAGGTAGTTAGTTTGGATGGGTTCTACCATTCTACCTTGGAATATCTAGAAAAAAAGAAACAACCACATTTTCAATTAATAAAAAATGGACATTATTTATATCTAGTGAAACCCCATTGCCAACTTAGTTGAATAAGTCCAATAACTCCTTAATCACACCCAAAACTCCTCCAAATATGGGATCAAGTGATGCAAGGACTGAAGATCAAATATTTTAAGGGAAACCAACTTCAAGGGAATATGAGTAATCAAAATATAGATAGGAAAAGGAATTAGCAACCTACTCCCAAGGATTTAGGAAAATTCAATACTGATGGAAACTCTAGGAGGAAACCTAGAAAAGCTAATGTAGGAGGAATTGGTAGACTTTCAAATGATTCCCTATTTTTCACTTTTGCTAAGAAATTGTGTATCATTTCTAATAACCTTGTTGAGTGGTATGATATCCTTATAGGCCTTCAAGAGGATACTAATGTCAGATGGAAAAAGGTGTTGGTTCAATCTGACTCTCAAGTCATGATTAATCTATTGAATAATCCTTGTAATAATCATAAGGTTACTTGGAGAATTCAAATAATCCATATGGAATTTTTGAAAATTGAATACAATCATGTGGTAAGAGAATATAATGGGAGTGTTGATGCTTTAGCTAATTGGACATTGGATAAATATGATCTTACTTACTACAACCACTCTTCTAGATGGTGGGATTCACAAATAAGGGAATATCTTATTTCTATTCTTTCTCTAGATGGTTCCAGTACTAGAGTTCCCTTGTTCCTTTTTACTACTTTTTTGCTTTTCTTTGGTTTGGTCAAGGTATTTTAGTTCCCTTGCTCAAACTGATCATTCTTATGTTTCCTCAGCTAAATATTACCTGAAAAGCCTATTGGCCTAGAAAGACCAAAGTTGTATTATGTTTTCTCCTTATTTTTAATTTTTTTTATGTGTGTGTTGTTTTGTATTATTTTTTTTCTATTTTGTTTTTGTGTTTTTTTGTGTTTTTTTTGGTGTTTGTTATGTTTTGGTATTTTTTTATGTGTTTTATTTTAGATTTGTTTATGTTTGTGTGTTGATTTGTTGTTTTTGTCGTTTTTTGTGTGTTTTATTGTTATTGTTTATTATTTTTTTGTATTTTTGTTGTTTTTATATTTTTTGTTGCTTTTGTTTTCATTTTATGTTTTATTGTTGTATTTTGTTGTTTTTGTGTGTTTTTTTTGTTATTGTTTTGTTTGTGTTTTTTTTTGCTTTTGTTGTTTTAGGCATGCTCTTTAAGTGTGCTAAAGGGTGTAAGCCAAGTGTGAGATCTAGGTGATTTTAATGGAATAGATACCCCTACCTCCCTGGGATTTACCCGAAAGTGGTATCCCATTTAGGGTATTTTCCACAAACGAAAAGGAGACCTTTAAATATTTTTATTTAAATAATTTTAAAATTTTGGGGTATATTAGGGGCCATACTCCTTATGAAATAAACTTGTATCTTCTCTAGGATATCCCAATGATTTTTACCATTATGGTGTTCCTATTAGGACAAAAAAAAAATTGAGTTAAAAACATAGATTTTTATGAGGGATCCTAGTCCTCTCATATTAGGGTTTGAACTTGGTTCTCTGAATGAAAAACCAAATACATACTAGTATTATATCCCTCATGGTATAAAATATTACATACACTTAAATTCACTCCTAAATACCTTAAAAGACATCTAAAATTGTTAGAGATGCAACTACATGACATAATATCACTTTCCAAACATCTTCCTCAAGATCTATATACTTTTTATTTGCTTGGATTTTCAATGAGTGATTTGCTTCTAGAGAGAGTGAATCATTGTAGGTCTATGAGTGATTTACTCTTACTAGATTTATCAAACCTATTTAAGTAGGTACCTCTAGACTTGAGTTTGTAAAATTAGCTCTCTAGAGTCAATAATAACTTATTTATTTAGTTTTATTAATATTCTAGGTGTTGTCAACCCAAAGGTAGTAAATGTGTCATTATAATAGTCTAGATAAGAGTATTAAGGTTTGAATATGAAGGTGGGTTGGATATGTATGCTCCCTATTTAGAAAACACAATATAAGTACATCCTACTATTCATAGTATATCTAATGAAGTATGATATAGTCTAATATCCACAATGATAGAAAATATTTTTAAAATCACTTTATTAGTATAATATTTTCTTAATCATGTTGATGCATACTTACAATATAAAACAATCAAAATAGTAAGAAAAAACATGTATATAGTTTCTCTATGCAATCCTTTACAAACATACTCTTCAAAAATACCCTTGAAAGATTCAATATGACCAATTTATCTATTTCCTTAGCTAAAAATTTCACCTCATAATATTGAATACATACATGTTGTAAGATATTAAAAGATTTAAAATTTCTCTAAAATTCAATTTCAATCTACCAAAAGTTTTAATAAAAGGTAAGATAGATGAATTGAAGCAAAACATGTAATAAAAGTTATTGATGTGTATCCATATTAGTTATAAATGAGGGTGATTGCCACATGTAAATATAAACTTAGGCCAAACATGTAATTTATTCATATTAATTTGAGTCTATTAGATATGGGGTTGATTTTCCTATACTAATCTAACCCTAAAACATTTATATTCATTTGTACATATTAAGTGATAGAGTGAATGCTTAAGTAATTTTTTTTTTTTTGAATGAAAGGACCTTATATTAATTGGAAATAATCACTTTCATACAAAAAGGTTGGGTGGAATTAACACACCCCATGGCACACACCCAAATGGATCAACTCAAAAATCCAATATTACATCAGAACTAAAAAATCTAGGGGATCCCCAAGTAGTGCATTAACCCAAGAACATTGCTCCAGTAAAAAGGAATTGAAAAAATAAAGAACCCAATCCCAAGCATTTTTGGCTGTTTAACAAGACCAAAAAACATGAAAAAAATTGTCAGGACCTCTACAAAAAGCACAAACAGGATTAGCAACCCCCATATATTGTAACCTATGACCAAGGGGAAGACCTTGATGTAAGAAACTCCAGGAAAAAAAACAATGCTTAGGTTCAAGATAGGACTGCCAAACCATAGAAAAGCGAAGGCTCCATCTAGATTGAGAAGAAACTAGATCCCAACGGTGGTTTAAAGTATCAACCAGAGGAGCATGAGGGGACAACAGATGATACCCTAAAGAAGGTTTATATTTCACCAGAGGAGTATGATTAGACCAACACCAATCAGATGACCAATGCTATGGAAAGTTCTTACCAAAATGTAGCCAAATAGATAAAGGAGTTTTGTCAATAACCACATCAAAAGTTGCTCGATCATCTGGCTTAAGACCAAACTTCTGGCAAAACTGATCCCAAGAATACCAATGATTGGTATGAGCATCAAAGAAATCTGAAAATGTTGCAATACCTTTTTTGAAGAAGCGTAATGCTCTAACCCATTGAACTTGAGCCAAAGGTAGGCCCTCTGAAGTGACTATAGGAGACCACCAAGGACTTAGAGTGGAGATAGAAGCTCCGGTAGATTTATCTTTACCCTGCCATTGGAGCCTGGGTTTGAAAGCTTCCCATGCCTTCCAGATACTTTGCATCACAAAAGAACCTATAATTTTAAATGGGGTTGGAGATGTCAAAATGGTTTGTAAGGTCAGGCCCCACCACCCTTTCCTCCCAAAGGGTAGGCCAGAAGAGATACAGTGCTGTACAAGAACTTTCCAAGCTTCATCACCCTGAAGTGCCCTAACAATCCATTTAGCACATAAAGAAAACCCCTAAAAATGATAGTTAAATAAACCCAGACCCCCTACCTTTTTATGAAGACAACAAACATTCCATGACACTCTATGAAACCCCTGTTTTTATTTATTTGAAGCCCAAAGAAAATCCTGCAAGAGCTTGTCCAGCTTCTGGTAATAATTTTTAGATGGGACCCAACAAGAAGAGTAATATACATGTGTAGAAGTTAGCACCTTAGAGAAAACATGAAACTTACCAGCCAAAGAAAGCTTTTTAGTAGACCAGTAGCCCAACTTCTTCTCAATTTTTTGGACAACCATATTCCAAAGTTGAGCAGGAGAATCCTGGAAGGCAAAAGGAATACCCAAGAATTTGAATAATTCTCCGGGTTGGATCCAATTCCAAGAGTAAGAAGCTAACCATGCAGGAAGTGACATTTGATCTTGTCTATAACAAGATGTTTTCTTCCACTGAATTTTAGAACCAGATGCTAAACAGAAAGTCTCAAGGCATTGTAAAGCTACATTTACTGACTGCTCATCTTCATGTAATGTCAAAAAATAATCATCAACAAAATGGCCATTCACCATTTGAATAGAGGAAGCAGGTAAAGAAATACCTTTAATAATTCCTTGTGAAGTTTGATGGGCTAAAAGGTAGCCAAATGCTTCAGCAGCTAGAATAAACAGGGAAGGGGCTAATGGGCAACCCTGTCGGATAGAGCGAGCCAACTGAATACCAGTAGAGTGTTGGCCATTCATCGTGATGACTGTAGAAGAATCACAAAATAACATTTTAATAGATTGCACAAAATAGGGGCCAAAGCCAAGAGCTTCAAGGAGGGAAATAATGAAATTCCATTCAATACGATCATAGGATTTTTCAAAGTCAAGTTTGATAAACAGAGTATCCTGTCCAGAAGTTCTAGCCCATTCCATGCCTTCCCAGACAACAAGCACATTGTCCAAGATATACCTACCCTTGACAAACCCTGTTTGCTTTGGTCAGATGAGAAGAGGTAAAATAGGCTAAAGTTTTAAGGCTAAAGCCTTAGCAATGATCTTGTAACTTACATTCAGTAAGGTAATAGGGTGCCAGTTGGTAATAAGTTATGGGTCTCTAGGCTTGGGGATAAATTTGATATTTCCTTTATTGATGAGGTGTCCTAAAGACCCAGATATCATAGCTTCTTTATAGACATGTAACGGATCAGAACCAAGCATATCCCAAAATTCTTTATAAAATTCACAGGACAAACCATCAATACCAGGAGCCTTATCATTAGCCATTTGAGATAGGGGATTCTTCAAATATTCCAAGGTTAAAGGTGCATCACAATAATCTCGGTGAGCCAGAGAGAGCTTCTGAGGAACAACTGCACAAAAATCATCAAGAGCTTTTTTCCTAGCAAAGGTAAGAGGCTGAGAAGCAAAAACTTGTTGATAGTGTAACACAAAAGTATGAATTATATCAGGTAAATTAGTGAACCTGATTCCCTCAGATTGAATGGCTTGAAACTGTGTGGAATGAATAGGGGGCCGGAGGTGCTTGAAGAACTCCTTAGAAACCCTATCACCAATTACAAGCCAATTTAGTCATGCTCTGAGTTGAGCACCTCTAGCTTCATACAACTTTGCCTTATGAATTTCATGTCGAAGAGTAGTAGCATGTGCCTGGTATGCAGAGTTGAAAGGATTAGCTTGCAGACAGAGAGTAGCTTTGATTAACTCATCCTTTAAAACTGAATTAGCTTTCCTCCTTTGTTTAGCCACATCCTTGCCAAGGATGCGAAGAACAATAGTAGTATGGGAGATAGCATCATTCCACCACTAAATCCAGCCTACCACACCAGAGGGTCGAGGAACAACATTCCAGATTCTATGGATATGAGCTTTCATGGAGGCATGCTACTGAAAGAAAGTATTAAAATAGAACTGAGAGGAAAAAAACCTAGCAAGAACTTGAGCTTGGGTGATATCAAATAAAATTGGAGCATGATCAGAAAGAGTGGTAGCTGCCAGGGTCATGACCAAGGGGTGATCAAGAGAAATTCAGGTAAAGTGAAAGCTAGAACTCTTTGAAAGAATGGCATGATCCAACATTTTCAACACCCTAGCATCATCAACCTAAAAATTAGACCAAGTATACCATTGAGAATTGGAGAAAGCTTCTGGAGAACACCCAAAGTTAGGATCATACAGCCTAAGTTTACTTTTCATAAAATACCAAGCCTCTCGTTCTCCGACACACCAACGCATAGGGGTTCGACTCAGCTTATCAGATGGTTTTTCCACCATATTAAAATCCCCACATAGAACCCAAGTAGCAAAAGGTAGAGAGAAAGCAAACCACTGCCATAAAGCACATCGCTTTGAAGCATTATTAGAGGTATAAACATTAATAATGCCAAATGGTTTCCCATCCAATTCCAGTAGCACCCAAACAACTTGATAGAAGGGTCAACTCCCCAAGACACCACCTGCGAGTGCCAATTGGGAGAAATGAAAACTACAACACCACCTTTTCCAGGTTCATGATTTGTGTAAAAAAAAGGACAACGTGGCCAAATAAAAGTGTAGGTACAATCTAATAGGAAATCATTGATCTTGACTTCTTGCAAACAGACAAAGTCAAATGTACCATATATATGAGTAGCATTATCAATCACATCTCGGACTATATATTTTTGGACTGGGTCTGTCAGCCCTCGGACATTCCAAGAAAAAAAATTTATTTCATGAGTACTGTTGAATCCCCCAATGCTTTGAGGGACTCAAAAGTATTATCATCATCAACAATAGCAACCTGTAGAGGCCCATCAATCACACATTGTTTCTCGGAGGGATCATCAAAAAAATGTCTTCTCGGGCTATGGGACCGCCGAAGTTTAGCACTATTAAACTCCTTTGCTGATCATTGCAGGGGTGAAGAAGAGACAATGGAAGAAAAGGAGCGACCCTCAACTGTGGAAGAAAGAACAGTGGTACCAACAAAAGTTTGCTGAGTAGAAACATCATCAGAATGAGAAGGTAGAGGAGTAGACGACTATTGGGGTTGCTGACAGGGTTGTGGATGGGGTGGCTGTTGGGGTTGCTGACGGGGTTGTCAATGGGGTGGTTGTTGGGGTTGTGGATTGGGTGGCTGTTGGGGTTGCTGACGAGGTTATGGAGGGGGCGGCTGTGGGCGTTTTTGTTGGGGTTGTTGTGAGGGATGACGATTGTGATGATCAGAAACCACATGCCAGTCCGCATCACCACTGGTACCAAAAATGCTAGGGTTACCCAGGGTTGCAGAGGTAGATGGATCGGTAGAGGGAGAAGCAGATTTAATCAGGAACTTTCTAGCCATAAGCGGGCATGCACAAATTTTATGCTGATAGTATTGGCACTTATAACAGGTATTCGAGAGATTTATGTACACAATCCTCTGAGTAAAAGTATTATCCCCAATATGAATATCGATCTCTTCATCAAGATATTGGGTAAGATCAACCTTGACACATACTCACTTGGTGGGACGGGCCTTAAACCACTTGTCAGGCTCAAAACAAACAAAGGTGCCTATGTTCTCCGCTAGGGTATGCAGATGCTTCCATAAAGGAATGGGAAGGCCAGGAAATTCAATCCAAACTGGAACATCTAAGGCTCCCTCCTTAGCAATAGAAAAATCTATGTTATAGGCTTGCAAAATTAACAAAGAGTTTTGAACAGTCCAAGGACCCCGATTGAGCACCTTCTAAGCATGAGCAAGATTAGAAAATTGGAAAAGGAAATACCCTTTGGTGAGATTGGACACAGAATCAATCTTAACACCATGAGGGTGCCAAACTTGACTTACCCAGGACCGCAACAAAGTGTCATTAGGTATTCTACCCATAAAATATCCTATTAGGGTATGACTCTCAAACCATTGATAGGAATCAACAAATTCATTCATAGGAATACAAGTAGTGGGCCGATAATTTTTACCTAGAATTTGACCTTGAGCAGGAACTTCCTGGGATGCTTTTTGGGTGCCATTATGATCTCCAACCACTGTAAGCTCAAGGGAGGTGGGAGAGGGAGCGTTGGTGGCCATTAGAAGAGGGTAGACTACCGCCCTAGGTGGCAAAAATGCAAGAGGTGAACTCAGATCAAACCAGCTTCAAGATGATTGACATGCAAGATGTAGGATGCTTGAGGCAGAACATGCAGGGAACAACATTGCAGAGAACATGTAGAGACTTAATAACAATTCGTATGCACCATATTTAGATATAAGGTCTAATATTAAAATTCAAAGGAGTAAGTTGTAAAGGATTGCACATTATAGAGATAAGGTATAAGATTCGAATTCCAAGGAGTTAAGGTATACCTTTTTCCATTACGTAAGGAAGTATGTGATGATATAATATAAGGATTTTAAATATCCAATATAATCAATTTTAACTGTATTCTTAACTAAAATATCTAGCTTTTAACCTTGAATATATGCATGTTGTAAGAGATTAAAAGACTTAAAAACATTACTAAAATTTAATTCCAACCTGAGAAAAGGTTTAATTAAAAAAAATTAAATATTTAATGAAGCTAGACATGTAATTTGAGCTATTGATGTGTATCCACATTAATTATAGATGAGGGTTATTGTGATGTATAAATTTAACCCTATGCCAAACATGTAATTGATTCAAATTATTTAAAGTGAATTAGAGATGGGATTGATTGTCAAATATTAGTTTAACCCTAGTTAAGGATAAATAAAGGCATGTTGATTAAAGTGATGTGCAATGTATTACATACCTCATTTTCTATTCCTCTATACACTTGAGTGGGATCATGAAGGCTTGTGTATTTTATATATAAAGTGCAACATTCAAATTCAAAGGAGCTAATGTGTGAAGGCTTGAGTATTTTAGAGATAAGGTCTAAGGTTCATACTCAAAGGAGTGAATGTATGTCTATTTCCTATATAATTCACCACAAGAAAGTATGTGATGGTCTAATATAAGGATAAAGGACCTAAAGACCTACAAAGTAATGTAAACCTTAAAAGTTATTTATCATGTATGCAACTTTATCAATAAGTTAGATATGTAATTTATTTATATTAATTTGAGCGAACTAGATATAAGGTTGATTGTCACATATCAATCCAACCCTATATTAACATCAATATAGTAATATTTATTAGAGTGATGTGAAACCTAGTAGATCCCTTCCATTATATACCTTTGTACATCTTGAGTGACATAGTTAATGCTTGGGTACTTCATATATAAGGTCTAATATTCAATTTCAAAGGAGTTAATGTATGAAGAATTAGGTATTTTATAGAAAGGTCTAATGTTTAAACTCAAAGGAATTAAGGTATGTCACTTTCTATGTATAATTTATCTAAGTATGTGATGATCTAATATTAAGGATAAAGGACCAAAGACCTACAAGATAATTTGAATTTTAAAAACTATTTATCATGTATGCAACTTTACAAATTTCATGTATATAAATTAGTATACGTTCTTTAGAATAATTGATCAAATATTATTTTAATATAAAGGTGAAAATTTAAAGTAATCTTTAATGTCCATGATATCATAGGCCATATGAGATGACACTAGTAGATGATGTTATTTACCTAGTATATATTTATCCAACCAAAATTTTGTTACTCAAGTATGGTATACAACTCTACCTCCATTGGATTTGAACCTTGAACTTCCTCTTTTGAGTTTCAAAGCATTATCGCTGATTCACTCTTGTTATACATGAAAATACTCCACTTTCATATTATCTCAATAAAAACCTCAACCTATTTATAATTTACATATAAACTATTCCTAGTAGGTACCTTACTGAAAAGTTCCCTCAATACTCTAAATAAGGTTTGATTTTTAAGCCTAATGGACTACATCAGATACAAAAATCCTATCTACCCTGAGTGGTATACCTAGATGAGACAGATCTCGTGGAACAGAAAGTCTTGGCCCTCAATGGATATAGGGAATAATGTATATTAATTAAAGTTTTAGTCCCAAAGGAAAAATCACAATGATTTAGGATTTGGATATTCTTTGAAAGGTCCATGGTTCAAACCACGGTGTGGCCAAGTGTGTGAGACATAGGTGTGTGGTGGTTGTGTGTTAAATTCCCTATTGATAAGCATAGCTCTCAACTTTACAAGGGATCATGGTTGGGAGGAGATTGCTCAGCCATGTGCGTTGTTTGGTTGTAGGTTTTCTCACACTAACAAAAAAAAGTACTTACATATAAACTATTATACATTTATTAAAATAATTGATCAAATATCCTTTTACTATATAATCAAACCAAATAAATTATACAAACAATACATAGCTTAACTAAAATAAGAGATAGAAGATTTAAACTCAATAAAAACAATAAAAACATGATTAAACACCATATTATAATAATAAAAGTTTAATTAAATAAATATATTAAATAAACATATATCCCTATATAACTATAACTCCCTAAACTTTAAAATTTATTTAATATTAAATCACAAACCTTTAAAAAAATAACACAAAACCTTATCACAAATTTAAAATGTTAAATCCTTATGATTGTCAGGAAATAAATCCAAGACAATAAAAGTTTCACATTATCAACCCTGTCCATTGATAGAATTGAACTAAACACCTAGTGCTAGATCTTATTTTCTTTACATGCTTGTTGTAAATATTTTTAAAACAAGATGATCAAATAGCTAAATACCATTTGAACCTTTATTAAATCCTAAGGTTTATCCATACCAAAACCATTAAAATTCTTAGTTAAAAGGAACTTTAAACCAACAACATTAATCCAATTCAAATGTAAAACTCTTAAGACCCACTCAACCTAAGTCCATCTACATTAGTCTTCTTAAATCTAAGTCCATCTACATTAGTGCTCTTCCATAAGATTTAGGAATGGGTACATGGTAGCCTTAACCATTCTTAATTTTTTTGGTAAGGCACATTTCAAATTTCAATACCATTTATTTATTTTTATAGTTATAGGGACTCCCACAATTTAAATATTTTAAAATTTTAATTTTTTTATTAATAATTAAATTGACGCTTTTTCATAAGATTTTGGAAAAGACCCATGTATTCTTAAAATTTTATTAAAGTTTATTGTAAATTCCAACACCATTAAATTTTTATTGTTACAATAACTCTTACAATAAAATAATTTAAATTTTTAAATATTATTTGAAAAATATATTATATATGTACCACATTATTATCCTCTAAATACAACAATGACGCTTAAATAACCTTAATATACATAGAAGTTAGTAAAATTATTTATTTATTTAAAATAAATTTAAATATTTAAAAAAGAAACGAAGGATTAAATTTTGCCAAAAATACATAAATAATATTCTTCTTGTTATAATATCGTTCTGTCATGGTGAAACCTATTTTAATTTTGTAAAAAAAAATAATAATAATAAGAAACAATTATTTAACTTTTGAAAAACTGAATTTCAAACAACTAAACTAATTTATATTTAATATTGTAGACAAATATAACGTCGAAACAATAAAACCACTATAATCTTTAATATATTATTTTTATAAATTAATTAAATTACTGCGTGAGCCCATTAAGTACATCGCTCTGTATATATATCTTGCATGCCCGTTTCATTTTTAACAAGTTTGTGTTAGGGTCTCTCTCGCGGAAGCAGGAGTCTCCAATGGTCTCTCTCGGGGAAGCAAAAGTCTCCAATATGACAGTTTCGAGGTTATTTTGTTTTTCAAGTATGTTGTGGTTTTTGTTGTTCATAATAATTTTTAATTGTTGTGTTAGTGTATTAGATCCTGTGACAGCATGCTTGAATTTGTTTTTTAAATTTGTATTATAATTAAGCCCACCCCTCACTATTGATCAGTGAGAAGCCCGTTGTTTCTCCGACATCTCTATCCGTTTTTTCAGGTTCTAAATGCGGCTATTTATGAATTCTCTTTTTTCTCTTCTATCTTCAATTTAGCATTGGCACAGGGTAAGTCGTTATATTTATTTATTCTGAACTTAGGTATGTAATGTCGACATGTTAGTTTTTAAAATCGTTTTAATGATGGTTGGTTGAAGTTGCAAGGCAGTGTAAACTGTTTGACATAAGTACTACATGGAAGAAAGGTGCAAGCGGATCATCGACATTACAAAGGCGAAAACAGGAAGCCATATGAATTTACAAACCCTCGCTCAAAGTGTGGTGGGAGCATCTTAATTTGTTCCTGTCTGGCACGAATGGGAATTTGTATGTAAAACCACTTGCTACAGGTCAATCTTCTACACCAAACTTCAATCTTCTACACCACTTAGGTTTGAAAAGATTATGATTGACGCAAACCCACACAGTAAATGCACACAATAAATATAACTTTAGTTTGGTTGTTCCTCTGTCAATACATTTACCCGGAGTTATATTTATTACCCCAGAGGACATGGGAGGCAAATAGGTCATACATGTCACGGTGTAAACAAATTTTTTTTATTAAAACAATTTACATTAACAAAAACATTTAAAATATTTAAACTAAAACAATCAACTGATTAATTAATAAACTTATGCAAACATTTAAAATATTTAAACTAAAACAATCAACTGACTAATCAACCATTGCAAACATTTAAAATATTTAAACTAAAACAACAGATTAACCAACCCTTACAACTGTGATAAACCCCTCGTAATGATAACTCTTAAGTTTTTAAATATATATTCTTTATATCTAAACTCGTTTATTAATTTACTCCTACAAAAATGGGTATAAATATACCATTGATATGTCTATATTTACTCATAATTTTTCAAACCTAGGTTTTGTACGACACGAAGTTTGGTGTCACTAGATTTGTCCATCAAATTTGTTACTTTAATTTTATTTTATTTTTAAAAGGTAATAACCATTTAATTTTAGACACAAATCAAATTGAACTTGTTTAATTAATGTTAAATATTATTTATATTTAATAGTTAAAGTTGTGGGCTTTTTTACCAGACTCAGGTGAAAAAAAGTGAGTACATGTATGGGGATTCGAGGTCCTGATCATTTGCAGTTAATAAAGTCTACAGCGCTAAATGTCACAACCGATGCACGAAATACACTGTTTGACTTGTGGCAACTGATTTTACATACAAATTTTCATTCGTGCCAGACACGAACAAAATAAGATGGTCAACACCACACTTTGAGCAACAGTTTGTAAATTCATATGGCTCGTTTTTTCGCCCTTGAAATGTGGATGCCGATCCGCTTGCAACTTTCTTCCATGTCGCGTTTGACAGTTTACGCTGCCTTGAACTTCAAACATCCACCATTAAAACGAATTTAAAAACTAACAGGTCGACATGTACATACTTAAGTTCAGAATAAATACTAAATAAATACTAAATTGAAGATGACAGCATGTAGAAGAGAAAAAATAATTAATAAATATGGCCGCATGTAGAACCAGAAAAAGGAGAATTCATAAATATCAAGGAGAATTCATAAATATCAAACCTTTTGCTGCCAATTTTTCTCCATGCCGAATTTAATGTTTGTTTGTGGAATTTATTGGTCAGCATTTAAAATACGATGAATTTTATCTAAAAAATTCTACAAATTTTATACCATAGTACTTTTTTATTATCAAGCACAATTCAAATCTCTGTTCAAATTTTGGACTGCCTCCTGTAATTCCTTTTTCACTTGGTTATTTTATAATTTAGGGTAAAGTGGATCATACTTTATTTTATAATGGTGAAATGTATCATATTTTTATTGTCGTGGGTCTAACACACTTAAAAAATTCAGATCAGACTATTACATGACCCCAAAGTTTGAACCTAAATCTTTTCTTAATAGATGTCTGACCAAACAAACACATAGCAATCCACTAATTCTATTATATAACATCTGACAAATGAATATGCGTGAAACCGACCATATCATTGTTATATTGTTAGTATGTATTATGACTACAATTGCAATGGCATGCTCTGAGACCAGAAAGTAAAATCTCTTGGATTTCAAAGCAGGAGTGCTGCAATGGCAAATTCTGGAGTGCTTCACAGACACACAAATACTCCACAATATTGAAGTTGATCTCAACAGGCCCTGCTGAAAGTAACCTGGTAGTTTTAAACAATGATTTTACGCGTTCCCTTGGTCTCGTATAATACGCAATTTCATTCAATGTTATGTTGAATTTGTATTCTTTCCAAGTTGAGATCGTGGGAGAATTTGGATCCTTTCTAAATTCCCGTTGAAGTTGTATTATAACAATATTAAGAGTTATCATCTATTTGTACTTTTACATGGTTTATTATTGGCAGTGTCATCTACTACTGTTATGTTGAATTTGTATTGTTTCCAAGTTATGTTCGTGGGAGAACTTGGATTCCTTTTAATTTCTGTCCAGGTCGTTTTACAACAATGTTAAGAGTTCTCATCTATTTGTACTTTGACATGGTTTTTGTGGAATTATTCCACGAAAACCAGAAGGGAAGAATTTGTATTGTTTCCAAGTTATGATCTTGGGAGAACTTGGATTCTTTTTAATTTCTGTCCAGGTCGTTTTACAACAATGTTAAGAGTTCTCATCTATTTGTACTTTGACATGGTTTTTGTGGAGTTATTCCATTCCATATAACGGAGGAAGGTGGCAATTATCTGGTCTTTGGCCCAGAAGGGAAGAATGGGAGAGTGATAACTACTACTATGGCCAAGGGGGAACCAATGAAGCCACAAAGGATAAGAGTGACACAGTGAACAATCAAGTTGTGTGTCATTATGATCCTGTGTGGCTTCATTGGGTCCCCCATGGCCTCCACCAGAGGATGGAAGTGTGCAGGCCTAGCCTTGCACAGGGAAAGGACATGAGGAAATTTCAGACGGATGATCCAGCAGGAATATGAAGGGGAGGACTGTAATATATTTGAGAGACTGGACAATTTTTGCCAGGTCTCTCGAGGGGCTTCCATTCGCGTTGCTGTGAAGATCAATAAGAGGGATTCTGACATTGCCATCAATTGGGCTGGGGGCCTCCACCATGCCAAAAAATGTGAGGTCTCTGGTTTTTGTTATGTCAAGGATATTGTTCATACAATCCTCCAACTTCTCAAGGTTCACCAAGTAAGTCTTATCCTTTTCCTTTTGGTAATTATTGTAAGTCTTATCCTTTCCTTTTGGTAATTATGGTTGGTGGATGCTGTTTATCAAAATTAAATGTAGAAATTATATTGTAGTTTGGACAAGGTGAGATTTAGGGTATGATCAGATATAATTGCTAGTTAGTTGGTTATTTAGCGGAAGGATGCAAGCTTTAAATACATTGGTTGTCGGTTCTCAGAGAAGTTTCCTCTATTTTTCTCACTTCTAACAGAAGTTTCCTCTATTTTTATGAATTAGGTATTTTACGGATAAGGTTCGTGCAAATTATTTAATTCTTAAAAAAATAGTTCTTTGTTTATGTTTTAAAAATTGATATTAATTATTAACTTATATTAATACAATTGTAATTTCTTGACATATTGGCCATCAACTTCTTAGTGAGTTACATTGAGTTACAATTTCTTAAGGAATTTATATCTAGTTATATTTACTTTTCATATAAAAACTATCATTTTTTAAATGTAAATAATTTAAAAGATTTGGAATATAGTTTTCTTTTTAATTTATTTTACAGTTTTAACTAAAAACATATATAAACACATGGAAAATATTTAAATATGTGTTTATATAAATATATATTTACTTATTGTCATGTGTTTATATATGTTTTTTAATTAAAACTCTAAAATTTAAAAAAATTATATTCCTAATATTTTGAATCATTTACAAATGTAAATAATAATTTTTATATTAAAAGTAAATATAACTTTAATAAAAGTAAATATAAATTTTATAGGGAAGCCATAAGTTTAACTCACTTAGAGGTGAATGCCCAATATGCCACAGAATTACAATTGTGCTAATATAAGTTATAACTAATAACGACTAGTGGACTATAAACAAAAGATTTATTTTTTTTGTTAGAATTAAATAATTTGCATTGTTTATATATATCAAACAAATAAGAATTAAATAAACATTCAAATACTATGGATGCTCCATCTTCAAAAAGTTTTATATTTTTTATGGAATCACTAGTACCAATACCTATTAAAATTCATCCCCATGAGAACAAAAATATTTCAAATATCCCCACTAAACCAACATATTCCCCAACATAAAAGTTTATTTAATATGGATTTATGTGTGCTATATATATATATATATATATAGAAAATAAGGGTTGGAACTAGAGTATTTATTTAAATAATTTTTATTTTGTTCATTTGTAAAAAAAAATTACGTGATATGTGAGGTTAATACAATGGATATATGTGTAAATAATTATCAACATTCTTATTATACTTGTGGACACCAAATCCTAGTCATTAATCCTTCATCCTAACCATCATACCACCCGCTTGTCCACTATATACCCTTATCGCCATCTATTTAACCATTATAAGCCTTTCCCGCCTTCAAAATGCCCACTTTAGCCCTTTTTTGCCACTTTGACCTAGGTTTATTTTATATTATTTTATATTTAAATATAATATATTATATTATATTATATTATATTTATTATAAAATACATATTTATAAACTCAATTAACCACAACCGTCAGATTTAATCTAATTTTAGCTATCTATTTTCACTAATCTATGTCACACTTAAAGTATAATCTTAGCCCTTGGATTTGATTTAATCCTAACCACACGATTAAAAGTGTTAGGTTAAAACCCTAGACAAGATTATAAAGATGAGCATTTTAAAATACTCAACCCGATTGAAGATATCCTGGAGAAGTCTGAGGCCATAGCATCCTAAAGATCCATCCACATGCGAAGCCCTAGATTACCTTAGGATCTTCCCATTCTAGAAACCTCCCATTAATACCCGCCATAGTTTTTTGTACAACATCAATTGTTGCTATTAGGGGATCTCATCATCAGATCTGCAACAAAGAATCAATAATAACAAGGTAAATCAGTTTTATTTTGCATTTTGTTTCAATATTTGTAGGTCTTGTATGTCATTTTATGCGTTTATAGTTAGGGGTTTATAGTTTATTCAGGGTCTCACATTGTGGAGCCCTCATAGGTATTATTAACCCTCTTATTTGTTTATGTGTGTGTATATCTATAGGTTTTACTCATCCTTGAATAGTTTTTGAAGCTAGAGTGGCCCAAAATCGGATATCACAAAGCCCACTCACACTATTTGGAGCAAAATACAGTTGAAGACACTTGTTTGTATATCTAATATTTCTAAGAACCCTAGAGTTGTATTTCATTGTATAAAATAATTATGATTGGTAGAATAATTGTATCAAGGAGTTTCTCAGCTCCCCTCCTTTGCTATTTAATAAAAATATCATTATGCAATTATTTGTATTTATAGAATTATTTATTTTATGCATCATTTTAAGTGTCGTGTTTTTAGCTATTCAAATAGAGATCACGGTGGGACCCCACAAGGGTTCTACATTTTGATTTGATTTATCTTGATGATGTTATTATGTTTATGTCTATTACAGGATTTTTAGGAGCAAAAAATGTACTATTTTCCTACATAAACTATCGAGACTATTTCAGCCATATCTCAGTCATTTGGAGTCATATTGAGTTAAAATTTTGAGGGTATATTCCTGATATACCTTGGCATGTATTACTAAATTTTTGGATCAATTGGAGTCGAAGAGATTTCTGAAATACCTCACCAAAACGTAGGCTTTTCTGTAAGTCCTTCATCCATTCTAACTCTTTTTTTTTTACATTTTTTTGTTTTTTGCTGCATCTTTTTTAGATTCTGGGCATAAAAATAACATACACTAAGTAATATAGAAAGGAATAATTATGGAGTGCATTAGTATTTTCATGCATACATTCATATGATTTAAAATTCCCGTTTTAAAAAAATCCACAAATTTAGGTGTTTTCTGCATATTATTGTCTGCATTTGAAATTGAAGAGCATCATTTAGAATTTGCATTTTTAGGGGTTAAATATTTCTTATTTTACTCCTCTAAATAGGAACAATATATGAATGCAAAAAGTACTCCTACCCTTGGGTGGCACCTTTGGAAGAGAGGTGGACAAACCCTCCGATTGCTATCTAGGCAGGGATTTTTAAGTGGTGTGCTTCACACTCTTTAGATGAAATTTATATTCTTGTATTGGATTCTGATTTATATGTGTGAAATTTGTCATATTTGACATTGTTTGATCATAATATAAAATGGGAAACTTTAAAATAAATCACACACAACATTTTTCACTTTAAAATAGTAGTGGTTGTATTTTATCACTATCCATTGCTTGAGGTTTAGTGATGGTGACAGTCATTTCTATCCACCAATATCTGCCCTAAAAACCATAGATCACCCCCGAGCAAACTATTTGGAGATCATTACCAGCAAGAACATCGTTACCTCAACTAGTCTTAGTTTTTGCCTTTGTTTTTCTTAACAAAGATTAGAACATCAAAACACACTAACCTATCACTTTAAAATTAATTCATATTAAAAAAAGAAAATAATTAATGAATGAGGTAAGACACAATATCTAAGCTTAGTATTGATTGTTTCTTTAGTTGTTAATTCCATACAAGCTTTAGTTTGATGTTTATTTTGACAAGTTCTAGTTATTGTTTTATTTATTTTATGATATTAAAAAGAAATCAAAAGAAGTTAATAGACCAAAATAGCTTAATCAAAAACTCTTCTAATTCACCTGCTACTTCGATGGCAAAACCATCCAATGTGGTACAAACTATTTCATCTAAGCCTCCATACCCATCCCTACCACAAGTAGGATCTCTTCCACACAATGTAGAACAACATACCACCCGAATAGACATGGATAAGGTGGAGGCTACGTAAAAATTCTCCAACTATATCCTAGAACCCCTTAGCCAAGATGGTATTAAACAACCTGAATTGGCTACATCTTGCCCAAGCCAAGGATATCCTAATTTTGTATATGAATATGGTATACCTTCTTTCCCAAGCCCATCACACCAAAACCCAAGTGTTTTCTTGTTGGTAATGACCTCCAACAAGTTTTATCAAGGGTGACCTATGGTGTCTAGGGCAGATATTTGTGGATGGAAATTACTACCACCATCATCGAATCTCAAGCAATGGTTGGTGATGAAATCCAACCGCTACTATTTCAGAGTGAGACGTGTTGTGTGTGATTTATTTTAAATTTCATGTTGTCTATTCTGATCAAACAATGCTAAATATAATTAATTTTACGCATCTAAATTAGAATCTAATACAAGAATGCAAATTTCATCTAAAGAGTGTGAAGTACACTACTTAAAACCCCTTGCCTAGATAGCAACTAGAGGATTCATCCACCTCTCTACCAAATGTGCCATCCAAGGGCAGGAGTAATTTTTGCATTAAGATATTTTTCATATTTAGAGGAGTAAAATAATAAATATTTAACCCCAAAAAATGCAAATTCTAAATGATGCTCTTCAATTTCAAATGCAGACAGTAATATGCAGAAAACACCTAAATTTGCAGATTTTTTTAAAACAGGAATTTTAAATTGTATGAATGTATGCATGAAAACCCTAATGCACTCCACAATTATTCATTTCCATATTACTTAGTTTATGTTATTTTTATGCCCATAATATGAAAAAGACACAGTAGAAAGCTCAAAAAAATGTAAAAAAAAAATGAGTAGGAATAGATGAAAGACTTACAGAAAATCCTATCTTTTGGTGAGGTATTTATAAGGTCTATACTACTCAAATTGATCTAAAAATTTATGGAGACATTCTATGGTATATCAGGAACCTACCCTCAATATGACTCTATATAAGTGAGATATGGCTTAAATAGTCTGGGTAGTTTATGGAGGAAAACAATATGTTTTTCCCTCCTAAAAACCTTGTAATAGACAGAAACAAAATAACATCAGCAAGATAAATCAAATAAAAATGTAGAACCCTTGTGGGTTCCTATTGTGATATCCTTTTGAAGAGCTAAAAACATGACACTTAAAATGATGCAAAAAATAAATAATTCTAGAAAGACAAATAATTGCACAAATGATATTTTTATTAAATAACAAAGGGGGGGAGCTGAGAAACTCCTTGATACAATTATTCTACCAATAAAAATTATTTGATACAATGAAATACAACGCTAGGGTTCTATGAAACCCTAGCTATACAAAACAAGTGTCTTCAACTATTTTTTACTCCCAACAATGTGAGTGGGCTTTGTGATATCTAATTTCAGACCACTATAGATTCAGTAGTTATTCAAGAATGAGTAAAACCTATAGATATACACACACATAAAAAAATAATAGGGTTAATAATGAATAATTTATAATAATACAATAAAAAAAAGTTGGAGCATATATTATCTTCTTATTAACTAGAATAATATTGGCAGAGTTTTAGTACTCTGTTACAATCTCCTGATAGACTATGGAAGAGCTCACTCACATGCTACAATGCAATAAAATTATTCTTTTTGTATCAGAGCAAGGCAATTGAGAGATTGGGTTCAAGTAACTATGGAATTTTTTAAGAAAGTTTTACAAAAGTTTCTCAGAGATCTCAGTTCGTGTTGAAGGGAGCTATTATGGTCAACAAGACCAATTCAATTCTGACCAAAAGAAGGAGATGCAGGAGAAAGATAAAAAATAATTTGGCTTTGGATTTCATCCAGTTGGCTCTAGACAAGAGTCTCTTTACCTATATTTATGTCTACATTTTAGCTCAAGAATCTTGGAAGGCATTGAAGGATAATTACCAGGGGAGTGCCCAAGTTAAGGAGGTTAAATTGTAGACTTTGTGGAGAGATTTTGAAAATCTCAAACAGGAGGAGAATGAAACTTTCGGATATTATTGTGTTCGAATAAAAACAGTAGTAAATAAAATAGCCACACTTGGAGAGATCATAGAGCAAGATGTAGTAGTTAAAAAGCTTTTAAGAACCTTGATAGAGAAGTTTGATAGTGCAGCCCTTATCATAGAAGAAATAAAATATCTCTCAAAAATGGATATAGATTCATTAATTGGCTCTCTCACATCTTATTAAGAGAGAATTTCCAAGAGGAATAAGGATAAATGAGGTTCTACAGAGAAACAAGATTTTTTGGCAAAAGAGAATGATGTAGGAAGAGGTCACGGTAGGGGTTCCAGAGGAAGAGGAAGAAATGGAAGAGGAGGTATAAGAGGCTCCTATGATAGTAGATGTTGAGTAAGATCTCAATATTCAGACAATGACCAGGCTCATGCTGCAAGAGGAGGATTCAGTGCAATAAAAAGAGGTAGAGGTTGAGATAAGATAAATATGCAGTGTTACAATTGTAATAAATATGGCCACTATGAGAGGGATTGCAGGATAAAAAAATCAACACATTATGGAGAAGAGGATTCCTATGAGGATGATACTTTGTTCTGTATGATTGAAGAAAAATTGGAGCAAACAACTTTCCTCTCTATACAGAATAGCACAAAGGAGACATGGATCCTAGACAGTGGGTGCACAAACCATATGACTGAAAATATGGATGCATTTTCATCTCTTTATTCTTCTTATCAATTCAGTATCCGACTTGGGGATGAGAATAGCTTGGATGTGGTTGTGAAAGGATAAATGGAGGTTCCTACCAAGAAAGGAAAACTAATTAAGGTAAAAGATATTTACTAGGCACCTCGTTTGAAGAATTTATTAATGAGTATTGGTCAAATATTGGAAAAGGATTATATGTTAGTGTTTGAGGATATAATATACAAAATTTATGATCAAAGAATAAAATTGATTACCATTGTAAATATGACCAAGAACAGGCTCTTCCTATTACAATTTTTAGATCAAGGGGGAGCTCTAGCATTTTTTGGTGTAGAAGGTAAGGAGATGCTATGGAATTTACGGTTTGGGAATTTAAATTATAATATTTTGAATATGCTTTCACCACTTGTCTATGGGTTGCCAAAAGTTGAAGACTCCAAGGAGATTTGTGAAGGATGTGCACTTGGAAAACATGCAAGGGAGAATTTTCCACATACTGAAGCATGGAGGACCCAACATCCATTGCAATTGGTTCATAGTGACATTTGTGGATCAATGCAGACACAGAGTATGGGTAAAACTTCTTACTTTCTAAATTTTATTGATGATATCTCCAGATATTGTTGGGTTTATTTTATTAGGCATAAGGATGAGGCATTAAATTGCTTCAATAATTTTAAGGCTCTAGTTGAAAATGAAAGTGGTCATTATATCAAATGTTTGAGTACCAATAGAGGAGGTGAGTTATGTTCTCATGAATTTGATTATTCTTATAGTGAGTTTGGGTTTAAAAGGTAGAAAACAAGTCTGTACACACCTCAATAGAATGGGGTGGCTGAAAGAAATAACAGGAATTTTGTGGATATGGCATGGTGCATGATGCAATAAAAAGGTATGAGTAAGTTTTATTGGGCTGAAGCAATTAGGACTACTAATTACATTTTAAATAAAATTCCTACTAAAATTCTTGAGAATATTACCCCTTATGAATTTTGGTACAAAAAGAAACCAAATGTAAATCATTTTAGAGTTTTTGGATGTGTGGATTTTTTGCATGCTAATGGTGATAATAGGAAGAAGTTGGATGCAAAGAGTGAAAAATGTATTTTTATTGGGTACAATAAGCAATCTAAGGCTTACAAATTCTTTAATCCTATTTCACATAAAATAATTTTATCTAGAGATGCAATTTTTGATGAAGGGGGAAGTTGGGTATCACAAAAATTATTTGTTGAAGATATTTTTGGTGAATAAAAGGTGGAACCAAGCTATATTTCAGTTCATCCCAGCCATAAAAAAGTTTCCAGTTCATCTTCAACAAGTACACCTTCAAGTCCAAGAAAAGGTTCTTCCAGTAGTTCTCCACCTCCATCACCACTGACCAAAGGAAAAGGTAAAATATTATTGAAGGGACACCCAAATTTCCATAATAGGGTGATAAGGAGTCATCATACAAAGATGAATGTAGTAATAGAGATGTTAGAGAACCTGCATCTTTATAGAGATGATGATAGTGGAGATCCCAAAGGTGATGTTGTAAACTATGTACTTGTTTCACAAGTTTCTAAAGTTCTTGATGATTTGAGCCTTTATTTTTTTAGCATTCTAGTACTAACAAAGTGTGGATGAAGGCTATGCAAGAAGAAATGCATTCTATTGAAAAGAATGATACTTGGGAGTTGTGTGATTTGCCTAAGGATATAAAATGTGTAGGATGCAAGTGGGTCTACAATATCAAGAATAACGATGATGGATCCACTGAGAGGTACAAGGCACAATTGGTAGTAAAGGGTTTCACTCAAAAATATGGTTTGGACTATGAGGAAACATTTGCTCTAGTGACAAGGAAAAAAACATAATTAAAGTGGCATGTGTGTATATATATAAAACAAATAAGAATTAAATAAACATTCAAATACTTACAGTGGATGCTCCATCTTCTAAAAGTTTTATATTTTTCATGGAATCACCAGTACCAATACTTATTAAAGTTCATCCCCATGAGAACAAAAATATTGTAAAAATCCCCACTAAACCAACATATTCCCAAACATAAAAGTTTATTTAATATGGTATATATATATATATATATATATATATATATATATATATATATATATATATATATATAAAATAATGGCTGCAACTAGAATATTTACTTAAACAATTTTGATTTTGTTCGTTTCTAAAAAAATATTACCTGATATGTGAGGTTAATACAATGGATATATGTGTAAATAATTATCAACATTCTTATTCTACTTGTAGACACCAAATAATTGCCATTAATCCTTCATCCTAACCATCCTACCACCCACTTGTCCACCATACACCCTTCCCGCCATCCATTTAACCATTATAAGCCTTTCTCACATTCAAAAGGCCCACTTTAGCCCTTTCCCACCACTTTTCGATCCATTTGGGTTTATTTTATATTATTTTATATTTAAATACAATATTTTATATTTATTATAAACATTTCTCACATTCAAAAGGCCCACTTTAGCCCTTTCCCACCACTTTTCGATCCATTTGGGTTTATTTTATATTATTTTATATTTAAATATAACATATTATATTAGATTATAATATATTTATTATAAAATAAATATTTTAAAACTCAATTAACCATAGCCATAAGATTTAATCTAATTTTAGTCATCCATTTTCATTAATCCATTCCACACTTAAAGTATAATCTCAAATTTACACATCAACCCCTCCAATCACAATTGCTTCTAGCCAACTGCCTAACCAATTCTTCCATCATCCCCCTCATCAATCATCCCCATATTTCCACCATAAATATTCACCTCATCTTCAATCCAATCCATTCAACAACAACATGCTGGTCATGCTACAATATTTTTCCTCCAGCCTATCGTCCAATAATCAGGTAGTCCAAGGCTTCCATATTCCTAGGGAAGACCTTAGAGTTTAGGTCATGCAGAAACAAATTGATCAGTTGATGCAGAATTCACCTAGCATATCAAGCCAAAAATTAACCTTAAGCCAACTGATTCACTAGCCAATTCATCCTTCGATACCATCACCGCCATATCCGATATATTTCACACTACCAAAGTTTGACAAATTTAGGGGAACCGAGGACCCTAAGGAGCACGTGAGCTCATTTGTTCACACATGTTTTTGAATTCAAACCGATAATGCTCTCATGCTTTGAACCTTTCCTCAAACGCTAGGGGGAGATGCCATAGAATGGTACAATCAATTGCCAACACATAGTATCTATACCTTCACCCAATTTATTGACATGTTCTTTGAATGTTTCACCCTAAATATTAGAAATAAGGTCTCATTATCAGATATTTAACCTTTAAAACAATGGTATGATGAGCCTATTTATGATTTTGGAAACCGTTGGAGGTAAGTCATACCAATGGAAGAAATTATTAAACTATTTACCAAGAGTTGCCTAAAACCCATCTCTTGGATGCTTCAGCTTAATACTTATTGCACATTTGAAGAAGCTTTAGCACAGGCTAGTGTCATTGAGGAAATAAAAATCCAAGAAGGTGTCATTAAGCCTAAGAAGAAATAATGGAAAAATAAGGGCCAATATAGAAGTAATCAATATGGCTAAAAATAATCATCACAAGACTCAATAGCTAACACATCCAATCAAGTTAATCAAGTGGTGATGAGCCAACCCATAGTGGCTCAACAACCCATGCAACAACCAATTTACTATCATGCATTCCCATCAGTCACACAAGCACTCATGGTACAAAACATAGTGCCAACTGTGGAACAACTTCCTCACCATAAATACACCCGAACACAATACCAATAAACCTTGTTAGCAAATTCATATTTTATGGGGGACCAAAAAATCACACGACACTCAGACCCAAATTTTCTTCTATTAATCTAGAATCCTTTACATAAACAGCCTGCAGGCTTTACAATAACTAGCGCTCGGCTTGGTTTTCTCTAACTACACTCTAACTGTGTTCTCCAATCCACCACCTCGCCTATTATAGAAAAATGGGTTTTTATAGAGGCCCCAACCCTCTGAAACGTCTTTCCCAAAAATCGGATCACCAACCCGATTAATGGCTCCACTCTGCACGGCCCCTGTCATCGCCGCTTCCTTTCAGATCACTCTGACCGTCGCTCCCTGTCAGATTACTCTGTGCAACCCATCCTCTTTGTTTCTCATGCTTTTGGGTAATCACCCACTTTAACCACACCTTGGTGCCACGTGTCATCCTCGCCCTGCAACCGTCGCCTGACCTCTGTCGTCTTCTTCCTCCAGCCGCACTGTAGTAGGGGTCACGATATCGTGACATTTTTCTTTCTCGTTGTCCGCTTCTCCTTCGGGTCACGAAATCACATGTCACAATTTTGCGACAGCTTTTCCTTTCGCCTTCGCTTTCTGTATTTGGGTCACAATTTCGCGACATGTCACGAAATCACGACAATTTCCCTCCTTGGCTTCTTTTCGCTCCTTCGGTCGCGATTTCGTGACATGTCACGAAATCGCAACTTTTTCTCCTCCTTCCCTTCCATTATCCTTTCGGTTATGATTTCGCGACATGTCACGATATCGTGGCATTTTCTCCTTTGTCCCTTCCTTGTCTGCTTCTATCATGATTTTGTGACATGTCGTGAAATCGCGACATCTTTGGTGTTCGCTCTCTCTTTTTCACTTTGATCGCGAAATCATGACATGTCGCGTTTTCGCAACATATTTTCTTCTTTCCTCCTCTCACTCCTTTGGGTCGCGAAATTGTGACATCTTCCTCCTTTGGATCCTTCACTCGCCCCTTCGTCATGAAAACGCGATATGTCGTGAAATTGCGACAAATTTTTTCCTTGGCTCCTTTGCCTTTTGGCCACGAAACTACGACTGTCACAAAATCACAATGTCTCATTTTACTTCAGCTCCTTCTTCGCCCTCAGGTCATGAAACCGTCACATGTCATGAAATCATGACATCTGCTCCTTTCGTACTCTCCTTCTACTCCTGGGTCACAAAATCGTGACATGTTGCGAAATCGTGACATGTCACGAAATTGCAACATCTTTGCTTGCAGCCTTCTCCTTCCTGCTTGGGTCACGAAATCATGACATGTCATGATTTTGTGACATCTTCTTCCTGTTGGATCTGTTATCCGTTTGTGTCGCGATATCATGACACATTTTTTGTCGCGATATCGCGACAGCTTTCTCCGTCTGCTCCTCTCTCCTCTTTGTGTCGTGATATCACGACACTTTTTTTGTCACGATATCGCGACAGGTTTTCCTCCTCGCCCTCCTTGCATTTTTTGTCACGATTTCATGACACGTCATGAAATCATGATGTTCTTCCTCCTTAGGCAATTTTTCAAATGCCTCTCCATCGAGTGCTGCTGGATGCTCCTGCATCAGACACCCGGGGTTGGTGGAGAAGTGATCTTCACTTCTACACTGTCTGGTTACTACCTTCTGTAGCACCTCTAGACATTCATCTACCTCCGTAGCCTGTTCCAACCATTTCTCCTGGCCCAAACAACTTCTACCTTCCTCCAAACAAATTCTCCCACTACTACATACTTCCTTGTCTACAGCCTACTTCAACTCCGTCTCCTGGCCAGACAAATTTCTATCTTCTACCAGATAGATCCTGGAACTGTTGCACACCTCTTTGTCTACAGCCTGCAATGGCTTCATCTTCTGATGAACTCCATATTATCTTCTATTCTATTTATCCTCACGCTGTCTGCACAGCTCCCTTTGCAGGGCTTTCACTTGCCTCTACAAATATCTTCTGAGTAGCTCCTCTTGCAGGGCTTGCACTTGCCTCTACAATGCCTTGAACTCTTTCATTGTCATCATATCTCCCTCACCGCCACGACTTCTTCTTGGAGGCATTTTTCTTAGCTTTTCTCACAAAGCTTTAATCGATCCTGGTGTAGCTGCCTCACTTTCGGTGATCCGCTCACACGCTCAGGGATCCTAAACTCACTCCTCTCTCTCAGAACCCTACCATAGATCCTGGCACAAACTACTTCATGTTCGGTGAATCTGTTGTGCAGTCAGAATCTTTTAGCTCTAATACCACTGATGGGGGACCAAAAAATCACACGACACTTAGATCTAAATTTTCTTCTATTAATCTAGAATCCTTTACATAAATAGCTCACAAGCTTTACAATAACTAGCGCTTGGCTTGGTTTTCTCTAACTACACTCTAACTGTGTTCTCCAATCCACCACCTCACCTATTATAGAAAACTGGGTTTTTATAGAGGCCCCGACCCTCTGAAACATCTTTCCCAAAAATTGGATCACCAACCTGATTAATGGCTCCACTCCACACGGCCCCTGTCATCGCCGCTTCCTGTCAGATCACTTTAACCATTGCTCCCTATTAGATTACTCTGTGTGACCCATCCTCTTAATTTCCCATGCTTCTGGGTAATCACCCTATTTAACTGCACCTTGCTGCCAGATGTCATCCTTGCCCTGCAACCACCGCCTAACCTCTATCGTCTTCTTCCTCCAGCTACACTGTAGCATGGGTCACGATATCGTGACATTTTTCTTTCTCGTTTTCCGCTTCTCCTTTGGGTCATGAAATCATGACATGTCATGATTTTGTGACAGCTTTGCCTTCCGCCTTTGCTTTCTTGCTTCGGGTCGTGATTTCATGACATGTCACGAAATCATGACAATTTCCCTCCTTGGCTTCTTTTCGCTCCTTCAGTCACGATTTCATGACATGTCACAAAATCACAACATTTTCTCCTCCTTCCCTTCCAGTCTCCTTTTGGTCATGATTTCATGACATGTCATGAAATCACAACATTTTCTCCTTTGTCCCTTGTCTGCTTCTGTCATGATTTTGTGACATGTCGTAAAATCGTGACATATTTGGTGTTCACTCTCTCTTTTCTGCTTCGGTCATGAAATCACGACATGTCACGTTTTTGTAACATATTTTCTTCTTGCCTCCTCTCACTCCTTTGGGTCGTGAAATCGTGACATGTCACGAAATTGCAACATGTCATGAAATCACGACATCTTCCTCCTTTGGCTCCTTCGCTCGCCCCTTCATCGCAAAAATGTGACATGTCATGAAATCATGACATCTTCCTTCCTTGGCTCCTTCTTTGCCTTTTGGCCGCAAAACTGTGACCTGTCACGAAATCGTGATGTCTCCTTCTCCTTCGGCTCCTTCTTCGCCCTCAGGTCATGAAACCGTGACATGTCATGAAATCGTGACATCTGCTCCTTCCGTACTCTCCTTCTGCTCCTGGGTCACAAAATCACGACATCTTTGCTTGCAGCCTTCTCCTTCCTGCTTGGGTCACGAAATCATGACATGTCACGATTTCACGACATCTTCTTCCTGCTGACTTCATTCTCCGTTTGTGTCGTGATATCGCGACACATTTTCTGTCATGATATCACGATAGCTTTCTCCGTCTGCTCCTCTCTCCTCTTCATGTCGTGATATCATGACACTTTTTTTGTCGCGATATCGCGATAGGTTTTCCTCCTCGCCCTCCTTGCCTTTTTCTGTCATGATTTCGTGACACGTCACGAAATCGCGATGTTCTTCCTCCTTAGGCAATTTTTCAAATGCCTCTCCATCGGGTGCTGCTGGATGCTCCTGCATCAATATTCATCCCTTTTCCAAAGGTTGTATGAGACAAACAAGTTATCCTTACTCGAAATCAGGCCTAACGATCCTACCAAGCAGCCCAAGAATTATAGATAACACTTGTTTTACCCATACCATAGGTAAAATGGTCATGACATCAACTCCTACCATGTTTTCAAGAACATTGTGCAAGACCTCATAGACTTGGGGGCCATCAATGTGGATAACCCCCTAGCTCCTCAAAATCAAAACTTGGGAATTTTCCAAACACCTCTTCCTAACCATGGAGAGGTTCAAAACAATGTAGGAGGCAACAATCAACAACCACCTCCTAACCAAGTTAACCATGTGCAAAAATACTAAAATTTTGTAGGAGTGGTCCATGTGGTCACAAGAGGGCAAAGGCAAAATCAATAGAATGACCAACCTTCAAATGCATCGCCCATCCAAACTTCACCAAATCCACCCTCGCCAAACATGCCTTCTCCAAAATGTCCCAGTCATCCATAGTTAGCTTCTTCCTCATACCAATAATATACATAGAGAACTGATGTCGAGGATCTATCGCCCAAAAATCCAACAATATACATATTTACATTAGTATTAAATAAAAAAAAACACTTGGATTTTGGTGTGATGTACTAGGGTAAGAAGGCATACCATATTCGTATACAAGAATTAGGATGTCCTTGGCTTGGGCAAGATGTAGCCAATTCAGGTTGTTCAATACCATCTTGGCTAAGGGGTTCTAGGACATAGTTGGAGGATTTGTAAATAGCCTCCACCTTATCCATGTCTATGTGGGTGGTATGTTGTTCCACATTGTGTGGAAGGGATCCTACTTGTGGTAGGGATGGGTATGGAGGCCTAGATGAAATAGTTTGTACCACATTGGATGGGTTTTCCATTGAAGTAGCGATGGAATTAGAAGTGTTTTCCATTAAGCTATTTTGGTCTATTACTTTCTTTTGATTTCTTGTTAATACCATAAAGTAAATAAACCAATAACTAGAACTTATCAAAATAAACACCAAACTGAAACTTGTATGGAATTAACAACTAAAGAAACAATCAATGCTAAGTTTAGACCTTTTTTCTTACCTCATTTATTAATTATTTTCTTTATTAATGTGAATTCCTTTTAAAGTGATAGGTTAGTGTGTTTTGATGTTCTAATATTGCTTAAAAAAATAAAGGAAAAAACTAAGGTTGGCAAGGGCAATGAGATTCTTGTCGATAATGACCTCCAAAAAGTTTTCTCGGGGTGACCTATGGTGTCTAGGGTAGATATTGATGTATGGAAATGACTACCACCATCACCGAATCTCAAGCAATGGCTAGAGATGAAATCCAACCGCTACTATTTTAGAGTGAGACATGTTGTGTGTGATTTATTTTAAAGTTACTATTTTCTATTGTGATCAAACAATACTAAATATAACCAATTTTATGCATCTAAATCAGAATCCAATACAATAATACAAATTTCATCTAAAGAGTGTGAAGTACACTACTTAAAACCCCTTGCCTAGATAGCAATCGAAGGGTTCATCCACCTCTCTACCAAAGGTGCCACCCAAGGGTAGGAGTAATTTTTATGTTAATATATCATTCCTATTTAGAGGATTAAAATAAGAAATACTTAATCCGTAAAAATGCAAATTCTAAATGATGTTTTTCAATTTCAAATGTAGACAATAATATGCAGAAAACACCTGAATTTGCAAATTTTTTAAAATAGGAATTTTAAATTTTATAAATGTATGCATGAAAATCCTAATGTACTCAAAAATTATTTCTTTCCACATTACTTAGTGTATGTTCTTTTTATGCCCAAAATCTGAAATACGCAACCAAAAACTCAAAAAAAATGTAAAAAAAATTATTAAGAATAGATGGACTTACAGAAACTTCTATGTTTTTGTGATTTCTTTATAATATCTCTACTGCTCCAATTGATCTGTAAATTTATGGAGACGTTCCAGTGTATATCAGGGACCTACCCTTAAAATTGTAGCTCAATCCAACTCCATATGAGTGATATATGGCTGAAACAATATAGGTAGTTTATGCAGGAAAACAATACATTTTTCGCTCCTAAAAACCCTGTAACATACAAAAGTAGAATAACATCAGCAAGATAAATCAAATAAAAATGTATAACCCTTGTGGGTTCCCACCATTATTTCCATTTGAAGAGCTAAAAACATGAAACTTAAAATTATGCATTAAATAAATAATTCTAGAAAGATAAATAATTGCACAAATGATAGTTTTATTAAATTGCACAAATGATAGTTTTATTAAATAGTTTTATACAATTATTCTACAAATCATAATTATTTGATATAATTAAATACAACGCTAGGTTTCTCTACAACCCTAGATATACAAAACAATTGTCGTCATCTCTATTCTACTCCCAACAGTGTGAGTGGACTTTGTGATATCTGATTCTGGGCCACTCTAGCTTCAAAAGTTGTTCAAGTATGAGTAAAACCTATATATCTACACACACAAACAAATAAGAGGGTTAATAATACTTGTGAGCGCTCCACAATTTGAGACCCTCAACCAAATATAAAACCTTAGCTATAAATGTATAAAATGGCATACAAGACCTACATATATTGAAATGAAACACAAAACAAAACTTATTTATCTTACTGTTATTATTGATGCTTCATTGCAGATATAATGATGAGATACCCTAATAGTAGCAGTTGATGTTATGCAAAAAAAATTGATGGGAATTAATGGGAGGTTGTTGGAATGGAAAATCCTAAGGTAATCTAGGGCTTCGGATGTGGATGGATCTTTAGGATGCAATGGCCTCAGACTTCTCCAGGATCTCTTCAATAATTCGCACAATAAATGTTCTAGGGCATACACATTCTAGGGGTTGAGCATTTGAAAATGCTCCTATTTATAATCTAGCCTAGGGTTTTCTTAGGGTTTTAACCTTACACTTTTGATCATGTGGCTAGGATTAAATCAAATCCAAGGGCTGAGATTATACTTTAAGTGTGGCATGGATTAATAAAAATGGATGGCTGAGATTAGATTAAATCTGATGGCTATGATTAATTGAATTTAAAAATATGTATTTTATGATAAATATAATATAATATAATATATTTAAATATAAAATAAATCCAAGAGGGTTGAACAGTGGTGTTCAATGGCTAAAGTGGGTATTTCTAAGGCGAGAAAAGCTTATAATGGTTAAATGAATGGTGGTAAACTTAACTACTAGAAGGAAAATAGCATCAGCTAAGTTTTATGTTTATGAACTTTTCCAAAAATTCCCTAGGAATAGAGAAGCTTTAATGGAGATACTTAAGTCTATTGAGTTATAATCCCAAGACTCTAATATCTTTAACAACTTTGTAGGGAGTGTTATGACATGCATGGAGCCAACAATAATCTTCTATGACTTTGAAATAAAATCAATGAAATCCAAATTTGTGGATTCTCCATTTCATATCATGGCAATGATAGACAAGAAGCATTTCAAGAGAGTCCTCATTGATACAAGTTCATCCATTAACATCATCACTATTGCTGCCCTTAGCCACCTGAAGCTTCCATATTCCCACATATCCATGTCATCATTCACCCTCAAAGCATTTAACGATGCTTTGTGTACCATAGTTGACACTATTATTTTTCCCATCGAAGTAGGGGCCAAAACATTGCACACCATGTTTCAGATATTGGAAGGATCCATGGTGTACAATGTACTCCTTGGCAGACCTTAAATGAGGAAAATGAAATGTGTTCCTTCAATTCTCCATAAGTTCTTGAAATAATTTCATGAGAGACAAGTTCATTGTATCCCCGTAGATATTGAACCATTCAAGTATTGCAACTTCATTTCAAATCCTTATGAATCCATGTTGCCTTCCACCCATTTATTTTTATCGCCATCATCTTCCAACCCATCCACATCATCTTCTAATCCATCCACTTCTTCTTCCAAGGCTCCCATTCTTGAGGAGTTGCCCATCATCGAACCTCCTAAATCATCTATTTCTTCTTGTACATGTGGTCAAGGTCAATCCACTTTTGCCACATCATCCACATCAACCATTACTTCTTCTACAACCATTTGTTTCTCTTCATCATTACCTCATCCACCTTCTTATAATTTCAAATTATCATCCAATCCTTCTCCATTAATCGATGTTTCACAAGTTCAAATTTCATATTGTGAAATATTTAACTCTCCACTAACATCCACAACCAACTCCAAGCCTAAGCCATCATCCACCAACTCATACCATGTTGAGGTCCACATCACTAGTCTTGGTATTGGTGAATACATGGTACAATACTTTACCATTACCACTCTAGCCATTTCCATAGCCAAGAATTTCGGTCACCCACATGACCATCCTTTAGCCATATGTGTCGTATACGACATGGACTCCACTCTGAATAGTATCAAATTTGTTTATGGAAGGTTGGATTCCATAATTGGGATAAACCCATCCTATGAACCTAAAGGACCAAGATGTGCCAACATAAAAAATATGGTAGGATTTCCATCCCACTACTTTCACATAGTCAATTGGTAAGGTCAAGGTCTAGGTTACCATGAACAAGGGATACATGACATAGTTGATCTTCTACATCAAGGAGAACATGATCATTCAGGCTTAGAGTACAACCCACTTTCCACAACCTCTTCCCTTGATCAATATTTTAAAAGGCTTAGCCTCAAGTACAAAGACAAAGCTCCCCTACCATGTTCCTCAATTGTTTCTCTTGAACAAGCTATTTAATAGCTTAGCTTCAATGAAGAAAACAATCCACTCAATTTTTCCTACACAATTAAATATTTTGATGAGGAAATTTATGAAGATTTTGAAGTAATTTCAAATACTTCTAATGATTATGAAGATGAATCTCCACCCATTTTATCCATTACCCAATAGGATAAGTTTTACCTCAGACTGTTTCCCATCAATCACCCCATATTTCATTTACTTCTTCCATAAGAACAAGTGGACCCACCAGGAAATCCACCTCCACATTGAGCCATTCATACAAGTCAAAAGTTGTAATATATGTACATAAATAAAAATAATAATAAAAAAAATAATGCAAAAACAAAAAAAAAATAAATGTTTTCTTTATTATTGTATATAGAATTTAACTTCATGTTTATTGCTACTATCTAGGGTTCACGAGACTCTACATCAATTAAATCCAATAATTCCACATTTCTATTTCCAAATCCATTCTTCCTCTAAGTCAATATGAATCCTATTGACTTATTCTCCCTACTTCACAATCCATATGATCCATATAAATCAATTTCAATTGACTTAAACCTTATTGACATGGACCAAATTTTTTCTCCATACTCTTTTTTAAATTAATATTATCCAAGGAATTGTTAAGGCCTCCACCAACTACATTCCTTCATCCCCTCCACATTCATCTCCATATTCGACCAAGGATCCTAAGGTTTTCCAAGCAGAGTTAGATAGAAATAAGCTGGAAGTGTTGTATGACATATTCGATGACATTAATATGATCCCAATAGCATATCAACTTGAGGAAGGTTCACATATGTCTATTGAATATACCATCGAAGAAAACCTTAGTTCAGATCCTAATAATCCCTAAATTATCAAGCTTGCAAAAAATTTATCTAATGAACATGAATAATTCATCACTCTCCTCAAGAAGAAGAAATATGTGTTTACGGGGTCCTACAAGGATATGTCTGGTCTTGAACCTAGTATTATGGTCCACAACCTCACATTACATGTTGATGCCAAACCGATCAAACAAAATCTTAGGAGGATGCATCCTACCATGGCCCTCATATTCAAATAAGAACTTCAAAAGCTTCTAGACGTTAATTTCATTATTCTTATTGACTATCCTAAGTGTCTTTCAAACATGGTACCCGTTCCTAAGTATAATGGGGTGATATGTATTTGCAATAATTTTTGAGACCTCAATAAAGTGTATCCTAAAGATGACTTTCCTCGTACAAGCCTTGTACCCATTTGTAAGCCTAATGGAACGATACACATTTGTATTGATTTTCAACATTGGGCTTAGATCTTCCTCATTTGGGGGTCCTTTTTTAGGCATTTTATTGTTAATATGATGTTTATATGTATGTATATACATGGCTAAAAAAAAACAAATCATTCACATAGGCATTGCATACATATTGCATTTACATATAGGCATTTTTACATAAATTACATTCATACTTACTACATTTGCATTCATTCCACATACATTCCATAGCATTTTACATCCAACATGCATCCATTCATTTTCCAAATTGCATTCATCCCATCCAATGTTCAATGGTCTTTTATAGTAGTGATGATATGGCCAAATCAAAAAGTCAAGTTTCCACAACTGGGGGTACCTATTTGGGATATTTATGCAATCTCCTCCAATATCATAAGCCAAAAATCCAATTTGTCCAAACATCACAAAACCTCAAATTTTCACTCACTCAACCACTACTAGTGTGTCTAGAAAGCCTCCAAAAACAAGTACAATTTTCTTTAGGACCAAAAACAATTTTTCACATTAAGAAAATCTTGAGTATGGTCAACTGGTTCGAAAAGAAATCTTACACCAACCACACTAGTCACACCTTAAAACCATTCCGATTCAAAGAGATATAGCACCATACTTGGGGGTGATGCCTTGAAGTGAAAAGGGGTATTCCTCGCTTGTCCTATTATGCAACATAGTCCAAACACAAAAATAGTGGTTTTCACCACTACCACAGTTGCTCTCCAAATATACACACATAGAGTAGTAAGGATAGGGTCAAAATTCTCCTCACACTTCGGTGGAGAATATTATTCTCCAAATATCTGTATAAAACTAACAACTTACAATCACCCAAAATAGATCCTTAAAGTAGTCATCCCCAAAGCTCTATTCAAATTTTTAACAAATTTCACATACACACTTCTGATCCCTAAAGTTGTAAGGACCGTACTATATTTCCCCTTAGAAGGATAAGCAGACATCTCCAAGGCCTAAAATATCAAATCATTGGACTATGGAATGAGTCTCCACTAGGGCTATATACACTTGACTGAAAATGGAGTAAGCTCATGCGAGGCAACATGTCTCTCTTCCAAAAAGGGAGACCTCTAACCACACATATGGACAAGCTAGCTTCTTGGTCCTCCCCATAACAAGTCATGCCTAATTTACTCATAATGGGTTAATGAACTTCACATGCACACACACTAGTTCTTTATTTCCTAGTGTCATGGTCATGCTCAATATTTGGTAACTGAACCTAACTTGCACACACATTGGTCCTAAAGAATGTTAGACAATCTTAGTGAATTTGGTTTATGAAACTAGTATGTTTAAGTCTTTAAAAATCCTACAGTACTCCATATCAACATCCATATCTTCTTCCATATCAACATCTATACCTTATTCCATGTCAAAATTCATGTCTTCATCATGAGTCAAGTTGCATAACGCCACCAAATTTGGTACCCCCGATTGCCAAACAATGGACAACAAAAATGGCAAATAAAATTCTAAACTATAAAAGATCATGCGAACATCATATTTTCTGCTCATATAGCTTACATTCATTATACATGTACCATGTAGCTCACATTAGTCATCCATAACACACCATATAGCTTGCATGAAGCATCCATAAAGCATTTCATAAAAATATTTTCATAAAACATGCATTGCATTCAAATAAAACATTCATGCACAAAAAAATAATAATAATAACACAAACATAAAATTCATGTATATATATATATATATAATGTCACATGTACAATGGGTGCCATAAAGGCTATAATGGAGCACCAAGGCTCATATACAAAAAGTCCCTCTATTTGAATCCTACCTCTTTATCAAAGAAGATAGGTATCCATCATCAGCCCTCACCACGTCCAAACGAGCCACCCCCGCAAAACCTACCTTCTCCAAATCCTCCCAGTCATTCGTCGTTAGTTTATTCCTCATACCAGGGAACATATAGAGAGATTAAACAAAAAAAAATTATTATTATTGCACAAAAATAAATCAAGTAATTTATCAAAGAAAATTATGCCTCGACCCCCCAACAACATTAGATCCTACCACCACCATAGATTCTATGCAGTTTTCCCTTGCCTCACCAATCTACTCAACTCCTCAAACACAGCTTCACAAACTCTCAAATGCAAAATGAACCACTAAAAGTGGCACAAGAGGTAAATAAAAAATCAATCAACTCTACATTGAGCAAAATCACCACATCACTTCACCAAAACATTCTTCCATCACCACCTTCCATCAATAAATCATCAAACATCAAATTTATCACATTTAAGTAGCATGCAAGAGAACCTTGTATCTAGTGGGTTATTCTACAAACTTGGTGATTGCAATGATGGTAATCCATGCAATTTGGTATGATGAATAGCTTACCATAAAAACACTTGACCATGATCATCATCAATTATCTTCTTGTGTAAAATATCAATCACATTGGGTACCTCATATTTCTAAGTGAAACCTTACCAAGAACAATTTGCACAACAATAGTCATTCATGTCCTTTTTTGTGGGGCATGAAAACATGGATAATTATAATCACAATCACTCATTCATTTGAACATAGTCAGCAAACAAGGCAAGTCTGGTAGGTTGATTGATTCCATGTGAGAATTATCGAGATAGTGACTACACGATCCCTTATGCTACCTATGGCATCATGTATCTTTCATACCTTGCATACTCAATGATGCATATAGGGTATTTTCTTCAACAACATCAAATCATCCTCCAGCTTTGGGGCAACCATATTTGATTTTGATACTCTCATAATGGGATTCATATTACATGATTATGACATCTAAAAATGACAAAAACCCCTTACCACTATTGGGGCAAAAAAGCAGTATTACATTTTACATCATTCATATCTTCCACATCACATTCTACCAAAAAAAACCCTTTCCACCATTGGGGAAAAAATAGTATCACATTTTACATCATTCATATCGTCCATTTCACATCATCATTCATCACTTGCACAAAGTATTTTTCAATTAGCTCGTGATATTATTCTCATTCATCAATTGATGGGGTAAGCTACGCAAAATTCCAAAAATTATTTATTCTTTTGTCTCCAACATTGAGGGATCAAAACCAATGAGAGAGTGAAGTTGCTTCTACACCCAGTTCCCAAGCAGGTATCTCGTATTTTTTCACCATATTGTATTTCATGCATCATGGTACAAAAATGGGCATCTATAGACACCAAATCCTAGCCATTAATCCTTCATCCTAACCATCATATCACCCACTTGTCCACCATACACCCTTTCCACCATCCATTTAACCATTATAAGTCCCACTTTAGTCCTTTCCTACCGCTTTTCGATCCACTTGGGTTTATTTTATATTATTTTATATTTAAATAAAATATATTATATTTTATTATAATATATTTATTATAAAATACATATTTATAAACTTAAATAGCCACAGTCACCAGATTTAATCTTATCTCAGCCATCCATTTTCATTAATCCATTCCACACTTAAAGTGTAAGCTCAACCCTTGGATTTTATTTAATCTTTGCCACACGATCAAAATTTTAAGGTTAAAACCCTAAGAAAACCCTAAACTATACTATAAATAGGAGCATTTTAAAATGCTCAACCCCTGGAATGTGTTTGCCCTAGAAAATTTATTGTACAAATTTTTGAATAGATCCTAGAAAATTCTGAGGCCATTGCATCTTGAATATCCATCCACATCTAAAACCCTATATTACCTTAGGATTTTTCCCATTCTAGCAACCTCCCATTAATTCTCATCATATTTGTTTGTGTAACATCAACTACTGCTATTAGGGCATCTCATCATCAGATCTGCAACAAAGCATCAATAATAACAGTAAGGTAAATCAGTTTTATTTTGTGTTTCATTTCAATATATGTAGGTCTTGTATGCCATTTTATGCATTTATAGTTAGTGTTTATCTTTGGCTGAGGGTCTCACATTGTGGAGCCCTCACATGTATTATTAACCATATTATTTGTTTATGTGTGTATATCTACATGTTTTACTCATTTTTCAATAGATGTTGAAGCTACAGTGCCCCAGAATCAGATATCACAAAGTCCACTCACACTGTTGGGAGTAGAACATAGTTGAAGATACTTGTTTTGTATAGCTAGGGTTTAGGAGAACCCTAGCATTGTATTTCATTGTATAAAATAATTCTGAATGGTAGAATAATTGTATCAAGGACTTTATTAGCTCCCCCCCTTTTAATTTAATAAAGATATCATTTGTGCAATTATTTGTCAATCTGGAATTATTTATTTTTTGCATTATATTAAGTGTTGTGTTTTTAGCTCTTCACTAATTTGTTTCTTTTTCACTTTTTACATAAATTTTAAAATAATTTGCACCTTTTTATCAACATATTTCTTTCTTTCTTTACTTTATAGTATTAGAGCTCATTTTTTTTCATTTCATATGCATTTACATATCTATATATCTATATATGTCTTTCTAAATACTTTTTTTTACCATAAACATAAAGTATGTCTACATAAACTAGCTAGGGATTCATTAACTATTCTTGATATACTAAATTTGGATTTATTGATATATGTATAGATATATATGTCTTTGTACATATCTTGTTTTACCATAAATATAACATATTTCTACATAAACTAGCTAGGGATTCACTAATTATTCTTGATATACTAAATTAGGCCTTAATTCCTATAGGGATTAGCTAGGGGTCATTTTTGTATTCTTCTTATTCATCTAATTTGAAATTTTGGCATCGATTGCATCTTCACAGTACATCGTCAAGATACTGGTTTTTTTATTTTTTTTGTTTTCTTTCCAAGTGGAAGTTCTTTTAGAAGTTTTTTAGCATTATATTTTGCACAAAAATAAATCAAGTCGTTTATTGAAGAAAATTGTGCCTTGACCCCACCAAAAACATTTGATCCTACCACCACCATATATTCTATACAGTTTTCCCTTGCCTCACCAATCCACTCCACTCCTTAGACGTAGCTTCACAAACTCTCAAATGCAAAATGAACCACTAAAAGTCTCACAAGAGGTAAATAAAAAATAAATCAACTCTACACTGAGAAAAATCACCACATCACTTAACTAAATCATTATTCCATCACCACCTTCCATAATTCAATCATAAAACATCAAATTTATCACATTTATGTAGCGTGCAAGAGAACTATGTATCTAGTGTGTTATTCTACAAACTTGGTGATTGTAGTGATGGTAATCCATGCAATTTGGTAAGATATAGCTTACCATATGGACACTTGACCATGATCATCATCAATTATCTCCTTGTGCAAAATCTCAATCACATTGGGTACCTCACATTCTAAGTGAAACTTTACCAAGAACAATTTGCACAACAATAGTCATTGATGTCCTTTTCTATGGGGCACAAAAACATGGATAATTATAATCACAATCACTCATTAATTTGAACATAGTCACTAGACAAGGCAAGCCCGGTAGGTTGATTGATTCTATGCAGGAATTATTGAGATAGTGATTACATGATCCCTTGTGCTACCTATGGCATCATGTATCTTTCATACCTTGCATACTCAATGATGCATATAGGGTATTTTCTTCAACGACATCAAATCATCCTCCAAGTTTGGGGTAACCATATTTTATTTTGATACTCCCACAATGGGATTCATATTACATGACTATGACATCTAAAAATGACAAAAACCCCTTCCCACTATTGGGGCAAAAAATTAGTATTACATTTTACATAATTCATATCTTCCACGTCACATTCTACAAAAAAAAACCCTTTCCACCATTGGGGAAAAAATAGTATCACATTTTACATCATTCATATCATCCATATCACATCATCATTCATCACTTGCACAAAGTACTTTTCAATTGGCTCGTGAGATCTTTTCATTCACCAATTGAGGGGGTAAGCTACGCAAAATTCAAAAAATTATTTATTCTTTTGTCTCCAACATTGAGGGCTCAAAACCCAATGAGAGAGTGAAGTTGCTTCTGCACCTAGTTCCCAAGCAGGTATCTCATATTTTTGCACCATATTGTATTTCATTAAACATGGTGCAAAAATGGGCATCTATAGACACCAAATCCTAGCCATTAATCCTTCTTCCTAACCATCCTATCACCCACTTGTCTACCATACATCGTTTCTACCATCCATTTAACCATTATAAGACTTTCCTGCCTTCAAAAGGCCCACTTTAGCCCTTTCCTGCCACTTTTCGAGACACTTGAGTTTATTTTATATTATTTTATATTTAAATATATTATATTATATTATATTATAATTTATTTATTATAAAATACATATTTATAAACTTAATTAACCACAGTCACCGGATTTAATCTTATATCAACCATCCATTTTCATTAATCCATTCCACACTTAAAGTGTAATCTCAGCCCTTGAATTTTATTTAATCCTAGCCACATGATAAAAATTGTAAGGTTAAAACCCTAAGAAAATCCTAGGCTATACTATAAATAGGAGCATTTTAAAATGTTCAACCACTGGAATGTGTTTGCCCTAGAAAGTTTATTATGTGAATTTTTGAAGAGATCCTGGAGAAGTCTGAGGCCATTGCATCCTGAAGATCCACACACATATGAAGCATTATATTACCTTAGGGTTTTTCCCATTCCAGCAACCTCCCATTAATGCCTGTCATATTTTTTAATGTAAAATCAATTGCTGCTATTAGGGCATCTCATCATCAGATCTACAACAACGCATCATTAATAACAGTAAGGTAAATAAATTTTGTTTTATGTTTCATTTCAATATATGTAGGTCTTGTATGCCATTTTATGCATTTATAGTTAGGGTTTTATCTTTGGTTGAGGGTCTCACATTGTGGAGCCCTCACATGTATTATTAAACCTCTTATTTGTTTATGTGTGTATATCTACATGTTTTACTCATATTTTAATATATGTTGAAGCTAGAGTGGCCCAGAATCGGATATCACAAAGCCAACTCACACTGTTGGGAGAAGAACATAGTTGAAGATACTTGTTTTGTATAGCTAGGGTTTTGGAGAATCCTAGTGTTGTATTTCATTGTATAAAATAATTCTGATTGGCAGAATAATTGTATCAAAGATTTTCTTAGCTCCCCCCCTTTTAATTTAATAAAAATATTATTTGTGCAATTATTTGTCATTCTGGAATTATTTATTTTCTGCAATATTTTAAGTATCGTGTTATTAGATCTTCACTAATTTGTGTCTTTTTCACTTTTTACATAAATTTTAAAATAATTTGCACCTTATTATCAACATATTTCTTTCTTTCTTTACTTTATAGTATTAGATCTCATTTATTTTTCATTTCATATGCATTTACTTATCTATATATCTATGTGTCTTTATAGATACCTTGTTTTACCATAAACATAAAGTATGTCTACATAAACTAGCTAGGGATTCATTAACTATTCTTGATATACTAAATTAGGATTTATTGATATATATATATATATATGTCTTTGTACATATATTGTTTTACCATAAATATAAAGTATTTCTACATAAACTAGCTAGGGATTCACTAATTATTCTTGATATACTAAATTAGGCCTTAATTCCTATAGGGATTAGCTAAGAGTCATTTCTGTCTTCTTCTTCTTCGTCTAATTCGGACGTTTTGGCATCGATTGCATCTTCACTGTACATCGTCAAGATACTGGTTTTTTTATTTTATTTTGTTTTCTTTCCAAGTGGAAGATTTTTTAGAAGTTTTTTTGGCATTATATTTTTCACAAAAAGAAATCAAGTCATTTATCGAAGTAAATTGTGCCTTGAACCCACCAACAACATTCGATCCTACCACAACCATAGACTCTATGTAGTTTTCCCTTGCCTCACCAATCCACTCCACTCCTCAAACGTAGCTTCAAAAACTCTCCAATGCAAAATGAACCACTAAAAGTCTCACAAGAGGTAAATAAAAAATAAATCAACTCTACACTGAGCAAAATCACCACATCACTTCACTAAATCATTATTCCATCACCACCTCCCATCATTCAATCATAAAACATCAAATTTATCACATTTATGTAGTGTGCAAGAGAACTGTGGATCTAGTGGGTTATTCTACAAACTTGGTTATTGTAGTGATGGCAATCCCTGCAATTTGGTAAGATGAATAGCTTACCATACAGACACTATACCATGATCATCATTAATTATCTCCTTGTACAAAATCTCAATCACATTGGGTACCTCACATTCTAAGTGAAACCTTACCAAGAACAATTTGTACAACAATAGTCATTGATGTCCTATTCTGTGGGGCACAAAAACATGGATAATTATAATCACAATCACTCATTAATTTGAACATAGTCACTAGACAAGGCAAGCCCAGTAGGTTGAATTATTCTATGTGGGAATTATTGAGATAGTGATTACACGATCCCTTGTGCTACCTATGGCATCATGTATCTTTCATACCTTGCATATTCAATGATGCATATAGGGTATTTTCTTCAACAGCACCAAATCATCCCCTACTTTTGGGGTAACCATATTTGATTTTGATACTCCCATAATGGGATTCATCTTACATGACTATGACATCTAAAAATGACAAAAACCCCTTCCCACTATTGGGGCAAAAAAGCAGTATTACATTTTACATCATTCATATCTTCCACATCACATTCTACAAAAAAAAACCCTTTCCACCATTGGGGAAAAAATAGTATCACATTTTATATCATTCATATCATCCATATCACATCATCATTCATCACTTGCACAAAGTATTTTTCAATTGGCTCGTGAGATTCTTCTCATTCACAGCTACGCAAAATTGCAAAAATTATTTATTCTTTTGTCTCCAACATTGAGGGCTCAAAACCCAATGAGAGAGTGAAGTTGCTTCTACACCTAGTTCCCAAGAATGTATCTCGTATTTTTGCACCATATTGTATTTCATGCATCACGGTACCAAAATGGGCATCTATAGAAACCAAATCCTAGCCACTAATCCTTCATCCTAACCATCCTATCACCCACTTGTCCACCATACACCCTTTCCACCATCCATTTAACCATTATAAGCCTTTCCTACCTTCAAAAGGACCACTTTAGCCCTTTCCTGCCACTTTTTGAGCCACTTGGGTTTATTTTATATTATTTTATATTTAAATATATTATATTATATTATAATATATATATTATAAAATACATATTTATAAAATTAATTAACCATAGTGCCAGATTTAATCTTATCTCAGCCATCCATTTTCATTAATCCATTCTACACTTAAAGTGCAATCTCAACCCTTGGATTTTATTTTAATCCTAGCCACACGATAAAAATTGTAAGGTTAAAACCCTAAGAAAACCCTAGGCTATACTATAAATAGGAGCATTTTAAAATGCTCAAAACTTGGAATGTGTTTGCCCTAGAAAGTTTATTGTGCAAATTTTTGAAGAGATCCTGGAGAAGTCTGAGGCCATTGCATCCTGAAGATCCACCCACATATGAAGCCCTATATTACCTTAGGATGTTTCCCATTCCAGCAACCTCCCATTAACGCCCATCATATTTTTTTGTGTAACATAAACTTCTGCTATTAGGGCATCTCATCATCAGATCTGCAAGGAAAATCAATTTCTTCTTGTGTTTCATTTCAATATATGTAGTTCTTGTATGCCATTTTATGCATTTATAGTTAGGGTTTTATTTTTGGTTAAGGGTCTCACATTGTGAATACCTTACATGTATTATCAACCCTCTTAATTGTTTATGTGTGTAGATCTATATGTTTTACTCATATTTGAATATATACTAAATCTAGAGTGGCCCATAATCGGATATCACAAATCCCACTCACACTATTGGGAGAAGAACATAGTTGAAGATACTTGTTTTGTATATCTAGGTTTTCGGATAATCCTAGTGTTGTATTTCATTGTATAAAATAATTCTGATTGGCAGAATAATTGTATCAAGAAGTTTCTTAGCTCCCCCCCTTTTAATTTAATAAAAATATTATTTGTGCAATTATTTGTCATTATGGAATTATTTATTTTCTCCATTATTTTAAGTATCGTGTTTTTAGCTCTTCACTAATTTCTGTCTTTTTAACTTTTTACAAAAATTTTAAAATAAGTTGCACCTTATTATCAACATATTTCTTTCTTTCTTTACTTTATAGTATTAGAGCTCATTTATTTTTTATTTCATATGCATTTACATATCTATATATCTATGTCTTTCTAGATACCTTGTTTTACCATAGACGTAAATTATGTCTACATAAACTAGCTAGGGATTCATTAACTATTTTTGATATACTAAATTAGGATTTATTGATATATATAGATATATATGTCTTTGTACATATCTTGTTTTACTATAAAGTGTTTCTACATAAACTAGCTAGGGATTCACTAATTATTCTTGATATACTAAATTAGGCCTTAATTCCTATAGGGATTAGCTAGGGTCATTTATGTATTCTTCTTCTTCATCTAATTTGAAATTTTGGCATCGATTGCATCTGCACAGTACATCATCAAGATGCTGGTTTTTTTATTTTTTTTGTTTTCTTTCCAAGTGGAAGTTCTTTTAGAAGTTTTTTGCATTATATACTGCACAAAAATAAATCAAGTCGTCTATCGAAGCAAATTGTGCCTTGAACCCACCAAAAAAATTTGATCCTACCACCACCGTAGATTCTATGCAGTTTTCCCTTGCCTCACCAATCCACTCCACTCCTCAAACGTAGCTTCACAAACTCTCAAATGCAAAATGAACCACTAAAAGTCTCACAAGAGGTAAATAAAAAATAAATCAACTCTACACTAAGAAAAATCACCACACCACTTCACTAAAACATTATTCCATCACCACATCTCATCACTCAATCATAAAATATCAAATTTATCACATTTATGTAGAGTGCAAGAGAACTGTGTATCTAGTGTGTTATTCTACAAACTTGGTGATTGCAATGATGGTAATCCATGCAATTTGGTAATATTAATAGCTTACCATAAGGACACTTGAACATGATCATCATAAATTATCTTCTTTTACAAAATCTCAATCACATTGGGTACCTTACATTCTAAGTGAAACCTTGCCAAGAACAATTTTGACAACAATAGTCATTGATGTCCTTTTCTATGGGGCATGAAAACATGGATAATTATAATCACAATCACTCATTCATTTGAACATAGTCACCATACAAGGCAATCCTAGTAGTTTTACTGATTCCACATGAGAATTATTGAGATAGTGACTACACGATCCCTTATGCTACCTATGGCATCATGTATCTTTCATACCTTGCATACTCAATGATGCATATAGGGTATTTTCTTCAACAACATCAAATCATAGTATCACATTTTACATCATTAATATCTTCATACTTTATGATTATGAAATATAAAAATGACAAAAATCCATTCCCACTATTGGGGCAAAAAAGCAGTATTACATTTTACATCATTAATATCTTCCATGTTACATTCTACAAAAAAAATCCTTTCCACCATTGGGGAAAAAATAGTATCACATTTTACATCATTCATATCATCCGTGTCACATCATCATTCATCACTTGCACAGATTATTTTTTAATTGCTCGTGATATTCTTATCATTCACCAATTGATGGGGTAAGCTACACAAAATTCCAAAAATTATTTATTCTTTTGTCTCGAATATTGAAGGCTCAAAACCCAATGAGAGAGTGAAGTTGCTTCTGCACCTAGTTCCCAAGTAGGTATCTCGTATTTTTGCACCATATTGTGTTTCATGCAACATGGTACAAAAATGGGCATATATAGACACCAAATCCTAGCCATTAATCCTTCATACTTACCATACTATCACCCACTTGTCCATCATACACCCTTCCCACCATCCACTTAACCATTATAAGCCTGTATTGCCTTCAAAAGGCCCACTTTAGCCCTTTCTTGCCACTTGGGTTTATTTTATATTTAAATATAATATGTTATATTATATTATAATATATTTATTATAAAATACATATTTATAAACTTAATTAACCACAGTCGCCAGATTTAATCTTATCTCAACCATCCATTTTTATTAATCCATTCCACACTTAAAGTGTAATCTCAGCCCTTAGATTTTATTTAATCCTAGCCACACGATAAAAATTGTAAGATTAAAACCCTAAGAAAACCCTAGGCTAGACTATAAATAGGAGCATTTTAAAATGGTCAACAGTGTTTGCCCTAGAAAATTTATTATGCAAATTTTTGAAGATATCCTAGAAAATTCTAAGGCCATTGCATCCTGAAGATCCATCCACATCTGAAGCCCTATATTACCTTAGGATTTTTCCCATTATAGAAACCTCTCATTAATGCCCATGTAACATCTACTACTGCTATTAGGGCATCTCATCATCATATCTGCAACAAAGCATCAATAATAACAGTAAGGTAAATCAGTTTTGTTTTGTGTTTTATTTCAATATATATAGGTCTTGTATGTCATTTTATGCATTTATGGTTAGGGTTTTATCTTTGGTTGAGGTTATCACATTGTGGAGCCCTCACATGTATTATTAACCCTCTTATTTGTTTATGTGTGTCGATCTACATGTTTTACTCATATTTGAATAGATGTTGAACCTAGAGTGGCACAAAATTGGATATCACAAAGCACAATCACATTGTTGGGAGCAGAACATAGTTGAAGATACTTGTTTTGTATAGCTAGGGTTCGAAGAACCCTAGCATTGTATTTCATTGTATAAAATAATTTTGATTGGCAGAATAATTGTATCAAGGAGTTTCTCAGCTCCCCCCTTTTTAATTTGATAAAAATATCATTTGTGAAATTATTTGTCATTATGAAATTATTTATTTTCTACATTGTTTTAAGTGTCGTGTTTTTAGATCTTCACTACTTTCTGTCTTTTTCACTTTTTACATAAATTTTAAAATAAGTTGCACCTTATTATCAACATATTTCTTTCTTTCTTTACTTTATAGTATTAGAGTTCATTTTTTTTCATTTCATATGCATTTACATATCTATATATCTATATATGTCTTTCTAAATACCTTTTTTTACCATAAACATAAAGTATGTCTACATAAACTAGCTAGGGATTCATTAACTATTCTTGATATACTAAATTAGGATTTATTGATATATGTATAGATATATATGTCTTTGTACATATCTTGTTTTACCATAAATATAACATATTTCTACATAAACTAGCTAGGGATTCACTAATTATTCTTGATATACTAAATTAGGCCTTAATTCCTATAGGGATTAGCTAGGGGTATTTTTTGTATTCTTCTTCTTCATCTAATTTGAAATTTTGGCATCGATTGCATCTTCACTGTACATCGTCAAGATACTGGTTTTTTTATTTTTTTTGTTTTCTTTCCAAGTGGAAGTTTTTTTAAATGTTTTTTAGCATTATATTTTGCACAAAAATAAATCAAGTCATTTATTGAAGCAAATTGTGCCTTGACCCCACCAAAAACATTTGATCCTACCACCACCATAGATTCTATACATTTTTCTCTTGCCTCACCAATCCACTCCACTCCTCAGACGTAGCTTAACAAACTCTCAAATGCAAAATGAACCACTAAAAGTCTAACAAGAGGTAAATAAAAAATCAATCAACTCTACACTGAGAAAAATCACCACATAACTTCACTAAATCATTATTCCATCACCACCTCCCATAATTCAATCATAAAACATCAAATTTATCACATTTATGTAGCGTGCAAGAGAACTATGTATCTAGTGTGTTATTCTACAAACTTGGTGATTGTAGTGACGGTAATCCATGCAATTTGGTAATATGAATAGCTTACCATATGGACACTTGACCATGATCATCATCAATTATCTCCTTGGGCAAAATCTCAATCAAATTGGGTAACTCACATTCTAAGTGAAACCTTACCAAGAACAATTTGCACAACAATAGTCATTGATGTCCTTTTCTGTGGGGCACAAAAACATGGATAATTATAATCACAATCACTCATTAATTTGAACATAGTCACTAGACAAGGCAAGCCCGATGAGGTTGATTTATTCTATGCAGGAATTATCGAGATAGTGATTACATGATCCCTTGTGCTACCTATGGCATCATGTATCTTTCATACCTTGCACACTCAATGATGCATATAGGGTATTTTCTTCAACGGCATCAAATCATCCTCCAAATTTGGGGTAACCATATTTGATTTTGATACTCCCATAATGGGATTCATATTACATGACTATGACATCTAAAAATGACAAAAACCCCTTCCCACTATTGCGGCAAAAAAGCAGTATTACATTTTACATCATTCATATCTTCCACATCACATTCTACAAAAAAAAACCCTTTCCACCATTGGGGAAAAAATAGTATCACATTTTACATCATTCATATCATCCATATCACATCATCATTCATCACTTGCGCAAGTTATTTTTCAATTGTCTCATGAGATCTTCGCATTCACCAATTGAGGGGGTAAGCTACGCAAAATTCCAAAAATTATTTATTCTTCTGTCTCCAACATTGAGGGCTCAAAACCCAATGAGAGAGTGAAGTTGCTTCTGCACCCAGTTCCCAAGCAGGTATCTCATATTTTTGCACCATATTGTATTTCATTAAACATGGTACAAAAATGGGCATCTATAGACACCAAATCCTAGCCATTAATCCTTCTTCCTAACCATCCTATCACCCACTTGTCTACCATACACCGTTTCTACCATCCATTTAACCAATATAAGCCTTTCATGCCTTCAAAAGGCCCACTTTAGCCCTTTCCTACCACTTTTCGAGACACTTGAGTTTATTTTATATTATTTTATATTTAAATATATTATATTATATTATATTATATTATAATATATTATATTATAATATATTTATTATAAATTAAATATTTTTAAACTTAATTAACCACAGTCACTAGATTTAATCTTATATCAGCCATCCATTTTCATTAATCCATTCCACACTTAAAGTGTAATCTCAGCCCTCGGATTTTATTTAATCCTAGCCACATGATAAAAATTGTAAGGTGAAAACCCTAAGAAAATCCTAGGCTATACTATAAATAGGAGCATTTTAAAATTTTCAACTACTGGAATGTGTTTTCCATAGAAAGTTTATTGTGTGAATTTTTGAAGAGATCTTGGAGAAGTCTGAGGCCATTGCATCCTGAAGATCCACCCACATATGAAGCACTATATTACCTTAGGGTTTTTCCCATTCCAGTAACCTCGCATTAATGCCTGTCTTTTTTTTTTGTGTAACATCAATTGCAACTATTAGGACATCTCATCATCAGATCTACAACAACGCATCAATAATAATGGTAAGGTAAATAAATTTTGTTTTGTGTTTCATTTCAATATATGTAGGTCTTGTATGCCATTTTATGCATTTATAGTTATTGTTTTATCTTTGGTTGACGGTCTCACATTGTGGAGCCCTAACATGTATTATTAAACCTCTTATTTTTTCATGTGTGTATATCTACATGTTTTACTCATATTTGAATATATGTTGAAGCTAGAGTGGCCCAGAATCGGATATCACAAAGCCCACTCGCACTGTTGGGAGAAGAACATATTTGAAGATACTTGTTTTGTATAGCTAGGGTTTTGGAGAATCCTAGTGTTGTATTTCATTGTATAAAATAATTCTAATTGGCAGAATAATTGTACCAAAGAGTTTCTTAGCTCCCCCCCTTTTAATTTAATAAAAATATTATTTGTGCAATTATTTGTCATTCTGGAATTATTTATTTTTTGCATTATTTTAAGTATGGTGTTTTTAGCTCTTCACTAATTTGTGTCTTTTTCACTTTTAACATAAATTTTAAAATAAGTTGCACCTTATTATCAACATATTTCTTTCTTTCTTTACTTTATAGTATTAGAGCTCATTTATTTTTCATTTCATATGCATTTACTTATCTATATATCTATGTGTCTTTATAGATACCTTGTTTTACCATAAACATAAAGTATGTCTACATAAACTAGCTAGGGATTCATTAACTATTCTTGATATACTAAATTAGGATTTATTGATATATATATAGATATATATGTCTTTGTACATATCTTGTTTTACCATAAATATAAAGTATTTCTACATAAACTAGCTAGGGATTCACTAATTATTCTTGATATACTAAATTAGGCCTTAATTCCTATAGGGATTAGCTAGGGGTCATTTCTGTCTTCTTCTTCTTCGTCTAATTCGGACGTTTTGGCATCGATTGCATCTTCACTGTACATCGTCAAGATACTGGTTTTTTTATTTTTTTTGTTTTCTTTCCAAGTGGAAGTTTTTTTAGAAGTTTTTTTGGCATTATATTTTGCACAAAAAGAAATCAAGTCATTTATCAAATTAAATTGTGCCTTGACCCCACCAAAAACATTCGATCCTACCACCACCATAGATTCTATGTAGTTTTCCCTTGCCTCACCAATCCACTCCACTCCTCAAACGTAGCTTCAAAAACTCTCCAACGCAAAATGAACCACTAAAAGTCTCACAAGAGGTAAATAAAAAATAAATCAATTATACACTTAGCAAAATCACCACATCACTTCAATAAATCATTATTCCATCACCACCTCCCATCATTCAATCATAAAACATCAAATTTATCACATTTATGTAGTGTGCAAGAGAACTGTGTATCTAGTGGGTTATTCTACAAACTTGGTGATTGTAGTGATGGAAATCCATGCAATTTGGTAAGATGAATAGGTTACCATACGGACACTTGACCATGATCATCATTAATTATCTCCTTGTGCAAAATCTCAATCACATTGGGTACCTCACATTCTAAGTGAAACCTTACCAAGAACAATTTGTATAACAATAGTCATTGATGCCCTATTCTGTGGGGCACAAAAACATGGATAATTATAATCACAATCACTCATTAATTTGAACATAGTCACTAGACAAGGCAAACCCAGTAGGTTGATTTATTCTATGTGGGAATTATCGAGATAGTGATTACATGATCCCTTGTGCTACCTATGGCATCATGTATCTTTCATACCTTGCATACTCAATGATGCATATAGGGTATTTTCTTCAACAGCACCAAATCATCCCCTAGCTTTGGGGTAACCATATTTGATTTTGATACTCCCATAATGGGATTCATCTTACATGACTATCACATCTAAAAATGACAAAAACCCCTTCCCACTATTGGGGCAAAAAAGCAGTATTACATTTTACATCATTCATATCTCCCACATCACATTCTACAAAAAAAAACCCTTTCCACCATTGGGGAAAAAATAGTATCACATTTTACATCATTCATATCATCCATATCACATCATCATTCATCACTTGCACAAAGTATTTTTCAATTGGCTCGTGAGATTCTTCTCATTCACCAATTGATGGGGTAAGCTACACAAAATTGCAAAAATTATTTATTCTTTTGTCTCCAACATTGAGGGCTCAAAACCCAATGAGAGAGTGAAGTTGCTTCTACACCCAGTTCCCAAGCAGGTATCTCGTATTTTTGCACCATATTGTATTTCATGCATCATGGTACCAAAATGGGCATCTATAGAAACCAAATCCTAGCCACTAATCCTTCATCCTAACCATCCTATCACCCACTTGTCCACCATACACCATTTCCACCATCCATTTAACCATTATAAGCCTTTCCTACCTTCAAAAGGACCACTTTAGCCCTTTCCTGCCACTTTTTGAGCCACTTGGGTTTATTTTATATTATTTTATATTTAAATATATTATATTATATTATAATATATATATTATAAAATACATATTTATAAAATTAATTAACCACAGTGCCAGATTTAATCTTATATCAGCTATCCATTTTCATTAATCTATTCTACACTTAAAGTGCAATCTCAACCCTTGGATTTTATTTTTTTCCTAGCCACACGATAAAAATTGTAAGGTTAAAACCCTAAGAAAACCCTAGGCTATACTATAAATAGGAGCATTTTAAAATGCTCAACCCTTGGAATGTGTTTTCCCTAGAAAGTTTATTGTGCAAATTTTTGAAGACATCCTGGAGAAGTCTGAGGCCATTGCATCCTAAAGATCCACCCACATATGAAGCCCTATATTACCTTAGGATGTTTCCCATTCCAGCAACCTCCCATTAATGCCCATCATATTTTTTTGTGTAAAATCAACTTCTGCTATTAGGGCATCTCATCATCAGATCTGCAACAAAGCATCAATAATAACAGTAAGGTAAATCAATTTCTTTTTGTGTTTCATTTCAATATATATAGGTCTTGTATGCCATTTTATGCATTTATAGTTAGGGTTTTATTTTTGGTTAAGGGTCTCACATTGTGGAGACCTTACATGTATTATCAACCCTCTTATTTGTTTATGTGTGTAGATCTATATGTTTTACTCATATTTGAATATATACTAAATCTAGAGTGGCCCGGAATCGGATATCACAAATACCACTCACACTGTTGGGAGAAGAACATAGTTGAATATACTTGTTTTGTATATCTAGGGTTTTGAAGAATCCTAGTGTTGTATTTCATTGTATAAAATAATTCTGATTGGCAGAATAATTGTATCAAGAAGTTTCTTAGCTCCCCCCCTTTTAATTTAATAAAAATATTATTTGTGCAATTATTTGTCATTCTGGAATTATTTATTTTCTCCATTATTTTAATTATCGTGTTTTTAGCTCTTCACTAATTTGTGTCTTTTTCACTTTTTACAAAAATTTTAAAATAAGTTGCACCTTATTATCAACATATTTCATTCTTTCTTTACTTTATAGTATTAGAGCTCATTTATTTTTTATTTCATATGCATTTACATATCTATATATCTATGTCTTTCTAGATACCTTGTTTTACCATAAACGTAAATTATGTCTACATAAACTAGCTAGGGATTCATTAAATATTTTTGATATACTAAATTAGGATTTATAGATATATATAGATATATATGTCTTTGTACATATCTTGTTTTACCATAAATATAAAGTATTTCTACATAAACTAGCTAGGGATTCACTAATTATTCTTGATATACTAAATTAGGCCTTAATTCCTATAGGGATTAGCTAGAGGTCATTTATGTATTCTTCTTATTCATCTAATTTGAAATTTTGGTATCGATTGCATCTTCACAGTACATCATCAAGATGCTGGTTTTTTTATTTTTTTTTGTTTTCTTTCCAAATGGAAGTTCTTTTAGAAGTTTTTTTGCATTATATTTTGCACAAAAATAAATCAAGTTGTCTATCGAAGCAAATTGTGCCTTGAACCCACCAAAAAAATTTGATCCTACCACCACCATAGATTCTATGCAGTTTTCCCTTGCCTCACCAATCCACTCCACTCCTCAAACGTAGCTTCACAAACTCTCAAATGCAAAATGAACCACTAAAAGTCTCACAAGAGGTAAATAAAAAATAAATCAACTCTACACTAAGAAAAATCACCACACCACTTCACTAAAACATTATTCCATCACCACATTTCATAACTCAATCATAAAACATCAAATTTATCACATTTATGTAGCGTGCAAGAGAACTGTGTATCTAGTGTGTTATTCTAGAAACTTGGTGATTGCAGTGATGGTAATCCATGCAATTTGGTAATATGAATAGCTTACCATATGGAAAATTGACCATGATCATCATCAATTATATATTTGTGCAAAATCTCAATCACATTGGGTACCTCACATTCTAAGTGAAACCTTACCAAGAACAACTTGCACAACAATAGTCATTGATGTCCTTTTCTGTGGGGCACAAAAACATGGATAATTATAATCACAATCACTCATTAATTTGAACAGTCACTAGACAAGGCAAGCCCAGTAGGTTGATTTATTCTATGCAGGAATTATCAAGATAGTGATTACACGATCCCTTGTGCTACCTATGGCATCATGTATCTTTCATACCTTGCATACTCAATGATGCATATAGGGTATTTTCTTCAACGACATCAAATCATCCTTCAACTTTGGGGTAACCATATTTGATTTTGATACTCCCATAATGGGATTCATATTACATGACTATGACATCTAAGAATGACAAAAACTCCTTCCCACTATTGGGGCAAAAAAGCAATATTACATTTTACATCATTCATGTCTTCCACATCACATTCTACAAAATAAAAACCTTTCCACCATTGGGGAAAAAATAGTATCACATTTTACATCATTCATATCATCAATATCACATCATCATTCATCACTTGCACAAAGTATTTTTCAATTGGCTCGTGAGATATTCGCATTCACCAATTGAGGGGGTAAGCTACGCAAAATTCCAAAAATTATTTATTATTTTGTCTCCAACATTGAGGGCTCAAAACCCAATGAGAGAGTGAAGTTGCTTCTGCACCTAGTTCCCAAGCAGGTATCTCATATTTTTGCACCATATTGTATTTCATTAAACATGGTACAAAAATGGGCATCTATAGACACCAAATCCTAGCCATTAATCCTTCTTCCTAACCATCCTATCACCCACTTGTCTACCATACACCGTTTCTACCATCCATTTAACCATTAACCACAGTCACTAGATTTAATCTTATATCAGCCATCCATTTTCATTAATCCATTCCACACTTAAAGTGTAATCTCAGCCCTCAGATTTTATTTAATCCTAGCCACATGATAAAAATTGTAAGGTTAAAACCCTAAGAAAATCCTAGGCTATACTATATATAGGAGCATTTTAAAATGTTCAACTATTGGAATGTGTTTGCCCTAGAAAGTTTATTTTGTGAATTTTTGAAGATATCTTGGAGAAGTCTGAGGCCATTGCATCCTGAAGATCCACCCACATATGAAGCACTATATTACCTTAGGGTTTTTCCCATTCCAGTAACCTCTCATTAATGCCTGTCATATTTTTTTGTGTAACATCAATTGCTACTATTAGCGCATCTCATCATCAAATCTACAACAACGCATCAATAATAACAGTAAGGTAAATAAATTTTGTTTTGTGTTTAATTTCAATATATGTAGGTCTTGTATGCCATTTTATGCATTTATAGTTATGGTTTTATCTTTAATTTAATAAAAATATTATTTGTGCAATTATTTGTCATTCTGGAATTATTTATTTTCTGCATTATTTTAAGTATCCTGTTTTTAGCTCTTCACTAATTTGTGTCTTTTTCACTTTTTACATAAATTTTAAAATAAGTTGCACCTTATTATCAACATATTTCTTTCTTTCTTTACTTTATAGTATTAGAGCTCATTTATTTTTAATTTCATATGCATTTACTTATCTATATATCTATGTGTCTTTATAGATACCTTGTTTTACCATAAACATAAAGTATGTCTACATAAACTAGCTAGGGATTCATTAACTATTTTTGATATACTAAATTAGGATTTATAGATATATATGTCTTTGTACATATCTTGTTTTACCATAAATATAAAGTATTTCTACATAAACTAGCTAGGGATTCACTAATTATTCTTGATATACTAAATTAGGCCTTAATTCCTATAGGGATTAGCTAGGGGTCATTTATGTATTCTTCTTCTTCATATAATTCGAATGTTTTGGCATCGATTGCATCTTTACTGTACATCATCAAGATACTAGTTTTTTTGTTTTTTTTAGTTTTCTTTCCAAGTGGAAGTTTTTTTAGAAGTTTTTTTGGCATTATATTTTGCACAAAAAGAAATCAAGTCATTTATCAAAGTAAATTGTGCCTTGACCCCACCAAAAACATTCGATCCTACCACCACCATAGATTCTATGTAGTTTTCCCTTGCCTCACCAATCCACTCCACTTCTCAAACGTAGCTTCAAAAACTCTCCAACACAAAATGAACCACTAAAAGTCTCACAAGAGGTAAATAAAAAATAAATCAACTCTACACTGAGAAAAATCACCACATCACTTCACTAAATCATTATTCCATCACCACCTCCCATCAATCAATCATCAAACATCAAATTTATCACATTTAAGTAGCATGCAAGAGAACCTTGTATCTAGTGGGTTATTCTACAAACTTGGTGATTGCAGTGATGGTAATCCATGCAATTTGGTAAGATGAATAGCTTACCATAAGGACACTTGACCATGATCATCATTAATTATCTCCTTGTGCAAAATATCAATCACATTGGGTACCTCACATTCTATGTGAAACCTTACCAAGAACAATTTGCACAACAATAGTCATTGATGTCCTTTTCTGTGGGGCACAAAAACATGGATAATTATAATCACAATCAATCATTAATTTGAACATAGTCACTAGACAAGTCAAGCCCAGTAGGTTGATTTATTCTATGCGGGAATTATCGAGATAGTGATTACACGATCCCTTGTGCTACCTATGGCATCATGTATCTTTCATACCTTGCATACTCAATGATGCATATAGGGTATTTTCTTCAACAGCACCAAATCATCCCCTAGCTTTGGGGTAACCATATTTGATTTTGATACTCCCATAATGGGATTCATATTACATGACTATGACATCTAAAAATGACAAAAACCCCTTCCCACTATTGGGTCAAAAAAGCAGTATTACATTTTACATCATTCATATCTTCCACATCACATTCTACAAAAAAAAACCCTTTCCACCATTGGGGAAAAAATAGTATCACATTTTACATCATTCATATCATCCATATCACATCATCATTCATCACTTGCACAAAGTATTTTTCAATTGGCTCGTGAAATTCTTCTCATTCACCAATTGAGGGGGTAAGCTACGCAAAATTCCAAAAATTATTTATTCTTTTGTCTTCAACATTGAGGGCTCAAAAACCCAATGAGAGAGTGAAGTTGCTTCTACACCCAGTTCCCAAGCAGGTATCTCGTATTTTTGCACCATATTGTATTTCATGCATCATGGTACCAAAATGGGCATTTATAGAAACCAAATCCTAGCCACTAATCCTTCATCATAACCATCCTATCACCCACTTGTCCACCATACACCCTTTCCACCATCCATTTAACCATTATAAGCCTTTCCTACCTTCAAAAGGACCACTTTAGCCCTTTCCTGCCACTTTTTGAGCCACTTGGGTTTATTTTATATTATTTTATATTTAAATATATTATATTATATTATAATATATATATTATAAAATACATATTTATAAAATTAATTAACCACAGTGCCAGATTTAATCTTATCTCAGCCATCCATTTTCATTAATCCATTCTACACTTAAAGTGCAATCTCAACCCTTGGATTTTATTTTAATCCTAGCCACACGATAAAAATTGTAAGGTTAAAACCCTACGAAACCCTAGGCTATACTATAAATAGGAGCATTTTAAAATGCTCAACCCTTGGAATGTGTTTGCCCTAGAAAGTTTATTGTGCAAATTTTTGAAGAGATCCTGGAGAAGTCTGAGGCCATTGCATCCTAAAGATCCACCCACATATGAAGCCCTATATTACCTTAGGATGTTTCCCATTCCAGCAACCTCCCATTAATGCCCATCATATTTTTTTGTGTAACATCAACTTCTGCTATTAGGGCATCTCATCATCAGATCTGCAACAAAGCATCAATAATAACAGTAATGTAAGTCAATTTCTTTTTGTGTTTCATTTCAATATATGTAGGTCTTGTATGCCATTTTATGCATTTAAAGTTAGGGTTTTATTTTTGGTTAAGGGTCTCACATTGTGGATACCTTACATGTATTATCAACCCTCTTATTTGTTTATGTGTGTAGATCTATATGTTTTACTCATATTTGAATATATACTAAATCTAGAGTGGCCCAGAATCGGATATCACAAATCCCACTCACACTGTTGGGAGAAGAACATAGTTGAAGATACTTGTTTTGTATATCTAGGGTTTCGGAGAATCCTAGTGTTGTATTTCATTGTATAAAATAATTCTGATTGGCAGAATAATTGTATCAAGAATTTTCTTAGCTCCCCTCATTTTAATTTAATAAAAATATTATTTGTGCAATTATTTGTCATTCTGGAATTATTTATTTTCTGCATTATTTTAAGTATCGTGTTTTTAGCTCTTCACTAATTTGTGTCTTTTTCACTTTTTACAAAAAATTTAAAATAAGTTGCACCTTATTATCAACATATTTCTTTCTTTCTTTACTTTATAGTATTAGAGCTCATTTATTTTTTATTTCATATGCATTTACATATCTATATATCTATGTCTTTCTAGATACCTTGTTTTACCATAAACGTAAATTATGTCTACATAAACTAGCTAGGGATTCATTAACTATTTTTGATATACTAAATTAGGATTTATAGATATATATGTCTTTGTACATATCTTGTTTTACCATAAATATAAAGTATTTCTACATAAACTAGCTAGGGATTCACTAATTATTCTTGATATACTAAATTAGGCCTTAATTCCTATAGGGATTAGCTAGGGGTCATTTATGTATTCTTCTTCTTCATCTAATTTGAAATTTTGGCATCGATTGCATCTTCACAGTACATCGTCAAGATGCTGGTTTTTTATTTTTTTTGTTTTCTTTCCAAGTGGAAGTTCTTTTAGAAGTTTTTTTGCATTATATTTTGCACAAAAATAAATCAAGTAATCTATCGAAGCAAATTGTGCCTTGAACCCACAAAAAACATTCTATCCTACCACCACCATAGATTCTATGCAGTTTTCCCTTGCCTCACCAATCCACTCCACTCCTCAAACGTAGCTTCACAAACTCTCAAATGCAAAATGAACCACTAAAAGTCTCACAAGAGGTAAATAAAAAATAAATCAACTCTACACTAATAAAAATCACCACACCACTTCACTAAAACATTATTCCATCACCACATCTCATCACTCAATCATAAAATATCAAATTTATCACATTTATGTAGCGTGCAAGAGAACTGTGTATCTAGTGTGTTATTCTACAAACTTGGTGATTGCAATGATGGTAATCCATGCAATTTGGTAATATTAATAGCTTACCATAAGGACAGTTGAACATGATCATCATCAATTATCTTCTTTTACAAAATCTCAATCACATTGGGTACCTCACATTCTAAGTGAAACCTTGCCAAGAACAATTTTGACAACAATAGTAATTGATGTCCTTTTCTATGGGGCATGAAAACATGGATAATTATAATCACAATCACTCATTCATTTGAACATAGTCACCAGACAAGGAAATCCTAGTAATTTTACTGATTCCACATGATAATTATTGAGATAGTGACTACACGATCCCTTATGCTACCTATGGCATCATGTATCTTTCATACCTTGCATACTCAATGATGCATATAGGGTATTTTCTTCAACAACATCAAATCATCCCCCAGCTTTGGGGTAACCTTATTTTATTTTGATACTCCCACAATGGGATTCATCTTACATGATTATGAAATCTAAAAATGACAAAAATCCATTCCCACTATTGGGGCAAAAAAGCAGTATTACATTTTACATCATTAATATCTTCCATGTCACATTCTACAAAAAAAATCCTTTCCACCATTGGGGAAAGAATAGTATCACATTTTACATCATTCATATCATCCGTGTCACATCATCATTCATCACTTGCATAGATTATTTTTTAATTGCTCATGATATTCTTATCATTCACCAATTGAGGGGGTAAGCTACACAAAATTCCAAAAATTATTTATTCTTTTGTCTCGAATATTGAAGGCTCAAAACCCAATGAGAGAGTGAAGCTGCTTCTGCACCTAGTTCCCAAGTAGGTATCTCGTATTTTTGCACCATATTGTGTTTCATGCAACATGGTAAAAAAATGGGCATATATAGACACCAAATCCTAGCCATTAATCCTTCATACTTACCATACTATCACCCACTTGTCCATCATACACCCTTCCCACCATCCACTTAACCATTATAATCCTGTATTGCCTTCAAAAGATCCACTTTAGCCCTTTCTTGCCACTTTTCAATCCACTTGGGTTTATTTTATATTTAAATATAATATGTTATATTATATTATAATATATTTATTATAAAATACATATTTATAAACTTAATTAACCACAGTCGCCAGATTTAATCTTATCTCAACCATCCATTTTTATTAATCCATTCCACACTTAAAGTGTAATCTCAGCCCTTGGATTTTATTTAATCCTAGCCACACGATAAAAATTGTAAGGTTAAAACCCTAAGAAAACCCTAGGCTAGACTATAAATAGGAGCATTTTAAAAAGCTCAACAGTGTTTGCCCTAGAAAATTTATTATGCAATTTTTTGAAGATATCCTGGAGAAGTCTGAGGCCATTGCATCCTGAAGATCCATCCACATCTGAAGCCCTATATTACCTTAGGATTTTTCCCATTATAGAAACCTCTCATTAATGCCCATGTAACATCTACTACTGCTATTAGGGCATCTCATCATCATATCTGCAACAAAGCATCAATAATAACAGTAAGGTAAATCAGTTTTGTTTTGTGTTTCATTTCAATATCTATAGGTCTTGTATGTCATTTTATGCATTTATAGTTAGGGTTTTATCTTTGGTTGAGGGTATCACATTGTGGAGCCCTCACATGTATTATTAACCCTCTTATTTGTTTATGTGTGTCGATCTACATGTTTTACTCATATTTGAATAGATGTTGAAGCTAGAGTGGCACAAAATTGGATATCACAAAGCCCACTCACATTGTTGGGAGAAAAACATAGTTGAAGATACTTGTTTTGTATAGCAAGGTTTTCGAAGAACCCTAGCATCATATTTCATTGTATAAAATAATTTTGATTGGCAGAATAATTGTATCAAGGAGTTTCTCAGCTCCCCCATTTTTAATTTGATAAAAATATCATTTGTGCAATTATTTGTCATTATGGAATTATTTATTTTCTACATTGTTTTAAGTGTCGTGTTTTTAGATCTTCACTACTTTGTGTCTTTTTCACTTTTTACATAAATTTTAAAATAAGTTGCACCTTATTATCAACATATTTCTTTCTTTCTTTACTTTATAGTATTAGAGCTCATTTTTTTTCATTTCATATGCATTTACATATCTATATATCTATATATGTATTTCTAAATACCTTTTTTTACAATAAACATAAAGTATATCTACATAAACTAGCTAGGGATTCATTAACTATTCTTGATATACTAAATTAGGATTTATTGATATATGTATAGATATATATGTCTTTGTACATATCTTGTTTTACCATAAATATAACATATTTCTACATAAACTAGCTAGGGATTCACTAATTGTTCTTGATATACTAAATTAGGCCTTAATTCCTATAGGGATTAGCTAGGGGTCATTTTTGTATTCTTCTTCTTCATCTAATTTGAAATTTTGGCATCGATTGCATCTTCACAGTACATCGTCAAGATACTGGTTTTTTTATTTTTTTTGTTTTCTTTCCAAGTGGAAGTTCTTTTAGAAGTTTTTTAGCATTATATTTTGCACAAAAATAAATCAAGATGTTTATTGAAGCAAATTTTACCTTGACCCCACCAAAAACATTTGATCCTACCACCACCATAGATTCTATACAGTTTTCTCTTGCCTCACCAATCCACTCCACTCCTTAGACGTAGCTTCACAAACTCTCAATTACAAAATGAACCACTAAAAGTCTCATAAGAGGTAAATAAAAAATCAATCAAATCTACACTAATAAAAATCACCACATCACTTCACTAAATCATTATTCCATCACCACCTCCCATAATTCCATCATAAAACATCAAATTTATCACATTTATGTAGCGTGCAAGAGAACTGTGTATCTAGTGTGTTATTCTACAAACTTGGTGATTGCAGTGATGGTAATCCATGAATTTTGGTAATATGAATAGCTTACCATATGGACACTTGACCATGATCATCATCAATTATATCCTTGTGCAAAATCTCAATCACATTGGGTACCTCACATTCTAAGTGAAACCTTACCAAGAACAATTTGCACAACAATAGTCATTGATGTCCTTTTCTGTGGGGCACAAAAACATGGATAATTATAATCACAATCACTCATTAATTTGAACATAGTCACTAGACAAGGCAAGCCCAGTAGGTTGATTTATTCTATGCAGGAATTATCGAGATAGTGATTACACGATCCCTTGTGCTACCTATGGCATTATGTATCTTTCATACCTTGCATACTCAATGATGCATATAGGGTATTTTCTTCAACGGCATCAAATCATCCTCCAACTTTGGGGTAACCATATTTGATTTTGATACTCCCATAATGGGATTCATATTACATGACTATGACATCTAAAAATGACAAAAACCCCTTCCCACTATTGCGGCAAAAAAGCAGTATTACATTTTACATCATTCATGTCTTCCACATCACATTCTACAAAAAAAAACCCTTTCCACCATTGGGGAAAAAATAGTATCACATTTTACAACATTCATATCATCCATATCACATCATCATTCATCACTTGCACAAAGTATTTTTCAATTGGCTCGTGAGATCTTCGCATTCACCAATTGAAGGGGTAAGCTATGCAAAATTCCAAAAATTATTTATTCTTCTGTCTCCAACATTGAGGGCTCAAAACCCAATGAGAGTGTGAAGTTGCTTCTGCACCCAGTTCCCAAGCAGGTATCTCATATTTTTGCACCATATTGTATTTCATTAAACATGGTACAAAAATGGGCATCTATAGACACCAAATCCTGGCCATTAATCCTTCTTCCTAACCATCCTATCACCCACTTGTCTACCATACACCGTTTCTACCATCCATTTAACCATTATAAGCCTTTCTTGCCTTCAAAAGGCCCACTTTAGCCCTTTCTTGCCACTTTTCGAGACACTTGAGTTTATTTTATATTATTTTATATTTAAATATATTATATTATATTATAATATATTTATTATAAAATACATATTTATAAACTCAATTAACCACAATCACTAGATTTAATCTTATATCAGCCATCTATTTTCATTAATCCATTCCACACTTAAAGTGTAATCTCAGCCCTCAGATTTTATTTAATCCTAGCCACATGATAAAAATTGTAAGGTTAAAACCCTAAGAAAATCCTAGACTATACTATAAATAGGAGCATTTTAAAATGTTCAACTATTGGAATGTGTTTGCCCTAGAAATTTTATTCTGTGAATTTTTGAAGAGATCTTGGAGAAGTCTGAGGCCATTGCATCCTGAAGATCCACCCACATATGAAGCACTATATTACCTTAGGGTTTTTCCCATTCTAGCAACCTCGAATTAATGCCTGTCATATTTTTTTGTGTAACATCAATTGCTACTATTAGCGCATCTCATCATCAGATCTACAACAACGCATCAATAATAACAGTAAGGTAAATCAATTTTTTTTGTGTTTCATTTCAATATATGTAGGTCTTGTATGCCATTTTATGCATTTATAGTTAGGGTTTTATCTTTGGTTGAGGGTCTCACATTGTGGAGCCCTCACAGGTATTATTAACCCTCTTATTTGTTCATGTGTATATATCTACATGTTTTACTCATATTTGAATATATGTTGAAGCTAGAGTGGCCCAGAATCGGATATCACAAAGCCCACTCACACTGTTGGGAGAAGAACACAGTTGAAGATACTTGTTTTGTATAGCTAGGGTTTTGGAGAACCTTAGTGTTGTATTTCATTGTATAAAATAATTATGATTGGCAGAATAATTGTATCAAAGAGTTTCATAGCTCCCCCCCTTTTAATTTAATAAAAATATTATTTGTGCAATTATTTGTCATTCTGGAATTATTTATTTTCTGCATTATTTTAAGTATCGTGTTTTTAGCTCTTCACTAATTTGTGTCTTTTTCACTTTTTACATAAATTTTAAAATAAGTTGCACCTTATTATCAACATATTTCTTTCTTTCTTTACTTTATAGTATTAGAGCTCATTTATTTTTCATTTCATATGCATTTACTTATCTATATATCTATGTGTCTTTATAGATACCTTGTTTTACCATAAACATAAAGTATGTCTACATAAACTAGATAGGGATTCATTAACTATTCTTGATATACTAAATTAGGATTTATTGATATATATATAGATATATATGTCTTTGTACATATCTTGTTTTACCATAAATATAAAGTATTTCTACATAAACTAGCTAGGGATTCACTAATTATTCTTGATATACTAAATTAGGCCTTAATTCCTATAGGGATTAGCTAGGGGTCATTTATGTATTCTTCTTCTTCATATAATTCGAATTTTTTGGCATCGATTGCATCTTCACTGTACATCATCAAGATACTAGTTTTTTTGTTATTTTTAGTTTTCTTTCCAATTGGAAGTTTTTTTAGAAGTTTTTTTAGCATTATATTTTGCACAAAAAGAAATCAAGTCATTTATCGAAGTAAATTGTGCCTTGACCCCACCAACAACATTCGATCCTACCACCACCATAGATTCTATGTAGTTTTCCCCTGCCTCACCAATCCACTCCACTCCTCAAACGTAGCTTCAAAAACTCTCCAACGCAAAATGAACCACTAAAAGTCTCACAAGAGGTAAATAAAAAATAAATCAACTCTACACTGAGCAAAATCACCACATCACTTCACTAAATCATTATTCCATCACCACCTCCCATCATTCAATCATAAAACATCAAATTTATCACATTTATGTAGTGTGCAAGAGAACTGTGTATCTAGTGGGTTATTCTACAAACTTGGTGATTGTAGTGATGGCAATCCATGCAATTTGGTAAGATGAATAGCTTACCATACGTACACTTGACCATGATCATCATTAATTATCTCCTTGTGCAAAATCTCAATCACATTGGGTACCTCACATTCTAAGTGAAACCTTACCAAGAACAATTTGTACAACAATAGTCATTGATGCCCTATTCTGTGGGGCACAAAAACATGGATAATTATAATCACAATCACTCATTAATTTGAACATAGTCACTAGACAAGGCAAGCCCAGTAGGTTGATTTATTCTATGCGGGAATTATCGAGATAGTGATTACACGATCCCTTGTGCTACCTATGGCATCATGTATCTTTCATACCTTGCATACTCAATGATGCATATAGGGTATTTTCTTCAACAGCACAAAATCATCCCCTAGCTTTGGGGTAACCATATTTGATTTTTATACTCCCATAATGGGATTCATCTTACATGACTATGACATCTAAAAATGACAAAAACCCCTTCACACTATTGGGGCAAAAAAGCAGTATTACATTTTACATCATTCATATCTTCCACATCACATTCTACAAAAAAAAACCCTTTCCACCATTGGGGAAAAAATAGTATCACATTTTACATCATTCATACCATCCATATCACATCATCATTCATCACTTGCACAAAGTATTTTTCAATTGGCTTGTTAGATTCTTCTCATTCACCAATTGAGGGGGTAAGCTACGCAAAATTCCAAAAATTATTTATTCTTTTGTCTCCAACATTGAGGGCTCAAAACCCAATGAGAGAGTGAAGTTGCTTCTACACCCAGTTCCCAAGCAGGTATCTCGTATTTTTGCACCATATTGTATTTCATGAATCATGGTACCAAAATGGGCATCTATAGAAACCAAATCCTAGCCACTAATCGTTCATCCTAACCATCCTATCACCCACTTGTCCACCATACACCATTTCCACCATCCATTTAACCATTATAAGCCTTTCCTACCTTCAAAAGGACCACTTTAGCCCTTTCCTGCCACTTTTTGAGCCACTTGGGTTTATTTTATATTATTTTATATTTAAATATATTATATTATATTATAATATATATATTATAAAATACATATTTATAAAATTAATTAACCACAGTGCCAGATTTAATCTTATCTCAGCCATCCATTTTCATTAATCCATTCTACACTTAAAGTGCAATCTCAGCCCTTCGATTTTATTTTAATCCTAGCCACACGATAAAAATTGTGAGGTTAAAACCCTAAGAAAACCCTAGGCTATACTATAAATAGGAGCATTTTAAAATGCTCAACCCTTGGAATGTGTTTGCCCTAGAAAGTTTATTGTGCAAATTTTTGAAGAGATCCTGGAGAAGTCTGAGGCCATTGCATACTGAAGATCCACCCACATATGAAGCCCTATATTACCTTAGGATGTTTCCCATTCCAGCAACCTCCCATTAACGCCCATCATACTTTTTTGTGTAACATCAACTTCTACTATTAGGGCATCTCATCATCAGATCTGCAAAAAAGCATCAATAATAACAGTAAGGTAAATCAATTTCTTTTTGTGTTTCATTTCAATATATGTAGGTCTTGTATGCCATTTTATGCATTTATAGTTAGGGTTTTATTTTTGGTTAAGGGTATCACATTGTGGAGACCTTACATGTATTATCAACCCTCTTATTTGTTTATGTGTGTAGATCTATATGTTTTACTCATATTTGAATATATACTAAATCTAGAGTGGCCCAAAATCGGATATCACAAATCCCACTCACACTGTTGGGAGAAGAACATAGTTGAAGATACTTGTTTTGTATATCTAGGGTTTCGGAGAATCCTAGTGTTGTATTTCATTGTATAAAATAATTCTGATTAGCAGAATAATTGTATCAAGAAGTTTCTTAGCTCCCCTCCTTTTAATTTAATAAAAATATTATTTGTGCAATTATTTGTCATTCTGGAATTATTTATTTTCTGCATTATTTTAAGTATCGTGTTTTTAGCTCTTCACTAATTTGTGTCTTTTTCACTTTTTACAAATTTTTTAAAATAAGTTGCACCTTATTATCAACATATTTCTTTCTTTCTTTACTTTATAGTATTAGAGCTCATTTAATTTTTATTTCATATGCATTTACATATCTATATATCTATGTCTTTCTAGATACCTTGTTTTACCATAAACGTAAATTATGTCTACATAAACTAGCTAGGGATTCATTAACTATTCTTGATATAATAAATTAGGATTTATTGATATATATAGATATATGTCTTTGTACATATTTTGTTTTACCATAAATATAAAGTATTTCTACATAAACTAGCTAGGGATTCACTAATTATTCTTGATATACTAAATTAGGCCTTAATTCCTATAGGGATTAGCTAGGGGTCATTTATGTATTCTTCTTCTTCATCTAATTTGAAATTTTGGCATCGATTGCATCTTCACAGTACATCGTCAAGATGTTGGTTTTTTTATTTTTTTTGTTTTCTTTCCAAGTGGAAGTTCTTTTAGAATTTTTTTTGCATTACATTTTGCACAAAAATAAATGAAGTCATCTATCAAAGCAAATTGTGCCTTGAACCCACCAAAAACATTTGATCCTACCACCACCATAGATTCTATGTAGTTTTCCCTTGCCTCACCAATCCACTCCACTCCTCAAACGTAGCTTCACAAACTCTCAAATGCAAAATGAACCACTAAAAGTCTCACAAGAGGTAAATAAAAAATAAATCAACTCTACACTAAGAAAAATCACCACACCACTTCACTAAAACATTATTCCATCACCACATCTCATCATTCAATCATAAAATAAAAAATTTATCACATTTATGTAGCGTGCAAGAGAACTGTGTATATAGTGTGTTATTCTACAAACTTGGTGATTGCAATGATGGTAATCCATGCAATTTGGTAGTATTAATAGCTTCCCATAAGGAAACTTGATCATGATCATCATCAATTATCTTCTTTTACAAAATCTCAATCACATTGGGTACCTCACATTCTAAGTGAAACCTTGCCAAGAACAATTTCGACAACAATAGTCATTCATGTCCTTTTCTATGGGGCATGAAAACATGGATAATTATAATCACAATCACTCATTCATTTGAACATAGTCACCAGACAAGGAAATCCTATTATTTTTACTGATTCCACACGAGAATTATTGAGATAGTGACTACACGATCCCTTATGCTACCTATGGCATCATGTATCTTTCATACCTTGCATACTCAATGATGCATATAGGGTATTTTCTTCAACAACATCAAATCATCCCCTAGCTTTGGGGTAACCATATTTGATTTTGATACTCCCACAATGGGATTCATCTTACATGATTATGAAATCTAAAAATGACAAAAATCCCTTCCCACTATTGGGGCAAAAAAGCAGTATTACATTTTACATCATTAATAACTTCCATGTCACATTCTACAAAAAAAATCCTTTCCACCATTGGGGAAAAAATAGTATCACATTTTACATCATTCATATCGTTTGTGTCACATCATCATTCATCACTTGCACAGAGTAATTTTTAATTGCTCGTGATATTCTTATCATTCACCAATTGAGGGGGTAAGCCAAACAAAATTCCAAAAATTATTTATTCTTTTGTCTTGAATATTGAAGGCTCAAAACCCAATGAGAGAGTGAAGCTACTTCTGCGCCTAGTTCCCAAGTAGGTATATCATATTTTTGCACCATATTGTGTTTCATGCAACATGGTACAAAAATGGGCATAGATAGACACCAAATCCTAGCCATTAATCCTTCATACTTACCATACTATCACCCACTTGTCCATCATACACCCTTCCCACCATCCACTTAACCATTATAAGTCTGTATTGCCTTCAAAAGGCCCACTTTAGCCCTTTCTTGCCACTTTTCGATCCACTTGGGTTTATTTTATATTTAAATATAATATTTTATATTATATTATATTATATTTATTATAAAATACATATTTATAAACTCAATTAACCACGATACGTGATTTAATCTTATCTCAACCATCCATTTTTATTAATCCATTCCACACTTAAAGTGTAATCTCAACCCTTGGATTTTATTTAATCCTAGCCACACGATAAAAATTGTAAGTTTAAAACCCTAAGAAAACCCTAGGCTAGAAAATAAATAGGAGCATTTTAAAATGCTCAACAGTGTTTGCCCTAGAAAATTTATTATGCAAATTTTTGAAGATATCCTGGAGAAGTCTGAGGCCATTGCATCCTGAAGATCCATCCACATCCGAAGCCCTATATTACCTTAGGATTTTTCCCATTATAGAAACCTCTCATTAATGCCCATGTAACATCTACTACTATTATTAGGACATCTCATCATCATATCTGCAACAAAGCATCAATAATAACAGTAAGGTAAATCAGTTTTGTTTTGTGTTTTATTTCAATATATATAGGTCTTGTATGTCATTTTATGCATTTATAGTTAGGGTTTTATCTTTGGTTGAGGTTATCACATTGTGGAGCCCTCACATGTATTATTAACCCTCTTATTTGTTTATGTGTGTCGAACTACATGTTTTACTCATATTTGAATAGATGTTGAAGCTAGAGTGGCACAAAATTGGATATCACAAAGCCCACTCACATTGTTGGGAGCAGAACATAGTTGAAGATACTTGTTTTGTATATCTAGGGTTTCGAAGAACCCTAGCATTGTATTTCATTGTATAAAATAATTTTGATTGGCAGAATAATTGTATCAAGGAGTTTCTCAGCTCCCCCCTTTTTAATTTGATAAAAATATCATTTGTGCAATTATTTGTCATTATGGAATTATTTATTTTCTACATTGTTTTAAGTGTCGTGTTTTTAGATCTTCACTACTTTTGTCTTTTTCACTTTTTACATAAATTTTAAAATAAATTGCACCTTATTATCAACATATTTCTTTCTTTATTTACTTTATAGTATTAGAGCTCATTTTTTTTCATTTCATATGCATTTACATATCTATATATCTATATATGTCTTTCTAAATACATTTTTTTACCATAAACATAAAGTATGTCTACATAAAAGAGCTAGGCATTCATTAACTATTCTTGATATACTAAATTAGGATTTATTGATATATGTATAGATATATATGTCTTTGTACATATCTTGTTTTACCATAAATATAACATATTTCTACATAAACTAGCTAGGGATTCACTAATTATTCTTGATATACTAAATTAGGCCTTAATTCCTATAGGGATTAGCTAGGGGTCATTTTTGTATTCTTCTTCTTCATCTAATTTGAAATTTTGGCATCGATTGCATCTTCACAGTACAACGTCAAGATACTGGTTTTTTTATTTTTTTTGTTTTCTTTCCAAGTGGAAGTTCTTTTAGAAGATTTTTAGCATTATATTTTGCACAAAAATAAATCAAGTCGTTTATTGAAGCAAATTGTGCCTTGACCCCACCAAAAACATTTGATCCTACCACCACCATAGATTCTATACATTTTTCTCTTGCCTCACCAATCCACTCCACTCCTTAGACGTAGCTTCACAAACTCTCAAATGCAAAATGAACCACTAAAAGTCTCACAAGAGGTAAATAAAAAATCAATCAACTCTACACTGAGAAAAATCACCACATCACTTCACTAAATCATTATTCCATCACCACCTCCCATAATTCAATCATAAAACATCAAATTTATCACATTTATGTAGCGTGCAAGAGAACTGTGTATCTAGTGTGTTATTCTACAAACTTGGTGATTGCAGTGATGGTAATCCATGCAATTTGGTAATATTAATAGCTTACCATATGGACACTTGTTCATGATCATCATCAATTATCTCCTTGTGCAAAATCTCAATCACATTGGGTACCTCACATTCTAAGTGAAACCTTACCAAGAACAATTTGCACAACAATAGTCATTGATGTCCTTTTCTATGGGGCACAAAAACATGGATAATTATAATCACAATCACTCATTAATTTGAACATAGTCACTAGACAAGGCAAGCCCAGTAGGTTGATTTATTCTATGCAGGAATTATCGAGATAGTGATTACACGATCCCTTGTGCTACCTATGGCATTATGTATCTTTCATACCTTGCATACTCAATGATGCATATAGGGTATTTTCTTCAACGACATCAAATCATCCTCCAACTTTGGGGTAACCATATTTGATTTTGATACTCCCATAATGGGATTCATATTACATGACTATGACATCTAAAAATGACAAAAACCCCTTCCCACTATTGCGGCAAAAAAGCAGTATTACATTTTACATCATTCATATCTTCCACATCACATTCTACAAAAAAAAACCCTTTCCACCATTGGGGAAAAAATAGTATCACATTTTACATCATTCATATCATTCATATCACATCATCATTCATCACTTGCACAAAGTACTTTTCAATTGGCTCATGAGATCTTTGCATTCACCAATTGAGGGGGTAAGTTATGCAAAATTCCAAAAATTATTTATTCTTTTGCCTCCAACATTGAGGGCTCAAAACCCAATGAGAGAGTGAAGTTGCTTCTGCACCCAGTTCCCAAGCAGGTATCTCATATTTTTGCACCATATTGTATTTCATTAAACATGGTACAAAAATGGGCATCTATAGACACCAAATCCTAGCCATTAATCCTTCTTCCTAACCATCCTATCACCCACTTGTGTACCATACACCGTTTCTACCATCCATTTAACCATTATAAGCCTTTCCTGCCTTCAAAAGGCCCACTTTAGCCCTTTCTTGCCACTTTTCGAGACACTTGAGTTTATTTTATATTATATTATATTATATTATATTATATTATATTATATTATATTATATTATATTATATTATAATATATTATATTATAAAATACATATTTATAAACTTAATTAACCACAGTCGCCAGATTTAATTTTATATCAGCCATCCATTTTCATTAATCCATTCCATACTTAAAGTGTAATCTCAGCCCTCGAATTTTATTTAATCCTAGCCACATGATAAAAATTGTAAGGTTAAAACCCTAAGAAAATCCTAGGCTATACTATAAATAGCAGCATTTTAAAATGTTCAACCACTGGAATGTGTTTACCCTAGAAATTTTATTATGTGAATTTTTGAAGAGATCCTGGAGAAGTCAGAGGCCATTGCATCCTAAAGATCCACACACATATGAAGCATTATATTACCTTATTGTTTTTCCCATTCCAGCAACCTCCCATTAATGCCTGTCATATTTTTTTGTGTAACATCAATTGCTACTATTAGGGCATCTCATCATCAGATCTACAACAACGCATCAATAATAATAGTAAGGTAAATAAATTTTGTTTTGTGTTTCATTTCAATATATGTAGGTCTTGTATGCCATTTTATGCATTTATAGTTATGGTTTTAGCTTTGGTTGAGGGTCTCACATTGTGGAGCCCTCACATGTATTATTAAACCTCTTATTTGTTCATGTGTGTATATCTACATGTTTTACTCATATTTGAATATATGTTGAAGCTAGAGTGGCCCAGAATCGGATATCACAAAGCCCACTCACACTGTTGGGAGAAGAACATAGTTGAAGATACTTGTTTTGTATAGCTAGGGTTTTGGAGAATCCTAGTGTTGTATTTCATTGTATAAAATAATTCTGATTGGCAGAATAATTGTATCAAAGATTTTCTTAGCTCCCCCCATTTTAATTTAATAAAAATATTATTTGTGCAATTATTTGTCATTCTGGAATTATTTATTTTCTACATTATTTTAAGTATCGTGTTTTTAGCTCTTCACTACTTTGTGTCTTTTTCACTTTTTACATAAATTTTAAAATAAGTTGCACCTTATTGTCAACATATTTCTTTCTTTCTTTACTTTATAGTATTAGAGCTCATTTATTTTTCATTTCATATGCATTTACTTATCTATATATCTATGTGTCTTTATAGATACCTTGTTTTACCATAAACATAAAGTATGTCTACATAAACTAGCTAGGGATTCATTAACTATTCTTGATATACTAAATTAGGATTTATTGATATATATATAGATATATACGTCTTTGTACATATCTTGTTTTACCATAAATATAAAGTATTTATACATAAACTAGCTAGGGATTCACTAATTATTCTTGATATACTAAATTAGGCCTTAATTCCTATAGGGATTAGCTAGGGGTCATTTCTGTCTTCTTCTTCTTCGTCTAATTCGGACGTTTTGGCATCGATTGCATCTTCACTGTACATCGTCAAGATACTGGTTTTTTTATTTTTTTTGTTTTCTTTCCAAGTGGAAGTTTTTTTGAAGTTTTTTTGGCATTATATTTTGCACAAAAAGAAATCAAGTCATTTATCGAAGTAAATTGTGCCTTGAACCCACCAACAACATTCTATCCTACCACCACCGTAGATTCTATGTAGTTTTCCCTTGCCTCACCAATCCACTCCACTCCTCAAACGTAGCTTCAAAAACTAACCAACGCAAAATGAACCACTAAAAGTCTCACAAGAGGTAAATAAAAAATAAATCAACTCTACACTGAGAAAAATCACCACATCACTTCACTAAATCATTATTCCATCACCACCTCCCATAATTCAATCATAAAACATCAAATTTATCACATTTATGTAGTGTGCAAGAGAACTGTGTATCTAGTGGGTTATTATACAAACTTGGTAATTGTAGTGATGGCAATCCATGCAATTTGGTAAGATGAAGAGCTTACCATACGGACACTTGACCATGATCATCATTAATTATATCCTTGTGCAAAATCTCAATCACATTGGGTACCTCACATTCTAAGTGAAACCTTACCAAGAACAATTTGTACAACAATAGTCATTGATGCCCTATTCTGTGGGGCACAAAAACATGGATAATTATAATCACAATCACTCATTAATTTGAACATATTCACCAGACAAGGCAAGCCCAGTAGGTTGATTTATTCTATGTGGGAATTATCGAGATAGTGATTACACGATCCCTTGTGCTACCTATGGCATCATGTATCTTTAATACCTTGCATACTCAATGATGCATATAGGGTATTTTCTTCAACAACACCAAATCATCCCCTAGCTTTGGGGTAACCATATTTGATTTTGATACTCCCATAATGGGATTCATCTTACATGACTATGACATCTAAAAATGACAAAAACCCCTTCCCACTATTGGGGCAAAAAAGCAGTATTACATTTTACATCATTCATATCTTCCACATCACATTCTACAAAAAAAAACCCTTTCCACCATTGGGGAAAAAATAGTATCACATTTTACATCATTCATATCATCCATATCACATCATCATTCATCACTTGCACAAAGTATTTTTCAATTGGCTCGTGAGATTCTTCTCATTCACCAATTGAGGGGGTAAGCTACGCAAAATTCCAATGAGAGAGTGAAGTTGCTTCTACACCCAGTTCCCAAGCAGGTATCTCGTATTTTTGCACCATATTGTATTTCATGCATAATGGTATCTATAGAAACCAAATCCTAGCCACTAATCCTTCATCCTAACCATCCTATCACCCACTTGTCCACCATACACCCTTTCCACCATCCATTTAACCATTTAAAGCCTTTCCTGCCTTCAAAAGGACCACTTTAGCCCTTTCTTGGCACTTTTTGAGCCACTTGGGTTTATTTTATATTATTTTATATTTAAATATATTATATTATATTATAATATATATATTATAAAATACATATTTATAAAATTAATTAACCACAATGCCAGATTTAATCTTATCTCAGCCATCCATTTTCATTAATCCATTCTACACTTAAAGTACAATCTCAGCCCTTGGATTTTATTTTAATCCTAGCCACACGATAAAAATTGTAAGGTTAAAACCCTAAGAAAACCCTAGGCTATACTATAAATAGGAGCATTTTAAAATGCTCAACCCTTGGAATGTGTTTGCCCTAGAAAGTTTATTGTGCAAATTTTTGAAGAGATCCTGGAGAAGTCTGAGGCCATTGCATCCTGAAGATCCACCCACATATGAAGCCCTATATTACCTTAGGATGTTTCCCATTCCAACAACCTCCCATTAACGCCCATCATATTTTTTTGTGTAACATCAACTTCAGCTATTAGGGCATCTCATCATCAGATCTGCAACAAAGAATCAATAATAACAGTAAGGTAAATCAATTTCTTTTTGTGTTTCATTTCAATATATGTAGGTCTTGTATGCCATTTTATGCATTTATAGTTAGGGTTTTATTTTTGGTTAAGGGTCTCACATTGTGGAGACCTTACATGTATTATCAACCCTCTTATTTGTTTATGTGTGTAGATCTATATGTTTTACTCATATTTGAATATATACTAAATCTAGAGTGGCCCAGAATCAGATCACAAATCCCACTCACACTGTTGGGAGAAGAACATAGTTGAAGATACTTGTTTTGTATATCTAGGGTTTCGGAGAATCCTAGTGTTGTATTTCATTGTATAAAATAATTCTGATTGGCAGAATAATTGTATCAAGAATTTTCTTAGCTCCACCCCTTTTAATTTAATAAAAATATTATTTGTGCAATTATTTGTCATTCTGGAATTATTTATTTTTTGCATTATTTTAAGTATCGTGTTTTTAGCTCTTCACTAATTTATGTCTTTTTCACTTTTTACAAAATTTTTAAAATAAGTTGCACCTTATTATCAACATATTTCTTTCTTTCTTTACTTTATAGTATTAGAGCTCATTTATTTTTTATTTCATATGCATTTACATATCTATATATCTATGTCTTTCTAGATACCTTGTTTTACCATAAACGTAAATTATGTCTACATAAACTAGCTAGGGATTCATTAACTATTCTTGATATACTAAATTAGGATTTATTGATATATATAGATATATATGTCTTTGTACATATCTTGTTTTACCATAAATATAAAGTATTTCTACATAAACTAGCTAGGGATTCACTAATTATTCTTGATATACTAAATTAGGCCTTAATTCCTATAGGGATTAGCTAGGGGTCATTTATGTATTCTTCTTCTTCATCTAATTTGAAATTTTGGCATCAATTGCATCTTCATAGTACATCGTCAAGATACTGGTTTTTTTATTTTTTTTGTTTTCTTTCCAAGTGGAAGTTTTTTTAGAAGTTTTTTTGGCATTATATTTTGCAAAAAAATAAATCAAGTGATCTATCGAAGAAAATTGTCCCTTGAACCCACCAAAAACATTTGATCCTACCACCACCATAGATTCTATGTAGTTTTCCCATGCCTCACCAATCCACTCCACTCCTCAAACGTAGCTTCACAAACTCTCAAATGCAAAATGAACCACTAAAATTCTCACAAGAGGTAAATAAAAAATAAATCAACTCTACACTCAGAAAAATCACCACACCACTTCACTAAAACATTATTCCATCACCACATCTCATCATTCAATCATAAAATATCAAATTTATCACATTTATGTAGCGTGCAAGAGAACTGTGTATCTAGTGTTTTATTCTACAAACTTGGTGATTGCAATGATGGTAATCCATGCAATTTGGTAATATTAATAGCTTACCATAAGGACACTTGAACATGATCATCATCAATTATCTTCTTTTACAAAATCTCAATCACATTGGGTACCTCACATTCTAAGTGAAACCTTGCCAAGAACAATTTTGACAACAATAGTCATTCATGTCCTTTTCTATGGGGCATGAAAACATGGATAATTATAATCACAATCACTCATTCATTTGAACATAGTCACCAGACAAGGCAATCCTAGTAGTTTTACTGATTCCACATGAGAATTATTGAGATAGTGACTACACGATCCCTTATGCTACCTATGGCATCATGTATCTTTCATACCTTGCATACTCAATGATGCATATAGGGTATTTTCTTCAACAACATCAAATCATCCCCCAGCTTTGGGGTAGCCATATTTGATTTTGACACTCCCACAATGGGATTCATCTTACATGATTATGAAATATAAAAATGACAAAAATCCCTTCCCACTATTGGGGCAAAAAAGCAGTATTACATTTTACATCATTAATATCTTCCATGTCACATTCTACAAAAAAAATCCTTTCCACCATTGGGGAAAAAATAGTATCACATTTTACATCATTCATATCATCCGTGTCACATCATCATTCATCACTTGCACAGAGCATTTTTTAATTTCTCGTGATATTCTTATCATTCACCAATTGAGGGGGTAAGCTACACAAAATTCCAAAAATTATTTATTCTTTTGTCTTGAATATTGAAGGCTCAAAACCCAATGAGAGAGTGAAGCTGCTTCTGCGCCTAGTTCCCAAGTAGGTATCTCGTATTTTTGCACCATATTGTGTTTCATGCAACATGGTACAAAAATGGGCATATATAGACACCAAATCCTAGCCATTAATCCTTCATACTTACCATACTATCACCCACTTGTCCATCATACACCCTTCCCACCATCCACTTAACCATTATAAGCCTGTATTGCCTTCAAAAGGCCCACTTTAGCCCTTTCCTACCACTTTTCGACCCACCTGGGTTTATTTTATATTTAAATATAATATGTTATATTATATTATAATATATTTATTATAAAATACATATTTATAAACTTAATTAACCACAATCATCAGATTTAATCTAATCTCAACCATCCATTTTTATTAATCCATGCCACACTTAAAGTATAATCTCAGCCCTTGGATTTTATTTAATCCTAGCCACACGATAAAATTTGTAAGGTTAAAACCCTAAGAAAACCCTAGGCTAGACTATAAATAGGAGCATTTTAAAATGCTCAACAGTGTTTGCCCTAGAAAATTTATTATGCAAATTTTCGAAGATATCCTGGAGAAGTCTGAGGCCATTGCATCCTGAAGATCCATCCACATCTGAAGCCCTATATTACCTTAGGATTTTTCCCATTATATAAACCTCTCATTAATGCCCATGTAACATCTACTACTGCTATTAGGGCATATCATCATCATATCTACAACAAAGCATCAATAATAACAGTAAGGTAAATCAGTTTTGTTTTGTGTTTTATTTCAATATATGTAGGTCTTGTATGTCATTTTATGCATTTATAGTTAGGGTTTTATCTTTGGTTGAGGGTATCACATTGTGGAGCCCTCACAGGTATTATTAACCCTCTTATTTTTTTATGTGTGTAAATCTACATGTTTTACTCATATTTGAATAGATGTTGAAGCTAGAGTGGCACAAAATTGGATATCACAAAGCCCACTCACATTTTTGGGAGTAGAACATAGTTGAAGATACTTGTTTTGTATAGCTAGGGTTTTGAAGAACCCTAGCATCGTATTTCATTGTATAAAATAATTTTGATTGGCAGAATAATTATATCAAGGAGTTTCTCAGATCCCCCCTTTTTAATTTGATAAAAATATCATTTGTGCAATTATTTGTCATTATGGAATTATTTATTTTCTACATTGTTTTAAGTGTCGTGTTTTTAGATCTTCACTACTTTGTGTCTTTTTCACTTTTTTACATAAATTTTAAAATAATTTGCACCTTATTATCAACATATTTCTTTCTTTCTTTACTTTATAGTATTAGAGCTCATTTTTTTTCATTTCATATGCATTTACATATCTATATATCTATATATGTCTTTCTAGATACCTTGTTTTACCATAAACATAAAGTATGTCTACATAAACTAGCTAGGGATTCATTAATTGTTCTTGATATACTAAATTAGGATGATATACTAAATTAGGCCTTAATTCCTATAGGTGATTATTAAACCAGTGATTATTGTGTATGCTTCAATTTGCAAATAGGTATCTATCTCTCGAGACCTTAGAAAAAAGAAGAATAAATATAGATTTGGGATAGAGTTGAGAGTATATTTGTGAGAAGACTTGGAGAAATTTTTGGATAGATTTATGACAAGACTTAAAGAATATTTTGATAGATTGTGTTAGCGATATTTGAGATATATTTTTGCACGTAATGTATGTATATTTGGGGTAGTGTTGAGAAAGTGATTTAATCAAATATTGGTACATATTTGAGCAAGCCTTTTGATAAGGTTTGGAGTAGTTTTTGAGTAGAGTGTTGAGATGGATTTAGAGTAGAATAGAGTAAAGGGAATAGAGTTATGATGCAGGAGCATCTAGTTGCAGCAAAGCAATATTGCATCAACAATATATATATATATATTCTAGGTGTTTTGCCTTTGTGTTTGTTAGCCAACAGTTGGGTGGGAAAGCAAAATTTAAAATTTTGCATGGGCGAGAAAGTTAAATTTAATTATTATATTTTGAGTATGAACAAACACAAATAAAACCATCCAAGGAGACACATCACAATAGAAAATAATTATTTTAATAATTCCAGCCAAAGAGCATAAATTACAATGCTAGACTTGTTGAGGATGAAAAAACACGAACAAAACCATCCAAGGAGTTAAATCACAATAGAAAATAATTATTTTATTAATGCTAGCCAAAGGGGTAAAAATTATAATGTCATATCGTACAATTTTAGAGCCCAATAAAAGACCCTTTTCTAGATCCAAAATCCCTTTTTAAATCCCATTTCCCCCCCTTTTAAATGATTTTTAAGTTTCCCACCCATGTAAAAAAAAAAAAATTAACTTTCCCACCCATGCAAAATTTTAAATTCTACTTTCCCATCCAACTGGTGGATGACAAACACAAAGGCAAAACACTTAGAAAAATATATATTTGTTTTGGTGCATGATTTCTCTGTTGCCACTAGATGCTCCTACATCAGACACCTAGGGTAAGTTTGAGAAGTGACCTCACTTCATTTCTATTGGGGGAAAACCAAGGTGGTCAATCTCAGACTTGGATAGCCAAGTTGAATCTTCTATAGACCTTCCCTTCTATTTCACTAGATATTATTCATACTACCTATTTCTTGTACTTCTATTGATGCGGATATCTAGGATTTACTCTATCTCTTCTATCACTGGAGTCAATTCTAGAGCACTCCACAACTCAGCAATTTGTTCCTTAGAACTGTCACCTTCATGATACTCTACCAAATCAGAAATATTGAACACGGGTGATATGTTCAATCCACTTAGCAACTCCACCTCATATGCATTTGCTAAATCTCTTTTATGTATGATCCTTCATGGTCCAAACTTCTTCATTTTTAGCTTCTTATTTTTTTTCTCCTTTATCATGTGCATCATGACTTTATCACCAACCTAGAACTCCTTAAAAATCCTTTTCTGATCAGCCATTATCTTTTACTAAGTGTTCATATTATTGATGTGTTGTTTTACTTCTTCATGTAAATCTTGTAGGTGCTCTGCAAAGTTCTCAACTTCAGGACTATTCTTTTCTCCCCTGTCCAACTTCCTCAAATCAGAAGCATTTATTGGACTACTCCCATATACAGTATGGAATGGTGATTTACCATTATTCTTGTTGACAAAAATGTTATAGGCAAATTCTACCTATGGTAAAATTGTATCCCATACCTTGGGCTTATCTCCTACCAGGCATATTAGTAGGTTACCCAAACTCCTGTTCACCACTTCTGTCTATCCATCACTATGTGGATGGTATGCATAACTAAAATTCAAATTTATCTTCATTTTCTTCCACAAGGTATTCCAAAATACCCAATAAGCTTTGTGTCTCTATCAAAGACTATACTCTTTGGTAGATCATGAAGTTATACCATTTCTTGAAAAATAGTCTAGCAACATGAACTGCATCACTAGTTTTTTGGTAGGGAATAAAATATGCCATCTTTGAAAACCTATCAACTACCACAAATATGGATTCATTTCCCCTTTCTGTCCTTGGCAGACCAAGAACAAAGTCCATGCTAATGTCCTCCCAAGGTCTCTTTGGTATAGGCAATGGCTGATATAACTCGGTGTTCTACCCCACACCCTTGGCCATATGGCATATTCTACAAATTTATACAATATTGTTCACATCTTGCAGTAACTATGGCCAATAGTAGTTTTCACTCACCAAGTAAATGGTCTTGTCTCTACCAAAATATCCAACCAATCCTTCACTATGCTTCTCTTTGACCAGATTCTCCCTCATTGAACTCCTACGAATGCACAACTAGTTACCCTTAAAAACCATTCCATATTGGATCATAAAATCCAACCACTTAGTCCTATATAGAGTAACTGATGTTGTACAAGCTCTCTAATATTTAGCAAAATATGTATCTTCAGGGTACAAACTCATAAGTTCTTCAAACCCCACAACTTCCACTCTTATTTCTATCATCAAACTTTACCTTCTACTTAAGGAAACTACAACTCTTTTAGACATCCAGCTCCTATGCTTTTGTACAAAGGTATAGCTCTATAAAAACTCAACCCATTTTAAGTGCCTCTGATTTAATTTCCCTTGACTACTAATATATTGTAAAGCCTGATGATCAGTATACAAAACAAAATCCTTTGGCAAAAAATAGTGTCTCCAGTTCTTTAGAGCCTGAACTATAGCATAAAAATCTTGATCATAGACATAATATTTATTCCTGACATCATTAATATTTTCACTAAAGTAGGCAACAGGCTTACCTTCCTGACTCAATAAAGCTCCTATGGTGCTACCACTAGCATCATAATCTACCTAAAACATCTTATTAAAATCTAGAAGTGCCAACATAGGTTGCTCAATGACCTTCTTCTTCAATAACTCAAAGCTCTTATCAACTCCTAAGGTCCACATAAAGTCTTTCTTATCCCCTCTTATTGTTTCAGTTAGGGGTGCACAAATACTACTAAAATTTCTAATAAACTTTATGTAAAAACTTTCTATACCATAAAATGATCTTACCTTAGTTATGCTCCTTGGGGTAGGCCAGTCATTGATAGTCCTTACATTCTCTGGATCCATCTTCACAACTTCAGTTGAGATGATAAATCCCAAGTACACCAACTCCTTCACAAAACTATACTTATTCAAATTTATCAGTATATGTTCCTCCCTTAGCTTCTCCAGAACTCTTTTGATGTGCCTCAGATGTTCCCCCAAGGTCTTTCTAAAAATAATAATGTAATACAAATAGAAAATGACAAACTTTCCCATAAACTACTTCAATACTTCATTCATAAGCATCATGAATGTGCAAGGTGCATTGGTTAGTCCAAATGGCATGATCAACCACTCATATAAACCCTCTTTGGTCTTGAAAGTTGTTTTCCACTCATATCCTTATCTGAAGTGGATCTTATGATACCCACTCTTTATATCAATGTTTGTAAAATACTTAGACCCAATCAAATAGTCCATTATGCCATCCATCCTTGGAAATGGAAACCTATACTTAATGGTGATATTGTTAATATATTTGGAATCTGTGCACATCCTCCACTCTCCATACTTCTTTGGTGTTATTATTGTAGGCACTACACATGGAGTTAGGATTTACCTAATCATTCCCTTTGTCAGTAGCTCCTGAACTTGCCTATTTAGTTCCTCATTCTCCATAGGAGTCATCATATGGGAATCCTTGCTTGGAAAACTAGCTCCTAGTATCAAATCAATATGACGGCTAATATTTCTCATGGGTGGCAAACCCTCTGGCACATTATTAGATATAATATTTGAGAAGTATTCCAATAGACCTGAGACTTCTACAATGATATCTTTGCTTGGTTCTTACCTAAGTCTAGTAATTAATGCATAGCACATATGCTTATGCTTCAAATCATATAGAAATTTCCTACCATCAACCATAAAAATTATGGCACTGTTAGATACCTTTTCATCCATATCCTTCAATGGCTTTAGTTTATGGTGCACTCCTTCCTTTTTTAGGGAGTAAGCGTTGGTATGTCCATCATGGACTGCATGACGATCAAATTGCCATGGTCTTCCTAACAGTATATGTCAAGCATCCCTAGGTAGGATATCACACAACATGGCTCAACCTTAGCCATATCATCATTAACATGGATCAACCTTAGTCATTTTATCATTAATATGGCTTAACCTTAGCCATATCATCATTAATATGGTTTAACCAATAGCCATTTCATCATTAACATGGCTCAACCTAAGCCATATCATCATTAACATGGCTCAACCTTAGCCATATAATCATTAATATGGCTCAACCTTACCCATTTCATGATTAATATGGCTTAACCTTATCCATTTCATAATTAATATGGTTTACCCTTAGCCATCTCATCATTAACATGGCTCAACATTAGAAATTTCATCATTAAAATGGCTTAACCAATAGCCATTTCATCATTAAATAGAATTTGTAGACCTGCATACATGAAAATAGATAAAAGGATTAATAACACATGTGAGGGCTCCACAATGTGAGACCCTCAGATATCAATAAACCCTAGCTAAAAATGGATCAAAAGGTATGCTAAATCTACATATTATGTAATATAATAAGACAAATAAAGATATACCTTGCTTGTGATGATACCTTGTTTTGTTTTTATAGTTTTTACAGTAGATGGCATGATGTAGCATACTCTAATTCATGCTTTAGGGGTTGCAACAGGCTTGGATGCACACTTGGTAGAATTTGGTGTGAGCTTCATAGGCTCTAGAGTGAGCCTGGAATACAATAGGCACTAGGGGGTTCCTGGTAAGCTCTGTAGCAAGCTTGGGAAACTTGGGATGGTGCCTATGGGTGAGGGTGAAATTTGTAGAAGTAGATCGTGACGATGGGAAGGAGGTGGTGGATGGGAAATGATGGAGGCAATGGGATATGGAGTGAGAATGGATGTAGGGGACGACTAGAACAGTATAAGTCCTATTGGCTAGCTAGGGATTTGTATTTTCAAGACTCTATCACTTTATACTTTTCTAGGGCTTCACCAATGACTTCTTTAAGATACAAATTATAATCTTAGGGTTCCAATTCTAGGGTTTGGGCATTTGCAAGTTCCCTTATTTATAATCCAAACTAGGGTTTTCTTAGTGTTTTAGCCTTACCCTTTTAATCGTGTGTCTAATATTAAAGTAGATCCTAAGGTTGAGATTACTTTTTAAATGTGTCATGGATTAATGAAGATGGACGGTGGAGATTAGATTGAATCAGATGACTGTGGTTAATTGGGTTTATAAATACATATTTTATAATAAATATATTATAATATAATATAATATATTATATTAAATATAAAATAATATTAAAAAAATCCCAATTGGGCCAGGAAATGGTGAGAAATGGCTAAAGTGGGCCTTTTGAAGGTAGGAAAGGGCTAAAGTGGACCTATTGAAGGTAGGAAAGGTGCATGGTGGACAAGTGCATGGTGAGATGCTTAGGATGGAGGATTAATGGTTGTAATTTGGTGTCTACACATCCATAGGTAGGATATCACACAAGACCTCATCCTGGTATCTCCCAATATTAAACTTGACTAAGAATTTTTCACTGACCAATGCCCTATGGTCCTTTTACAACCACACAATCCACTATGAATGTAGGTATCTCCTCTCTAGTTGTAACTTAGTAACCGTTTCTTGAGATACCAAGTTATTATTACTGCCATTATCTATAATAACACTACAGACCATACCTAAACATTTGCACCTTGTGTAGAATAGGCTCTTCCTCTAGTTTGGTTCATTCTCATTAAACAAGGTTATCCTTATGACCATAACTTCTCCTATCTCTACCTTCTCAAAGTGCTCTAATTTAGATCCTTCATTTGTAATAGTAGCTCTGGCATTACCCACTAGCCTCTATTTATCTTCTCTTGGTGTTGTGGAAACTCATATGCTTGATGTCCTTCTTCTCCATAGTTGAAGTAGGTTCCATGAAACCCTCTTCCTCTATTTCCTTGGCCAGATCTACCTTTCCCTCTTGGGTAGTTGCTATTCTAACCACAAGATCTGTAAGCATTATCTTCCTTCTGGTCCTTACTGTTGCTAGATTATTCTTTCTTATCACCTTGTCCTCCATCTATTCTTCCACCAATTATTTCTCCATGATCTCTTCCTTTCTTCTTACCCTAAAATATTATGTTCAGATTCTCTTCAACTTTTAGAGCAAACTAGTAAGCATCCTCAATGGTGCTCATCCTAACTAGACTCAACTCTTCTTGAATATTGGTTCTCAACCCATTGATGTAACAGGCTACCTTCTCCTTGTTAGCCTCAGAATGACCAGTTTGGATCAAGATCTTGTAGAACTCCTTGGTGTATTCTTTGGTAGACTTTCTTGACTATCTCAATATTTGCATATTCTTCAATAAATCCAAATCATAATCTATAAGAATACATTGTCTCTTCATCTTTTCCACAATTCATTCCCATCTGGTGATTCTCTCTTTTTCCCTTCTATTTTTGTCAATATGTACTCCTTTACACCAAATTCTAGCATGAACCTTCAGTTTGGTCTTAGAAAAATTAACCCAGTCAGGATATTCCACCTCTTCATACTCAAAATATTCTTCCAAGTCATTGATCTAGTCAATCAAATCCTTTGGATTAATATTTCTTGAGTATGTGGAAACCTCCATATTCAATATTTCCCAATCTCGGTTATGGCTCTGTACAACATTCCTTGGGCAGGATATACTACCTCTTCTTCTTCCTCAAACTGGTCTTCCTCTTCTTTGGATTCATCTTCGCTCTTTTCATTTCTTCTTGGGTCAAACCTTCTACGCAACTCTTCTTGTAATGCTTGGAATTGTCTCTACAAAGCTTGGAAATCCTCTACTAGCACTATGACATTACTAGAAATACCTTAGTTCCTTCATGGGGGCATATTGCTTTGGATTATCCAAACCCAAACCATATATCTAGGTGTAAACTGCCTCACATTCAGTGATCTGCTTACACACTCAAGAACTCCCACTCTGATACCACTTGATGAGGATGAAAAAACATGAAAAAAACCATCCAAGGAGCCAAATCACAATAGAAAATAATTATTTTAATAATGTCATCCAAAGGGTGTAATTCAGTGCCATACTTGTTGAGGATGAAAAAACATCAACAAAACCATCCAAGGAGTTAAATAACAATAGAAAATAATTATTTTATTAATGCCAGCCAAAGGGGCAGAAATTACAATGCCAAATTATACAATCTTGGAGCCCAATCGAAGACCCTTTTTCTAGATCCAAAATCCCTTTTTAAATCCTATTTCCCCCATTTTACATGATTTTTAATTTTCCCACCCGTGAAAAAAAAATCAAATTTAACTTTCCCTCGTGTGCAAAATTTTAAATTCTACTTTCCTGCCCAACTGGCGACCGACAAACACAAAGGAAAAAAATTTAGAAAAATATATTTTTTTATTGATGCAAGATTGCTCTACTGCCACTAGATGATCCTGCATCAAGTTCTCCTATGGAGAGAGATCCACAAACTAGAGTAGAGGGGATAGAGTTCTCCTATGGAGAGAGATCCACAAACTAGAGCAGAGGGGATAGAGTTCTCCTATGGAGAGAGATCCATGAACCAGAGTAGAGGAGATAGAGTTCTCCTATGGATAGAGATCCATGAACCAGAGTAGAGGAGATAGAGTTCTCCTATGGATTGAGATCCATGAACCAGAGCAAAGGGGATAGAGTTCTCCTATGGATAGAGATCCATGAACTTGAGCATAGGGGATTGAGTTCTCCTTTGGATAGAGGTCCATAAACATTGTAATAGGGATTTGGTTCCCAAGAGATTTTTTGAGAAAATTTAGAAGAAATATTTTCTTCATGGATGTAGCCCACATTGGGTGAACCACGTTAAATCTATGTCTCTCATGTGTGTGATGATTTATGCATTATTTATTTTACTGCATTGATATTATTGTTGTTATCATTTGGAAAGAAAAGTAAAAGTTGATCTTATACTATTCACCCCCTCTTAGTATAAGCTTGTGTTCTTCAATTGGTATCAAAGTAGGTTCCTTCAAAAAAGTCTAACAACTTGAAGGAAGATATTACAGGAACACATATGGCATCTCAGAATGGATCTTCAAAAAATAAGGCTCCATTGTTTGATGGGAATAATTATGCTTTCTAGAGTATGAGGATGAAGACTTACTTGATGGCACAAGGATATGAAACATGGCAATCTGTTGAGGATGGGTTCACACCTACAACTACTCCTCCCACAGATAAGGATGGTAAGCAATTACATGTGAATAATACCAAGGCTATGAATGGAATCTTAAGTGGATTACGTGAATCAAAATTTGTGAAAGTTATGCAATGCAAATCAGCAAAAGAGATATGGGATAAATTGAAGCAAACATATGAAGGAGATAGCAAGGTCAAGTTGGCAAAACTGCAAACTCATAGGAGGAGGTTTGAAGAGTTGAATATGGAAGATGGGGAAGATATTGCTAAATACTTACTTTATATTGATGAAGTTGTTAATACCATGCATGGACTTGGATTCAAAATTGAGGACTCTAGTGTTGCTCAGAAAGTATTAAGATCACTTCTTATAAGGTATGATGCAAAGGTTTCAACTATAGAAGAGATGAAGGATCTCGATAAATTGACTATGGATGAGTTACATGGAATTCTCATAGCTTATGAGATGAGAACAGAAAAATATCACAATTCCAAGAGAGAGGCAACTTTCAAAGCTTCAAAGAAGACAAAAGATAAGAAACTAGAATCAAGTGATGAGTCAAGCAGTAATGAAGAAGCTAACTATGTGAGAAGAAATAAGAAGGACTCAAGAAAACACAAAGATATAAATACTAAAATATTTTAATTATGGTGACTTTGGTCACTATGCATCTAATTATCCACAAGATGGAAGTAGTAGTAGTGAAGAGAAATAGGATTATAAGAAAAAGGAAGAAAGAAAATTTAGGCATGAAAAGAAAAATAGGTATGGTCAAGGCAAGCATGAAAATAAGTTCTTTCAAAGGCACAAGAAGAGTTTCTATGTTAAAAGAGCAAGCAATGCTTCAAATGACAGTGATGAAAGACTCTCAGATAGTGAAGAAGAAGAGATTCTATTTTTGGCAATAGAAGAGGAAGAAAACACTCCTATTGAAGACCAAGTAGAAGATGCTCCTATAATTGAAGACCTAGAGAAAGGTTCAGAAAAATAAGAAGGCACAATTGATCTAGAAGAAGAACTTATTATTGCTCTCAGAGAGTTGAAAAGAGTTAGAAAGCAGAATTCAAGACTGAAGGCTCAAGTTCAAGAACATGAGGAAATAAAAGAAAAGCTTCTACAAGATCTCAAAAACTCAAAAGCTAAGGCAAGGAGATTTAAAGAAGTCATGGTTGAAAAGTTAGAGGTAAAAGAGTTAGAATGTGAAAGATTAGAACATGAAGTGGTTTCTCTTAGGATGGAAGTGAAATATTCTAAGGATAAGTTGCACAGGTTTGGGAAAAGTTCAAAATCTTTGGATAACATTATCAATGCACAAATATCTTCATTTATCAAAATAGGACTTGGTTTTGAAGAAGGTCAAGAGGTACAGAAAGAGGAGTCAAGCTCAGAAGAAAAGGAAGTTTTAGAGGAAGATATTGAAGAAGAACCTAAGACCTATGTTGATAAGTTGAAGAATGGAAGCTTCACTAAGAAAGAAAACAATGCACAAACAAGAAACAGGGACCATCACAGAGAAGGCAAAGAAAGGACTAAGAGACCAGATGTTTCAAAACAAGATGAATATTTCTTCCAAGGGCATTGTTTTTCATGTAATCATTTTGGTCACAAAGCTATGCATTGTAGGGTTCATGGAAAGAAGGAGTATGGCTTCACTAAGAGGAACTTCAACTCATTCAAATATGGATATTTCTTTCAAGGTTATTGCTACTCATGTAATCACTTTGGTCATAAAGCGATCCACTGTAGGGTTCATGATAGAAATGATTATGGCTTCACCAAGAGGAACTTCAAGTCATTTGCACCTTCCAAGAACTACAACATCAGATGTTACAATTGCAATAATCTTGGGCATAAGGCCAAGTGGTGTAGAATAGAGTTTTTGGAGCTTCCAGAGTCAAGCAAGAATAGGGACACTCAAAAGGATCAAAAGGGTATGATTACAAAGGTGTTGAAAAAGAAGGTTGAAAAGGAAAAAGAGCATTGTATGTTGGGAGTAGATTTACTCCCACCCCAAAAATTAATCACCTCAAGCAGAGGAGGTGGTGAGGGGGCTGAGCTAAGAGTCTTATTTTTAGCCCCAAAGGAGTCCCTTTGCCATTGATGTCAAAGGGGAGAGTTTTAGTAAGGGGAGAGAAATTAGTAAGGGGGAGCAGCTTCTCAGGGGGAGCATTTTTGGAATCTAGTGGTAGCAAAAGGAAGTATTTTAGAAGGGTTGCCATCAATGACAAAGGGGGATATTTTTGGAAATATTAAGTATTTTGAGTTGTCATTGATGTCAAAGGATTGATGTCAATAGGTTGATGTCAAAGAAAGATTGGTATGGCAGAAATATTCTTCAAGGTTGAAATATTAAAGTGCAAGGTAAAATCTTCAAAGGATGCATGAGGTAGTGAAAAAGGTGCAAAAGTTGTCAAGGCTTCAATATTGCAAGAAAAGGACAAGACCCTACCTTCCTTCAAAAAGATTTAAATTTCAGAATTGGAGGCAAAAGTTCAAAAGTTTAAAAGTTATTATTATAATATTTTTTAAATATTATAATATAACTTAGGTTAAGGTTTTAATAAAAAGGGTGCCATTCAAAATTAATTTATCTCCACCATCGATGTTTGAGAAATTATAAAATTGCATATTTATTGAGGACTAACTCATTGGAGCTAAGGTTGTCATGCATAAAATCATCGAGCGCATCGAGTACGTCCAAAATTCGCAAGGGAGAGGAAGAAGACAGCATGCACATGCTTTTCGAGGTAGAAGCGAAGGGTCAAATAGAAGGGTGCACCTTCATTGTTCCAAGCTGGCAAGCTAGTGCAATTAGTCGGTTGAGAAGCACTAAGGCACTAGCAGAGAGGAGGTCAGGTGGTCGATTCGTGGTGGCTCTAGTTTTTGTTTACATTTTGGTAAAGGACAAAGAGCACAGAAGCAATAAAGTAGATATCATGGACTTACATTTTGTGTGGGTGGCTAGCTCACGTGGTGGCTTAGCCGAAGCTAAGGCGCTGGCAGAGAGGAGGTCAGGGGGTCGATTCATGGTGGCTGCATTTTTGGTAAGGGCACATTTTTTAATTAATCTCCTATGGTATGCACTACTTAGGGAGTCATAAGGTTGGTTTAATTAAAATTTATTTTGCCTTAGGGAGTCATAAGGATATGCTAAGAAATTGAATATCTTGCATTTTGGGATTTTCAAGGGTGTGTTAAAGGATGTGTTATTTTGCCAACTAGGAGTTATAAGGGTATGTTTTAAAGTCTTTTTGCTTGAAAAATATAAGTGATAAGGGTGCTTTTAAAAGAGTATTGTCTTGCAAAAATTATAAAAAGGAAATATAAAGGAATTAATTTTTGCATGTGAGAACTAGGAGTTATAAGGTGTTTTGTGGTCTAAATATTATGTGTATTTTTGCATGGTGAAAGAAAGTTTGAAGAGCTTTGTTCATTGTTTAGAAAAGCCTTGTTTTGGGAAATTAAAAGGAGTTGTAAAGCAATATCTTTGTGCACATATTTTTGAGAAGAAAGTTCATGTGGATGATTTGAGAAAAGTGCTTTGCTATCTAACCCTTGAAGTGGCACTAGAAAGATAAGTTGTTTGTGAGACAGGTATTTGAGGGCACATCTTCATCAAGATTTTTGAGGTATGGTGGTTTAACTCTTTCTCTAGGAGGTTGTGCTTTGAGGAAGTAATTTTAAAGTGGAGATAAAAGGGTTGATTAGTGTACATTGTTGGAAATATTTGAGTTAGGGTTTGAGACCTACTTGTGCTTCATTGTTGAATGAGATTGGAAACATTTGAACTAGGGTTTGTGAACAAGTTATGCATCTTTGATTAGTGAAATTGGAATCACTTGTGCTAAGGTTGAAGAAGAAGTTTGTGCATATTTGTGAAGCATTTTGGGCATTGGTTTGAGTGACATTGAATGTGAGTGGGCAAGTATTAGAGACCAGTTTTGTGAAGCAAATTTATGCACTAGCCTTAATTGATTTGAAAAGAAATTTGCAAGAAGTAGAGATCTGATTTGTTGAATGTGAGACATGTGAAAGTGACAGACTTAATGAATGTGAAAAGAACATATTGAGCATTTGCATTGCATATTACTCCTTATATGTTCTTGAAAGAATTATGGGTAGAATATGTCTGAATTGCCTAGTTGAAGAAAGCATTTCTGAAAGAGATCCAAGCATTATTTTGAACATCATTTGTGTGCAAGATTTGGGATTGGTTGAGCATATTCTATGAGCTATTTTGAGCATGTGTTAGAACATATTTGAGCATGTACTTTGAGCATGTGTTAGAGCAGATTTGAGCATGTATTAGAGAATATTTGTGCATGTGTTTGAGCAGTCTTGAGCAGAGTTGAGAACAAAGTGGTTAGTTATTTTGAGTAAGCCTTGTGAGAAGGCTTAAGGTAGTTTTGGGTAGATTGTATGAGCAGGTTTGATTGTTGATGTGAGTAAGCCTTGTGAGAAGGCTTAAGGTAGTTTTGGGTAGATTGTATGAGTAGGTTTGAGATATGTGTGCAAATTTGGTACAGAGTTGAGAATAAATTTGTGCATGTAATATGTGCAGATTTGGGACAAATTTGAGATAGATTTGTGCATGTAATATGTGTAAATTTGGGATAGAGTTGAGAGTAGATTTATGAGAAGACTTGGAGCAGGTTTTGGATAGATTTGTGAGAAGACTTGAAGTAGATTTGGATAGATTGTGTGAGCAGGTTTTGAGATAGATTTGTGCATGTAATGTGTGTAGATTTGGGGTAGTGTTGAGCAAGTGATTTGAGAAGATCTTGGTATAGATTTGAGCAAGCCTTTTGTGAAGGCTTGGAGTAGTTTTTGAGTAGAGTGTTGAGCTAGCTTTGGAGTAGACCAGAGCAAAGGGAATAGAGTTATCCTATGGAGAGAGATCCACAAACTAGAGTAGAGGGGATAGATTTCTCCTATGGAGAGAGATCCACAAACCAAAGTAGAGGGGATAGAGTTCTCCTATGGAGAGAGATCCATAAACCAGAGCAAAGGGGATAGAGTTCTCCTATGGAGAGAGATCCACGAACCAGAGTAGAGGAGATAGAGTTCTCCTATGGATAGAGATCCATGAACCAGAGTAGAGGAGATAGAGTTCTCCTGTGGATTGAGATCCATGAACCAGAGCAAAGGGGATAGAGTTCTCCTATGGATAGAGATCCACAAACTTGAGCATAGGGGATTGAGTTCTCCTTTGGATAGAGGTCCATAAACATTGTAATAGGGATTTGGTTCCCAAGAGATTTGTTGAGAAAATTTAGAAGAAATATTTTCTCCATGGACGTAGCCCACATTGGGTGAACCATGTTAAATCTGTGTCTCTCATGTGTGTGATGATTTGTGCATTGTTTATTTTACTGCATTGATATTATTGTTGTTATCATTTGGAAAGAAAAGTAAAATTTGGTCTTATACTATTCACCTCCCCTCTCAGTATAAGCTTGTGTTCTTCAAGCTCTAAAAAGGTTATATTAAATCAAATTCACATTCTATAAACTATGGAGACATAAGTTAGACTACTTCAAACATTTAATTCAGAGTATTCAAGGGACTTATATCAAATCCATATTTACAATTCTAAGGAATAACAAGAAACACTATCTCAAAACCTATCAAGAAGGAATGTAGATGAAATAATAATAAATTCTTTATTAATAAAGAATTATTTCGTGAAATGGAATTATAATCTCAAAACATGATATATACCCTTGAAGAATATGAGAATCTATCAACTAGTGATAAGGAGAGATTCTCATTATTTATTAAATAAGTAAAATAAGACAACTTTGAATAATTAATTGGTTATCTTCATGAAAACCTCTTTAAAGCATGGTGGAATGCACAAGAGATGGTTATATTCACATCCGAGGATACAAACCAATATTATTGTGATGATAGACTAACTCCTCATGAAGCAAAAATTCCATTGGTATCAATGTAGAATCATAGGATAAAGAGGAAAATGAAGAAAATATATGCTAAAAGAGATATTAGAAAAGAATACTTGAATAGCAAATAAATAATAAATACTAAAGAACCCTCAACTATAGCTCTCTTTGTATCATATGAATACACTAACTACTTGTTTGACTATATTATAGTAAGCAATCAAGTAGAAAACAAGTTTTATTTTTGAATCTAGTAAATAAGAAGAAGAAGAATAAACAATTCAATAAGGCATATAGTGTAATGTGAATATAGAGGATCAAATCAAGCAGAATATCATTTGTATAAGAAGATCCATATTGAAGATTGAAATATTTAATGCCAAAATAATAAAATACAAAGGGGTGTTAGAGTTAGAGCATTTTACATAATTTGGGTCATGTAAATGAACCACCTTTGGTCCATAGTTAGAGTAGGATATTACTTTAAGGGGAAGTTAACTAGTTACTTAAATCAATGTAATAAATGCACAAGTTTCAATGTGCAAGTTGTAATGTGCAAGGCATCCCCTTGTACATCTAGGTAGAGTGTTGGCCAAGGAATCTATCTCCCTATATAAAGTATTCATAGAGAAATATTATATATCAAATGCATTGTAGTAGAGAGTAGTAGATAGTAGTAGAACTCTTGTATGGAGTACAATATAGCTCTTTATATTGTATTAATGGAGTGAAAATTACCTCCATATTGCATTGTCTTTTGGTCATTTATATTTATAAAAAAATAGAAAACCAATAAAACCAAAGTACATATCATGTTTTTGTTTTTTACCAATTTTTCCTTATTATTAAAAAATTAGAAAACCAATAAAACAAAAAATATACAATCATTTTCATCCATAGAATTTGAGTAGGTTAGAAACCCTATGCTTGGGGTTTTAAAACATCATGAAGGAGTTATAATTTTTGGATAGCTTGATAGCCCACAAAGAATCTAGTGAAGTGATGGGTGATTAGACTCCAATAACCAAGTATTAGACAACACTCATGCATATATTTTATCTCCCATGTATTTTTAGGTATATTGGGAGGCCATCTAGGATTAAACAAAATATTATCCCTAGGAAGCTTTTATGCCTTGTATTATCCATAGTATACCAAATACAACATCCGAGAAGATTACCATATTGTACTATTAGAGAGGTAGAAAGTATGATCAAGGGTATGCATTGAATCCTCTTTGGATAATGGCCTAAATATTGATCTGAGCACTATTGTTCATCATTGCAATATAATAGAGCCTATAATTATTACATACACATTTACCTAGTGTACCTTGGTTTTGTTTAAACTTACAAATAAATTTTCTTCCTCCAAGTCTTTCTATTTTTTTTAACCTGCAACAAAAAATTTAAACATGTTACCATATCCTTCATAGAAGTTGAGGATACAAAGAATACATCCCCATTCCAAAGTTCCTACATGCAAAACAAATAATTTAAAATCACAAAAGAGTATACTAGGTAGACAAAAAACTATAGAGACTAAAACAAGGGCAACATGGGGATCAAAGTCAATTACAGTTAAGAAATTTTGTCAATAACAATCATTATAGGGTTGTTAGGATGTCAGTGTCATAATAGTTACCTATGATAGTCAAAACAATTACTTGAATAGTTAGAATAGTTACCTATGATAGTTAAAATGAAAATGGATAGAGAATAATTGTGATAGAGTCAAAATTGGGAAGAGGACATAATAGTGTCAATGATTAGTTAATAGTTAGAGTACTCAGAAAAAATTGTTAAAAAAGGTTGTGCCACACAAAACTCAAATTTTGAACCAAAACCTTAGAGAAAAAATCAACCACACTAGTAGGCTCATCAAAACAACAATATAAAAAAAAAAATTGTGATGCCCAAAATTAGTGTTGTGGTAAATAGCACATTAAGTTTATTTTTTTGAACTGATAATTTTTATATACCACACCCAAACCATTTTTTTTACCCTTACTAAAAATAGTAACTCTTAAAACCTTCAATTATGGTTGGGGATAATCGACAACAAGAATTAATTAGGGAAACTCAATCCAAAGTGGATGCTATGGGTAATAAACTATGGGATATAGTTAATAAAAAACTAAAGGTGATACAATCATAACTCCAAACTTTTAGGAAACTATAAGGGGCATCTCCCTTTCACAAAAAGAAATGAGTTTTTAATTGGATAGACAATTGTCTACGAGTTCCACAAATCAATGTGACTAAGAAGAAATTGGTATAGGCAACTACCAATGAATTATACCAATTCATAATGAAATGATATTACAAAAATTAAACTTTCTCATGTTTGATGGAAAAGATCTTGAGGGGTGGATTTGTAAGCCAAAACAATATTTTACTCTTTATAATTTGGATCATTTCCTATGGTTGACCATTGCTTATTTTAATTTTGAATTAGATGCACTCCATTGGTTTTATGGCTTAGAAAGGCCACACCTGAGATTTTATAGTTTGAATCTAGGCAACGCCTACTCAATCACTTTGGTCCTAGCAATTTTCAATATTTTATAGTAGCCCTTTTCTAACTCAAACAAACCTCGACCATTTGTGAATACCATGATCAATTTGAAAAACTTACCAATCAAATAAATAGTCTAAGTGCTAACTCTTTCTAAATTTGTTATGTGCGTGGACTTAAGGATGACATTAAAGCTGAGATCAAATTGTTGAGACCTATATCACTACCATAGGCTATACAATTGGAAAAATTGGAAATATTAATATTCAAACCTCTTGATAAAACTTCTAAATTTCCTCCATGTAAGCTATATTTTTTAGCCAGGCCAATACCAAGTCCTACTACTAAATCTGCACCCAAAAAAATATTGAGTCATGAGGAGATGGAGAATAGAAAGGCACAAGAATTATGTTACAATTGTTACGAAAATACTCTAGAGGGCACAAATGTGTTCAAAATATATTGTAATTTCTTTCTATGGATGAAGTTACCACTATAAAATCTTTTGATGATGAGGAGGGTCCTCAAGAAATAGAACCCAAGACTAGGTGATTGATCAAGAGGAAACCCAACCAAAAGTTTTTGTACATGCTCTAGTAGGAGTATCCACTCCCAAAACCATGAAGGTGATTGGTCATTTCAAGGGACAAAGGGTCATCATTTTATTGACTTTGGCAATACACATAATTTTATTGATCCATATGTAGCCAAATAGGGAAACTGTCACATTACCACATGCAATGCCTTCGAATTCATCATTGCTAATGGTGGCACCCTACCATGTAAAGATAAATATCATAATGTTAAATTAAAAATTTAGGATTATAATCTCAAGTTTGACATGTTTGCCTTATCCTTAGTTGGGTGTGATATGATTAAGGGAGTGAAACGGTTGAGAATGTTAGGGTCAGTCTTATGGGATTTTGTAGAATTATGGATGAAATTTAGTCATTATAAGAGGTAATATGCTTTTCATGGTAAAAATATAAGAGAAAATTAGTTTATTTCTTCTCATAAAATAGAGAAATTTGTAGATAAATATTCCCATGGCATGGTAGCTTAAATTTCTGGTATCACCCACAACAATTTTAGTGTATATTAAATAGGTATGTTAATGTCTTTGAGGAACCCAAGGGACATCATCCTTAGTGCTCACACGATAATGCAATACAACTTTTTTCTAGTATGCTAATGCTCAGAAACAAATTAAAAAAATTGTGCAGGAACTTTAAGCTTCTAGAATTATTCATTCTAGTGTTAGTTATTATTATTCACAAATGTTTCTAGTAAGAAGTATGGCACTTGGTACATGAGTGTGGATTACTAGGATCTTAAAAAAATTACTAGCAAGGATAATTTACCGATTCCTATCATTGATGAAATACTTAATGAGTTGGATGGGGCTTAGTATTTTTGTAAGTTGGATTTGCAGTTGTGCCATCACCAAATTTGCATTAAGAATGATGATATTTTCAAAATAAATTTTTGAACTTATGAAGCACATTATGAGTTTTTAGTTATACCTTTTGGTTTGACCAATGTACCTTCCACCTTTTAAAGTTTGATGAGTTATGTTTTTCATCCTCGTCTTCACAAATTCACTTTAGTATTTTTGATGATATATTTATTTATATTCACACATGGGAGGATCATATCTACCATTTAGATGAAACCCTCAAACTATTGACTGGCCATCAGCTTTATGCAATGTAATGGATATATTTCTTTTACCTGTAGGAGGTTGAATATTTGGGGCACATAGTCACTAGGGAGGGATTTTATATTGATCATATGAAAATCCAAAAGTTTCAATATTGGTCTAAACCTCATATGTTGAAGGGACTTTGTGGATTCTTGGGTATTACAAGATATTATAGGAAATTTGTGAAACATTATGGTAAGATAGCAGCTCCACTAAAAACCATGTTGGGGAAATATTCTTGTGTGGATTTATTTGGACAAGAAGGATTTTATGGTTTGAAGTGTGCTACCACCACCCCTATTTTGGCAATGCAATAATTTCTAAATCATTTTTCATTGAGAGTGATGCATCAGGCATGGGCATTGGAGCAACATGAGGGTTGACCATTGGCCTTCACTAGCAAGGCACTCTCCCCTAAAAATTTGGGTAAGTCCAATTATGAGAAGGAAATGCTTAGAATTTTATATGGGGTCATCCATTGGCTTGTATATCTCATTGGTCGATATTTTTCCATTTAAATTTATCATCAGAGTCAAATATTTTTTTAGAAAAAAGGGTGGCTACTATGGAATAACAAAAATGTATCTCCAAATTATTGGGTTATGACTATGACATCTATTTTAAGAAACATAAAGTGAACATTATGGTAGTTTTTTTGTCTCATATCCATGAAGATAAGGCCATGTTACATGCTATATCCACTCCTCTTTCATAATATATTCATCAAAATCATGAGAATCTGGACAAGAATTCCTCATTGCAAATTCTCATCCACACTCTACCAGAGGATCCTCATTCCCACCCTAGAAATGCTTTACATGTTCAAGATTTATGGTTTCATGACTATATTTTTATACCATATCAGTCTCAAATCAAGGATCTCCTTCAAGAAATGCATGATTCTCTTATAGCTAGTCATTCAGGTTTTCTCAAAATATATCTGAACCAAGCGTACATGTTTTTGGAGGGGAATGAAAAAGGACATCAAAATGGTCATGACTTAATGTGATAACTTCTAGTGCATGAAATGTGAAACTATGATCTCTGGGATACTTCAGCCTTATCCCATTTATAAGTAGGTTTGGATCGATATATCTATAAACTCATCAAAGGGATACCAAAATTAAAAAGCAAATAGGTTATTTTGGTGATAGTAGATTTTATTTTGAAGTATTCTCAATTATATTTCCTATTCCATCTGTATACTCCATTATTGGCCAAATATTCTTTGAATCCATCTTCTTTTACCTCCATGGGATACCTAAATCTATTGTCTTTAATCGAGATCCTACCTTCACTAGCCACTTATGATAGGAACTATTTGAGTTGTAGAGGTCACAAATCAAGATGAGTTTGGATTACCATCCTCAAATTGATGGTCAAACCAAAATTATCAATAAATGTTTGGAAATATGCCTTTTCTACTTCACTTCTAAACATCCGACTTATTGGGCTAAGTGGCTTCCTTTGATCGAATTGTGGTATAACACCACCTATCACTCTACCATGAAGGTGACTACATTTGAAGGAGTATATGGTCAAATTTCATCAACACCAACTTCTTACCTTCCAATAAACTCCAAGGTTTAGGTAGTGGATTCCACTTTTCACTAGTGTGACTTCATTTTTTGTCAAATCAAGCTCAACTTGGGCATGGCTTAGAACCATATGCAGCAACAAGTAGATCAAAAACATATTAAACATAGCTCTGTCATTGGTGATATAGTATTTCTTTGCTTATAACCATACAAATAATCATCTCTCCAATTGCATGGTTGTCCAAAACTTACTACCAAATACTATGGTTTAGGTATTGTAGAGGCTTGGGATCACAAGATACAAACTAGCCTTTTTGACTAGCTCTAAAATTCATCCAATATTCCATGTGGCATATCTCAAGAAGTTTATTTGCAATAAGGTGCAGGTGCAATCTCCACATCTCGAGTTGGACAATGAAGGGTCCATGATTCTTGAACCTGAATGCATTCCTGATCGAATATATTATATCCTTTTTTAGTGTATTATCATAGATGTATTTGTCTAGTGGTATGTCTTACAACCTAAATATGTGATATGTTAACCTCTTAAATAAATCCAATAATAGTCTATTCACCTTTATCTTTGAGAATAAAGCTTTTTGATAGGGAAGGGTATGTTAAGACCCCATCCTAACACCTTGATGTAATAGTCCTTATGGAACATGGGTAACACCCATGTTAATATTTTGTATGTTTTTTTTATAGTTTATATTAAGAAGCATCTAGCCAAATGGTTCCCTTATATGTAATCATTTTTTATGAATGTAAATGATTGTAGGTAGGATATTCTAGTCCAAGTGGCATTTTGCATGTAAGCCAACCTTAGGAGTTAGGTGTTAGAAGAATTCCTTAAAACTATAAGTGATAATATTGTATGCATATTTTTGCATAATTGAATGAAGTATTGAAGTAGCAAAAGGAGAATATTATGGGAACCTATATTGTTTATGTAGTTATATAGTGACAAACAATGCAACAATAACAACTTATGTTCAGGATGCAGTAATGTTATGGCATCAACGCCTAGGACATATGAGTGAAAAAGGTCTAAAATTTTTGCATGAACGAGGTATGCTTTCTAGGATTAAGTATTGTAATTTAGAATTATGTGAGCAATATATTTTTTAGTAAACAAAAGAGGGTTCAATTTACTGCAAGCTCTAGTAAGAATTCTAATTTTTTAAAACTTATACACTCGGATATATTTGGACCAATCCCCACTCATTCCTTAAATGGTGCTATCTATTTTATGACTTTTATAGATGATTATTATAGGAGAGTGTGGGTTTATTTTTTGAATAAGTTGGAAGCTTTGCAAAAATTTAAGGATTTCAAAACATGATTAGAGAAAATTTTGGGCAAGCCTATTTTATGTCTCAAGTCAGATAATGGGGGTGAATATTGCTCCAAGGAATTTGATAAATTTTGTATGTAGGAAGGTATTAAAAACTATAATACTATACCATATACTCCACAACAACAGGGTGTGGCAAAGCGGATGAATTGCACAATCATAAAACATGCAAGAAGCATGATCAATATAACCATGTTGGATAAAAATTTTTAGGTAGAGGTTGTTAATACAGTTGTTTATCTTATTAATAAGTCAAATACAATTGCATTGGATGGAAAAATTAAAGGGGAAGTTAAGTGTTGTAATATAGTTGACTACTCTCATTTGTGTGCCTTTGGTTGTGATGTTTTTTCCCATGTGCCTAAAGAATAAAAGGTCCAAACTTGACACAAATTCAAGAAAATGTATTTTTCTCATCTATGGAGATATAGTGAGGGGGTATAGATTATTATACTTCCCATAAGGTAATTATTAGTAAGAATATTATTTTTAATGAAAAATTCATTCAAAGGAAAGAGGTACAATAAACTCCTAATATTGTATCAATTGAAGTAGATATGAATGAAGATGAATATGAAAATCAACATGCTGAAGCTTTTGATCAACATGTATAACAACAAGTAGAACATCAAGTAGAACAACAAGTAAAGTAGCCACAATGGTAACAAGACCAAGAGCCACAATAAATAGATCATTGGGTTAGAAAATATACACATCCCCAAAAGTGTCCAAAAAAGTATTCTCTTGTTTATCAGTCCTCTTTTGCTTTGTTAACTCATGATGGTGAGCCTAGTTTATTTTAGAAAGCTATAGATATAGAGAATGCATAAAAGTGGAGGAAATCCATAGAGTAGAAAATAAAAATACTTCACAAGAATAAAACATGGAAATTTTTGGATCTCCCACCTAGAAGAAAGTTTGTTGGAAACAAGTGGGTTTACAATATAAAGAAGAACAACGATGGGTTTTTGAAATGCTATAAATATCGCTTGGTGGCAAAAGGTTATGCGCAAAATTCAAGTATAAAATTTAATAAAAAAAATCTCCAATTGTGAATATGACTACCCTTAGAGGTTAACTTGCAGTTGTAGCAGAACAGGATTTAGAAGTGGAGTAGCTTGATGTAAATACTACTTTCTTGCATGGTGATATTGAGGAAGAAATTTATGTGGATCATATTAAGGGCTATGAAGAAAGAGACAAAGAGAATTTGGTTTGGAAACTAAAGAAATATTTGTATGGGTTGAAACAAGTGCCAAGGATGTGGTACATAAAATTTGACACCTTCATGAAAATCTAAGGTTTCAGTAGGAGTGAAGTTGACCATTCTAGATACTATAAGAGGTTTGATGATGGTAGTTTTATTATTTTGTTTTTTATATTTATGATATGCTAGTTTTAGGCCCCAACATGAAGAAAATTATTGAACTTAAGGCTTAGTTGGCTAGGACATTTTAAATGAAGGATTTAGGAGTAGCAAACCAAAATTTAGGGATGAAGATACATAGGGACATAAAAGGAAGAAAGGTATGGTCAATTCAAAAGTCATATATAGAAAATAATCTACTGTACTTCAATATGTAGAATGCAAAACCAATTAGTACCCCACTTATTTCACACTTAAAATTATATTTTGAATAGTGTCCTAGAACAAAAGTAGAGAATACAAGCATGTCTCATGTGCCATATTCATTAGTAGTAGGAAGCCTCACGTACGCCATGGTGAGCACTAGACTGGATATTGCCCAAGCAATAGGAGTTGTCAGTAGGTACATGGCAAATTCTTGTAAGGAGCATTGGAATGCAATGAAGTGGATACTTAGATATTTAAGAGGTACTTCAAATATTGTTATTTACTATGGATTAGTTAATTTTCCAGTTATAGGTTTTTATGGATTCTGATTATGGTGGAAATAGAGATGGCATAAATTACACTATATGATATACTTTCACTCTTGTCGGTGGAGTTGTGAGTTAGAATTATAAATTGCAATCTATGGTGGCTTTATCAACCACTGAAGTAGAATATATTGTAGTGAGTTGGGCCAAAAAAGAGGAAATTTGGCTAGAGAAATTGGTGAGTGAATTCAATATAATGTAGGAGAAAATTATGTTGCATTATGATATCCAAAGTGCTCTTAAACTGGTGAAGAACTCAACATTCCATGATAACACAAAATATATTTATGTTAAGTACCATTTTATAAAAAATATGGTAGAAGAAGATAGGATCCTATTGCAAAAAATAGATATTGAAGTGAATATTGCAGATATGCTTACAAATCCAATCAAGACAAAGAAGTTTGAGTGGTGAAAAACTTCTTTGGTCTTGCTAAAAATGTGATAAGGGTAACATTAGGCAATTGGAACTAGACAAAAAAACATTGGTAAAAGAGTTCTTGTATACTGACTTCAAGTCGAAGAATTTTAGGATGTGAAGTCACTATACAAATATCTATTATTCTTCAATAAAATGTAGCTACAGATGTTTGCATATGACTAGCTACAGATGTCTATATGTAGACATCTAGATTTCAAATATCTAGACAGCAAACATCTATCTACAAACATCTAGACTACATATGTCAATCTATAGACATCTATTCTATAGACGTATAGACTACAAATATCTTGTCTATAGATATCTATCTATAGATATCTATTCTATAGACATATAGCTATAGATATTTTAACTATAGACATCTAGAATATAGATATCTAGCTACAAATATCTATAATATAAATATCTAGACTATAGATTTTTATCTATAGACATCTAGTCTGCAAATATTTAGACTACAAACATCTAGTATGTAGATGTCTAGTATGCAGATATCTAATATACATACATCTAGATATAAATGTCTATATTGTAGACATAAATTTTATAGACATCTATCTATAAACAACTATATGGGTAACCTGCTATATTTCTAGTTCTATATGGATAGTCACTATATGTGTAGCTTCAGATAAGTAACCTATCTAATGTCTAGCTCCAAATAGGTAGTCTATGTACGACACCATAAAATAATGCACCTAAGCTAATCATAACGTAATATCAAAGATAAATCAAGAGAACACATACTAATAATGAACTAACAAAAATACAAAGAATCCATTTTATTAATTCATGATAAAATACAGTTACATATATGTCCCTATTAGGGATACCAAACTTTGATACAATTAATATGAGTGATATGCAACCCCTAAATGGGGGTGGTGCACTTCAACTATCTCCTGGATTGACATGAATTGATTGAGATCTTATTATTGGTGCCTTCTTATCTAGTGTATGGAGGAAAGATCCTTGGATATGGTTTTTCCCTTCATAGATCCTATCACCTATGCACAAATAAGCCACAAAAACACATCAATAGCATATGAAACCTCTCATGATGAGGTTTTATTTCAAAAAATTTGCATGAAATGATATGAAAGTGTGATAAAAGCATAAATATGCAAATATAATCTAAAATGTATAAATAACTAGGAAATTACCATACAAATAAAATGAAAAAGGTAGATCTACTCTAATCTAAGCTAACAAAAATAGAAGTAATACTAAGAACTCAAGAAATGGTGATTCAAACCCTAACCATTATTGCTCAGGGTGGTTATACCTGTAGGTCACTATCAAAGATAGCGACCATGAACTGTGACTTATGCCTCACAAACTAGGGGTTGTGTCACTCAATTATTCAATTGAATTAATGTTCAAGGGTCACCATCATGTACAAATATGTATTAGCAGTAAAAATCATGGGGGTTTGCATCATATTGATGTGAATTTGTGTTATATGCTTCTCAGTCCTTCAAAAGCTCCATGGTTGGTCACAGACTCGACAATCTACAAATGGACAATACTTTGACTCTCCTCAAGGGTTATCAACTTGTTGATCACTTGGATAGGGCTTCACTACACAAATTTTGGATCCATACTTGTTCCTGGGAGGGTGCATATATAGGCCCCCCAAATTCCAAATGTTGTCTTCTTGGAGAAGTCAAGATCTAGATCTGCATTAAACTAGTTGTTGGGGGGAAAGGCCTAGTTCTAGACTTTCATGGGAGTGGTAGTTAGGAAGAATTCTAGGAGATTCACATACAAAACCACTTAAATACAATGCAATTTTATTTATTGTGCATGATTCAAGCCCGTATTTTAGTCTTATTGCTAGCTGATATCCACAACAATGGCTAGCTATAGTCACTCTAAGATTTAGTGGTTGGTGTTGGTGGTCACTTTGGTCAATAGGGGCTATTCTTGAATAGGAAAAAACTATCCCTAATGAGTGGTTAGAACCACTACTAGCTCTTTTAAAGGTCCAATATCAGTCATATGGTATGTAGAGATACCCATATGAGTATTATCCTAAACATAACACATTTTAGGTGTGTACAAATACCCCTTTTTGTGATGTGTTGCAGGAAACACAATGCTGAGCAAAAATAGACCACCTAAAGTCATATTGTAGGGTGTATTATGATCATTGATCTAATCAACATTAGATGTCACAATCATGATAAGGATGTGCATCTTTGAATCATTTATTCCAATAGGATGGAAGGCTTAATTTTACAAATATTTTACGTGTCCAGTGATGATTGGGTAGCATCAATGCTACAATTTTTGTGATAGGTGGAGAGCTTCAAGATTTAAACTGAAATATTTACTTTTTTCCCAATAGAATGGTAAGCTTATTATAGTTTTTGGCAATGATTCATAAGATGAACACAATTTACTTGATTAAGTTATCAATTGTTGATCTTGATTATGAATTTGTTATTATGACTACTCCCTCAAGCAATGAGTCAATGATGGAAGGACAATGAATAAAGTGATGAGTCACTTGACCAAGGTTATTGATTAGGATGATTTTAGAGTTTTGCATTTTGTTATTTATATATCCAGTTACAGGTGTGATTTCAACCATTAATAGTATTTGTACATATCTATCCCATGGAGCAGTCTTACTGCAATGGCCTTCTTAAGGAATCAAGATGATAGCAATTCAATTTAAGATTATGTTGAATCACTCAATGAGGTACTCAATATGTTATGGAAGGAATAAAATGAAAACCTCTTTTCCATGGTGCAGTTCGATCGCCATGGCCTTCTTCGGGATTGAAGTCATGCAATTCATCAATGAATTATTTGGCTCAAATGACCTTATGGTAATTTACTCATCTTGTCGGATTGCATGGAGCGCAAGTCGCTCCAACCACCAAGTTTTTAGAGTAAATAAATAGGTAAGAGGATCATTTGAAATTTTGATGTTTATTTGATTTTTTTGTTAATTTTGATTATTTTTTAATTTTTTTTAAATTTTGATTTTATGATTTTTCTATTTATTTTGCAATATTTGATGATTTTGGACCATTATATTTGCTTATTTGACCATTTTAAGACTCCTCATGGTGAAATATTTGATGCATTTATTGTTGTTTGCTAGCCGCTATTAGTAGCAAAAACCCCTATTTGTATTTTAATGGCCACTGTTAGCATCAGCGGTTCTCATTTCTTAGCCATTGATTCCAGCAGTGGCCATTAAAAAACTTAAAAAAATAAAAAGAGAATTAGGATTTTCCAATTCATTATTTCTAGCTATTAATTTTCAATTCAAACTTTGAAGAAAAAGAGATAAAGTGACCCATAATATTGCTAAAATTTTACACCATAGTGGAGAAAGGCGAGGTGTCCACGAGTGAAGGAGACAAACCTTCACAGGTATTTCTCCAAACCCTAGCTTGCTTATTTAGTTGGTAAAATAAACCAAACTAAGTAATTTGGTAATTGAATCTCACTAAACTTGTTGGTAACAAAACACACTGGTAGATAGGTTTTAAATTAGGTTAATTTAGGTGGGTTATTTTTTGTTTTCTTATTTATGTCATTTTTTTGGAATTTTTTGCAAGGGTGGACACCATTGGTGTGCCATCTTATGTTCACTATCACTCAAGGTGACCCCTAATTTGTGAAAGAGGGGCCACTATCATTGAGGGCAACTAGTTTGAATACCAATGGTCAAAATTTTGACCATTTGGTGCTAGCCACTATCATTGTTAGTAGCTACCGTGGTGGCCGCTATTAGTGTGAGTGACTGCTAAACTTTAGTAAAAATAATTTTATTTTATTTTTTTGTTGATTAATTGATTTTTAAAAATTTTCAAGTGCAAATTGGAATTTTTTTGCATGTTTTGGTGCATTTGCCTAATGTTTTTGTACCCTTGATTTATTATAGGCTCTTGTTACACCACTTTTGAATTTTATTGATTTTTTTAGTGCAAGTACATCTAATTAGGATTATTTTGACACATTTAGGTCTTGTCTTCATGTGCTCGGGAGCCTGATTTACTAGCATATCTACTACCACTCATGATTGACACAAACTAGGCCTATTTTTATGCATGAGGTCTCATGTACAATGTTAGACTGCTGACTATAATGTTGTATTAGGCATAACTCACAATAGGATATTCAAGATTCCTTTTGACGGACAGGCCATTACTTCCTCCCCTACCAGAGTTAGAGCATTAGCATTTGATCAGGTCTTTTGTGTTAACGCACACTTAACTCTTAGGGATATTCAACATAGAGGTATTCCTATCCCTCGTTGGTATCGAGCCTAAATATTCTTAACATTCCAGGCCATCATCATGCATGTTATCTATAAAATGCTTCTTCCAGATACTTTAGGAGCAAGGTTCCCATGGAACCTCTTGGTCATGGTATAGAAATTGTTAGATAGGGAGAAGCCTATCATTATAGCTTGGGGGAGTGCCTTGGTATCATAGCTCTATGATGAGTTGTACAAGATCTAGTGATAGCATCAAGCTTCAGTTGCATGCATATTTCTATTATAGATCTGGGGTTGGGAGAACATTAGAGTGGACCACCTAGTAGGTTTGCCATAGGGGATTACTATAATAGTGAAAATAGTACAGTGCTATGGTTTGAGATGATCACAGGTGATGGGAGAGTGATAGAGTCAATGCCATGTAGGATACTATGCACATTATGCAACATCCCTGACTATTTTGGAGGTATGGGATATCATCTAAAGGCCTTATGTGGGTTATCCTACTTGGGAGGAGGTAGACCAATTTATGGCATGAATGAAGTAATATCGATGGATCATTGATTGTAAGGTAGGGATGAGGGAGTTCTTCCACTTCTCCTAGGTGACCAAGCAATTCAATATTTAGTAGGACACCCCAATAGAGCCAATTCTCTATAGATAGATTTAGGCAAAGGGGCATCTTCCAACACCTTGGGTCATAGCAGTTCTATGGAGGTATATCCTCCTATAGTCAATGTCAGTATAGTGGATGCCAATACTATAATGGCATACACTTAGTGGTGGGTAATGTGACTATGGCATGGAAATGATAGTCTAGGGTGTTCTTTGGATGATGTAGCTACAAAGGATCTAGAGGGGCATTTAGTGCAGGTCCAAATAAAGGAGTGGGATCAAGCTGTAGAGGAGAAAGTAATTAAGGAGTAGGCCATGCCCAATGATGAGGAGGATGTTGCTCCAAAGGATTATGAGTCTCCCATCTAGGTAGAGCTACATTACATTGAGACCAATTTGTATATATTTCATCAGTAGATATTTGAGGGGGACTCCTCTATAGCAAAGCTCCATGCTCAGGTTACCTCATTGCAAGCCCATATTTTTGTAGGCTAGACTAGATGGAATGGATTTGAGAGGGGGATAAAACCACCCTCTAGATATAGATTGACTCAATGCAGATAAGGATAGAGCAAATCACTATCGAGAGAGATGTTACGCAATCAAATGTTGTATCAGCCACTCCAACTGATCAAGGGCCAATATGTTTGGATCCAAAGGTAGAGATTAGAGGTATTTAGGGTCTACTAGAGGAGTATGCATATTAGATATCAATATATGTTGGGTATATTTCCTATTTATGGTTCCAAATTAGGTGGTTAGGTGATACTCCTCGGGAGATGTCTACAATAGGGGGCTTGCATCGAAGCAGGAAGAGTGAGTCAAGGCAGTATTTAGTGCAACCCAACCATAGGATAAGGACCCAAAAAGAGATAAGTGTAGGGACTAGCTCTAGATAGACTCATAAATATGGAGTCGAGGGTGAAGGTGAGCTTGGGGGCATAGGCCCTATGTGATATCCATGATGGCCTTGTATCATTTTTGAGTGTAAGGTCTAGGGACCTACAGTATTGTAGCCTATAGGCATTTTTGGACCTCCATGTATTCTTGACACATATCTATATGATATTATCTATTTTAGACTCATTATGTGTATCATGTGTTTGATTTTATGTTTATTTTGATGAGATGCACATGTATTCAAGGCTTATGATCTTATGCTATATGATGTGATGTATTAATGACATGCACTAGCTAGATGGTGGATGTAGATGTAAATGTTGTGATCTAGATGTGTAGATAGACTACTATATATACATATATGGATGCAATGGTGTTTATTAAATGCATGTTTACATTGTTTCAATCATTTATGCATTTATATTATGTTATGATATGATGTGTATGTAATGCATTATTTACATGATGATGATCTAATGTAAATGAACCTATATGCTTTAATAACTTAAGACATAAGGAATAAATGTGATATGATTTTAACAATCTAATGGATGACATCACAAAATGTATAAAAACCATGAATGAAAATGGTAACTCTTAGCATCATAATTAATCATTTAAACATACATATGTGAGGTGAAAATAGCATGATATGTAATGTTTTATGAAATTAGATGTTTTGTTGCTATTTAGGAATTTTTTTGAGGTTTTCCATTAGACTCAAACATCCTAGTTGACTTATCAAAATTTGTAATATGACTATACTAGATTATTGAAACATAAATTTTTTTTATGAAGAGCCAGATATTCATTATCCCTGTGTGTGCAAATTGATATATTAGATGAGATATAATCCTACCTCATTGCCAGGTGGGATTCATTCAGCCCATTGTTGTAATGAGGATCACTAAATGCTCATCATGATCCCAAGTTGGACTTAGTTGTATTATACCATTAGGCAATACAGGACACCTAAAGCTAGCTCTTTTTGCAATTTTATTAGAACTACCCCAATGTCAGGCGGGTTTCATTCAACCCATTGCTATATTAGGGATCACTCTATGGTTTCAAGTAATGACCATTCCAAGGTTTAAATCTATTCACCCCCTTATTTTATTTACTTTTATTGGGATACTTGCTCATGCATAGTGATTAATATCACTATTTATTTTATATTTTTGTTTTTCTTTTTTTTTGAGCAAGGGATTTGATTTAATTTTGGGATTTCACTGATTTTTTTGATAAAGAAAGGGATTTATTAGGTAGGGGGATCTTGTAATTTTTCCAATGATAAAAACTCTAGAACATGGGCACCACAAGATGAGAAAGTAAAAAACCTTCACTTAGGATGCCTAGTACCACTTTGTAGTGTTCATATTTCCCTCGTTACAACTAGGATTTTAGTGTTTTGATTAGTGATAGGATATGTTATATGCTAGGTACTATCAAAACTAGACCTCATATTTTTCCAATGAATATAGCTTCCTGCAAAATATGATAAAATCACTAGGTATGTTTGAATGACCATAAAACCCTAGTATATTATTTATATCAACAAGAAGGGGTTATGTTGAAAAACACAATCACTCGCATGGGTTATGGATGAATGAAGATTTGAAGATGCATGATTGGTATACAAACGTGGTGTCATTTTTAAGATAGAAAAAACAATATATACTAATGTAAATACAATGGATACAATATGCATAATGCAATGCAATTACATGAATGCAAATAAAAAATGTAAGATGCAAATATTTTTGCATTTTAATGTTTTCAACATTTTTTTGTGTTTTTGTGTTATGTTTTTGACCAAATGGCTTACATACCTTTGGAGACTTTTGTGAGTTGACAAAATTTCTTAATGTGCCTTTGGGGTTTTTTGTGAGTTGACCAATGGGATTATCATACCTTTGGGGCATTTTGTAAGTTTGGCCAAAGGATTTATGATGACTTTGAGGCATTTTGTGAGTTTGAGCAAAGAGCTTATGCTGCCTTTGGGGATTTTTGTGATTTTACCAAAGGGCTTATAATGCCTTTGGGGATTTTTTAAATTTTACCAAAGGTCTTAGAATACCTTTGGGGATTTTTTATTTTGATATTTTCTAATTTGTTCATAATTTTATGATTTTCAAATGTTTTTGAAATTTTGATTATTTTGAATGTTTTTGAATTTTTTTATGTTATGTATTTTTTTGGATTTTTGTTGGCTTTATGTGTAAAACACCTTCAAATAAAGAATTTTGAGAGGTTTAGGCTCTTCAAAATCTTCTAACGATGTTAGGAAATATGTCCTAGGTCCAATATTCTCTGATATGATATAAGGACCTATCTAGTTGGCCATAAATTTGTCTTGTAGATGTGACGATAGGTTTGAATTATGTTGGTTCTATTTGAGCATGAGATCCCCAACCTTAAAGTTTTTTAGGTGGAATTTATTGTTATAAGCTTGTGTTAGACAATCTTGGTAAATGTGGAGATGCTCAAAAGCATTGATGTGATGTTCATCAAGAAGGATCGATTGATGAAGGTGAGCTTACCATGCAGTATCATCATTGATAAAATATTTCAATACAATGTGCAATTTTAGGATTTCTAATTCCAAGGACATAATGGCATTAACACCATATACAATAAAAAATGGTGTTGTCCTAGTGGGCATACACACACTAGTTTTGTAAGCCCATAATGCAAGCAACAACTGCATATGCCAATCCTTATGATTTTATTTTACTATATTATTTAAGATGGCTATAATTGTTTTGTTTGAGGCTTCTACTTTCCCATTTGCTTGCAGATGATAAGGTGTCACAAAACTATGTTGAATGTTATATTTTTTCATTAAAGCCTACACATTTTTTCTTAAATGAATGACCATTATCCAAAATTATCTTGAATAGTATCCCAAAGAGACAAATGATATTGTGAAGTATGAACTCCGTAATTCATGGTATTGTCATTGATGTTAAGGGGACTACTTCCACCCATTTTGTGAAGTAATCTATGGCCATTAATATACACTTATTTCAGACCAAATACGGGGGAGAGATATTTTTAGTTAGATTGAAACCCCATTGAGAAAATGGCCAATCCATCTGAATGTATTTAATTCATGTGATGGTAGGTGCATCAGATTCACATGATGCTAATACTTAACACACTTCTTGACATACTCACAACAATCCTTTTCCATGGTGGGCCAATAATATATCATTCAAATGATGCGCTTGATGATGGTCATGCCATTGAATAGTCCATCACGTGCACCATCATGAGCTTGTGAAATAATCCAATATTACTCTTGGGTATCAATAAAATGAAGGACTCCATCGTATTTTTGATGATATAATATATCTCTTAGAAAGACATATCTTGTCACTTTTTTTTAATGTTCATTTTGTGGCATGTGACAATCCCTATGGAATTATTCTAAGCTTAAGGAAATCTTGTAATTGGCATAACCAATATTGATAAGCTACAACCTCAAAATATAAGATGACTTGTTCTATCTACGGTTTGATGTGCACAAATGGAGATTGAGAAACAACCTTGTGGTGAATGATGGTACCATTCCCTGTAGGACATTGCTAGATAAAATACCCTCAAGGTGCCTTATTTAGAAAATATCTAGCTTTATAAAACCACTCATGGTTTGGTTCTACACGAATCGTGTTGACTGATTCTTTTTTTCAAAAGCCTCACACTGTATCGTTGATTGTGAGAGAATATTCTCATGAATGGTAATGAAATCAGTAGATAGATTTTAAGGTATCAAGGATTCCAAAGATGCCATGGTTTTTTCAAATATATTGTATGTATGATAGATTTCCTTGATGTCATACCTTTCAAGTTGGGCTAGATAAGTGTCAACAAGCTCTTTGTAAGCTTTCAATATTAGACATTTGCATTGAAATGTTTCCTTAACTTGGTTAAGTATGATAAGGCAGTTATCGAAGATATTTAGATTTTTGATCTTCATAGTGACTACTAGCTAGACACCTAATATTAGGGCTTTGTATTCAACATTTTTTTTTATGCAAGGGAAGTGCAGCTTAAATGATAAGGGCATTGGAGCACCTTGCAACGTGAAAAACATAATCCCTGCACCACCCCATTTCTCACACTTCAAACCATATAAGAACAATGTCATCTCAAATTTTTTATTAGGCTCATTAGGTTCGGGTGCTTCTTATAATGTAAATACTACATCATCGAGAAGTTCTATGATGAGAGGCTTATTATCCTAAAGATGAACCTCTGCTAGTTGATCAGCTATGACTTACCCCTCGATGGAATTTTGGCTTATGAATTCCAAATTAAATTCTATTAGTAGCATGATCCACTTTGTAGTACATGTATTATGATATGTCTTGCTCATCATATAATTTAAAGGATTTTGTTTTGATATCACATATGTTGTATGCCTAAAAATATAGTGGTTCAAATTCTTAGTCACAAAGACCATTGCTAAGCATAAATTCTCTATGTATTCATACCCTAGATCATAACTTACCAATGTGTGACTGATATAGTATATCACTTGTTATTTATCTTGTACATTATTTTGAGCCAACATGGTGCCCAAATCAAAATCGATAGCAGATATATAAAGCAAAAATGGTATGCCTAGCCTTGGTGGAGCTAGTACTAGTGATGTCATTAGGTATTTTTTTATCTTAGAAAAGGCTTGTTGACATTCTTCATCCCAATGGAATGGGACCCCCTTATGTAGTAGTTGATTCATGGGTCAGTATTTTTCTGATAGTTACGCAATGAAATACTTTATAGATGCTACTTTGCCCTGTATGCTTCTCAACACTTTGATGTTAGTGGTTAGGGCCATTTTCTAGGATAGCCTTTACCTTTTCTTGGTCAAACTTGATATCTCATTTATAAATAATGAATCCCAATATTGTTCCTAAAGTTACACCAAAAACGTATTTCTTGGGATTCAACCTAACATTGTGCTCTATCAACAATTGAAGACCTTTCTCAGGATCTCAATGTGCTCTTTGCAATGACATGGCCAATAAGTCATAAATATAATCTTCTAGGATCTTATGCATGTAGTAATGGAAAATATATGTTCATGACTCGCTGATATGTGGCACCAGTATTTTTAAGACCAAATGGCATTACTTTGTAACAAAATATCCTCCATGGAGTGGTGAAATGTGATTTTATATTGATATTCAGGTTTAATATGAATTTAATTGCAACCTGAAAAACCATCTATGAGGGAGAGCATCTCATGACCCATAGTTGCATCTATAAGAGCATCTATGTTGGGCAACAGGAATGAACCCTTTGGTGTTACCTTATTGAGGTCTCTAAAATCCATGAAAATATGGATCCTTCCAAGTTTTCCTATAGACACCATTTTTGATACCCATTTTGGATAGTTGATGGAGGTAATAAATACTACATACAATAGCATATACAACTAATTATTTACCATCAAAGTGATGGTTAGATGTGTCTTTCTTAGTTTTTGCTTGATCAATTTATTTGTGGGATATAGAAAAATGTTGTGAACAACCAATTTTTGATCTAAAACTAGCATATCCTTATAGGTCCAAGAAAAAACATTAGGTATCTCTTTCAATAGAGGAATGATGGTGGCTTATTCTTCTAGAGATAATCTTTCTTTGAAGTTAACTTTATTTTGATCAGTAGGACCATTGTTGATGTCCACTTTGAAAGTTTCCTCTTTTGACATGTGCAACCCCTCCTCAATATAGTGAGGATTGGGGATCAAGTGGATGTCATCCATTGGTTTTAAAGGTTCAACTGAATTAAGGTTGAAATCAGAATAATAAACATCATGTGTGCAACCTAGTGCAAAATAAAATAGTTGTAGCATTTCTATTTTGGGGAAGAAATCTTCAATATTTAAGTGTCAATCAACATGATACCTATCAATAAAATCTAAGTTAAGACACAATGGTTTAGAAGGATCGACTAGGTTGTGGAGTGGAGTAATCAAAATCAATGGATATCATGTTGATGGATTATATGGACTCTCTAGGACCATGCGATTGCAACTTTGCATTATTGATTCACCTTACATACCCAATATGAGGCTCCGATGGTATGTGGATATTTAGATCTAATCTATGAATAGACAAGAATATGGGATCCCTTGGTTGCATGAGCTATCTAAATTTAGGAGGATTAGAAAAGACCATATGATATATTACATCTAAATTGGCTGATCTTCCCCTAAGGTGAGGGCCCAGATATACTTTGTGATACATATCAACTATGCCAAATGGTTCATTGTGATGATGTAAGTTTCGAGGCCCAATATAGACCATTTTTTTATTATATTTATAAGCACTATCATCTATGAAATATCTATCCTTCATTCCCACTAAAACTATGAGGTGATGAGAATGTTGAGGCCCTAGTTAGGCCAATTTTGTTGAATCTTTTGACACATAGTATCTATCATCTATGATGTATCTACTATCCATATGAATTGTCTTTGTGAGATGATGTAAATGCCTAGGCCCAAGGTAGAATAATTCATTTTCATCCTCAAACTCATTGTGATTCATGATGCATTCATTTTCTTCTCGCTCATAGCCATAGCCTAGTTCATCCTCCCATAGAATAAGTCCTGATGGGCTTACCTCAAGAGAGAAATTTGCATGATATATAATAGATGGTTCTATAGAAACCATGTTCACCAACCTATCATCCATGTAGCTTATGGTCCTCAAAACCTAAGATTATCCTATCTAGAGATGTTTCTAATGAATCATTGTAGCTTTGGATATGATATCTTAGGATAGACCTATCAGTAGGTAACTAATATCGTTGTTCAATTAGGTTTCATATGCATTGCTCATAAAGACCTAAACCATATCCATGTAAATGATTGCATTCAAATTATCTTAGAGAAAACTCAATATTGGAAAAGTAATTAAAATTTATGGTGAATGACTCATCCTCATCCTCTTCAATGTTTGAAGCATCATGAATAGCATCTAACCCAACATAAAGGAAGTTTTTCTAGTTAGGGGGGATTCTTAATGGTACCACTATCCCCATGGACCATTTTGGGACTCTTGGTCATCTCATGTATTGTATATAATTGATAATTAGAGTGAAAATAACATTTTGCACAAGATATTCACCTAGTTTTGTATTAGCTAGGTGATCTTTTACCTATGGTGTAGATGACACTGATGATAATGCAAGTAAGGCAGGTTGAGGTACCTCCTCGAGTATGTCTTGGAGATAATCCTCCTCCATGGTATTTAGAATTTCCGTTGTTGTTATGGTTGGGACTTCCTTAGGTCTTTCCTCGACCAAGGATGCTTTTGTTTTTTAAGATTAATTTACCTTAGACATTATTGGTTTCTTAGAAGTACCAGTAGCTTTAGAAGCTAGAGGTGGTGCCAATGTGGATGGGTCACCTTGCACTGATTTGGATTTAATTCTTGGTAATGTGGTGGGGGATGACGGTATAATGTACAAGTGCATGGATGGAAGGACAAAATTCCTTGACAAGTCAACCTGATGATCATATTTGAATGGCTCTTCATATGATGGCACCACATGTACCTATCCCTCGTGCACATATTTAACACATTGATATAAAATTTAGGGAATGCACTACATGTCCCTTATCCAAGGATGTCCTAGGATGATATTATACTATATGACCCCCTCCAATACATGAAATATCATAGGTATGGTCTTATGCCCCACCTGCATACGTAGGAAAATTGTACCCACTTTGGAGCATAGTTCATCATTGAAGGCTCTCAATGTGTAGGAGGCAGGGATGATGTTTGACCTAGGGATATTTAAGTGTCATATAGCCTTAGTTGTTATTATGTTAAGCTACAAGCCTATGTAAATTAAAACCCACTTGAAAGATATGTCATTGATGCACGTGATGCTATGTAAAGGCAGGTCTACTATGGTAGGAGGGACTACCTTTATTTTGTGATCATAAAAATGAATCACAAGCTCTTGACATTGTTTTACTTGCCCCACAAAGTTCATAAATGCATCAGGGTTGTGGGTTTGTAGCTTAATTGATTTCTATATTTCCATTAGGATCTCCTTGTGTCTAGGATATTGTTGAATTATCTTGTATATTGATAGCTTAGCTAGCGATGTTAGGAGACTCTACATAAGTCTACTCTAGATAGTAATCATAGGTTGTGCTAGTGGACCTAGAAGAATTTTTGCACCAACCTCTACTAAGGTGTAGTCAAGATGCAAATAAGATCTTCTAGAGTCTTTGGTTGGTTGTATCACTATTTTTTTGTAGCCACATTGACTATTTGGACCATTCCAATGAATCCCTGGGTGGGAGGTTCAACTTGTACTTGATTTACTTGAGCACCCTGATTTCTAGGGGCTTCATGGTTTGGCAACAGGTTTCTATATATACCCATATAACTGTTTTTGGGTGTTATTGGATTATGAACTTGTAGCTCGCCCTTCGTGATCATATTTTGTACAATATTTTTAAAATTGATACACACTTTGAGATCATACCCCTATTGTCTATGGTACGAGCAATAATGATCATCCCTATATCCCTTGGGATTGGGATGGTTAGGTCAACAAGTTATACCTCAGTTAGTATGAGTCTTTGTGCCTTGCTCAATTGATTGAATATCAATGCCATCGATTCTAATAAAGGTGTGAAGTAGTGAGGCAATCAACATTACCTATTTTATCCTTGGTTGTTATTTTTTTTGTAGTTAGCTAGTGAATATTGAGCTCTGTAATTCTATGGTTACTGAATTTTTCCTCCCTTTGGTGCATTTAGTATAATCTAATTGATTAGAGTAGGCCTAGCATATTTTTGTTGATTTTGGTTATTGTGGTTATTGTTCCAATCCTTCTTGTTTTAGAGCTTAAGGTATCCTTATTCAACTTTGATATCTTCTATCAACTTAGCTTATGCCAAGGATTCCTCGAATGATCCGTATTGTTGTAGCTACAAGAGAAATGAGATGTGCTTAGCGCAACTCATAGTGAACATTCAAGTGATCTCAACATTGGGAATAGAGAATGCTAGTTTTGACATTAGTTTTCTTCATCCATTCCCATAGTCCATGATAAACATGTCATCATATTACTTTAGATTAGCCAAGTTGGACAATTGTATTTTTTATTGATGCCAAAATAAAATCATTCAAGGAATGCATCCACCGGCTACTCAAAATTGATGAAGCCATGTTTGGGTAGTTGATTAAACCAATCAGTTGTTGCACCTAAGAATGTCATGATAAATGTTTTTAACATCGGGACGTCATTGTGGTGGATCTGGAAGCACGCGTTCATGAAATTTATCACATGCTCTTGCAAGTCCTCCTCTCCTTTGAATTTATCTAACCTAGGTATATCAAATAATCTAGGATAAGAAAGACTTGGTATCGAAGGGAACAAATACTAATTGTGTATCTTACTTAGGATTGGATTCTATCCAATCGTGTCTTGTTTCTCTAGAGACTTTATTTTCTTAATTGGTATCTTGTAATAATTTGAAGAGATGATCTCTTGTTCCCATAGGTTTACTGAAGGTGGTCAAGGAGGTAACTCTGTATTTGCCTGCTTTGAGCATCTATATTCGTCTCCCACCACTATATATGAGGGTTAAATATACATCTATTCTTGATCCTTCATTTCTGCTTGCTCTTGTTCATGCCCTACCAATTCTAGGTCTAGGCATTGCCAATGTTTTAAAGCATGCTATGATGTGTTATGAGTGCACTCATATACTTGTTTGGTACAGACCTCATGTTGAGAAATGGTATATTTGTCAAATTGGTAATACTCACTACCCATGCGTATATTAGCTTGAGCTAGCCTATTTTCTTGTTCCTCATGATCTATTTGTTCCAAGGTAAGTTGTTTCCTCAAGAACTGCTCATTGAGGTGAAAATACCTTTTCCTTTATGCCCATGCTTCCTCTTGTTTGAGGATGTCTAGGTACTCTTGTTCTACATGCAATACCTCTTTATTATCTTGGATTATTTTTTCATGATATTGTGCATCTTCATACAACCTATGTACATGGTCATATTGATCCATCACTAAAGTTCTATGACTCTATAACTTCGTACAAAGAGTCCTTATGGAGAGGCCCTTTGAAGGGGATCCTACTATGCTTTTGCCCTTATTTTTTAGAGCATCATGGTGAGTGTACAATAACCTATGTTTAGTATCCCCATGATAAAAAGTAGTGTGCATATTGTAGGAGTGATTTGAAGCTTCCATCTGCTCATTAGTGTACCTCATTGCTTGTTGGCTACATGGGCTCCTAGAAATGGAGTGCACAGTAGCATTGCTTCTTTGATTTCATCTTGAGGAAATCTGATCCAACTTGTCAAGTTATCTAGATTTCCATGGTTGATCTCGTGGAGTCCCATTGGCACCAATGAGACTAAGATATATTGCTATACTACCACCTTCAAAGGGGCTAGGATTTATGGTAGGTCTACAACTAGAAGAAACCCTCATGTTTTGCCCCTCAGTGGGTTGATCTTTCCTATGTCTATTAGGTTCATATTGGGGCCTTGAAGGTCCCTCATGTCTATCAAGATAATAACCTATTTATGGTTCTCTAGATACGATTTCTTGAGGAGTATCCTCATAGGTTGAGTTATCCCCCTGAGGCTCATTGAACTTAGTTCAATGGTATTCTATGTAGGTGGCTCAACATCATTAATGTTGTGATTGTGTCTAGGTGGAGCAACAATTTCCACCTTGGTGTTGGATCAAGGGTGGTTTCTCGATGTAAAGACCATGTCAATGTGAAATTATATTTTGTGTAAGTTTTAAGACATATAAACAAAGTAGAAAAAATTTGTATCTCTTTTAAATACTTGTGTGCTTTGGATGTGTTGAAATATTTAACTATTTTTCATCGTGTTTAGAAATTTGTTGATGAAATGCTTGTATATTTTAATGGTTTTCACCTATATGCTTGTAGCTCGACAACCAACATTGAAAGTCACGGTCATGTAAACTAATCAAAGTATGGAGATGAAACCCATACCTAATCAGGGAGCACAGGTCCTACCATATCCTCACCCAGTCTCACCTGGTTATAATTACACCCTTTAAAGAAAAGTACATCCAAATTTTATAGGATATATAAGTTCTTGGATCCGATATTGGCTAAATAGAATGGGTTCATTGTATTTAAACCAACAGATGGAGATGAAACCCACAATAATTAGAATCTATTAGTGGTTGGATGTGAATTCCAACTCACTAATGTGACATAAAGCACTCAAATTTTGTTCCTACATGCTAAAAAGAACGTTTCACTTTGAGAAAATACATGTCTAATTCTACATGATGTTTAGAGAATGCAAGTTCTAATCATGGATAAATGGCCTCTAGTTGGACCTCAAGCATGGACAATCCTACACACAACCTATACTGCTGGAGACTAGGGTGGATTGCAATCAAAAGTCTATTTTTCCTAGCAACAACTAGTATAAAACTTAAGAGGTTCTACAAATTTAACCTTAAAATTTCTTTATGTTTTCTAATTAAATGACACTTCATCTACTACATTCTGTAACTAAACATAGACATAAAAGTAAAAAATTATAGAGAATCCCACCATCATAGAATCCAAGTCTATTACTCCTTATGCTATCTATTGTTGCATGTTTTATGTTAGTCCCTTTTGCTCAGAGCATCCATGACTGGCCACTATCTTCAAAAGTGGCTAAACTCTCCTGACTATTTTCAACTAGAGCAGCTACCCCTACACATAAAAATATAAAACAAATCATCAAAAAATAATTTTTTGGGTGGTCCCCATCATGATTGCCATTTATATAACACCAAAAAATAATGCATGTAAGCTAATCATATCATAATATCAAAGATAACTCAACAAAACACATACTAATAATAAACTAACAAAAATACAAAGAATATCTTTTATTAATTCATGATAAAATCTGACTACATATACGTCCCTCTTAGGGATACCAAACTTTGATACAATGAATACTACTGATATGTAACCCCTAAACAACAGTGGTGCACTTCAACTATCTCCTAGATTGACATGAATTGATTGAGTGTTTATTCATGGTGCCTTCTTCTCTCTTGTCCAGAGGAAAGGTCCTTGGATATGGTTTTTCCCTTTGTAGATCATGTCACCTATGCATAAATAAGCCACAAAAATACATCAATAACATATGCAAACTATTGTGATGAGTTTTTTTTTCACATATTTTGCATGAAATGACATGAAAGAATGATAAAATCATAAAGATACAAAGATAAGCTAAAATGCATAAATAAATAGGAAATCACCATAAAAATGCAATGAAAAGGGTAGATATACTCTAATATAAGCTAATAGAAATAGAAGTAATGGGAAATATATACTAAGAAATCAAGAAATGGTGACTCAAACCCTAGCCATTATTGCTTAGGGTAGATGTACATGTAAGCCACTATTGAAGATAGTGACTGCAAACTATGACTTTTGCCTCACAAACCAGAGGTTGTGTCACTCAATTATTCATTTGAATTTATGTTTGAGGGTTGCCTTCATTTCCAAAGATATATTGGTGATGAAAATCATAGGGGTTCATGTCAAATTGGTGTGAATTTTCACTATATACTTTTCAATACTTCGAAAGTTCCATGGTTGGTGGTAGACTTGGAAATCTATAAATGGATAGCACTTCGACTCTCCTCAAGGGTTGTCAACTCGCTATTCACTCGAACAAGACTTCACTGCATAAAATTTTGGATCCATAATTATTCCTAGGAGGGTGCATATGTAGGCATCCCAAATTCCAAATCTTGGCTTCTTGGAGAAGCCAAGATCTAGATCTACATGAAACTAGTCATTGGGGGGAAAGGTCCAGTTACAAAAATGCGTGGGAGTGGTAGTTAGGAGGAATTATAGGAGATTTGTGTCCAAAACCACTCTAATCCAATGCAATTTTAGTTATCATATGTGATATAGGCCCGCATTTTAGTCTTAGTGCTAGCCGTTATCCATAACAGTAACTAGCTATGGCCACTCTAAGCTTCAGCAACCAGTGTTGCGACTATTATAGTTGATAGTGGCCATGCCTAAATAGGTTATAACCACCCCTAATGAGTTGTTAGAACCACTTCTAGCTCTTGGAAAGGTCTAATATTATTCATATGGTCTGTAGAGGTGCCCATATGAGTAGTCTCCTAAATATGATGTCTTTTAGGTGTCTACAGTCACCAGACATGTACCTTTATATGAGTAACCTGCCATACATGTATCTTTAAATGGGTAGTCACTAGATGTGTAGCTCTATATGGTTAACTTACCAAATTTCTAGCCCTAGATGGGTAGGTACCATACGTGTATCTCTAAAAGACAAAATGAATAGTTTTTAGGGTTTGACTTTGGTGAGAGAAAACAAATAGTTTTCAAAGCCTTTATTTATCTATAAAAGGTAACGGTCCCTTGTTTGTAAACAATTAGTGTTAATATAAATATTATTGAAATTAAAAAAATAAAGAAGCTACCATTACCCTATTATTTTTCCTACACATTGTAGGTTTTCACATAAAATATTTGTGTTACTATTATTTTTTTGTTATTGTGTTTTCTACTTACTGGTAAAAAATTTCAATATTTAACTAACACATAGTGAATGCTTGCGTATTTTAGATATAAATTCTAACATTCAAATTAAAAGGAGATAATATGTGAAGGCTTGGATATTTTAGAGATAATGTGTAACATTCAAACTCAAAAGAGTTAAGTTATGTCTCTTTCCATATATAATTGATCTAAGAAAGTATGTGATGGTCTAATATAAGGAGAAAGGACCTAAAGACCTACTAAGTAATGTAAACCTTAAAAATTATTTATCATGTATGCAACTTTACCAATAAGTTAGATATATAATTTATTCATATTAATTGGAGTAAACAAGATATAAGGTTTATTATCACATATCAATCCAACCCTAGCATAGCATCAATATAGTAATATTGATTGGAGTGATTTTCAACCTAGTATATCCTTTAATTTTTATATCTATGTACATATTGAGTGATAGTTAATGCTTGGATACTTTATATATAAGGTCTAATGTTCAATTTCGAAGGAGCTATTGTGTGAATGATTAGGTTTTTTATAGAAAAGTTCTAATTTTTAAACTCAAACGAGTTAAGGTATGTATCTTTCTATGTATAATTTAATTAAGGAAGTATAGGTGACCCTTCTCGACTTTCCCCACCTTCTCAACCTCTTCCTCCTCTCCATTCTAGTGAACCTTCCTTATTCATCCAACCTTCTTCATCCAATATTACTCAACATATCGCTCCTCTATATTCACTACCTCCATCCACCTATTATTAGTGGCCACACTCACATTCGTAGGTTCAAAGTTAGATCCCAAAAATATAAAGTCAAGCTGCACAAGATAAGAAAGTCAAGGTACACCCCATGTGTGTGTACATTTGTCTAGTCCTAGTCTAGGTGAGTATGTTCTACATATTGTTACTTTATCCCCTCCTAACATAAAATCCATTAGATATTTTTTTATTCCTTTAGAAACACCCCTAAGTATAGGTTCTCTTATTCCCATTGGCTTCTTGTCTAATAAAACCAGTTTTATATTTGGGTGAGTTGAGACTCATTCTAATCTTACTTCTAATCTATTCATGTTGATGCTTTAAATCATTTTAAATCCTCTTTTGTTATTTTTCATATTGACATCATTAAAACTAAGGTCCCATTTGAAACCAACCTTTTAAATTTGTCAAATACAAGGTGTCATTGAAAATTTGACCCTAAAAAAATTTCAAATGAAATAAACTTAGAGTAAATTCCTAATCACTATCAAATGCCAATCCATGATTCTTATAGCACTTTTATATTCCCATTTTGATTCCTAATTAATCTCATTCAAAACAAAAAAAAAATAATGGGCACTGCTTTAGTAAATTCGCCCTTTTTGACTCATCAAATTTATACATCAATAAATCAAAACTCATAATATGTTAATTTCGCCAGATTTTGGATGAGCAAATATGCATATCCCAATCATGATTTGAATAATTAATCAATGACATATGTGTATTGTACATATTTTCCCCATTTGTATGTGTTGTATTTTTTCCCATTTTTCATGTCTCACTATCATTTCTATAAATGTAGTGCTTTATCATGTCATGTTGTCTTGTAAATCATGTTGCAAAAAAACATCATTATCTTTTGGAATATTTTAGTAATAATACATTAGTTATCACCAACCGTTATTATATCTTATTCAATCATATTCTTAGGTTGCTTGGAAAAATAAGTTTTGTTTTGTTATTCAACCATTCCTAGTTGATCCAATCAACTTTTGTCAAACTTTGTTGTATTCTAAGGATATTTTAGCCTTCCTTCGACTAACTTGAGTTATTTCTCAGACCAATCACATGTCACACTTCAATTAAATTTTTATTTTAAGGAAAACAACACCATGAATTTAGCCTTTCCATAGAGCAATTTGTTTCTCCATTTATCTTATCGTTCACATAATTTAAACTTGAGGATTCACTTACAAGTTCCAAAAAAAGATAAAGTGAAAAATAGATGCAATGAATAAATATAATACCCAAATATACTTTTTATTTAGTCCCATTAGGTATTACAAGCACATACATCGAGGCTATATACACCTTGTTGGTAGTGGAACTATATCGAAGAATTATATGGCTAACCTCCATCAGGATTATAGATGCCTAAATAATAGTGGAGTATGCCTTCTGAATGGTGACATATCTATCATATTAGAGACCTTATTTTGTATATATGAATACTTATGGATAAGCTAGCTTATATTATCTCAAGGTCACAATTAGTTAGTCAAACATTACTTAATATAGAAAGTGAACATCATTTCACACACTTTGGTTCGTGATAGGTTTGATCTTATTTGGGATGATATAGATTCCTATGGAATATTGGCTAACATGAGTTTGGATTTTGAAACTAGGGTGTTTAACTTTTCTGATATTCTTCTAGCATTCCAAAATACTAGGATATATGGGTAAACCACATCTTGGCTAGTCACCATTCAATGTAAATATGTCCTAAATATTGATCTATATCACTAATAATTAGTCAATATATAATGTTCATTCGGTTAGAAAATTAAACATTACATTTTGTCTTTATATCTATGTCCTCACATTATTTTTCCAATGTTCATTTACCTTATTCCTTATGATCATTGTTCCTTGGTATTAGGTTCATGGTTAATTATTTATCTATATTAGTCTATCAATTGTTCTTATTATCTTGTATTATGGTGTTCATTATCATGTGTTCATTGTTGTTATCTTGTCTTATATATTTGTGCATTATGTTAATGTGTTATTGTGACTCTTAAATAATAATTGATTTATTGAGCCACTTTCAATTATGAATCTTATACACAAACATCCAAAAAGTGATCATACAAACACATTTGGATCTAAACCATGTAAATAAATATAAAAACCAAATCATACATCATATACACATGTCACATCCATATCATATAACAAATATCATAATCATATGCATTACATCATCCATCCATAACATCATATCATGTCAATCATCAAATATTCATTATATGTATATATCATGGAAGAATAATGTATAGTCCATAAAGTCCATCACATATCCATATACATAATAATCATCATCAATACAAAATCAGTAATACATCATCATCATCAATGCCCATAGGGATAAATAAAAATTTTCACTAGGGCTACATAATCATACATACATATATATTTCATAATACATACATCATCCTCATATCATAAAAATGCTTCAAAAAATATGGTCAATATACCATACCAAAAATAGAACTCACTATTGCTGACCTCCTTGTGTCTCTCCACTCCTCTCCTAGACCAAAGATATACATTTTATGAGTGCTTCTAGTCCCATCATATTACGATTTGAACTCAGTTCTCTTGAATGAAAAACCAAAGGCATACCACTATTATATCCTTATAGGATAAAATGTTACATGCATTTAAATACACTTCTAAATACCTTAGAAGGCATCTAAAATGGTTAGTGATGCCACTACATGACATAATATCACTTTTCAAATATCTTCCTCAAGATCTATGAACTTTTTTTGCTTGGCTTCTCAATGAGTGATTTGCTCTTACTAGACTAATCATACCTCTTGGAGTAGACACCTCTAGACTTGATTTTGTAAAATTGGCTCTCTAGAGCCTCCAATTGCTTAATTTTTTAGGTTTGAAAATATTCTAAGTGTTTTCAACCCAAAGGCAGTAATTGGATCATTATAATAGTCTAGATAAGAGGTTTAAGATTTGAATATGAAGCTGGGTTGGATATGCATACTCCATAGATGGAAAACACAATATAAGTGCCTCCTACTATGCATAGTAGATCCAATGGAGTATGAGGTAGTCTAGCATCCATAATGATGGTAAATATTTTAAAAAATCATTTTACTAGCATAAGATTTCTTAATCATGTGGATGCACACTTACAATATCAAAATAATCAAAATAGTAAAAAAATGATGTATATAGTTTCTATATGTAATCATTTATAAATATATGCTTTAAAAATACCTATAAAAGATCTAGTATATAGTTTCTATATGCTTTAAAAATATCTATAAAAGATCCAGTATAACCTTTGCTAAAAATTTCACCTCATAATCTTGAATACATACATGTTGTAAGATATTAAAAGACTTAAAATTTCTCTAAAATTCAATTTTAATTTAGCAAAAGTTTTAATAAAAGACAACATAGATGGAATTAAGCTAAACATGTAACGAAATTTATTGATGTGTATCCATATTTGTTATAGATGAGGGTGGTTGCCACATGTAAATCTAACCTTAAGCCAAACATGTAATTTATTAATATTAATAGGAGTGTAATAGATATGGGGTTGATTGTCATATACTAATCTAACCCTAGCTAAATATTTATATTATTTTGTACATATTAGGTGATAGAGTGAAGGCTTGAGTATTTTAGATATAAGGTCTAATTTTCAAATTCAAAGAAGCTAAGTGATGTCGTCTATAATAAACTTTGATATCCATAGAAACTTCTATAATAAACTTTGAGATCCATAGAATGCTCAATAATTTAATCAAAAAGTGGATCTAGCTCATCCAATGGAAGTGCCTCATAATATCCCTTACCTTCAACTTGTTTTGTATGAAACCTAAGATAATATTACACAAAGACAAGGTTCATAAGATTATATATCCTCAACTTGTTTTGTATGAAGCCTAAGATTATATTACATAAAGACAAGGTTCTTGAGGTGATCTTGGCTCAACATATTGCACTTTTTGGTGCATATGGCTTGAAATAGAGTGTGTATAACCAATTGCACTCAATATAGGTGAGATATGTTACATGCCCCAAATTAGATGGAGAAATGAAGAGCCTTACTTATGTCAAGAAGAACCTTATATTTTGTGTATAACTATCATATAAATAATTGTAAAAGTATTTAGATATGATTAATCATAAAATATGCTTTATTTATAAATAGATAAAATAATTTTATACTAAATATTATTATTGAAAACACGAGATTCCAGAAACAAAAAGGGAAAAACTCCAAGTACGATGCAAGAACAAAACTAAACTTGATGCTATGAATTAAAAATGCATAAAATGGAGAAAGCATAGACAAATTGGAACCCAAATGGAATGAAACAACCCTCTTCTTTTATTAATGTATTTCAAATCCGGTTACAATCCGCTTCCTCCCCTTTTAGGGGCGAGGAGCATCAAACTTGTCTCTTGGTCACATCAATGGAAAGCCATCCCTCTTCCGCGTGCCCACATGTAAGATGGGCGGACCAAATGTCGCCGTCGCTTGTGTATACGAGTGTTGATTCCTTGCTGCTCCTCCGATGTTTAGACCCTGCATTCAAAGGAACAAGGAACCATTAGTAGCACCTGCGAACAAGACAAAGCAATGCGATCCTCAAGCCTACAATAAGCGGATGAGAAAATGAATTAAACTGCAACTAAAACTTATCCAAATGACATGAAAACTTGGCAAGGGCATAGAAACATCACCAAGAAGGCATTGCAAAAGAAACAGTTGGGAAATTCCTCACCGATTTGAATTCACTTCGGGGAGGGACGGATTCGACTGTAATTCGCTCCGGGGTAGAACGAATTCACCTGCAACAAAGCGCCAAAGTGATACTGCCAAAATGTCCTGCCTCGGAGGCTCCAAAACACCTGCAAACTTGGGGTTAGCTAATTGGGGGCATTTTGGGAAGACCCAGATGGTCATATTTTCCCAATTTGACCTCCATCAATGGGAATTTGATAATGCTTGTCTGCAAGTTAGTGGGAGCGAAAACGCGATAGCATAATGATAATAAATCGAAATGAAATGAAATCAAAATTGTAAACTATCTAACAGCATAGAAAACAAATGCAAGGAATGAAAATGATAGAAAGGAAGATATGCTACACATTCCCGATCATTCCTAAAAAGGGCGATTAGGCCTGCGGCAATGCGGGGGCGCCCAGGCGGGCTGCCCACCGTTGGGACCTGATTTCGGCACCAATCCACTTGGGATGGGTCCAAAATCCCTTACAAGGTGTTGTCGGCAAATTTGGTGGTATTCTATGGCCAAATGTCGGGTTTTGGGCTCAATATTCGACCTTCCAAAAGTCACCCAATGACCTCCTCTCTAAAAGAGATCAAGGATGTAGAAGGCGCAAATCGCACAAAGATGTATGGGGAAATAAAACGGTAGCACTTCGTTGCTTAAAATTGCTCTCACTGTGTATATTTTGGGATGAGGAAACTCATCAATTTATAGACCTGGAGGTCTCTTGGGATGAGCATGCAGGGGCGCCACATGGCAGCCATGCCCTTCCAGGGGAGGGAAGATTCCTCCCTGATTAGGGGCTTCATGACTGCCACTGTAACAACCTCTAACGCTCGAAAACGCTCACCCATGCTCCCATGAACTGAAGGAGGCATTAGGTGGCGGATCCGAGCTGCCATTTGTCAAGATTTGAATTTTTTCCCGTCAAACCTGCAATTCGCCCCACCCTGGAGCGGATCCAGAATTCATCCCTGGGTAGGGCGAATCCCATTTTGAATTCGTCCTAGGGTGGGACGGATACTGAGCAAAGTGCCTGAAGGTGCCAAAATGATTTTTGACCTTCCAAAACTACTGTGAGAGTGGTTAGGACCATTTTTTAACCTCTGGGGGCTGCCCTTGGGGCTGTGTGTGTCAAAGCGATCAGTGTTTGCAGTCACATAATCGGATTGGTGTTGTTTTGGTGTCTACAGATGCCCCTTTTTGGGATGCGTTGTGCATGGCGCAGCGTCGAGCAAAAATAGATAACCAAAGCACTAATGATTAGGGTTTCTTAGTAACCTAACCAAATTTTGATGCCCCAAGTATGGAAAGGGCATGCATTCTTGAATCCTTGCTTCTGACGAGCGAAGGAACTCAACTCAAGTGTTAACCTTTTTCGGTGAGGTGTTACTTGAACTTGGGCATTGATCAGTCATGAATAGGCAAAGGGCGCAACCTTTTGTCTGTGAGAACCTTGAGTTCATGATTCACGAATGCCAAGTGATTGATCAGCTTGTGATTATTGCTTGTTTACTGCCCCAAGCAGGAGCATGATTGTCTTTGTCAATGATCCTTTGAATGCATGCTATTTCCATGATTGGGTGTGTATTTGTTGATTGGTGACTAAGTGTGACTACCCCCTCAAGCGACGAATCGATGAGGGAATGACCTTCATGAGAAAAGTGACGAGTCGCTTGACCCAAGATGACTTGTGTAAGGGTGCCTTTAGATTCTTATCCTTGAACGTGTGTGCAGTTTTTCGACATTTAGACCTATTTTTGGCGGGTGTTAACCCTTTTGGTGACGCTGTTTGGAGCTAAAATTGTCAAAAATTCGTCTTCCCGTGGAGCGGTCCGGCCATGGTGGCCTTCTTAGGGAGTAGGATGGTGACGATTTATAACCCCGACGTCTATTTTGGATGCCAAGAATGTCAAGCACGAAGGCGCCTTCGTTCGGCAATGTTATTACTTATTTTTGGGTGGGTTTTTGACCCTTTTGCTGATGCCGTTTGGGGATGAAATTCTCGAAAATTCGTCTTCCCGTGGAGCGGTCCGGCTATGGTAGCATTCTTAGGGAGTAGGATAGCGAGGATTTGTGGCCCCGACATCTGTTTTGCATGCCCGAGATGTCAAGTGCCAAAGCACTCTCATCGGGCAAGTTTATTAGCTGTTTTGGTGCATTTTTGTTCAATTTTTGTTGTTTTTTGAAATTTTTGCCCTGAATTCGTTTTTGGGTGGGACGAATTCCAGCTTAGTATTCATCCCAGGGTAGGACGAGCGCTAACCAGAGTGCTCATCCTAGGTAGGAACGAATATAGGCTCAAAAGGCTTATTTAAGGGCCAAAACTAGGGTTTGGGCTCATTTGCATCTGAATTTTCTTGCGATTTGGGAGCTCTAGGGAGGAGGAGGTTAATTCTACGAAGCGAAGCGCTACCGAATTTCTCTCGACATCATGAGTGCACAAACCGGATCGAGCGACAGAGCCGAAGCGAGACCAGTAAGTGCTCCTTAGTGTTATTGCTTTTGTTATGTGTTTTTGAAATTGCAAGTTATTTGTTTATTTTTCTTTTGTGATGTTGTTTTCCTCAAAATTAAAATGGAAACCCTAAAAACTGAAATGACCTCAAACCAAGACTTTAGCTAAAAATTGAACGGAAGACGTAGCTAAAACCTAGGTGAAAAATCTTGATTTTGGCTTTTAACTAAAACCCTAGGATAAACGGAATGGAAAACCCTAGTTTTTTAGGCTGAGCTTGGCAGTTTTAAAACGTAGGTGGAAACCCTAGGTTAAAACTATTATTTTAATTTTGTGCTGCTTGTACAGACTTTGTAAACTTTAAAATACAGAAATCCCGAGACTGACAACTGTATAAACCTTAGGACTAGCAAATTAACTTTTTTTGAGTTTTGTTTTTAAATATAAAAACCTTTTTAATTTTTTTTTTGTTTTTAAATTTATCAGTTAGGATTAAAACCCTAGAACGACAAATTAAGTTTTGTAATTTTTTGTTTTGTTTTTAAATTTATCGTTAGGATTAGAAACCCTAGAAAATAATTTTTTTTTTTTTTTTTTTTTTTTTTTTTTTTCTACATTGGTAGGCAATGTTGTATATTCATGTTATGTTGTACTTTTTTTTTTTTCATGATTTTAATGTTTTTGTATTGTTTTCTTTTGCAGGTTGTTAAGAGCCGGTACCGTGTACCGACCGCTTTTGCTAAAGCATGGGGGCGCTAACTATGGCTGACTGGGAGTGGCTTGATGCCCTTAGGCTCAAGCAGGTGGCTCGACTGGAGCTCGTGGTCGAGGATCGGGCCTATCTGACGACCCTGATCAACTTGTGGGATCCTCGGACCAACACCTTCCATCTCCCAATAGGGGAGATGACAGTGACCTTGGAGGATGTCTATCGGCTTCTACGGATTTCGATAGATGGACTACCGATCAAGACGTCACCGCGTGATCAGCGAATGATGGTACTGATGTGATGCTTTGGGCACGGGGAGGAGCTAGGCGTGGAGAGCCCAGTGGAGATGGCAGAGGTGGACTGTCAGATGGGCGGGATTCTGGTTCGATGGTGGTTTGAGAGGGGGGTGTTGGGAGTGAGGCACGCATTGCTTATGGGCCTCATTTCCAACATGCTGCTACCTGACTCATCAGGTGCGAGGTTCCCGTGGAACCTGCTAGATGTGGTCTGGCGACTGGTGGAGTGTTCGACATAGGAGCCGTTGATCCTGAGATGGGGACAGATGCTACTGGCGCAGCTCTATGGGGAGCTATATGAGGTCCACTGTCGAAAGTGGAAGGGGATCAGCTACAACTATCTATTGCAGAGTTGGGGTTGGTAGCACATAGCGGTGGAGAGGCCAACCGAGTTACCATGGATGACTCGAGTAGAGATGACGGATAAGGATATCAGGTATGCGGCTCTATGGCGGCGGTCTGAGGAGCAGGGGTAGAGTCGACGGTGGGCAGGTGTCGTAGGGCACTATGTCGATGCCTTCGCTCAGCTTGCTCTGAGGGAGGTGTTTTGGCGACCCTATCGGGACTGTCCAGCCTTGATAGAGGCGAGAGAGTGGCTCCGATGGGTCCACAAGGAGCGATGGCTGATTGGGAGACATGGGACCGAGCATGAGTTCTTCCCATACAGTCGAGTGACACGATAGTTTGGGGTGTGCCAGGGGTTTCCTAGTGAGCCCATGGTCTATCGATGCTAGGGGGACGAGAGGACTCTAGATCGATCGGTCATCGCGCCACTAGGTGAGGATTAGATGCGATGATCGACGTCCCAAATGTGGATGACGTCGGGACTACCATAGAGTACGACCAGTGGTGGGTACTACGATGATGGCAAGGAGAGGGGCCACTAGGAGGCATGGAGGCAGCAACAGTGGGCGAGGAGGGTGCCGAGGCACCAGGAGATGATTGGGGGGCTCCTCAGGAGGATGCAGATATGGTGGAGGTGGAGGATGAGGATGTGGATCTAGGGGTTTCAGATCGGCCGAAGATGTAGGACATCACGGAGCAGTGGGAGCCAGAGCAGGCTATTGTTCCATATATGCCCATGCCTCGGGTAGATGTGGAGGACATGGATGCAGGGCTATGCACTAAGAATGCATGATTGGCGGAGCTACTATGAAGGCAAGATGAGGAGTTGGGGGATGTGCTAGGAGAGGGATCTCCTACGGGCTCAGCTAGTGGAGTGGGAGAGTGCACGGGTTGCGCACCGACGGTTGGAGGGGGAGACCGACACTGCCCAGGAGAGAGATCTCCTACGGACGTAGTTGGCACAGCATGATGATGTAGTCATGATGTACCGTCGATGGGAGGTGGAGTGGTGTCGACATCGGATGGATTTGGAGGGAGAGATCATCCACCTTGGGGGCGGGTACCTAAGCCCTCGGGAGGTGGCTCTTTGCATCGGATGAGGGACAGTGGTACTGAGCAGTCAGCATCATCTCGTCATAGGCGATTGGATGAGGGAGGCGGTAGTAGGCGTGATGCGGGGGCTAGCAGTAGCTGCCCTGAGGGGTCCCATAGGACCCACACCATGAGGGGTAGTTCCCGTCGCACCGATCCTATGTGATCATGGTGGTCGATGCCTTAGGTTGGGTGGTTTTGGGATTTTGGATTTTGTTGCGGGGTCAGAGGACCAACTCTTTGTAGCCTATGGGCATTTTTGATGATATATATATATATATATATCGACTTTATTTTGTTTATGCACATGTGATGATTTGATCTTATGCATGATGGTTGATGAATATGGATGTATGCATGTTAATTTATTTTGATGGATGCATATGTTATGATGAATGCAAATGTTTTTGATTTATATGTGATATGCAAAAATGGAATGGATGAATTGAATTTGTGATGTTTGGAGGTCGCACCATAGACTGTTTAGAACTTTATGGCTTTTTTTTTTTTTGCAATGGGAGAATGAAAGATGACAAGTTGGTTTCGAACGTAGTTAAGGTTTCCTGAGATTCAGATGTTTTAACTGTCTAGCCATGACTGTACTTTCATCTCACAAGACTTTTGACCAAGGTATGAATCGGACTTGTTTTTGACCAAGTTATTTCACATCCCTGTGTGTGCAATTGAGTTCGTTTATGTGGTGTTTGTCAGGATACCGCCAGTGCCAGATAGGTTGTCAACCAAACTTGTACTGAGGATCACCTGATTAATTCCACTAACTCCTTTGTTGTATTTAGTCAGATTAATCTATGGTACTATCTAGGTTACCATAAGCTAGCTCATCCACATGCAAACATTGATCTGCACACAAGTTAATGTGACAGATATATCGTCATGCGGGAGGTTTACCACCAATGACCGATAGGCTATCAACCAAACCGGTACTGAGGCTTGCCTCATGACCTGTCGGAATGCTGAGAGTTCCAGGGATTCAAGTTCAACTCCCTTCTTTTCTTCAATTGTATTGGGATACTTGCTCTTTTGTAGTGATAAAAATCACTATTTATTTTTGTATTATTATTTTTCTTTTGAGCAAGGGATTTGGATATGGAGTGATGAGAATCACTATTGTTTGTGCCTTTTGATGTGTGCACTTTGGGATATCAAATTTTGGAGTTTTGACTTTTGCAAATTTTTGATGTTTTGCAACTTTTGAGAACTTTGGGATTCTTGGGGAATTGGGTAGGGAGGATGCTTGTCCTTTTGCCAACTCTCAGCATTCTTGGGGTCATTCGCACAGGGGGATGAGCAAGATAGCCGTTTCGCTTATGGTGACCTGGATTGCTTTGCAGGTTTCATCTTTCATTCACACAACTTGGGAATGTTTATGTGTTTTAACTTGTGCTGGGATGCTACATAACAAGGTGTGATCCAAGTAGAATTCTACCTTCGTAAAATCCGTCTGACTCGGTACAACATGTGGCTAGACAGCTAATGATGACTGAATGACGAAAAACTCTCGATACATTAGAAACAACTAACTATGATGTGGGAGGATAACGTGAATGGTGGTTATAGGCGATGAGCTATTTGATAAAGCAAAAAAATGTGGAAGATGATGGTTTTTGCCAAGTAATGACAGTCTATGGTGCTTTGACCTTTAGGACCACAAATATGCATTGTATGGATGTGATGCTTAATGCAGCTATATGTTTTTGTGTTTTTGATGGATTGATTTGTGTGAATATGCAGATGAGATGCAAAAAATTCTTTACTGTTATGATGATTTTTGCGTATGCATGGAAATGAGATGCAAATTTTTGTTATTTTTGATGATTATATTGTTTTTGAATTTTTCTTGTTTTTGACCAAGCGATTATGGGAATCCTTGGAGCCTTTTGGGTTGACCAAGCGATTATGGGAATCCTTGGAGCATTTTGGGTTGACCAAGGATTATGGGAATCCTTGGAGCTTGGGATGGGTGGGGGGGAATGGAGTTTGGGATTGACCAAGCGATTATGGAAATCCTTGGAGAATTTGGGTTGACCAAGCGATTATGGAAATCCTTGGAGCATTTTGGGATTGACCAAGCGATTATGGGAATCCTTGGAGCATTTTGGGTTGACCAAGCGATTATGGGAATCCTTGGAGCTTTTTGGGTTGACCAAGCGATTATGGGAATCCTTGGAGCATTTTGGGTTGACCAAGCGATTATGGGAATCCTTGGAGCATTTTGGGTTGACCAAGTGATTATGGAAATCCTTGGAGCTTTTTGGGTTGACCAAGCGATTGTGGAAATCCTTGGAGCTTTTTGGGTTGACCAAGCGATTATGGGAATCCTTGGAGCTTTTTGGGATTGGCTGCTTTAGATATGGAATGGTCACAAATGACTGATGTTCAAGGGTTCTAATTCCTTGACTCCATCAAGAGAGGCTAGCCAGTATGTTCCGGGTCCTATTTTGCTATCAATTACATAGGGACCTAACCAATTTGCCATGAACTTGTCCCTTAGATGGGACGGCAAACTAGAGTTCTGTTGGTTTTCCTTTAAGACCAAGTCACCAATCCGAAAGTCCCTTAGGTGAACTTTCATGTTGTATGCTTTCTTAAGTCGCTCTTGATAGATACGTAAATGCTCGAGAGCATTAACGCGTCGTTCATCAAGCAACGTAAGCTGGTCTAACCGGGCCTGCCATGCAGTGTCATCATCGATGAACTCTTGCATTGATATGCACAGGGAGGGAATCTCCAACTCGAGAGGCATGACTGCCTCGGAGCCATACACGAGCAAAAATAGAGTTGCCCCAGTGGGCATCCGAATGCTAGTGCGATAAGCCCACAGGGCAAGTGGGATCTGAATGTGCCAATCCTTATGACTGTCTATGACTATATTTTTAAGGATAGCAACTAGCATTTTGTTTGATGCCTCTGCTTGCCCATTTGCCTGCGGATAATAGGGTGTCAAAAAACTGTGCTGAATTTTGTACTTTGTGGTCAAAGCATGCACATATTTGTTCTTGAATGACGTCCCATTATCCGAGATTATCTTGGATGGAATACCAAAATGACATATGATGTTATGCAAAATGAACTCCACAATGCGGGGTCCAGTCGTAGAGGTTAGCGAAACCGCTTCCACCCACTTGGTGAAGTACTCTATGGCCATTATGATAAACGTATGATGGCCGAACGACGCAGGGGAGATCTTTTCGATGAGATCTAAGCCCCACTATGAAAAAGGCCAAGCCGATTGGATCAGCTGCAAGGCCTGGGAAGGTACGTGTGTCAAATTGGCATGATGTTGACACTTCACGCACTTCCGCACATATGCGCAACAATCTCGCTCTAAAGATGGCCAATAATAGCCCATGCGAAGAATGCGCTTGGCGATGGCCATACCGCTGAAGTGGCCACCACACGTACCATCGTGCGCTTGGGCGATCGCCCAAGTAGACTCTTGTTGGTCCAAGCAACGAAGGAGGATTCCTTCATAGCTGCGATGGTACAAAATGTCTCCTAACAAGACATACTTTGCCGCTTTCTGCTTGAGTGCTCATTTTGCGGCATGTGCATCAATCCAAGCGGGAGGTTACCTAACTTGAGGTAGTCCCTGATGGGGGAATACCAATCCTGCTAATCAAAAGCCTCGATGGTATGAACAGCCAATCCCTCTTGAAGTTCATCCCTAGCAAAAGCTGAGCGGGAGAGAGCTTGCAAGAATAGCATTGTATCGCTATTAATGGGAGTAGGGGAGAACAAGGACCCCTAGTTGGCATGTTTCAGATGATCATGGATTCGAGAGAACTTATCCGAGGATGGTTCAATCTGGATCATGTGGATTTCTGGCATCAAATCAGAGCTTGCTCACTCCATCGCTGATTGCGATAGTGTTTTGACTTGAATGGTTGTCATATCACCAGAAAGGTCTTGCGGGATTAGTGACCCCAAGGAGGCCATAGTGTCCGCAAAATGATTCGATGACCGAGGGAGTGCCTCGATGTCGTACCATTCAAGCTTCGCCAGGAATTTTTCCACAAGGGCTTTGTAAGCCTGTAGAACTGGGCATTTGCATTGGAATACCCCTTTGACTTGATTGACGATTAACAACGAATCACCAAAGATGTTCAATCATTTAATGTTCATGGTGATTGTTGTCTGAAGACCTATGAGCAAGGCTTCATACTCTGCATTATTGTTGGTGCATGGGAAATTTAATTTAAATGACAGGGGCATTGGAGTGCCCTACGGTGTGAAGAATACTATTCCCGTGCCACCACCTTGCTCACATTTAGAACCATCAAAAAATAGGGTTATGTCGGCTTGTGACTCAGGCTCGTCAGAATCTGGCGATTCTGAGACATGGAAGACCCCATCATCGGGTAGTTCTATGACCAGAGGCTGATCGTCTTCGAGAGGAGCCTCTGCTAGTTGATCGGCTATGACCTATCCTTTGATGGATTTTTGTCCAATAAACTCTATGTCAAATTCCATCAACAACATGATCCATTTTGCCGTGCGACTACTATGATAAGTATGACTCATCATGTACCGCAATGGATTCTCCTTAGACACAACATACGTCTTGTTGCCCAACATGTAATGGCATAGCTTTTTGGTAGCAAACACCACCGCCAAGCAGAGTTTCTCAACGTATGCATAGTTAAGTTCATAGCTGACCAGGGTGCGGCTAAGATAGTAAGTAGCCTATTCTCTATGAAGTTCATTCTTCTAGGCTAGCATGGCTCCCAGTGCCACCTCAGTAGCTGAGATGTATAAGTAGAATGACACTCCTGGTCTAGGTGGTGCCAATACTGGCGGTGAAGCCAGGTATTGTTTGATGTCATCAAAGGCTGACTGGCACTCGTCATCCTAGTGAAATGCTACCCCCTTGTGCAATAACTTGTTCATTGGTCGGCACTTGTCAGATAGTTGCGCTATGAAGCGCTTGATCGACGTGACCTTTCCTTGCAGGCTTCTGAGCTGCTTAATGGTAGTTGGGGGAACCATTTCAAGGATTGCCTTGACTTTGTTTGGGTCCACCTCGATGCCTCATTTTGAGACTATAAAACCCAAGAGCTTTCCAGATGTGATGCCAAAAATGCACTTCTTGGGATTCAGTCTGACTTTATGCTCCATGAGGTGATCGAGGATCTTGCTTAAGTCATCGAGATGATTCGGGCGCAAAAGAGATTTGGCCAACAAATCATCCATGTAATCTTCCAAAGTTTTGTGCATGTAATCATGGAAGATGTATGTCATGGCACGTTGGTAGGTGGCGCCAGCATTTTTAAGGCCAAAAGGCATGACCTTATAGCAAAATGTTCCCCAAGGCATTGTGAACGCCGTTTTGAGTTGGTCCTCGGGATTGATACAAATTTGATTGTATCCCGAGAAACCATCCATGAGGGAAAGCATTTCGTGACCCGTTGTAGCATCTACCAATGCGTCGATGCTCGGCAAGGGAAAATCATCTTTAGGACTCGCTTTGTTTAGATCTCAAAAATCAGTGCATATGCGAATCCTCCCGTCGGGCTTCTTGACGGGCACCATGTTGGATAGCCATGGTGGATAATCCACGTAGATGACAAACTGTGCATCCAACAACTTTTGCAATTCGTCTTTGACCATCAAGGCCACTGTTGGGTGCATCTTGCATAGTTTCTGCTTAACTGGCTTGACTGTCGGATCAAGCGTTAGATTATGCGTGACTAGCTACGGGTCTAGTCCCGGCATGTCTTTGTATGACCATGCAAAAACCTCCTTCTTCTCTTTGAGAAGGGCAATGTAGTCGGCTTGCTCTTCGGGGGATAAACTTACCCCCAGCTTGATGATCTATGGATTCGTCGAATCTGAGCCGATGTCTACGTCAGTCGTCTCCTCGATCGACATGTGGGATCCGTCTTCCAACTGATGTGGAGTTGGGATCAAGTGGATATCATTTGTTGAGTTTAGATCATCGTTAGGAACCTCGGGTCCCTCTTTAGCATGGAAGATATCCTGAGTTGGCCCAGGGGTAAAATGAAGCATTTCATCGAAAGGCCAGTACTCGGATGGGGATGGAGGGGAATCGACGCGATCCCAGTCTATGGCATCTATGTCTAGATACAATGACTATGTCGGATCGGCCGGATTGTGGATGGGGGCGGTTAAATCAATGGAGATCATGTTGATGGAATGATTTTGGTCTCCATTACCATAGGTGTGGTTACTCGGACATCCTGGATGCTCTTTATGCTCTGGATCTGGCTCTAGAGGGATGGGCACGAATGGATCGGCCCTATGTGCGGATAGGAAGATAGGGTCTACCCTCGGCACTGATGCCACTATAGGGTCTCGGGGTGGAAGGTGCTCTTCGTAAACCTGGAGCCACGGATCCAACACTTGGTCCCACCCTGCTGGGTCTACGTACCACTCATGCCCTGGCACTATGTCCATCTGTTCAAATATGTCATTAATCTCCAAGGGGCATCGATGTTGCATCTACCGCATGTGATTAAGATATGCCATTTCTGTTTCGTCTTCATAATCACTATCGGAGATCCAAAGGCCTTCGTTGGCTCCGACTGCTTGCGACATTAAAGGCTCGCCTTGCTCAAGAAAATTGATGTGGTCCCACCTAGGTTGTTTCGCTCTCCATGGGGGGACTTGATGTTCTTGGAGCGGCGCTTGCTCGATGGGAGCATCCAGGGGGAACATTGTCAAGAGGCTTTCTTGATATTCATCCATGGGGATCACCTGCGAGTGATCGCTATCTGATTCGAAGGGGTCATATGATGTTGGTTCATATTTCGACTCGTCCTTCGAGGATCCTTCTTGACATTGTCTAGACCTTCCTTGAAAATGAGCTCTCGAGCTTTCTCCTCTCTCGAGCAAAGGGAAGGGATTACTGGAGCCAAAAAGGTTGATTGTCGTTAATGGGAGATAATCCCTCAATGTGTATGTGGTGTTAGGGTTGGCATATGGATCTGATGCCAATCCCCCCTTGTTGCCTATCCCTAGGCCTTGCATGTTCTCCACCAAGATGTCCAAGGGGAGGGGGTGGTTAAACCCTACTCCCGACTTGTCGTATGGCATTTGGTATCTTGGTTGGCAAAGAACACGTATCCCTTGCTCATATCGGCCTAACCCATACCCGTGCCAATTGCATTGGCCAAGGTATCTCAGAGAAAAGTCTGGGTTAGACAGATAGTTGACATTTTCAGCAAAAGGCTCTTCATCTTCGTCCTCTTGCGTGCATGGTGCAACGCCATGATCAAGGCCCCCATACACAAAATTTTTCTGGTTTGATGGGTAGCCTAGGGGAACAATGGTGCCGATGGGAAGGCGAGGTCTCCCCATGTCCTGCATGGACTCTAGTGTGGGTGTTGCTACAATATTCCACACCAGATACTCCCCTAGGCCCGTATTGGCCATTTCAACGGTGATCGTTGGTGGTTGAGGGGGAGGGAATGGAAGTTCTCCTTGAGTCCACTCCATGTCGGGTGGGCTAGAAGCCTCGACTTCCATCCGGCTAGGCATCTCCTCAGTAGAGATAGTTGATACTGATGGTAGTGTCTCTTCCAAAGGTTTTGCCTCTTCCAGGGGTTTCTTCCCTTTGTCTTTCTGTCTGGCCTCCATAGATGACGTCATTGGTGGAGGACCAGATGATGAAGATGAGCCCGATTGGGATTTTGAAGAACTTGCTAATGGGGATGCCTATGGAATCGGACCCTGTTTAGATGGATTTAACTAAAAATCCAAATGCGTTGATGGTAGGGTCGATTGTGGCATCAACTACACCGCATTACAATACTTGAAGGGTTCTAAGTCCGTCGGGACTACATGCACCTCCCCTTCAAATGTGTACTTTAAACATTGGTGAGCTATCGAAGGGACACACTTCATGTCCCTGATCCATGGCCGGCCCAGCAAGATGTTGTAGGCCATCTCACCCTCCAACACGTGGCACAATGTGGGTATGGTCTTTTGTCCTACTTGGATTGGTAGGACTATTGTGTCGACTGTCGAGCAGATTGCATCATTGAATGCTCACAGAGTGTATGTGGAAGTTGTGATGTGAGATGTGGGCAACTTCAGATGCTTGAGAGCCATAGTTGTGATGATGTTTCTAGACGAGCCAGTGTCTATCAACACCCTCTTGTATGGGATCCCGTTGACCCACGCGATAACGTGCAGGGGTGGATCCGCCATGTCATCAGTCACTGATCTTAGTTCGTCTTCTCGAAATGTGATGACCGGCTCAGTGCATCATTTTACATGCCCCACAAAGTTGTTGAAAGAATTTGTCTCATGGGGCTGCAACTCGATGGCTTTCAAAATATCCATTAGAGCTTCTCGATGGGGCGTAGATTGTTGTATAAGCTCATATATGGAGAGCCTAGCCGAGGTGGTCCTCAAACTCTGAGTTAGTTTGGTCCGAAGTGTGACCATCGGCTTAGGCGGAGGAGGTTGTGCAAGGTGCTGTTGTGGTTGTGATGTTGTTGGCACCTCTCCTACCGCTGCCGTAGGAGCATTCATGCTCGGATACCTCCTATTTCGAGTCACTATACTTATCATCCCTACATACCCCTGCATGGGGCAGTTTTGTGTGACCTCGTTAACTTGTAGGGTCTTCGCCTGTGGAGCATGAGCAGGCAAGGGGTCTTTGAAGACCTCCATTTGTTGATTGCTTGGTGCGACGGGATTATCCACCGCCAAGGTTTTGTTATCAATCAGGTCTTGCACCAAGCCCTTAAATTTCCAATAGGCATTTAGGTCATGTCCCTGCCGCCTATGGAACCTACAGTACAAGTCCTCTCTATATCCCTTAGGCTTGGGCGCGTTGGGATCTATAGTCTGAATCTCTGGCAGGTTGATCAGGTTTGCCGCTAACAAGCGGTCAAACAAGGAGTCCCTGGACTCTGTGTAGGGTGTGAATTGTCGCCTAGGGTGACGCTGCTGACCCTGTTCTTGCCTCTTATTTTCTTTGTCATAGTTGTTGGGAGGCACTGCCTGATAATTAGCCTTTTGAGGCTGAGTTGCTTGCACAGGCTTAGGGACATTGATAGCAACTTGGTTAACCGTAGCGGGTTTTTGTTGCGTAGTCCCAGCTTTAGTGTTTTTAGTCCACTCTTTTTTCTTAGGCTTGGCTATCTCGCCATCCTGTATTTTGATCTCTTCAATAATTCTGGCTTGCGCCAGAGCTTCTTCTAGGGTGGCATATTGCTGTAGCTGCAATAGCACCGAGATCGATCTCAAACAACTTTTGGAGAACATCTGAGTGAGGTCGGACATAGGAGGGAGGTAGGGCAGCTTTGAGAGCAATGTCCTCCATCGATTCTCGTAGGCCGCCATGGTCTCCTCCTCATACTACCTGAGGCTGGCTAAGTCACTTAGTGATGCCTTCTTCTTGGTATTGAAGGTGAAGCATTCGAGGAACGCATCCACTAACTGATCTAAATTGTTAATGTTGTGCTTTGGTAGTTGAGTAAACCAATCCGAGGCAGGGCCTACGAATGTGGTTATAAATGTTCTCAATAACAAAGCATCATTGTCCTGAATGCCGAAGCATTGGCTCAGGAACCTTGTCACATGCTCTTGAGCATCTTCCTCCCCTCTAAAGGTTGCCAACTGAGGCAGCTTAAAGTGCTCAGGGTAAGGAGGTGCTGGCACTGACGGATGCACAGGGTGACTACGGAGTTGGCGTAAAGTGGGCTTTTGAGGCCCAAAAGTTTTGGTCTCCACAGACTCCAAACGCTCTAGCAGCGCTTTGTATGCATCTGAGGATTTAATCTCCTCCTCTTTAGTTTGCTCCCGTTGTGGGTTGTGGGAGACTTGAGGCCTCTGAAGGGGTGGCCGGATGGCAACCCCTCCGCCTAGATAGGGCATTTTAGCCCGCTCTTCTTCCTACTCGTACTCCTCGTAAGCTTCTTGAGGAGTCTCTGGATGAGACCTATGACCCTGGGTGGGTCCCCATGGAGGGTACCCATCGTTGTTCCGGGGAGTGGCCTCCCGCTCAGGTCTAGGAGGTCTCAGAGGAAGCACTTGGTAAGGTCACGGAGACCTATCTCGCACCAAGGGATTATGCCTCGCATATGGTTCCGCCCTTTGGGTGCACGGGGTTGGAACCCTCTCAGGCACTGGGTTATGTAGCAGCTCATCTATTTGGTGCCTAATGCGCTCTTTGCTTAGGCGATATAAATGCTCTAGTTGCTGTTGATCTTGCTCAAGCCGCATGATTTACGCTTGGCGGGCGGCATGTCTGGTGGCTGCCAGGTCAATTTGCTCCACCATCTTGAGCCTAGGAGGCCTGGATGCCTCTCCTATGTACTTACCTCGGTCTCGATGATCCGAGATCTCAATAGGTTGCTTCCCTCTGTCGAGGTTGGCGGCATTCACCCGAGGCTCTGGCCTCAGTGGGTGATCATGGTATCTAGCTGGTGCGGAAGTGCATGGCCCCCGCACTGTATATTGCTCTTGAGGAATGTAATCATCTTCCTCATGCTCCCCTTCATATGTGTGAAAGGGGTGGGCGGAGTTAGCTCGCCCGGTTTGAAGAGCCCTACGCTCTGGATTTTGTCTATTGGTTCTAACAGTGATGGGAGGCAAAGGGGGGAAGCCATCATCATGTGGCCTCTCCTCATGGAAACTATGTCGCTCTAGCACTTCATCGCGTGGTGGCCACTCATATCGAGCTTCTAAGGGAGCTTTCTTATCTATGTTGAGTGCCACATGTAAGGACTCTTCCTGAAAGGGGCTATGATGAACGGACGTGTCCCTCACAGTGGTGTCCCTATAGTTCCATCTTGACATGGACTGATGCGGACTCTCTTGCGGGTCGGGCCGCCAGGGCGGTATGACCAAGTCCTTGGTGCTGTAGCGGAGGTGACTTGTGCCCCCTTGTACACTTTTCGTAGCTTTCGCCCTTGATTGGGCTTGGCTACGTGTGTACACCATGGTGGTGCTTTCCTACAAGCTATGTAGATATTTTTATCTCTTTTATGATTTTTTATGCTACACTAAACAGAAAGGAACACACACATACACAAGCAGTGATTATCTCGTTTAAATATTAAGAGTGTGTCCTAGACCTGGTTTAGTGTGTTTTTTATTTTTGTTTTGTTTTTGTTTTTGTTTTTGAAGGTTTTTGAAGAATGTTTAAATGCATAATGAAGGCTCATATGACTCCCAAAAATGGTCGCCCCTTCGATATACCATTGCCAGGCCGATATACCAACCTCTCTATATACCCGCCCTTACGAGAGGGAAACTATAGGTACGTGAGAGCAGATGGTACGTGGTGCATAGGCGGTACGAAAGGGGGATTGTCCTGTTTATGACACCTACCATAGAAGACTTATCCTCGCACGTTGGGAATCACCCCAGCGACACTCGGTCAGCTTTCGTCAGGATTTACGTCGAGCAACAATGACAATCGGGGTAATGGATGCAAAAATCAAGCCAAGGTGGTGATGAAATCCACCGTTGGTCTTGATCAAGGGCTGGGGTTTTACGACCAGCTCCTTGGTTTAAAAATGCCACGTGAAGTGTGTGTGGTTCTTTTTATTTAGAAAAATGAAACATGCAGAAGCAACTACTTTCCCTAAGAAGGCAAAATTGACAGAAAATAGAAACAAAAAAGCAAAAAATGACAGGAACAGTTTAGGACCCTTACCTTTTCTCTGCCTAGACCTGTTGTTTTTGATCCTCGGCCCTGAAACTGCACAGACAAAAATTCATCTCTGGGTGAGACGAATACCAGAATAGAATTCGTCCCAGGCTGAGACGAATTCGAATTTGTCTCAGGGTCAGACGAATTCCAGTACTGTATTCACCATAGGCTGGAACGAACTATAGTCAGAGTTCAAAAAATGGCACCTGTGAGCAAGAAAACACAAATTTTGATCAGTTTCTTGATCTCAAAAAGTAGGGAACAGGGTCCCACCGTGATCGCCACTGAAAGCACGAGATTCCAGAAACAAAAAGGGAAAAACTCCAAGTACGATGCAAGAACGAAACTAAACTTGATGCTATGAATTAAAAATGCATAAAATGGAGAAAGCGTAGACAAATTGGAACCCAAATGGAATGAAACAACCCTCTTCTTTTATTAATGTATTTCAAATCTGGTTACAATCCGCTTCCTCCCTTTTTAGGGGCGAGGAGCATCAAACTTGTCTCTTGGTCACATCAATGGAAAGCCATCCCTCTTCCGCGTGCCCACATGTAAGATGGGCGGACCAAACGTCGCCGTCGCTTGTGTATCCGAGTGTTGATTCCTTGCTGCTCCTTCGATGTTTAGACCCTGCATTCAAAGGAACAAGGAACCGTTAGTAGCACCTACGAACAAGACAAAGCAATGCGATCTTCAAGCCTACAATAAGCGGATGAGAAAATGAATTAAACTGCAACTAAAACTTATCCAAATGACATGAAAACTTGGCAAGGGCATAGAAACATCACCAAGAAGGCATTGCAAAAGGAACAATTGGGAAATTCCTCACCGATTTGAATTCGCTCCGGGGAGGGACGGATTCGACTGTAATTCGCTCCGGGGTAGAACGAATTCACCTGCAACAAAGTGCCGAAGTGATACTGCCCAAAATGTCCTACCTCAGAGGCTCCAAAACACCTGCAAACTTGGGGTTAGCTAATTGGGGGCATTTTGGGAAGACCCAGATGGTCAGATTTTCCCAATTTGACCTCCATCAATGGGAATTTGATAATGCTTGTCTGCAAGTTAGTGGGAGCGAAAACGCGATAGCATAATGATAATAAATCGAAATGAAATGAAATCAAAATTGTAAACTATCTAACAACATAGAAAACAAATGCAAGGAATGAAAATGACAGAAAGGAAGATATGCTACACATTCCCGATCGTTCCTAAAAAGGGCGATTAGGCCTGCGGCAATGCGGGGCGCCCAGGCGGGCCGCCCACCGTTGGGACCTGATTTTGGCACCAATCCACTTGGGATGGGTCCAAAATCCCTTACAAGGTGTTGTCGAAAAATTTGGTGGTATTCTATGGCCAAATTTCGGGTTTTGGGCTCAAGATTCGACCTTCCAAAATTCACCCAATGACCTCCTCTCTAAAAGAGATCAAGGATGTAGAAGGCGCAAATCGCACAAAGATGTATGGGGAAATAAAATGGCAGCACTTCGTTGCTTAAAATTGCTCTCACTGTCTATCTTTTGGGATGAGGAAACTCATCAATTTATAGACCTGGAGGTCTCTTGGGATGAGCATGCAGGGGCGCCACATGGCAGCCATGCCCTTCCAGGGGAGGGAAGATTCCTCCCTGATTAGGGGCTTCATGACTGCCCCTGTAACAACCTCTAACGCTCAAAAATGCTCACCCATGCTCCCATGAACTGAAGGAGGCGTTAGGTGGCGGATCCGAGCTGCCATTTGTCAAGATTTGAATTTTTGCCCGTCAAACCTTGAATTCGCCCCACCCTGGAGCGGATCTAGAATTCGTCCCTGGGTAGGGCGAATCCCATTTTGAATTCGTCCCAGGGTGGGACGGATACTGAGCAAAGTGCCTAGAAGGTGCCAAATTGATTTTTGACCTTCCAAAACTACTGTGAGAGTGGTTAGGACCACTGTTTGACCTCTGGGGGCTGCCCTTGGGGCTATGTGTGTCAAAGCGATCAGTGTTTGCAGTCACATAATCGGATTGGTGTTGTTTTGGTGTCTACAATTATATAGTATTTATGTTTATAGCTTTAACCTTAATAACATTTATATAATGAGATTTTTTTTTAATAATACTTCTTATAAACATGGCTATGGTGTTTGAACCCGGGTCACATCACCAATAATGCAAGTGGCTAGACCACACTCATGTGGATTTATATAACCAAATTTGGAAATATGATTTATAAAAAAAAATATTTAAGTTTTTTTTAATATTATGAACATGATAATTATAATTTGTTGTTAAATTTCAAATGATTTCATGTTTTTAATGCATTTTTCAATTCAATACGAGGACAAACTTGTCAGTTTGTGTCTTGTAACATGAAAAGTAAATAAATTATAATTTCTTCACTTACTATATTTAGATAATGATTTATAAAAAAATAGTTTAATCTAATCTATAATATATATAAAATTTCTAAGGCTATTTGTCTTTGGAAAGAAAATGGTGTTTTTGCTTCCGACATTCCTATTTTACAATGTAGAAGGTTGTGCAAGAAGGGTATTTTCTGTTGGGCTGATATCTGGGATGGGCACACTAGTCAGTGGATGTCATGGCAACAACTGTTGGTCAAATTCAAACTCAAGCCCTCTGATAAGTTTGCTATTCAGCAGATACAGGGTCTTCTACCTGTTGAGCAGCAACACAAACTTTCTAATGGACTGCCTGGTCCCATTTGGAGAGACTGGAGATGGCACTATGGTAAGCCTATTTGGTGCTTCAACTCTTCTAGACTGTATCTTCTCATAGTGACACTTGTGCCATTTGGATATGTGCTTAATACCATATGGAGTACTAAATATTCAGCCAAGAAATGGAGGGAAATATTGACTAGGGTTTGGGGCTTGCGGGTTTCTATGCAACTAAAGGTTTTTGCTTGGCTAGTTCTTATGCAGGGTCTTCAGAGCAAAGTGAGGTTGGCCAAATGGTTGCTTTCATCGGATAGTTGTTTGATGTGTGGGAGGAGTGAAACTATCAAGCACATCTTCTGGGACTGTCCTCAAGATAGAAAAGTTTGAGAAGAGATTGGGGTTGCTTAATCCTCTGTCATTTCACGTCCTTTATGGTGGCATCTAGTATTGTTTGGGGATTCCCCCAAGTGTCCTCCTTATCTCTGTATCTTTTGGTATATTGTTAGAGTTAGTGTCATTTTTTCCATATGGAAGGACATATGCTATATTGTGTTCCAAACTGATCATATAGGGGTAGACCATACTATTAGTAGTGCTTGTAGGATGATTGCTGATCAGATTCATGTTTTTAGGAATAGCATTTTAAAATATTGCCTTAGAATGAAAAGATCATTGAGGTCTAATTGCTTGTTGTTGATTTGAAAGTTGTTGTAATGACCTTGAATAGATCTTATATTTCTTTATTATTTGATAATATGAAGTATTTTGTCAATAACAAAAAAAAAAACTAGAGTGATTGACCTATTTAATATTAGGTATTCACTCAATTATCTTCTCATTAAATTTAAAAGAAATAAAATTATATATCATTAAAAATCTTGTACAAATAAAAATTACTTCATTGTTGCATGTATCTAATACCTATCCCATGTCGTATGGATTAACCTCTCAAGTGGAACATGAAAATACCTAACGTGGAAAACAACCACATTATCCATGGTAGTGATTACACAGTTTCAATTTCTTTAGGTAAAATTTATGCATGTAAGCATAATTATTTATTTTATTATTTATTTATTTATTATTTTTGGATATTCAAAGGAATGGGTTACATACACACTCCTTTTCTATTATTAAGCATGGTTCAAATCTTGTAATTTCTCTTGGATCTCTGCTGAGATTAAGACCTCCCCAACAAAATTCCAATGGCAAGATTTTTTCACTACATATATTTATTTTCCCCTATATCATGTTTGTGTAAGGTGTGTTTAATTGGTGGGTCTTATTGAAATGAAAACATTTTCTTCCATGGATTTTTACAGGTTGTTCATGGAGTTTGACGTCAATAGACCAATACTGAGAATATTAACTTCTAGGCTTCCAATATTGACATCTATTACTATGGCCAGGGGGATCCAATGAAGCCACACAAGATAAGACTAACACAGTGAATAATCAAGTTGTGTGCCATTCTGATACTATGTGGATTCATTGGATCCCCCATGGCCTCCACGAGAGGATGGAATTGTGCAGGCCTTGCCTTGCATAGAGAAAGAACATGAGGAAATTTTAGATGGATGACACACTGATCCAGAAGGAATATGAAGGGGAGGACTGTAATATGCTTGAGAGACTGTACAATTTTTGCTAGGTCTCTCGAGGGGCTTCCATTGGCTTTGTTGTGAAGATCAATAAGAGGGATTATGACATTGCCATAAATTGGGTTGGGGGCCTCCACCATGCAAAAAAATTTGAGGTCTCTGGTTTTTGTTATGTCAAGGATATTGTTCATACAATCCTCGAACTGCTCAAGGTCACCAAGTAAGTCTTATCCTTTTCCTTTTGGTAATTATTGTTGGTGGATGTTTTTTATCAAAATTCTCTGTAGGAATTATATTGTAGTTTGTACAAGGTGAGATTTAGGGTACGATGAGATATAATTGCTAGTTGGTTATTTAGCATAAGGATGCAAGCTTTAAATACATTGGTTCTGTATACTGAGAGCTAAGAGAGAAGTTTCCTCTATTTTTCTCATTTTCTCATAAAATTTTCCTCTATTTTTATGTCTTACATATTTTACAGATAAGGTTCATTTAATTCTAACCAAAAAAAAATAGTTCTTTGTTTATGTTTCACAAATTGATATTAGTTACTAACTCATATTAGGACAATTGTAATTTGTTGCCATATTGGGCATCAACTCCTTAGTGAGTTACATTGAGTTAAACTTGTGTATTCCTTAAGGAATTTATATTTAGTTACTGATTTGGAATATAGTTACACTGGTCTCATTTATCCTTGTACTCCCAAAAATAGTTGCATCATCTCCAAATTGTTGATGGTTGATGTTGTCAATGTTATTACTAGTCTTATCTTCACTTATAAGCCCATAATTGTTAGTCTTCTTCAAGTTCCTACTCAAAACCTCTACCATAATAATGAAAAAAAATAGTTGCATCATCTCCAAATTATTGATGGGTGATGTTGTCAATGTTATTATTAGTCTTATCTTCACTTATAAGTCCATATTCGTTAACCTTATTCAAGTTACTACTTAAAACCTCTACCATAATAATTAACAAATATAGTGATAGAGGATCTCCCTATCTAAAATCTCTTTTCGATTTAAAATATTTTGTTACTAACCCATTCATCAACACTGAATATGTAATTATAGAGACTCAAAATTTAATCCATCTAACCTATTTTTTCCCAAATACAAACTTTTCTAATACTGCAAAAATAAAATCCCATTTAACTCTATCATAGGCTTTACTGATATCAAATTTTAAAATCATTGATCTCTCATTTCTTGAAATTGAGTTATTGGGTTGAGTTTTAATCATATATTAATTTCTTATTGAGAAAATTTAAATAAAAGTGGATGGTTTTATTTACAGCTTGAATAGGCTAATGATAAGGTATTGGAACTCTAAACAATAAGTTTAAGGTTCAAATCCATTGGGGATAGAGTTATACACCATATTTGAGTAGCTATAGTTTGGTTGCATAAACATATACTAGAAAAATAACATATTCTATGAGGATCGTCTCATATAATTTATGGTCTCATGGAAATTAAAAACTACTTTAACTTTAGATTTTACCTTTATATTAAAATATTATTTGATAAATTATTATAAAGCGTATATAATATTTAATATGCAAGCTATTTTCTAAAGCAATTGAAATAAATAGAGCACACCCCAAGTATACCATTTTAGGAAAGGTCTCAAACACAATTTCTTGAAGACATAATTGTGATGTTTCTCCTGATTCCTATTTGAAAGTAATGTAATGATATTTTCATATTTGATTAAATCAATAATTTTAACTTTTTATATGAAGAATATGATATGAAAATATGTGCAAAGGATTGTATCTAGGATGGGAAATATGTTGAGTCTAAATCCAAGAAATACCATAAGGGTCAATGTTCTCATGATGATGATTATATGTTGATTGTAACTCCAAGAAAGACCATAAGGGTCAATGTTCTCATGATGATGATTAGGAGATGCTTAATATCAAGGATGAAAATAAATAATTATTCAATAGCTCTATTTTCACAATGTTGATTGAGTATCTCTTAATAACAATAAAAAATAATATCTATTTGTCATATGCATAAAAATTTCAAAATAGAGAAGAATTCGAAGTGGCTAAAAAAAACTATTTGGTTGGGCTATGAAATTAACATTTGAAAAAATTACTCAATCAACATTGTCAGGACTAGTTACATGTTTTCATCTTTGAGAAAAAGCAATTAGTGGATAGCTATGTTCACAATGTTGATTGAGTATTTTTTTCAAATTTTAATTTTATAGCCTAGCCAACCAGTTTTGTTTAGTCACTCTACATTCTTCTTTGTTTTAAAATTTGTGTATGACAAAGGTATATTATTGTATGCAAAAGGGTAACACCTACTGGTACTATAGATCCCATGGAAAAAATAAAACTTTTTGAAGATGGAGAATCCATTGTAGGTGTTTAAATGTTTATTTAATTCTGATTTATTTAGAAAATAGCGATTGTAACGTAGTATTTGTTTAAATAATTTTTATCTAGTTCAATTGTGAATATTTAAAAATATTTAGAATAGGTTTGTTTATGCACCTCATACATTGCTTACAAAGATATTTTGTTCTTTGAAAAACAAATATAAATGGAAATGTGAGTCCCAAGATGACATTCAACAAATTTGGATGGCTAGATTGATAGGCTAATGAAGCCAAAGTGATTTTCAATTGCATTAGATTTTTGGAAAAAACTTCATTCAATGAAAGTGGTTGAACTTTTTCAATTACCAACTTTCACACCAATATATATATTTTTTATTCTTAAATATTACTTCTATAATGTGAATATTTATTTTAACTATGCAAGTTACATGTATGAAATACTCCACTCAATAGATCCCACTTTTCTATCTATTGAGGAGGTGGACATTGTATTTGATATAATGATAAACTTTATTATTCTAATTTTGGGGAAATGAATCTAAGATCCTATTTCAATTTCAGAGAATTTTTATTACCTGATATGAGAGGTTAATACAATGGATATAGGTGTAAATAATTATCAACCTTATTATCCTAGTTTTGGTGACATGTATCTAGGATGTTATTTTAATTTCAAAGAATTTGTATTAAATACCATATAAGTTTGACAAGCAAAAGTAATAGCAAATGAAATATTCATTTATTTTTGTGTATTTTGCATTTTTTACATTAATTTCAAACCAAGTTGCACCTTATTGCCAACATATTTCTTTCTTCATTATTTTTTTTGTTTTTTCATTTTGTATCACTCCAAATTTTTGACATCCTTACCTTCAGGCTATAGGATCCGTGCCCGGAAGGGGGATGTGGAAAGGATGGCGCGGTACCTCGGACTGAGAGGCCTTGCGAAGGTCCCACCTCTCGAGGGAGGTGTATATTGGTGATTTTTTGACGGATGGTGGGTTCACCAAGAAACATTTAATGGTAGTTTCCATGCCTAGGTTGGGAATGTGTTTGATGTGTTCATTTTTAGCCTTAAACATCCATGTCCTAGGTTTGGCCAAAATGCATCTAAGCTATTCTATATGAAGATGCAGATTAAATGAATACAAAAAATAGAATTAAGACATAAAATAGAGAAATTAAGCAATGTTAAAAGAAAATACCTGATCCGGATGTCTGATGAAGATTTTGATTCTTGAAGCAGTCAGGATCATCTGGAATTCGACAGAATCATCTGAGATCTAACAGGATCATCTGAGATCTGACGAATTCGTCAGACGAATTCATCAGAGACCTGCAAATAGAGAAATAGGTGCAAAACACAAAAAATACAACAATGCTAACAGAGGGAAATAGTGTAAAATGATAGCAATAACATTAACATGATAATAATGAACAAAATACGAGTGTACTACAATGATTTAATGGCAATTGATGACTTAATTGTGCATTTAAAGCTACATGGGTGAACTCCAAAATGCAAGATAGCATAAAATATCAAATAAACTAGCTAATTACAACATAAAACAACAGATTGAAAGATGAAGAAATGCAAACTTTAGGCACTGATTGCCTCAATGTTGACTGCAGTCGAAATTGTCTTGCATTGGTACAAAATCGTCTCTAATTCGACAAGATCGCCTCATATCTGAACAAGATCATCTGCGACGATGTAAGCTTGCTTCGGCTAAAAAACACTAAGGTACCTACAACAAAAATTGTATAGAACTAATGCAAATAGAAATTTGGGATGTCTTCTTGCTCATAACCATAACCTGGTTCATCCTCCCATATGATAAATCCTAGTGGGCTTACCTCGAGAGATAAATTTGGATGATACATAGTAGATCGTTCTATAGAAACAATGGTCACCAACCTGTCATCCATGTAGGTTTTTTGCTTGATTGATTTCTTTGTAGGATATATAAAAAGGTTGTGAACAACCAATTTTTGATATAAACCTATTAACTCCTTATAGGTCCAAGAAAATATATTAGGTCTCTCTTTAAATAGAAGAATTATGGTGGCCTATTCTTCTAGATATAATCTTTCTCTGAAATTAACTTTCATTTGATCAGCATGATCATTGATGATATCCACTTTAAAAGTTTACTCTATTGACATGTGCGACCCTTCCTCAACCTGGTGAGGAGTGGGGATCAAGTGGATGTCATCTTCTGGGTTAACCAACATGATAAACATCATGTGTACAACCTAGTTCAAAATAAAATAGTTGTAGCATTTCATTTTTGGGGAAGAAATCTTATGGATTTAAGGGTGAATAAATATGATCCCAATAAATAGCATCTAAGTTAAGACACAATGGTTTAGAAGTATTAGCTAGGTTGTGGAGTATTTAGGACAACACGGGTGCAAATTTAGGATAACACGGGTGCAAATTTGCATTATTGATTCACCTTACATACCCAACATGAGGCTCTAAGGATATTTGGATCTTTGGATCTGATCTATGAATAGACAAGAATATGGGATCACTTGGTTCTAGGAGTTATCTAAATATAGAAGGATCACGAAAGACCATAGGATAGACTACATCTAAATTGGTCGGTCTTCCCCTGAGGCAAAGGCCCAAATATACTCTATGATACATCTCAAATATGCAAAATGGTTCATTGTCATGATGCAAGTGCCAAGGCCAAAGATAGACCATTTTGGTATTATCTTCATAATTACTATCATCTATGAAATATTCATCATTTATTCCCCTGTGAGGTGATGAGAATGTCGAGGCCCTAGATAGGCCAATTTGGTTGAATATTTTGACTCATAGTCTCTATCATCTATGATGTATCAACTCTCCATATTAATTGGCTCTATGATGTGACATACATGCCTAGGCCCAAGGTAGGCTAATTCATTTTCATCCTCAACATCACTATGATTTGTGATGTATTCATTTTCTTCTCACTCATAACCATACTCTAGTTCATCCTCCCATACGATAAATCCTAGTGGGATTGCCTCGAGAGAGAAATTTGGATGATACTTAGTAGGTGGTTTTGCAAAAATGATGGTCACCATCCTATCATCCATGTAGCTTATATTCCTAGAATCCTAATTTTAGCCTATCCAGAGATGCTGCTAATAAATCATTGTAGCTTTGGGTATGATATCTTAGGATGAACCTATCTGTAGGTAACTGATATCATGGTTCTTTTATGTTTCATTATTGTTGGTCATAAATACCTAAACCATAGCCATGTCAATTGTTTCATTCAAAGTATCTTAGATCAAAATTAGGATTGGATAAGTAATGAACATTTGTGGTGAATGGATCGTCCTCATCCTCTTTAATTTTTGAAGCATCATGAACAACATCCAACCCATCATAAATGATGTTTTTCTAGTTAGGGGGGATCCCTTACATTACTGCTATTCCCATGGGCTAGTTTGGGACTCTTGGTCATCCCATGTCTTGTATAGACTTTATAATTATAGTGAAAATAACATTTTGCACAAGATATTCACCTAGTCTTGTATTAGCTAGATGATATGCTACCTACGATGTAGATGACACTGATGATGATGCAAGTAATTGAGGTTGATATACCTCCTTGACTATGTCTTGGGGATCTTCCTCCTCCATGGGATTTAGAATTTACCCTATTTATATGGCTTGGACTTCTTTAGGTCTTTCCTCGACCAAGGATGGTTTTATTTTCTAAAAGTAATTTACCTTAGGCATTGTTGGTTTCTTAGAAGTACCAATAACTTTAGAAGCTAGAGCTGGCATCGATGTGGATGGGTCACGTTGCATTGATTTGGATTTTCTTATTGGTTATGTGGTGGAGGATGATGGTATAATGTACAGGTGCATGGATAGAAGGACAAAATTCCTTGGCAACTCAACCTGATGAACATATTTGAATGGGTATTCATATGATGGCACCACATGTACCAATCCCTCGTGCACATATTTAACACATTGATGTAAAATTTAGGGAATGCACTACATTTCCCTTATCCAAGGATGTCCTAAGAGGATATTATAATAAATGCCCCCCTCCAATACATGAAATACCATAGGGATGGTCTTATGCCCCACATGCATAGTTAGGACAATTGTACCCACTTTGGAGCATAGTGCATCATTGAAGTCTCTCAAAGTGTAGGAGGTAGGGATGATGTTTGACCTAGGCATCTTCAAGTGCCATATAGCCTTAGTTTTTATTATGTTAACCAATGAGCCTATGTCGATTAAGACTTACTTGAAAGATATGTTATTGATGCACATGATAATGTGCAAAGATAAGTCGGCTATGGTAGTAGGGACTACCTTTATTTTGTGATCGTAAAAAAGAATCACAAGCTCTTGAAACTATTTTAATTTCTCCACAAATTTCATAAATGCATCAGGGTTCTAGGGTTCTAGATCAATTTATTTTAAGATTTCCATTAGGATCTACTTATGTTTAGGAGATTGTTGAATGAGCTAGTATATCAATATCTTAGCTAGCGATTTTTGGAGACTCTACATAATTCTACTCTAGATAGTCATCATAGGTTGTGTTGGTCGACCTAGAAGATTGTTTTGCACCAATCTCTATTGAGTTGTAGTAAATATACAGATAGGATCTTCTAGAGGCTGTAGTTGGTTGTATCGCTAGTTTCTTGTAGCTACATTGACTATTTTGACCATTCCAACGAATCCCTATGTGGGAGGTTCAACTTGGACTTGATTTACTTCAGGAACCTAATTTCTAGGGGCTTAATGGTTTGGAAATGGGTTTCTAAATATACTCATATCTCTATTTTTGGGTGTTAGTGGATTATGAACTTGTAGCTCACCCTTATTAATCATATTTTATACAATGTTTTTAAAATCGATGCACACTTTGATATCATACACCTGTTTTCTATGTTATGAGAAATATTGATCATCCCTATATCCCTTGGGATTGGGATGGTTAGGGTCAATGCATTGTACCTCAGGTAGTCTGAGTCTTTATGCCTCACTCAATTGATTGAATATTGATGCCATTGATTTTGACAAAGGTGTGAAGTAGCGAGGTGATCAACATTACCTATTTTGGCCTTGGTTTTTATTTTGGTTGTAGTTGTCTAGTGGAGGTTGAGCATAGTAATTATTTAGTTGCTGGATTTTTCCTCCCTTTGGTGCATTTAGTACAACCTGATTGATTGGAGTAGGCCTAGCCTATTATTGTTGATTTCAATTATTGTAGTTATTATTCCAATCCTTCTTGTTACAGAGCTTAAGGTCTCCTTATTCAACTTTGATATCTTCTATCAACTTGGCTTGTGCTAAGGCTTCCTTGAATGATTTGTATTTTTGTAGCTACACGTGCAATACAAATAAAATAAAATACAATATTAGGAAAATAAACTTGAAACTGAAACTGAAAATAACATAAACTACTGCAACTCAAAAATCACCATAAACCCTACAATGTTAGTATCTTGCACATAAAACCTGCATTAATGGGACCCATATACATGCAATCCAACATTTAACGAGGTGCGATATCCTAAGGACAATGCAATATATTAAAATAAAACAATAGATTAACCAAATAAATGCATTAAAACCTGTCAAGATTTCATTATATTGACATGCAACTAATTTTCAATAAACCCATTAAAAAGGCAACATACAACTTCTACCATTGGCATCGTATGGTAAACATCCGGCCAGTAAGATGGAAATAAACAATTCAAAAAAAACCCATCTACATGCAGTTCTGCCTCTAAAATTTCCAACCCTTGGTTTATCCTTCAAATCCCCTTTTAAAACTTCGATGTTTCCTCTCTAAATTTCATTGTTTTCTAAAAAAAAGCTTTCTTATCTTCATTATCTTGCACACACGAAGAAACGACTACCCCTTTTCTTTCGATAACGCTCTATTTTTATAACTTAAATACGTGCAATGATTTCTCTTTCATTCTTACATAATGCCCTTATTCTCATTTTACCACAAAATAGATGTCTTTAGCCTTTATATAAAACAAAGGTGCTATGGACTTTTGAATGATTTTCAATCATGTAAAATGAAACTCCTTGTTCTTCTTGTTATAACGTTGCCTGTAGCCATCTTTAGCGACCAATTTCTATAACAGTTATACCCAGAACTTGCACATCTATGCATGTCTCGTAACTTCTCTATCGCTGATTTGACATGCATCTTAGGATAATATTCATATTATTGTAACAACCCCCCATGATTACAATGCATTTTAAATGCTCCCATTCCTTGCAGTGCAACATCCGCTTGTCTATGCACTTTTTGCCATTGAATCCGTGGCAACTGATATCTGAACCAGTTCTCATCGCCAGCCTAATTGGTGTATATTCGACCTTAAGAACAACATTCACCCCATTTCATCGTTGCTACCATGCACACTTGGTTATGACATTACAACTCCACTGCATTGAGGAATTACATAAGCTCCACATCCATTCACTGGTATCATCAATACACAGACTATCGAGCCTGCTATACTCTGTATTGTTCACTTTGCATTTTTAGCATGATCTACAGTGCTTCTTTGATCAAAACATAACCTCTCATTGCTTATACGCTGGTTCTGGTTATCCTTATCATCCCAATGGTGCATTTACTCATCCAAAATAACATGAATTTGTCCACCCAACTCTCACAACCCTATCGCTCCATCAAAACTATAGTGTCTGATGTTAAATCTCTCCATGTGCCAAGGTGTTTGATGATATCCAAACTATCGACATCTTGCTACAATTTCATTTCACCATGGATATCTTACTTGCTACAATTTCATTTCATCAATTGTGCCTTAATTACCTGTATTCGGTATCTTCGTCACGGTATCCCAATGCAAATAGAAACTTTTCCTTTTCAGACACTGATGAGAAGATGATAGTGAAATTAGTAACATGTTGTTTTTAGTGATTCAATCTCCCATAGGATTTGCCATGTTGTGTTTATCATGATATTCTCACTATTAATGACTCAATTATCGATTTAGCAACCTTTGTATCTCTTTTTTCATAGGCCATGTTGTCGTACTCATCACCCATGCATGATAGGTCATCTTGAAGCTCACTAGGTGATTGCTTTCAATTTCCAGAAATAAATGGTGTCTAACGCCACCTATTTCGAGATGTTAGTTGTCCTTCGATCGATGTGGATATCCATGCTATGCTATCCATCTTATCTCCATTTACCATGCTATGCTATCCCTCTTATCTCCAATTATCCCCATGGCTACTTAAGATAATCAGACAATCACAATCATCGGTAAAAAAATTGATAGAGAAGTATATCCATGGTGTCTGCCTGATATCCGCCATCATTTCACCTCCTCACTACCGTGTTGAGCTCACTGCTCAGGGTAAGCCGAATCCATTGTAGGCCTATTTTGCCACCTCGTTAACCACCATTGGTCTACGTAATCCACCACACAACAACGTTGTCGCTTCGTCCAACTCATTACTATGAGTTAGTCTACCCACGTTGTCCAATATCGCCGATCTCTCATTCATCGACTACACGACTCTCATCTACCAGTTCCCTATCAAGCTCACCATAACCACGTGCACCCTCCATGTAGACGCCCATTGCGTATACCTGCGAAACCAAAAAAAACAATAGTTAACATTTTCCATAAGACCTGACATATCCTATACTAAAACCTATCATAGTACTTGGCCTCACAAATGAAAACAAAAATATAGCCAAACTTATAAAATGGAACATGTCTTATATTTTTTATGTTTTTATATTTTTATTATTTTATAATATATATGTATACATGATATATATATTATAATATTTTTTTCCTTATAATTTTTTTTTATTTTTATTTTTTCATATTCATATACATGTATCATATATATATAAATATAATAATTTGTATTTTATTTTATTTATTTAATTAGAATGACACAAAGTTTGAATCAATTAAAAGTATAAATATTGATACATTAAAATCAACCTTTAACATTTCAACAAAAACTCTTAAGCCAAACTTATCATTTATTGCGACTTACAACAAGAAGGCATTATCAGAAACTCTTCTAAATACTCCATATTTCTAAATACAACCAAACAAAAGGTGGGTCCCCAAATTCTATGTATCATTGTGGAGAAGCCATAAGGTCCCTCATTTCTGTCATGAGAAGAACCTGGATATGGTTCTCTAGTTGGGGTTTCTCGAGGAGTATCCCCACATGTTGAATTATCCCCCTCGAGGATTGCTAAAATTCGTTCAATGGTATTCTGTGTAGGTGTATCAACATCATTAGTGTTGTGATTTTGGCTAGGTGGAGCAAAAGTTTCCACCTTGGTGTTGGATCGAGGGTGGTTTCTCCACGTAAAAGCCATGATAATGTGAAATTATCATTTGTGTAAATTTTAAGACACATAAACAAAGTAGACAATTTTTTTATCTCTTTTAAATGTTCTTGGTGTTCCTAAAATTGCTCATGTGCTTTGGATGTTCTTTAACTATTTTTCATCGTGTTTGGAAATTTGTTGATGAAATGCTTGTATAGTTTAATGGTTTTCACTTGTATGCTTGTAGCTCTACAACCAAAAATGAAAGTCACGGTCACGTAAACCAATCAAATTATGGAGATGAAACCCACACCCGATCAGGGAGCACAAGTCCTACCATATCCTCACCCAGTCTAACTTGGTTAGTGTTATATCCTTCAAAGAGAAGTACATGCAAATTTTCTGGGATACATCAGTTCTTGGATTCAATATTGGCCAAATAGAATGGGTTCGTGGGATTTGAACCAACAAGCGGAGATGAAACCCACCGTCATTGGACTATATTAGTGATTAGGTGTGAATTCCAACTCACTAATGTTTACATATGACATGGTGTGTGATTGTTCTTTTTGAACTTGCATGAACAAGGAAATGTAACATAAAGCACTCAAATGTTGTTCTTACATGCTAAAAGGAATGTTTCACTTTGAGAAAATACATGTCTAATGCTACATGATATTTATAGAATGCAAGTTCTAATCATGGAGAAATGGCCTCTAGTTGGGCCTCAATCATGCACACTCCTACACACAACCTAGACCGGTGGAGACTAGGATGAACTGCAATCAAAAGTCTATTGTTCCTAGCAAAAACTAGTAGAAAACTTAAGAGGTTCTAGGAATTTAATCTTAAACTTTCTCTATGTTTTTTAATTAAATGACACTTCACCTACTACATTATGGAACTAAATACAGACATAGAAGTAAAAAAATTATAGAGAATCCCACCAACCTAGAATCCAAGTTTGTTACTCCTTAGGCTGTCTATTGTTGCATGTTTTATGTCAGTCCCTGTTGCTTAGAGAATCCATCAATGGCCACTGTCTCCAAAAGCAACTAAGCTCTATTGACCATTGTCAACTAGAGAAGCTACCACAACATACAAAAAATATAAAACAACTCATCAAAAAATCATTTTTTGGGTGGTCCCCATCATGATCGCCATCTATATGACACCAAAAAATAATGCACATAAGCTAATCACATAATAATATCAAATACAACTCAAGAAAACACATACTAATAATGAACTAACAAAAATACAAAGAATCCCTTTTATTAATTCATGATAAAATACGGTTACATATACATCCCTCTTAGGGATACCAAAATTTGATATAATAAATACGAGTGATATGTAGCCCCTAAATGGGGGGGTGAACTTCAACTATCTCCTGGATCAACACGAATTGATTGAGGGTTTATTCTTGGTGCCTCCTCTCTTATCCAAAGGAAAGGTCCTTGAATATGGTTTTTCCCTTCGTAGATCATGTCACCTACACATAAATAAGCCATAAAAATACATCAATAGCATATGCAATCTCTCATGATGAGTTTTTGTTTCAAATATTTTGCATGAAATGACATGAAAGCATGATAAAAGCATAAAGATGCAAATATAAGCAAAAATGCATAAATAACTAGGAAATCACCATACAAATGCAATGAAAAAGATAGATCTACTCTAATCTAAGCTAACAAAAATAGAAGTAATAGGAAATATATACTAAGAACTCAAGAAATGGTGACTCAAACCCTAGCCATTATTGCTTAGGGTAGTTATGCCTTGAATCCACTGTTGAAGGTAGTGACTAAAAACTATGACGTTTGCCTCACAAACCAGGGGTTGTGTCACTTAATCCTTCATTTGAGTTTATGTTCGAGGGTTGCTTTCATGTCCAAAGATAGATTGCTGATGAAAAGCATAGGGGTTCATGTCAAATTGGTGTGAATTTGCACTATATACTTCTTAGTCCTTCGAAAGCTCCATGGTTGGTCATAGACTTGAAAATATATAAATGGATAGCACTTCGACTCTCCTCAAGGGTTGTCAACTCACTGTTCACTCGAACAAGGCTTCATTGCATAAAATTTTGGATCCATACTTATTCCTAGGAGGGTGCATATGTAGGCCTCCCAAATTCTAAATATTGGCTTCTTGGAGAAGCCAAGATCTAGATCTACATGAAACTGGTCATTGGGGGGAAGGTCCAGTTCTAGACTTGCATGGGAGTGGTAGTTATGAGGAATTCTAGAAGATTTGTGTCTTAAACCACTCGAATCCAATGCAATTTTAGTTATCGTATGTGATATAGACCTGCATTTTAGTCTTAGTGTTAGCCGCTATCCATAGTAGCAACTAGTTGTGGCCACTCTAAGCTTCAACAACCAGTTTTGGTGGCTACTTTGGTTGATAGTGGCCATGCCTTAATAGGTCAGAACTACCCCTAATGAGTGGTTAGAACCACGTCTAGATCTTGGAAAGGTCCAATATCAGTAATATGGTCTATAGAGTGCCCATATGAGTAGTCTCCTAAACATGATACCTTTTAGGTGTCTACAATCGCCTAACATGTACCTTTAGATGAGTAACCTTCTAGACATGTAGCTCCAAAAATGTAGTCACTAGATGTGTAGCTCTAGATGGTTAACTTGCTAAATATCTAGCCCTAGATGGATAGGTACCATATGTGTAGCTCCAAAAGATAAAATGAATAGTTTTTAGAGTTTTCCTTTGGTGAGAGAAAACAAATAGTTTTCAAAGCCTTCCTTCATTTATCTATAAAAGGGTAATGGTCCCTTGTTTGTAAACAAGTTGTGTGAATGTAAATATTATTGAAATCAATAAAAAAAGAAGCTACCATTACCCTGTGGTTTTTCCTACACATTGTAGGTTTCCACGTAAAATATTTATGTTACTATTATTTTTTTGTTGTTATGTTTTCTACTTACAGGTAATTTTTTTGAATATTTAACTAACACATAGTGAACGATTGCATATTTTAGAAATAAATTCTAACATTCAAATTCAAATGAGCTAATGTGTGAAGCCTTGGATATTTTAGAGATAAGGTCTAAGGTTCAAACTCAAAAGAGTTAAGGTATGTCTCTTTCCATATATAATTGACCTGAGAAAGTATGTGATGATCTAATATATGGAGAAAGGACCTAAAGACCTACAAAGTAATGTAAACCTTAAAAATTATTTATCATGTATGAAACTCTACCAATAAGTTAGATATATAATATATTCATATTAATTGGAGTAAACTAGATATAAGGTTGATTGTCACATATCAATCCAACCCTAGCTTAACATCAATATATTAATATTGATTGGAGTGATTTGCAATCTAGTATATCCTTTACTTTATATACCTATGTATATCTTGACTGATAGTTAATTCTTAAATACTTCATATATAAGGTCTAATGTTCAATTTCAAAGGATCTAGTGTGTGAAGTATTAGGTGTTTTATAGATAAGGTCTAAGATTTAAACTCAAACGAGTTAAGGTATGTATATTTCTATGTATAATTTAATTAAGGAAGTATAGGCGAACCTTCTCCACCTTCCCAACCTCTTCCTCCTCCCCATTCTAGTCAACCTTCCTTATTCACCCAATCTTCTTCATCCAATCTTACTCAACTTACCACTCCTATATAGTCACCACCTTCATCCACTTCTTATTAGTGGCCACACTCACATTCGTAGGTTCAAAGTTAGATCCCAAAAATATAAAGTCATGTTGCACAAGATAAGAAAGTCAAGGTACACCCCATGTGTGTGTACATTTGTCTAGTCCTAGTCTAGGTGAGTATGTTCTACATATTTTTACTTTCTCTCCTACTAACATAAAATCAATTAGATATTTTTGTCTTCCTTTAGACACACCCTTAAGTATAGGTTCTCTTATTCCCATTGGCTTCTTGTCTAATCAAACCAGTTTTGTATTTGGGTGGGTTGAGACTCCTTCTAAATTATGTTTTCTTACTTCTAATCTATTCAAGTTGATGATTTCAATCATTTGAAATCCTCTTTTGTTATTTTTCATATTGACATCATTAAAACCTAGGTCCCATTTGAAACCAACCTTTTAAATTTGTCAAATACAAGGTGTCATTAAAAATTTGATCCTAAAAAATTTCAAATGAAATAAACTTAGAGAAAATTCCTAATCACTATCAAATGTCAATCCATAATTATTATAGCATTTTTATATTCTCATTTTTATTCCTAATTAATATCATTCAAAACCAAAAAAAAAATATTGGACACTTCTTTAGTAAATTTACCCTTTTTGACTCATAAAATTTTTACATCAATAAATCAAAACTCATAACATGTTAATTTGGTCAGATTTTGTATGAGCAAATATGCATCTCCAAATCATGATTGGAATAATTAATCAATGACATATATGTGTTGTACATATTGTCCCCATTTGTATGTGTTGTATTTTTTTCCCATTTTTCATATCTCGCTGTCATTTCTCTAAATGTAGTGTTTTATCATATGTCATGTTATCTTGTAAACCATGTTGCACACAAACACCATTATTTTTAGTAATATTTTAGTATGCATACATTAGTTATCACAAACCATTATTATATCTTGTTCAATCATATTCTTAGGTTGCTTATAAAAATAAGTTTTTTTTTGTTATCCAACCATTCCTAGTTGATCCAATCAAACTTTGTCAAACTTTGTTGTGTTCTAAGGAGATTTTAGCCTTTCCTCAAGTGAATTGAGCTATTTAGTAGACCAATCACATAACACAATTCAATTAAATATTTATTTTAAGGAAGACAACACCATGAATTTAGTCTTTCCATCACACAATTTGTTTCCACCTTTATCCTATCATTCACATAATCTAAACTTGAGGATTCACTTGCAAGTTCCAAAAAAGAGAGAGAAAGAGAAAAATAGATTCAATTAATAAGGATAACACCCAAATATACTTTTTATTTAGTCCCCTAAGGTATTACAAGCACCTCCATCTAGGCTGTATACACCTTGTTGGTAGTGGAACTATGTCGAAGAATTATATGGCTAACCTCCATCAGGATTATAGATTCCTGAACAATAGTGGAGTATGCCTTCTAACTAGTGACATATCATTCATATTAGAGACCTTATTTTGTATTTATAAATGAACACTTGTGGATGAGCTAGCTTATATTATCTCAATTTCATAATTAGTTAGTCCAACCTTACTTAAGATAGAAAATGAACATCATTGCACACACTTTGGCTTGTGATAGGCTTGATCTTATTTGGGATGATATATATTTCTATGGAATATTGGCTAACATGAGTTTGATTTTTGAAACTAGGGTGTTTAACTTTCTTGATATTCTTCTAGTATTTCAAAATCCTAGGATATATGGGTAAACCACATCTTGGCTAGTCACCATTCAATTTAAATATGTCCTAAATATTGATCTATGTCACTAATCATTAGTCAATATACAATGTTCATTTGGTTAGAAAATTAAACATTACATTTTGTCTTTATATCTATGTCATCACATTATTTTTCCAATGTTTATTTACCTTATTCCTTATGATCATTGTTCCTTGGTATTAGGTTCATGGCTAATTATTTATTTATATTAGTCTAATGATTGTCCTTATTATCTTGTATTATGGTGTTCATTATCTTGTGTTCATTGTTGTTATCTTGTCTTATGTATTTGAGCATTATGTTAATGTATTATTGTGAATGTTAAATAATCATTGATTTATTGATCCACTTTCAATTATGAATCTTATACAAAAACATCCCAAAAATTATCAAAAAAACACATTTGGATCGGAAACCATGTAAATAAATATAAAAACCAAATCATACATCATATACGCATGTCACGTCCATATCATCTAAAAATATCATAAGCATATGCATTACATCATCCATCCATAACATCATATCATATCAATCATCAACTAATCATTATGTGTATATATCATGGAAGAATAAAGTATAGTCCATAAAGTCCATCACATATTCATTCATACATATATATATTTCATAATACATACATCATCCTCATATCATAAAAATGCTTCAAAAAATATGGTCAATCTACCACACCAAAAATAGAACTCACTATTGCTGACCTCCTTATGTCTCTCCACTCCTCTCCTAGACCAAAGATATACCTTTTATGAGTGTTTCTAGTCCCATCGTATTACGACTTGAACTCAGTTCTCCTGAATGAAAATCCAAAGGTATACCACTATTATATCCTTATAGGATCAAATATTACATGTATTTAAATACACTTCTAAATACCTTAGAAGGCATCTAAATGGTTAGTGATGCCACTACATGACATAATATCACTTTCAAAATATCTTCCTCAAGATCTATGTACTTTTGTTTGCTTGGCTTCTCAATGAGTGATTTGCTCTTACTAGACTAATCAAACCTCTTGGAGTAGGCACCTCTAGACTTTATTTTGTAAAATTTGTTCTCTCGATCCCCTAATTGCTTAGTTTTTTAGGTTTTAAAATATTCTAAGTGTTGTCAATCCAAAGGTATTAATTGGATCATTATAATAGTCTAGATAAGAGGTTTAAGGTTTGAATATGAAGGAGGGTTGGATATGCATACTCCATAGGTGGAAAACACAATATAAGTGTCTCCTACTATGTATAGTAGATCCAATGGAGTATGAGGTAGTCTAATATCCACAATGATGGTAAATATTTTAAAAATTAATTTTACTAGCATAAGATTGCTTAATCATGTGGATGTGCACTTAAAATATCAAAATAATCAAAATAGTAAAAAAAACATGTATATAGTTTCTCTATGTAATCATTTATAAATATATGCTTTAAAAAAACTTGTAAAATATCCAATATAACCAATTTTATTTATTTCCTTCGCTAAAAATTTCACCTCCTAATATTGAATACATACATGTTGTAAGATCTTAAAAGACTTAAAATATCTCCAAAATTCAATTTCAATCTAGCAAATGTTTTAATAAAAGACAACATAGATGGAATGAAGCTAAACATGTAATGAAATAAATTGATGTGTATCCATATTAGTTATATATGAGGGTGGTTGCCACATGTAAATCTAACATTAAGCCAAAAATGTAATTTATTAATAGTAATAAGGGTGTAATAGATATGGGGTTGATTATCATATACTAATCTAACCCTAGCTAAACATTTATATTCTTTTGTCCATCTTAGGTAACAGAGTGAAAGCTTGAGTATTTTAGATATAAAGTATAATGTTCAAATTCAAAGGAGCTAAGGTGTGAAGGCTTGGGTATTTTAGAGATAAGGTCTAAGGTTCAAATTCAAAGGAGTTAAGGTATGTCTCTTTCCATGACCTAAGAAAGTATGTGATGGTCTAATATAAGGATTTAAAAGATCTAATATAACCAATTTTATCTATTTTCTTAGCTAACAAATCCAAATTTTAATATTGAATATATACATGTTGTAAAAGATTAAGAGACTTAAAATTTTACTAAAATTTAATTCCAATCTCACAAAAGGTTTAATAAAAAAGCAATTAAATATCTAATGAAGCTAAAAATGTAATATGAGATATTTATGTGTATCCATATTAATTATAGATGAGGGTTATTTTCACATGTAAATCTAACCCTAGGTCAAACATGTAATTTATTCAAATTAATTACAATGAATTAGATATGGGGTTGGTTTTCATATATTAATTTACCCCTAGTTAAACATTAATGTAGTCATATTGATTAGAATGATGTGCAATGTAGTACATCCTTTATTTTCAATTCCTCTACACACTTGAGTGGCATAGTGAAGGCTTACATATTTTAGATATAAAGTCCAACATTCAAATTCAAAGGAGCTAATTTGTGAAGGCCTGGGTATTTTAGAGATAAGGCCTAAGGTTCAAACTCAAATGAGTTAATATGTATCTCTTTCCACATATAATTGATCTAATAAAGTATGAGATGATCTAATATAAGGATAGAATATCGAAAGACCTAAAAAGTAACGTAAACTTTAAATATTTTTTATCATGTATGCAACTTTACCAATAAGTTAGATATGTAACTTATTCATATTAATTGGATTGAATTACATATAAGGATGTCTATCACATATCAATAAAATCCTAGCTTATCATAAATATATTAATATTTATTGGAGTGATGTGCAACCTAGTGGATAGCTTCTTGTATATACCTCTATATATCTTGAGTGACATAGTTAATGATTGGGTATATCATATATAAGGTCTAATGTTCAATTTATAAGGAGCTCAGGTGTGAAGGCTTAGGTATTTTATAGATAAAGTCTAAGGTTTAAATTCAAAGGAGTTAAGGTATGTATTTTTCTATGTATAATTGACTTAAGGAAGTATGTGACGGTCTAATATAAGGATAAAGACCAAAGACCTACAAAGTAATGTGAATCTTAAAAGTTGTTTATCATATATGCAACTTTTCAAATAACTTGTATATAAACTATTTTACATTATTTAGAATAATTGATCAAATATTCTATTAATATAAAGGTAAAAAGTAAATTTAAAGTATTTTTTAATGTCCATGAGATGATAGGCCATATGATATGGCCCTCATAGAATATGTTATTTACCTACTATATGTTTATCCAACCATATTTTGGTTATTTAAGTATGGTATACAATTCTACCTCCATTGGATTTGAACCTTGAACTTACTATTTGGATTTTCAAAGAATTATCATTTGCCTACTCATTTTGTACATGAAAATCCTCCACTTTTATCTTGTTCCAACAAAAATATATAATTAAATCTCAACATAATTATAACTTACATATATTCTAGTATAGATTTATTAAAATAATTGATCAAATATCCTTTTAATATATGATCAAACCCATGTAAGGTCTGACCAATTGGTTTGACCAAACCTCGTAAGGGGATGGAGGTCCAAGGTTCAAATATCGGGTTTCATTGGATTTAACCCTTGTCCCTTTCCTAGTGTATTCAATAGTATAAAAGGTTTAAAATAATTGTGACATAGTGGTTATAGGGATGAACTACATGAAGAACTATGTGCTAGCTTCTAGGGTAGATAACGTAGACACCTGTGTCATCCAAGAAAGTAGGACAACCTACCTGGATTCATGGCGGCTACAAATTCCACTATGTAAATTTAAAATATATATATACTATGATGTGGACGAGTGTGTGAGGGGATGGGTGTGTGTTAAATTTCCTATTGATAACCATAGATACCGGCTTTACGAGGGGGATCATGGTTGGGAGGAGACTGCTCAACCCTACGTATTGGTCATAGGGGTTTGTCACATTAACCAAATAAATAAATAAATATATTATATAAACAATATATGGCCTAACCAAAATAAGAGATATAAGATTTAAATTCAATAAAATCATTATTATACACCATATTATAATAATCAAAGTTTAATTAAATAAAAGTATATTAAATAGACATATATCCCTATATAATTATAACTCCGTAAACTTCAAAACTTATTTAATATTAAATCATAAAACCTTAAAAAAAATTAACACAAAACTTTAAGTTCATGAAATATATCCAAGACAATAAAAATTCGATGTCATCAATCTAATCTATTTATAGAATTGACCTAAACACGTATCACTCCATATTATTCCCTTTCCAAGCATGTTGAAAATATTTTAAAATAAGATGGTCAATAACTAAATTTAAAACAAGATGGTCAATAAATAAATGCCATTTAAGCCTTTATTAAATGCTAAGGTTTAACCATACCAAAACCAAAACCATTAAAATTATTAATTAGAGGAACCTTTAAACCAATAACACTAGTCCAATTCAAATGTAAAACTCGTGAGATCCAGTAAACATAATTCCATCTACATTGGTGCTGTTCCAAAATATTTAGGAAAAGATCCATGTTTGACAAACCTAAATCATTCTTAATTTTTTTTTAAGGCCCATTTCATATTTCAAGACCATTTATTTATTTTCATAGTTACAAATACACCTACAATTTTTTTTTTTATTTGTGGAAAACATTCTAAAAGGGATGCCACTTTTTGGTAAGACCCAAGGAGGCAGGGGTATCCATTCCACCAAAAATACCTAGGACTCGGACCTAGCATACCACATTTGACATACTCAATGAGCAAACAAACACACAAAACTAATTTAAAAATAAGTAAATAAATAAGTAAATAACAACAATAAAATAAAATAAAATAAAAAACATGCTCCTTGAGTATGTCAAAAACAAAAACACAACTAAACACACACAATAATAAAAAAGAAACCACATAACAAAACACAAACAAGACAAAAACAACAGAACACTACAAAGACATAACCCAAAAAAACATGAAAAATAAACACAACCGAAACCTAAAATATTAAAAAATAAAAATAAAAATAAAAAATAGAAAACAACCAAAAACAAAAAATAAACAAAAACAAAAAACATAGAAAACATTCACACAAAAAAACATGAATTATAACAAACAAAGAGAAACACAAGAACAAAAACGACAAAAACATAAGAACAATAACAAAAAAAAAACACAAAATAAAAAAAAACACAAGAAAAACAAAAAAAAACACAAAGAATACAAAAAAAACAAAACAAAACAAAAGAACACATACCTTAAAAAACTAAACAAAAAAAGAAAAAAGAAAAAAAATTGAACAAAACAATGACCCACATAGACCAAAGAAAGAAAAGAGTGAGCTAGGGAACTAAAAGGAAACAAAAGAAAGAAAAGAGTGAGCTAGGGAACTGAAAGAACCTGAATGAACCAAAGAGAATAAAAAAAAAACAAGAAGAAAATAGGTACCTTCAAGCCATCCAAATAAATGATAAAAAGAAGAGTTTCCCTAATTTGCGAATCCCACCATCTAGGAGGGTGGCCATAACAAGTAATATCACCTTTATCCAAAGCCCAATTAGCTAAAGCATAAAAACTCTTGTTTTGATCTCTAACCACATGATTGTAATCAAATTTCAAAAATCTCATCTAGATTAATTAAATGTTCTCAATAATTCTTTTAATTCTCCAATCAACCTTATGATTCTTGGAAGGAGTCTTAAAAATATTAATCATAAGTTGAGAGTCAGACTCAACTAACACCTTTTACCATCCAACATTAGTAGCCTCCTGAAGGCATTTGAGGATACCATACACCTCAACAAGGTTAGTTGAAAGAATAACCAAATTATCAATAAAAGTACAAACCAGGGAGCCATATGAAAGTCTACCAATTCCTCCCACATTGGCTTTTCCAAGGTTCCCTCTAGAGGCTCCATCAGTGTTGACTTTTCCAAAATCCTTAGGAGGAGGTTACCAATTTCTTGTCCTATCCATATTACTAATACTCACATTCTCTTTAAGTTGGTTGCCCTTAGAATATTTAATCTTCAATATTTGCATCACTTGATCCCATATTTGGTGGGAGTTTTGGAGGTGATTAAGGAGTTGATGGACTGATTCAACTAAGTTGGCTATGGTATTTTTCCAAATATAGTGAATATTCTTCCTATCTTGATTAAAAATTTGGTTGTTCCTTTCAATCCAAATAATCCAAATAAGAATGGTATAACCCATCCAAACTAACTGCCTAATAAAATGATCAACACCCTCTTGTAAAAAAATTAGACCATTGTAAGAGAAGTAAAGTGGTCATTCTCCTCTATAGCTCAGAGACTAAAGTACACTCAATAAAAATATGGTTGAAATTTTCTACATTCTCTTCACACATATCAAATATAAAAGGGCCATGAAAACCATGCTTCATAAGTTGCTCACCAGTAAGCACCCTACGATGCAATAAAAGTCAATTAAAGAACCTCATCTTAGGCCAAAACTTTTGAGCCCACAATTGAGAAAATATATCAGAAGAATGGTTGGGATTATTATGAAATAAGGTAAAATAACCTTGAGCAATTGAATACTCACCCTTAGTAGTGTTGTTCCATCCAAAACAATCTTTTTCATGGGACCAAGAGAGAGATCTCATATGAAGGATGCCTTGGATATCTTGTCTTTTCCTTTCTGGCATTTGAATAGGCTAGTACTCAATAGGGATCCAATATCTACCAACCTTTGAACTACTAGCATGGTATCGATAGTAATTAGCCACCTTTATCCAGTTAGCTCAGTGAAGGTCCTCCATCCACAGCCTCCAATCAAGAAACTGAGTTATCAAAGGCTTGTGACCATCCCAATAATCTATCAAAAAATTTGTATGTTGACCATTATGAGTAATCCAAAATAAATTTTTCTTTATCAAATCATCACCCGTATTAAGAACTTCTAAAATGGGATAACCTTTTGTAGGAAGTTGATAGCAAACAAGGTCTTCAGGACTTTTGTTCTCAGCATATTTAGCACGAATATTATTGGCACAAATACCATATATAGCATGAAGATTAAAATGCCATAAGATTAAAGTGCATTATTTGACTCTTCATCATTTTGGAGTTGATTTGCATCCTCAGTTTGAAGCAAATTGACTAACTCCACAAAGGTGACAACTCTTTGTGAAACATTAAGGGATGTAATCAATATTTTGTAGGATTCGGGTAGAGCTCTCAAAATAACTGAAGTCAAAATGGTGTCTTCTACTTTGGCCCCTAAAGCATTAATCTTATACTTCAGATCTGCCACTCTATAGAGGAATAGTTCTATTGATTCACTTGACTTCATATGGAGTGTATGAAGTTGTGTTTGAAGGTTTAGAATAGTTGATTGATTTTTGCCTTCAAAAATAGTACTAAGAGCATCCCATGCCTCTTTACCATTTTTAGCTTCATTTATGTGAGGTTGGATCTCATTAGTAGTTGCAAGGAGTATCAACATGGGAAGACAATTATTCTTTTTGCCCCATCCTTTTTTATCTATTCTTGGTGATGCGGGTCTTGTTTCAGTGCCATCAACTAAATATCACATGTCCTCTATAGTAAATATGGCTTTCATCTTAGTTTTCCATGCTGAATAGTTAGGACCCTTTAGCAATTATGTATCACTTAAGTATTTATTTATAGTTGCCATGATGAAGGTCCTACAATTTGTATTAAGATGATTTGTATTTCACTTTCAAGTGGTATTTAATGGCACCTGCCTAAAAAATATTTTTAAGAGAGATAATCATTTGGATGAAATTAAGCCATACAAATAAGATATGAAAGATAATTCACGCAAAAAGATATTTAATGGCACCTGCCTGAAAATCCTCTTGAAGAAGGATAATCAATTTGAGGAAATTAAGCCAAAAAAATAAGAGTGAATTAGAGGTTTTGGTTTTAGGAGAGAATATCAAGTGAAAATGGCTTTAAATATGTGCAAGCATTTACACAAATTCATGAAATTTTGAGGTATGGAGTGATCTTGATTCTATGACTTATAATTGCAAAAAGAAACAACGCAATAATCAAACAAGAATGGTGTGAGTGTTTTCTATGATTTTTGTTTTTGTTTATTGTCAATTTTTTGTTGTTTTTTATTTTTATTTTTATTTTATTTTATTTTAATTTTTTAGGTTTTGGTTGTGTTTATTTTTCATGTTTTTTTCTGGGTTGTCTTTGTAGTGTTATGTTGTTTTTGTCTTGTTTCTGTTTTGCTATGTGGTTCTTGTGTTTTTCTATGTGGTTTGTTTTGTGGTTTCTTTTATCTTATTGTGCGTGTTTGGTTGTGATTTTGTTTTTTACACACTCAAGGAGCATGTTTTTATTTTATTTTATTATTTTTGTTGTTATTTACTTATTTTTAAATTGGTTTTGTGTGTTTGTTTGCTCCTTGAGTATGTCAAATGTGGTAGGCCAGCTCCGAGTCCTGGGTGTTTTTGGTGGAATGGATACCCATGCCTCTTTGGGTCTTTACCCAAAAGTGGCATCCCTTTTGGGATGTTTTCCACAAATAAAAAAAAATCAAACAAGAATACCCTCAAAATCATTATCACTTAGGTGTCGGATGCAACCGAAAATGCACCTAATTTACCATTGAAGGTGTCGAGTAAAATCGAAAATGCACCTTTTAATTTTTTTTCAATAAAATATGAATGTGTGTTGTGCAAAAATTTGATATGTTTTTGTCTCCTCCTTGTCTTACAATTTTACAAATAATGTGACAATAAACAACTGCCTATCTTTTCTAATTTTGCAAAATAAACAAGTTTGATTTGTTTTAAGTGATTCTTACTTTTGTGTTACAAATTTGCAAAAGAAATACAATTTTTTGTCTTCCCTTCTTTGTTTTGTAAATTTAACAAATAATACTCCTTTCAAGACAAGTCAACACACGACCTGCGTTTGAAATGCTTCCAGAACTAGTCGACACACAACTTAGTTTTTATGGGCCCAAGGTTAAAATTTCTTCTAAAGTTTGCAAAAAAAAAAAGCAATTTTATGTCTCCTTGTGTTAAAATTTCCAAGAAAGAATTCAAGTTTGATAATCTTTTTGGTATGCTTAATTAACAAGGTTTGAGAAGAGTTGAAGGGTTTTCTATTTTGCAAAAAAAAGTGCTATTATGTGTATTATATCCCCAGTTTTGGAGAAAAAAAAAAGCACTATTAGATTTAAAAATTTGAAAAAGATAAGCCCCTTCATGTTATTTTAATTTTAATTTGCAAAATTAAAAATAAAATTAATCATATAGTTTAATTTTAATAATAAAAACATAATAATGTTTTAATAATAATTTACAAACTATTTGATCGGTTTAAGCCTGTGTTTCCCCCCAGACCCTTGTCGATATTTTTATAAAGTGGCCAAACCCCTTCATCAACCTTCACCTCAAAACTTTCTGGATTTTCTGTCTCCATCATTTTATGTGGCATATCTGGCTTGAAAGAAACAGGTGCATCTTCAAAAACTTGTCCCAGAGTGCTGATTTTCTAAGTTCTAAAATCCTCAATGCTGCAAAAGAGAATGCTGGCCTGGTTCCATTGCAATCCAAGTCTTGTCCTATGGCTGAAGTCAGTTTAGCTGAATCCTTAGACTTTCCCATTGTCACTTCAATGCCCTCAAAACCCCAACCTAGGCGCTTATCTAATTGGATCCCCCCCCAAAGGCTGGGTCAAACTTAACGTGGATGGGGCAGCTAAAGGTAACCCCGACATTTCCAACACTGGAGGTGTTCTCAGAGATTTCCAAGGTAATGTCCTTTATGCCTTTGTCGAACCACTTGGTATTCACTCCAACCAAGTGGCAGAAGCTAGGGCTCTTTGGCGGGGACTTACCATTGCTCAAAGGTTTTTCGATTCAAATATTTTGGTGGAAGGAGACTCCTTAACCACCATCAATTATTTTAAGAATAATAAGACTCCCTCTTGGAAGGTCAAGAATTGTATCGATGAATCCAAACTCCTGTCCCACAATTTTCAAGAAATCATTTTTCAACACACCTTCCAGGAGAACAATAAGCTTGCTGATGCTCTTGCAAATCATGTTGTTTCTATTGACGAGTTGTCCACATGGAATTCTACCCTGCCTCCGACGTTCGAGCAGCTGATTACTACTGATAAAATTTCCTCTGGCAAGTCTTGCATGGAGAAAAGTCTAAATTAATTTTTGTGGCTCCTCTTCTATCTCTTTGGGCTATGGTCTTTGTTTTGTAGCGGTGTTCCTTTTCTTCTATCCTCTCCCAGGACTTCCTTCTTCCCTTTCTTTTTAGCTTCTATTTAGCTTCTTAGTGTCCTCTCAAAGGTCAACCTCTGTTCCAGTTTCTTCTTCTTCTCCACCTTCTTCTGTGGCTGGTATCCTGCTTCTTCTTGTACTCAGGGCAAGGGTCCTTGTCAAAACCCTATTTTAATATATACCTCATATATTTAACCGTCCAAAAAAAAAAAAATCAATTTTAAAAAAAATATATTTTATAAAATATAATTTATATTTAAACTATTAAAAAAAATATATAATTTTTTTTGAATTTAATTAAAAACAAATTAAATTAAAAATTACCTTTTAATTATTCTTGTTGCTCCTTGTGGCAAAAGACTACACCCCCCGACGGGGGTTGAACTCTGACCTCCCATCGGGCAACCTACCTCCACAGCCTCGAACCATTCGGGCTACAAGGCCCGATGGATATGGAGGGAAGATGACTTCGATTTGAAGTCGTCCCTTCCATGCAACCAAAAAAAAATTAAATGTGGGATTTTTAGTCCCACATTGATGTCACAAATGACCTGATGTGGTATAAAACCACTTTATCCACCTTTTCTTTCTTATTGCCTTCGTGAAAATGTTCAAACTTGCCCTCCGTTTGTAGAAATTGATAAACAATGAAATCCTGCCATGTGTTAGTTAGGTGTCCAGTTCGGTCGCCACATGTTAGTCAGGTGTCTAGTCTAGTCGCCACGTGTTAGTTAGGTGTCTAGTCCACTTACCACATGTCATTCAGGTGTCCAGTTTGGTCGCCACATGTTATTTAGATGTTACCTATTAGAACTATCCATGTGTCGCATGTCGAGCAAAGTTCAAGGTTTGGTTGGTGGCAGGATCTTGGGATCCATGCTTGTAAGTAGTCTGTTTAGCCTACTCCACCAAGAGTGTTAGGGTGCTCCTACCCTCGTGGCACTCCCGATCTAGGTAAGACACGTAGGAGCATGAGGACACTCCTACCCTCTAAGTGCTCCTACTAATTGGATCTACCACATGGGAGTGTGAGGGTGCTCCTACCATCGAAGTGCTCCTGCTAGATTACCACGGGGGTGCTATCCCTGTAGGCTAGAGCCTTAGGAAGGGTCCTTGCTAGGACGCCATGGGGCGATCGCCGATAGGATAAACTATCTGGTTGATTGATGGCGGTAGCCTGAGATCACCGGGAGGTTGACCTGGTAGGTGATTCGCCTACAGGATGTACTGTAGGATGTCCTATGGGCCGTTGTCCTGTGGGTCCTCCCCACAACCTAAGATTTGGAGGTGGGGTCGAGGTGGCCTAGAAAAAAAATCCAGATGTCCACCTCCTCTGCCTCCAAGCTTAGAAGAATAGCTAAATAGGATTAATCATATTTAATAAAGCTAATTAGCAAACTATAGGATATGAGGAACATAGGAAAAAAATCACCAGTCGTCTTCTCCTACAAAACAAAGATGCCTTCTCCAACAGAAATATGCGCTTTCTCCCTCCAGCTCCATTCTTGATCTGATGCCAATGTGACCAGGAGATCCAAAACAATTTGATAATTGAAATATTTGCATTAACCATATAGTTTAGGAACTATTGTTTAAATAGGTTACAAAATAGCTAATCAAACAATAATGCTGAAATAACGCTAACCAATGCATCATAGGTAGAGTGTTTAGTTTAGAAATCTTAACCTATGATATTTAGGAATTACCGTTAGATATTTAAGACAGTAAATATCTACATGGAAAATAGTAGAAAATTAAATGTAATAATCTACCTATGTAGTCTAATGCAATATACTACCTATTTTACCTAGTGGAGTAAAAGGGTAAATATCCCAAAGAATGGAATATTACTCTAGCAAATAATTCACCCTTTATGAATGCACCCAAACTTGAACCCATGACCAACTGTTGTTGTAGTGCTTTAGCCCAAGGCTAAGCTATCCTTGGGCTACACGCCCACACAACACTCAAAGCACACAAAACACCCTTAATTCCTTAGCTTCTATGATTTTCATAAAACAAAAAAAACCTTGTTGTGTGATAGAACGAAGGGGATGGGAATCAAACCCTCAACTTTCCCTGCATGAATATTTTAACCATCCTTTGATCACTATCTATGCTACACAGCTCTTTGGGTTTGTTTTGATTCTCCACATGAATTTAATCCGATGTTTACCTCTTTAAACTTAAAGAACACAAATTCCTCTTCTTCTCTCTCAATGCAACACATGATTTATTTATTCTCTTAGGCATATAAATTGCATTAGACAATTTAAATTAAAATCACTTCTCCCTTTTACACATGTCGGCTTATGTGATTCAAATTTTAATTCAAATTTAAATTTAAACCTTTGGCGCCTTATTATTTATTTAAATTAAAATTTTAACCATAGGTTAAAATATTTTAATTTAAATAAATTAAATAATAACCTTTAAAATCTGCTCAATGGGTCTTTTCAAGGATTTATTTTTAATGATTCCTTGGACCTCATTTTTCTTTACCTCATCATTTTTCCCAAAATATTATAATATTTAATATTATAATTTTACTATTTCTTTTTAAACCTACTTCAATATTTTTAGACTACTTTAGGCGTATAATATTTAAATAAATATTATATCATTTTTTCCTTAACTACTTCTTTGCCTTTTGGAAAAACAACCTTATGACATTAATGACGATGAAAATGGACATCAAACATCTTGACATCAATGACAACAAAACTTGCTCAAATTTCCAACACAAAGGTTTTACAACCAACAATATATAAGTTAAAGCACATAATATATAGACCTTATATAATTCTTCTAGTTGTAAGGCCCGATACTTTTTATTTGGATATTCAAATTGAACTTGCCCTTCATGAATATAAAAAAGCTAAAATTAAACAAACATGTCAATTGAGGGAGGATGAAGAGGTTTTTGTTACTTATTTTGAAGATTTTGATTTCAGATTTTTAACAACCCTTGGTAAGTGATACAAGGTTAGTAATAACTAGAATTTAATTAAATAAATATAATACGAAATAAATATATATTGCATATAACTTATAATTATGTAAATTTTAAAATATATTTTATTTTGATAATAAATCATAAAACCTTTGTTCATTGTTGTTATCTTGTATTATGTATTTGTCCATTATGTTAATGTGTTATTGTGAATGTTAAATAATTATTGATTTATTGAGCCACTTTCAATTATGAATCTTATACACAAACATCAAAAAAAAAAAAAAAACAAACACATTTGGATCGAAAACCATGTAAATAAATATAAAAACCAAATCATACATCATATACGCATGTCACGTCCATATCATCTATCAAATATCATAAGCATATGCATTACATCATCCATCCATAAAATCATATCATGCCAATCACCAACTAATCATTATGTGTATATATCATGGAAGAATAAAGTATAGTACATAAAGTCCATCACATGTCCATATACATAATAATCATCATCAATATAAAATCAATAATACATCATCATCATCAATGCCCATAGGGCTACATCAAAAATTTTTCTAGGGCTACATAATCATACATACATAAATATATTTTATAATACATACGTCATCATCATCTCATAAAAAATGCTTCAAAAAAATATGGTCAATTTACCACACCAAAAATAGAACTCACTATTGCTGACCTCCTCATGTCTCTCCACTCCTCTCCTAAACCAAAGATATACATTTTATGAGTGCTTCTAGTCTCATAATATTACGATTTGAACTAATTCTTCTGAATGAAAATCCAAATGCATACCACTATTATATCCTTATAGGATCAAATATTACATGCATTTAAATACACTTATAAATACCTTAGAAGGTAACTAAAATGTTTAGTGATGCCACTACATGACATAATATCACTTTCCAAATATCTTCCTCAATATCTATGTAATTTTGTTTGCTTGGCTTCTTAATGAGTTATTTTCTCTTACTAGACTAATAAAACCTCTTGGAGTAGGCACCTCTAGAATTTATTTTGTAAAATTTATTCTCTCGATCCCCTAATTACTTATTTTTTTAGGTTTTAAAATATTCTAAGTGATGTCAATACAAAGGTATTAATTGGATTATTATAATAGTCTAGATAAGAGGTTTAATGTTTGAATATGAAGGAGGGTTGGATATGCATACTCCATAGGTGGAAAACACAATATAAGTGCCTCCTACTATGTATAGTAGATCCAATGGAGTATGAGGTAGTCTAATATCCACAATGATGGTAAATATTTTAAAAAATAATTTTACTAGCATAATATTGCTTAATGATGTGGATGTGCACTTACAATATCAAAATAATCAAAATAGTAAAAAAAACATGTATATAGTTTCTCTATGTAATCATTTCTAAATATATGCTTTAAAAATACCTATAAAATATCCAATATAACCAATTTTATTTATTTTCTTCGTTAAAAATTTCACCTCCTAATCTTGAATACATACATGTTGTAAGATCTTAAAAGACTTAAAATTTCTTTAAAATTCAATTTCAATCTAGCAAAAGTTTTAATAAAATACAACATAGATAGAATGAAGCTAAACATGTAATGAAATCTATTGATGTGTATTCATATTAGTTATAGATGAGGGTGGTTGCCACATGTAAATCCAACCTTAAGCCAAACATGTAATTTATTAATATTAATAGGGGTGTAATATGGGGTTGATTGTCATATACTAATATAACCCTAGCTAAACATTTATATTATTTTGTACGTCTTAGGTAATAGAGTGAAAGCTTGAGTATTTTAGATATAAGGTCTAATGTTCAAATTCAAAGGAGTTAAGCTGTGAAGACTTAGGTATTTTAGAGATAAGGTCTAAGTTTCAAATTCAAAGGAGTTAAGGTATGCCTAATTCCATTACATAAGAAAGTATGTGATGGTCTAATATAAGGATTTAAAATATCTAGTATAACCAATTTTATCTATTTTCTTAGCTAACAAATCCAACTTTTAATATTGATTATATGCATGTTGTAAAAAATTTAAAGACTTAAAATTTTACTAAAATTTAATTGCAATCTCACGAAAGGTTTAATAAAAAAGCAATTAAATATCTAATGAAGCTAAAAATGTAATATGAGCTATTTATGTGCATACAAATTTATTATAGATGAGGGTTATTTTCACGTGTAAATTTAACCCTAGGTCAAACATGTAATTTATTCAAATTAATTAGAGTGAATTAGATATGGGGTTGATTTTCATATATTAATTTAACCCTAGTTAAACATTAATGTAGTCATATTGATTAGAATGATGTGCAATGTAGTACATTCTCTATTTTCAATTCATCTACACACTTGAGTGGCATAGTAAAGGCTTACATATTTTAGATATAAAGTCCAACATTCAAATTCAAAGGAGCTAATTTGTGAAGGCTTGGGTATTTTAGAGATAAGGCCTAAGGTTCAAACTCAAAGGAGTTAATATATATCTCTTTCCACATATAATTGATCTAAGAAAGTATGTGATGATCTAATATAAGGATAGAATATCTAAAGACTTAAAAAGTAACGTAAACCTTAAATATTATTTATCATGTATGCAACTTTATCAATAAGTTAGATATGTAATTTATTCATATTAATTGGATTGAACTACAGATAAGTATGTCTATCACATATCAATCAAATCCTAGATTAACATAAATATATTAATATTTATTGGAGTGATGTGCAACCTAGTGGATGGCTTCTTGTATATACCTCTATACATCTTGAGTGACCTAGTTAATGATTGGGTACATCATATATAAGGTCTAATGTTCAATTTCTAAGGAGCTAAGGTGTGAAGGCTTAGGTATTTTATAGATAAGGTCTAAGTTTTAAACTCAAAGGAGTTAAGGTATGTCTCTTTCTATGTATAATTGAATTAAGGAAGTATGTGATGGTCTAATATAATTATAAATACTAAAGACCTACAAAGTAATGTGAATCTTAAAAAAAATTGAATTGAAAAGTAGAACTGAATATTAAAGATCAGTAGAAGAAAATTATATCATATATAATATGTCCAAGATTCAGAGAAGACACCTAAAACAACTAACTCCTATCGAAGAGAGAAACATACTGTACATCATATGATATTTGGATTTTCATTATATTTTTGTAAAAATATACAATAACATCTCTGAGCAAGCAAATAGTAATAGCTGTACATATCTGCATTCTTTTCCTCAGTGCAACTTTCAACAAGATGATAATTCTGAATGACATTAAATAGGCGAGCTAGCTTGAACTTGGAAACCTGCAAACTTCTTCCCACCTGAAACAAACAGAAAGTTGATTAAGTCTCCTAAAGAGGCCCAATAAGGTGCTTTGGCTTGTTCTAAAAACAATCTTCATTCCTAGCTTTCCATATTATCCATAAAATTTTAGAAGAAAGTAACAACCAAAACATATTGAAATATGGTTTCATATGAGAAATGTAACCAAGAATAATTTGCTGCTTAATATGATCCAAATTAACATTCCACCCCTGCATATTATGAAAGAAAGATAACCACAATTCCTTAGCATAAATGCACTAAAAAAAGATATGATTCAATGTCTTAGGAGTCCTGCAAATGGAGCAATATATAGCAGCCTTAGGATTAGAGGATAAAGGAAGATTGTGGAGCAGCAGACGCCACCTAAAACATGTTTTTTTTGGTTCAAGAAAACTGGACCAGATATGTTGCATCATATTTTGACCCTGCACTGGAGAAAGAGAAAGTGACCACTTCGTATTAATATGATCAAAAATTTCATTAGTATCCGTAAGAAGCCTGTAGATGGATTTAGATTTAATATCACATATTTTTGAGCCATCGAACCAATACAATTTATCCATATAACATTGTTCAGAAACCACAAATTCTAGATTCTTCAAATTATTGAAGGAGGCAAAAAAATAGTATAAGTTCTCCTGTGAGAGCTGGGCATACCAAACTCCCCACTAAGTTGTTTCCAATATTTGAGCACACCATTATTCATAAAAGTTGTTTATCATATATGCAACTTTTCAAATAACTTGTATATAAACTATTTTACATTATTGATCAAATATTCTATTAATATAAATGTAAAAATTAAAGTTAAAGTATTTTTTTAATGTCCATGAGATCATAGGCCATATGATATGACCCTAATTTAATATGTTATTTAGCTACTATATGTTTATCCAACCATATTTTGGTTATTCAAGTATGGTATACAACTCTACCTCCATTGGATTTGAACCTTGAACTTGCTCTTTGGAGTTGAACTCCATCTACATTGTTGCTGTTCCATAAGATTTAGAAAAAGATACACGTTTGACAAACCTAAATCATTCTTAACTTTTTGCTAAGGCCCATTTCAAATTTCAAGACCATTTATTTATTTTCATAGTTACAAAGACCCCTACAATTTAAACATTTAAAATTTTGAATAATTTTTACTAATAATTAAAATGACGCTCTTCCATAAGATTTAGGAAAAACCCGTGTATTCTTAAAATTTTGTTAGAATATTTTGTTAAAGTCCATGGTAAATTCCAACACCATTTAACTTTTATTGTAATATTATATATCGACCAATTTTTTATTGTAATAGTAACTCTTAAAGAATATATGGACCACATTATTATCTTTTAGATATAACAATTCACATTTAAATAACCTTAATATGTGTTTATTTAAAATTAAATTTAAACATTTAAAAAAGAAATCAAGGATCAAATCTTGATAATATCCTTAACTTTGTTTAACAATACTAACTATGTGATGATAATACAATACAAGTGAAACCCATTTTAATTTTATAAAGCCTAAAAAAAATTAATAAATAATAAACAATTACTTCACCTTTTGAAAAACTAAATTTACCCACAGGTGTAGGTGAGTTGGAGAGGAGAGAAATCCTAGAAGAGAGGTCCAGGTTCAAATATCCACCCTACCAAAAAGCTGAATTGAATATCCAAAATCCAATTGATAATGTTGGTGCGGGCAGGGTAGGCCGGGTGACTTTGACAGTCTACATCCCCTATTTGAAGGCTGCCTGCAAAGCGTTTTTCGCTTTAAAAAAAACCTAAAAAAAAACTAATTTATATTTAATATTGTACTTACATCATGGAAACAGTAAAACCACTATAATATTTAGTATATATTTTTTTATAAATAAATTAAATTGCTGGGTGAACCCATTAGCTACATAGTTGTGCATATATATCTTGCATGCCCATTTCAAACATACAAGTGTGTGTTAGGATGTCTCTCGCGGAAGCAGAAGTCTCCAATGGTCTCTCTCGCGGAAGCAAAAGTCTCCAATGGTCTCTAGCGGAAGGAAGCAGAGTCTGCAATATCACAGTCTCCAGGTTAGTATTCTTAAAGTATGTTGTGGTTTTTTGGTATGTTAGTGCATGTGATCCTCTGGTGTTATGCTTGGATTTGATGTTTTATTAAATTTATATTATATTAAACTTATTTTTTAAATTTGTATTATAATTAAGCCCACCCCTCATTAGTGATCATTATTATGCAGCCAGTGCTGGAGGCACCACAATATTAGCCTTAGCCCCAACCGGTCTCGACATTGATCCCGTCCCCCCTAGACCCGGGTGCCGTCATAGGCACGGGTACTATCTTCTACTCCATCTCACCACAGTCGCAGACGACCAGCACCTACGCCATGCCGCCACCGCAACCATATCCGGGGTTGTTGGGTTGACGACCTGCAACTACAAACCGTGTCGTCCGTGCAAACTCCGGCTTTGCAGCCGTCGACAATGCTGAAGGGATGCCACCTTCGAATAAAACCCAAGAAAACGGGTATCCTTTGTTAAAATTCTATTATACCCAACATTTGTTTTAAATTTCTAAGAAAACTTGGGAGTGAAAAACTCTAAAGGTAGACAAAAAAATTGTATTAGGTATTTTTTAAAATGAGTACAATTACAGTTTAGAAAAGAACAAGTCAACTTAAATGGTAACATAAAAAGTCAACATTTTGGAATGTAAAATAAATTGTTTTGTTGTTTTTCATTTTTTTCCCTTAGGATGGTTAGTCCGAGCTTTGAAATAGTGTATCAGTACACTGATATATCTTCTTTAATCTTCTTAATTTTTTTTTCTTTATTTTGAAGTGTTTCTATGTCGTCTACAATAAACTTTGAGATCCATAGAACATTTTATAATAAACTTTGAGATCCATAGAACGCTCCATAATTTAATCAGAAAAGTGGATCTAGCTCTCCAATGAAAATGCCTCATAAGATCCCTTACTCTCAACTTGTTTTGTATGAACCCTAAAATAATATTACACAAAGACAAGGTTCATAAGATTCCATATCCTCAACTTGTTTTATATGAAGCCTAAGATTATATTACACAAAGACAAGGTTCTTGAGGTAATCTTGGCTCAACATATTGCACTTTTTGGTGCATATGGCTTGAAATGGAGTGTGTATAACCAATTGCACTCAATATATGTGAGATATGGAGAAATGAAGAGCCTTACTTATGTCAAGAAGAACCTTATAGTTTGTGTATAACTATCATATAAATAATTATAAAAGTCTTTAGATATGATTAATCATAAAATATGCTTTATTTATAAATAGATAAAATAATTTTATACTAAATATTATTATATAGTATTTATTTTTATAGCTTTAATCTTAATAAAAATTATATAATGAGATTTTTTTTAATAATACTTCTTATAAACATCATCTTGGCGTTTGAACCTGGGTCGCATCACCCATAATGCAAGTGGTGTCCTTGCCAGTAGAGCACACTCACGTGGATTTATATAACCAAATTTGGTAATATGATTTATAAAAAAAAGTTATTTTAAGTTTTTTTTAAACTTATGAACATGATAATTATAATTTGTTGTTATATTTCAAATGATTTCATGTTTTTAATGCATTTTTCAATTCAATACGAGGACAAACTTGTCAGGTTGCAACATGAGAAATAAATAAATTATAATTTCTTCACTTATTATATTTAGATAATGATTTATAAAAAAATAGTTGAATCTAATCTATAATATATATAAATAAATAAAAAATTTCTAAATATAATCAAATAATAAAACTAGAGTGATTGACCTATTTAATATTAAGTATTCACTGGATTGTCTTCTCATTAAATTTAAAAGAAATAAAATTATATATCATTAAAAATATTGTAAAAATCAAAATTACTTTATTATTACTTGTATTTTATACCTATCCCATGTCCTATGGAGAAACCTCTCAAGTGGAACATGAAAATACCTAATGTGGAAAACAACCACATTATCCATGGTAGTGATTACAAAGTTTCAATTTGTTTAGCTAAAATTTATGCATGTAAGCATCATTCTTTATTTTATTTATTATTTATTTATTATTTTTTTTTTTGTAAGTAAGAGAATATTTATAATTAACACCGGGTTTTAACTGGTTGACCCAAAACCATTTTACAAAATAGGGTCCACTGACCAACTGGACAAAGGCCAAGCCCTAAAAGTTTAAACTGACAACAAAAAGGGCCAAGACCTACTCTTCCAATAGAATACAACCAAACTAAACTATGGAAGCCTAATATTATGGCCATCAGAAAAGAAAGATGCAAAATAGAACTAACAAAGACAAAATCCACTTTGAGCCTTCCAATCTAAAATTTTTCATTATCTATCACCATTGAGACTGCATGAGGAAGATTTTCAGTCCACGTGATCAAATTTGCTGCTACAATGCCTTCATTTTCCAGCCTATCAGCCGCCATGTTTCCTTCCCGAAAGATATGCAAAATTATGGCCTCAGGTCGATCATGAATTAGAGCCCTTGCTTCATGGATGTAGTCATCAAATCTCCAAGGATCTCTCTTAGTGTTCTTTAGAAGATTTATAATAATAAGAGAATCACCTTCCACCAACAGTTTCCCTAGATAATTCTCTGCCACCTTGAGGCTCCTCCAAACCGCCCTCGCTTCAGCCACATTGTTAGTTTGAGCTCCAAGATGTTCAGCAAAAGCTACAAGCACCTCACCCTTGTGGTCTCTAAGTAAGCCACCAACCCCAGATTCACCTGGGTTGCCCCTAGATGCCCCATAAAAATTTAACTTAATCCACCCTAGGGGGGGTGGGGTCCATGTGATCATGGTTCTAGGACAGACTTGAGGATGATTGAGGCCATCAGTGAGAGGTAAGTTTAATGACTGGCCTAATGAAGCTTCAAAAGGATTTGGAGGTCTAGATGTTGTAGGCACTAAACAAGCATTCTCATTAGCATATACTAAAATTTTTGATAGGACAGAGGATGACTGAGAAACCTTATCCAAGAAGGCCCGACGATTCCTTTCCAACCATATCTGCCACAAGTAGTGATGAAGGCAAATCTTCCACATATACCTAAGATGCCTATTCAAAAAGGGAGAAGGCCACTAGACAAATAAGTTAAAAATGGACTGAGGATGGACCCAATAAATATGAAACACTTGTAACAGACCTAACAAGATTGAGACAGAAAAATTACAATACGAAAACAAATGATCAATAGACTCCCACTCAGACATACAAATATAACACCTATTAACAACAATCACACCTCTTTTTATTAAGTTATCCATGGTGAGGATCTTATTTTGGATGGCCAGCCATGCAAAAAACCCAACCTTCGGAACAATGCTTTTGGGCCAAACTTCCAAGTGAGGGAAAGTAGGTTCATCATTATCAATAAGCATCAGATAAGCGGTCTTGACAGAAAATTCCCCATTGTCTGAAGCTTCCCAGATAAGCTGGTCCTCAAGAATGCCAGAAGGGAGTAAAGACTGTCTTAATTCATTCTCTAGTATTATTGATGCCCCTGGTAGATCATTGTTCATTATTGGCTTCCAAACCCTTCTATTGTTTGACAAAGTAATAAAATCTGCAACTTTGGTACCAAAAACTTCAATTGTCCAAGCTCTAAGGGTTGAAAGGATGGGGTCTGCAGAGAGGGGATAGTCCTCTAACCATTTGTGGTCCCAGAAATCAATGTTTCTTCCATTTCCCAGTTTCCAACGTAGCCCTTTGCATTATTTATTTATTTATTATTTAAGCATCATTCTTTATTTTATTTTTCACTAATTTATTATTTTTGGATATATAAAGGAATGGGTTATATCCACACTCATTTTCTATTATTAAGCATGGTTCTATAATTTATCTTCCACCTCATTGTTTTATATTCCATGGTTAAATAGACCACTGGTTGATGGGGTTTCGTACTTTATTTATAATGATGGATGAAATGGACCACTGGTCCTTTGGGATGCTTGGGATTCTTACTGTTGTCATCAACTCACAAGATTTAGATTTTTCTACTACCTTTAAAATAGACATGGCCTCAATGTTGGAACCTAAGTCTCTTCTTAATAAATGCATGACCAGATAAACACTTACCAATCCACTAGTTCTTGGGATATAAGGTATCATCTTGTATCATGTAACAAATGAATCCGAGGGAAACCAAGATGTTCCATTTCAAGCACATTGTAGTAAGGGAAATCTTTGCATCTGCAATATCATTGTTATATTGTTAGTATGTATTATGACTACAATTGCAATGACATGCTCTGAGACTAGAAAGTATAACCTCTTGGATTTCAAAGCACGAGTTATTGCTCACCAAACACTTCAGCAAAGACAACCGATGACAAGCTCTACTGAGCTTAAGACCTCCCAAAAAAATTCCAATGGCAAGATTTTTTTTCTAGGTACATTTCTTTTCCCTATATCATGTTTGTGTAAAGTGTGTTTAATTGGTGGATCTTATTGAAACGAAAACATTTTCTTCCACGGATTTTTACAGGATATTCATGGGGTTTGACGTCAATAGATCAATACTGAGAATCTTAACTACTACTAATATGGCCAGGGGATCCAATGAATCCACACAAGATAAGACTGACACAGTGAACAATCAAGTTGTGTGTCATTCTGATCCTGTGTGGCTTCATTGGGTCCCCCATGGCCTCCACCAGAGGATGGAAGTGTGCAGGCCTTGCCTTGCACAGAGAAAGGACACGAGGAAAATTCATATGGATGACACACTGATCCAGAAGTAATATGAAGGGGAGGATTGTAATATGTTTGAGAGACTGTACAATTTTTGCCAGGTATCTCGAGGGGCTTCTATTGGCGTTGCTGTGAAAATAAATAAGAGGGATTCTGACATTGCAATGGCTGGGGGCCTCCATCATGCCAAAAAATGTGAGGTCTCTGGTTTTTGTTATGTCAAGGATATTGTTCATACAATCCTCGAACTGCTCAAGGTTCATCAAGTAAGTCTTATCCTTTTCCTTTTGGTAAAAAATGTTGGTGGATGTTGTTTATCAAAATTCTCTGTAGGAATTATATTGTAGTTTGGACAAGGTGAAATTTAGGGTAGGATGATATATAATTGCTATTTGGTTATTTAGCAGAAGGATGTAAGATTTAAATACATTGGTTCTTTGTACTGAGAGCTGAGATAGAAGTTTTCTCTATTTTTCTTAGTTTTGACAAAAGTTTTCGCTATTTTTATGCCTTAAGTATTTTAGGGATAAGGTTCACACAAATTATTTAATTCTAAAAAAAAATAGTTCTTTGTTACGTTTCACAAATTGATATTAGTTACTAACTCATATTAGGACTATTTTAATTTGTAGCCATATTGGGCATCAACTTCTTAGTGAGTTACACTGAGTTGCACCTTATTGCCAACATCTTTCTTTCTTCATTTTATACTATTAGAGGTTATTTTTTTTGTTTTTTCATTTCATATGCATTGACATATCTATATAGGTATATATGTCTTGTTTTGCCATAAACATAAAGTATGTCTACAAAAACTAGCTAGGGATTCATTAATTATTCTTTATCTATAACGAATTAGGCTTTAATTCCTATTGGTCATTATTAATCCAATGTAATTAAGGATACCATTGTGTGTGCTTTAATTTAATCTAATTGGATGGACAATCATATTGCAAATAGGTAGTTCATCTCTCAAGGCCTTAGAAAAACAAGAAGAATAAATATAATAAAGGAAGACAATTTCATATAGCTTTAACTTTTAGTGATAATATACCTTGTACCAATGATGTAGTTATTAAAGTAGACAACTTATATTTTCTCCCTTGTTTTCTCAAACAAAATTTCTTCCTTTTATCAATTTTTTAGGATAAATCTATTTTCTTAAGGTCTTAGGTTGTCACCAAGGAGCCAATATTTTTATTAGGAAAAGAGTGGCAATTCAATTAATTATGTGATCCTCAAAAAGGAAGGGCTTGAAACACCTATTAAAGTTCATCCCCATGATAACAAAATTATTGCAAATACCTCCACTAAAAAATAAAATATTGAACCTAGGTTTATTTGGTTTGGTGGTAGTAAATCTAGGATTCTCGAATTAGTTTAGTTGTATAACCCTTCTCAAAATTTAAAGAGCACATAATTTTGGGAGATACAATAAATTATTTTTTCCATGTATTTGCATGCATTTTAGTTAAATTTTCTACTATTGTGGGTACTTAAAAAAGTTGTTCATCAAGAGTTTTAACATGTTATGTCAAATAACATAGGCATTTAAAATAAATTCCTTTTGATGGAAATTTTAATCACAAGAGAGTAAAATACACCATAGTTTTATCACATATTGCTCATAATGGTGCCTTTCAAACATACTTATAGATAAAAAATGATAATAAAAAAAAAAAAATGATATTCAAACTAGAAATTTATGAGCAAAGCCATTAGAATGTGAGAGACATTCAACACAATTTACAATGTGATTTCTCCCAACACATTACTAATAGCTTTAGAGAACACCCCAAGTGTACCATTTTAGGAAAGGCCTCTTGAAACACAATTTCTTGAATATGTAAATTTGATGTTTTTACTGATTATTATTTGAATGTAATAATGTAATGATATATTTCTACTTGATTAAATCAATAGTTTTTACTTTTTAGAGGAAGAAGAGGATATGAAAAGACTCGCAAAACATTGTATATGGAAAGGGGAATATATTGGTATGGAATCTGAGCAATACCAAGTTCTAATGTTGATGATTATGAGATACATGATCTCAAGGATGAAAATAACTAATTAATCGATAGTTATGTTCTAATAATGATGATTTAGTAATGTTTTTAAATGTTAATATCCCAATAAAACTATTTGGTTTAGTCACTTTGGATTCTTCTCTATTTTTAAATTTATGTGTGTATGAAAAGGAGATATTATTGTATGCAAAAGTGTAACAACTATTTGTACGGGTGATTCCATTGAAAATATATCACTTCTTGAAGATGGAGCATGCACTGTAAGTATTTGAATATTTTTATATATATTAAAACACGTGAATTATTTAATTCTAACAAAAAAATTCTTTCTTTATGGTATGGTCCATTATTTATTATTAGTCATCAACTCATATTAACACAATTGTAATTTTGTGGCCTATTGGCATCCACCTCTTAGTGAGTTAAACTTATGTCTTCTTTACGGAATTTATGTTTACTTTTATTGAGGTTATATTTACTTTTGACATAAAAATTATCATTTATATTTTTAAATGATTGAAAATATTAGGAATATAGTTTTTTAGTTTTAAAGTTTCAATTAATGAAACATATAATAATATGTTTCTTTAATTTAAACTTTAAAATTAAAAAAAAAATATTCCTAATCTTTTGAATCATTTATGTTGTAAATGACATTTTTTTATGTCAAAAGTAAATATAAATTCAATAAATTAAATATAAATTCCATAAGGAACACACAAGTTTAACTCATTAAGAGGTGGATGTCCAATATGCCATGAAATTACAATTGTGCTAGTATGGATTGATGACTAATAATACTAGTGGACCATAAACAAAGGATTGTTTTTGTTAGAAATAAATAATTTGTATTGTTTAGATATATATCAAAGAAATCAAATTTAAGTAAATATTTAAATACTTACAGTGGATGCTCTATCTTCAAGAAGTTTTATGTTTTCCATTGACTCACCAGAACCAATATTTTTTGCCTTTTGCATACAATAATATCTCTTCATCATACATAAATTTCAAAATAGGAAAGAATCGAAAGTGACTAAATAGAACTATTTGATTGGGCTATGAAATTAAAATTTGAAAATAATACACAAGCAACATTGTTAGAACATACCTATTGACAAATTACTTGTTTTAATCCTTAAGATCAAGTATCTTGTAATCATCAAAACGATAACTAGGACCCTTTCGGTCTTGCTCAAATTTTCAACCAACATGTTTCCCTTTCCAGATATGATGTGTTGCAAGTCTTTCAATGTTCTCTTGGTACTGTAAAAAGTAAAAACTATTTATTTAATCAAACACAAAAATACCACTACATTATTACATTCAAATAGGATTTAGGGAAAACATCAAACTTACATCTTCAGGAAAATGTGTTTCTGAGGGCCTTTCTTGAAATGGTACACTTAAGGTATGCTCTATAGGTAGTATTAGTAATGTGATGGGAGAAATTACATTCTAAATTGAGTTGAATAATCATAAAATAGACTAATAAGTAATCACAAAAACATTGAAAACAATACATGTGTAGCTATTTAACTTATAAGTTTACGAGATACCTAATCTCAGAGATGAAAATAAACAATTAGTGAATAGCTATGTTCTCATAATTTTGATTTTGTAATTTTTTCAAATATTAATTTCATAGCCCATCCAAAAGAATTTGTTTAGTCACTTTAGATTATTCTCTATTTTAAATTTTATGTGTATGTGTGACAAAGAGATATTATTGTATGCATAAGGGTAACAACTATTGGTATTGGTAATTGCATGGAAAATATAAAAGTTATTGAATATGGAGCATCCATCGTAAGTATTTGAATGTTTATTTAATTGTGATTTCTTTGATATATATATTCAAATTATTTAATTCTAACAAAAAAATAAATCCTTTGTTTATGGTCTAAGTGCTTTCCTTTGCCTGACTGGTTGTATAACACCACCTATCACTCTACTATGAAGGTTACTCCATTTGAAGTAGTCTATGGTCAACTTCCATAAACTATAACTTCTTACCTTCTAGGTAGCTCCAAGGTCTAGGTGGTGGATTCTATTTTTTGCCAGCATTATTTCATTCTTCACCAACTCAAGCTCAAATTGGGCATAGCTTAGAATCATATGAAAAAAAAAGCAAATCAACATTGTACCAAACATAGCTTTGCCATTGAAAATATGGTATTTATTTGCTTACAACCATAAAAACAATCATCTCTCTAATTGCATGGTTGTCATAAACTTACCGCAAAATACTATGGTTCTTATCAAGTATTTTAGAGTCTTTGGGTGACAACACATAAACTAACCCTTCCGATTACCTCCAAAATTCATATAATCTTGCATGCATCATCTCTCAAGAAGGTTATTTGCAGAAATATGTAGGTGTAATCTAAAATTCTTGATTTGGACAAGAAAGGGTCCATTATTATTAAACCTAAATGTATTCTTGGCTAAATATCATGTACCCTTCATCGATGTGCTATCACATATGTATTTTTCTAGTGGTATGGATTAGAACTAGAAGATGTGACATGGGAACCTCTTCAACAAATCCAACAATAGTTTCCTCAACTTTAGCTTTTAGGACAAAGCTTTTTGAAAGCGAAGGACATGTTCGAAAATTATCCTAACACCTTGATGTAATAGTTCTTTTAGAACATGGGTAACACCCATGTTAGTATTTTGTAATATTTTGTTATAGTTTGGATTAAGAAACATCTAACCAAATGGTTTCCTTCTATGTATCTATTTTTCAAATATTTAATTGATTATAGGTAGGGGATTCTCGGCTAGGTGACATTTTACATGTAAGACAACCTTGGGAGTTAGGTATTAGAAGAATTCCTTAAAATTTTGAGGGATAATATTTTATGTATATTTTTATATAATTGAATGAAGTATTGAAGGAGGATACCCCCTCGAAAAGGCTTGTGATTCAATGCTATTGTGAGATTGTTCCTTTTGTACAATTTATTTCCATTAGTGTGTTGTGATCATATATTTATTTTTTGTATTTCTATGAGTGTGATTATTTTTAATAGTAGATTCCTAATAAATTTGAATAAGAAAATACATTTATATGGCATCACAGAGAGTAAAATTTCATATGAATTTGGATTCCCAACTTAGTTAGAGGAACGGAAATAAAGAGAGTAACTCTTATGGAAGCACAAATCTAGGATCCAATGGCTCAAAGAAGGATATTGAAACACATATTTCTTCCACAAATTTGTTCTATATTGAAGATATCACAGCTTTATTTCTTCCTTAAAATCTGATTTTGCAGACATTGTCTACACTTGGGATGGAATGAACTTTGTTGTTGTCAATGAATTTTCTAATATATTTGTTTTTGCACCTCTTGGCTCATGTTCTCAATAGAATATTCTTCAAGCGATCCCTACTCTTATCACTTTTGAAGAGAAATTTGTTTTTATTGCTCTAGTCATTATCAATGAGCTTCAATATGTGGTTTTTAAAATATAAAATGGAAAAAACCCTAGGTCCTAATGGTTTTTCCATTGATTTCAATCAAGAGTTCGGGTATATCATTCATGCTGATTTATTAGAGGTGGTGGAAGAAGACAGGAAAGCTAAAGAAAATTTCAATGTTAAAAATCAACATCCTAGGTCCTAGTGGTTTTTCCATTTGAAGTAGTCTATGGTCAACTTCCATCAACTATAACCTCTTATCTTCCAGGTAGCTCCAAGGTCTAGGTGGTGGATTCTATTTTTTTCCAGAATTATTTAATTCTTTACCAACTCAAGCTCAACTTGGGCATAGCTTAGAACCATATGAAAAAAAAATCAAATCAACATTGTATCAAACATAGCTTTGCCATTGAAAATATGGTATTTATTTGCTTACAACCATACAAAAAATCATCTCTCTAATTGCATGGTTGTCATAAAATTACCACCAAATACTATGGTTCTTATTAGGTATTGTAGAGTTTTGGGATGACAAAACATAAACTAGCCCTTCTGACTACCTCCAAACTTCATATAATATTGCATGCATCATCTCACAAGAAGGTTATTTGTAACAATATGTAGGTGTAATCTACACTTCTTGAGTTGGACAAGAAAGGGTCCATAATTATTAAACCTAAATGTATTCTTGGCTAAATAACATTACCCTTCATCGATGTGCTATCACATATATGTTTTTCTAGTGGTATGGGTTACAACCAGAAGATGTGACATGAGAACCTCTTCAACAACTCCAAAAATAGTTTCCTCAAATTTATCTTTTAGGATAAATATTTTTGAAAGGGAAGGACATGTTTAGACCTTATCCTAACACCTTGATGTAATAGTCATTTTAGAACATGGGTAACACCCACGTTAATATTTTTTAATATTTTGTTATAGTTTGGATTAAGAAGAATCTAGCCAAATGGTTTCCTTCTATGTAACTATTTTCAAATATTTAATTGATTATAGGTAGGAGATTCTAGGCTAGGTGACATTTTACATGTAGAACAACCTTGGGAGTTAGGTATTAGAAGAATTACTTAAAACTATGAGGGACAATCTTGCATGTATATTTTTACATAATTGAATGAAGTGTTGAAGGAGGATACCCCCTCAAAGAGGCCTGCAATTCAAAACTATTATGAGATTGTTCCTTTTGTACAATTTATTTCCATTAGTGTGTTGTGATCATATATATATATTTTTTATTTCTATGAGTGTGAATATTTTTAATAGTAGGTTCCTAATAAATTTGAATAAGAAAATACATTTATATGGCATCACAGAGAGTAAAAGTACATATGAAATTGGATTCCCAACATAGTTAGAGGAATGGAAAAAAAAGAGAGTAACTCTTATGGAAGCACAAATCTAGGATCCAATGGCTCAAAGAAGGAGATTGAAACACATATTTCTTCCACAAGTTTGTTCTAGATTGAAGATCTCACAACTTTATTTCTTCCTTAAAATCTGATTCTGCAGACATTGTTTACACTTGGGATGGAATGAACTTTATTGTAGTCAATGAGTTTTCTAATATATTTGTTTTTGCACCTCTTGAATCATGTTCTCAATAGAATATTCTTCAAGTGATCCCTACTCTTATCACTTTTGAGGAGAAATTTGTTTTTATTTCTCTAGTCATTATCAATGAGCTCCAATAGGTGGGTTTTAAAATTCAAAATGGAAAAACCCTAGGACCTAATGGTTTTTCCATTGAGTTCAATCAAGAGTTTTGGGATATCATTCATGCTGATTTATTAGAGGTGGTGGAAGAATCCATGAAAGCTAAAGAAAATTTCAAGGTTATCAATAAAAATTATATAGCTCTTTTCCCAAAAGCTCAAGAGATAGATCATATCTCATCTTTTAGACCTATAACTTTATGTAATGTTCTTATCAAACAAATATCATGGTAAAATGCTAAAGCCTCTTTTACATAAGAAAATTTTCCCTTAGCAAGGGGATTATGTGGAAGGTCATCAAATGGTTGATGAGACTATTCTTGCTCGAGAAGCCATCCATTCTATGGAAATGCAAAAATATCCATCTATGTTCATTTATTTAGAATTATCCAAAGCTTATGACAAAGTGGTTTGGCAGTTCCTTGTCAAAAATTTGAGGCAATTTGGATTCTCTCAGGATTGGATGGACTAAATTATGGGATGTATCTCTTCAATGTCATATCCTATTCTTATAAATGGTAGGTATTATTAGCTATTCCCATATTCCATAGGTATTACGCAAGGTGACCCTCTCTCCCCTTATTTATTGTTGTTGAAAGCTTGGGCATGACTATAACCAAAAACAAAGAAAACAAAAAAATTGAGCAAGTTACCATTGCTCATGGAGCTAGGCCTATTTATCATATTCAATTTTATGATGAATCTACTTTGATAGGTAAATCTATAGCTATGAAAGATTGTAAAATTAAGCAAATTATTAGCTATTTTTTAATGTTACTAGACAATTTATCAATGAAGATAAATTTAAAGTCATTTTATTTTACTGGTCTCCTATATAGGAATCCATGGTATTCGATAAGTTAAGATATAATAATACCTCCATTTTTATCACTTATTTAGGCATTTCTATCAATATTCAAAGACAAGAAAAAAATAAAATTGGTTGTTTGATAGAATTAATAAGAAAATTAGAAAGTGGACCAATAGGTGGCTTTCATCCAGGGGTAGAATTACCTTGGTAAAATTAGTCCTTCAAGATATACCTATTTATGTTTTGTTGTGTTGAATATCCCAAAGGTTGTTCTTCAAGAATTGGATCAAATCAATCATTGATTCCTCTGGAGTGGTACTAACAAGAAAATAAAATGGGCCTTTGTGAAATGGGATAGCTTATACCTTTCAAAGAATTAAGGGGGGTTAGGATTTCGGTCTACTATTGTTTACTCAGGTCCCCAACCCTTAAAAAAAGAGGTTGTACTCAGGTCACCCACCCTACATCATTTTACATAAAATGTCTAAATTCTTGATTTTTAATTTTTGGATATTTTCAAATTTCTATATGAATACAATTACTCCAAAATTTAGCATCTTTCTTGACATTTTTCTATAGAAGCCTTCACAATGCCAAAATTTCACCTCTACTATATATGCCTTGTATCTTAGTAGAGTAATATTTTAGGAACATCGCACTAACATAGTCTGCTTTACCAAATATCGATTGCTAGTTTCCTTCCTGAAACACAAGTGCAACAACAAAAATTATAATAAATAGTCTAAATAAACACAAATTATTGTTACATAATAAAATAGATATTACCAATGGAAAATATTAAATTAAATCTTAATAATTAAATGATTTAGGCAATCAACAATTTTTGTCAGCTTCAACTAAACTTTCTACTTCCTCTAACCATGGAAAGGAGATGTTAACTTCACGATCCTCAATCAAAAATCCTCTATTGGCTAGATTATCTACACATTTGTTTCCTTCCCTTAATATATGTGTAAACCTAATTTCTTCAAACTCTTTAGCAAGATCTTGAATTTCCACAATTATATCTTATATGTTCCAAGGAGCCTTTGCTTTCCTCAAAATTGCATTTATTACTATGAGAGAATCACCTTCCATACAAACTCTATTCCATTTAATTTGTTTATATATTTTTAACCCTTCTAAAGCTGCCCAAGCTTCAACTTCATTATTTATCTTAAATCCACAAGTTGAACGAATAATGAGATAAAATCTCTCCTCTATTATTTCTATTAATTCTTCCTCCTCCTGCTGAAAATAACTTGCAAGATTTAAACATTGATTTTACGTGTTCCCTTATATTCATATAATACACAATTTAATTTAATTTCATTCAATGTTATGTTGAATTTGTATTGTTTCCAAGTTATTATCGTGGGATAATTTGGATTCTTTCTAAATTCTTGTTAAGATTTATTATATATTTGTTATTTTACATGGTTTATTATTGGTAGTGTCATTTACTACTATTATGTTGAATTTGTATTGTTTCAAATTTATGATCTATGGAGAACTTCAATTGGTTTTAATTTTTGGCCAGTTTGTTTTACAACAATGTTAAGAGTCCTCATCCATTTGTAATTTGACATGGTTTTTGTTGAGTTATTCCATTCCATATAATGGAGGAAGCTGGAAATTATCTGGTATCTGGACCAGAAGAGAAGAATGGGAGAGTGATACATTTTTATATTTTTAAGACTTCAATATTGACAACTACTACTATGGCCAATGAGACCCAATGAAGCCACAGGATAAAAATGATATAGTGAACAATAAATTTGTGTGTCATTCTTAACCTGTGTGGCTTCATTAGGTTCCCCATGGCCTCCAATAAAGGATGGAAGTGTGAAGGCCTTACATTGCACAAAGAAATGACATGAGTAAATTTTAGACGGATGATGCACTGATCCATCAGGAATATGCAAGGTAGTTGAAGGGGAGGATTGTAATATGTTTGAGATATTGTACAATTTTTTCCAAGTCTCTCTAATGGGGTTCCATTGGTGTTGTTGTGAATATCAACAAGAATGATTCTAACATTGCCATTGAAAGCACGAGGATATGGAAACAAAAAGGGAAAAACTCCAAGTCTGATGCAATAACGAAACTAAACTTGATGCTATGAATTGAAAATGTGTAGAATGGAGAAAACGTAAACAAATTAGAACCCAAATGGAAAGAAACAACCCTCTTCTTTTGTTAATGTATTTCAAATCCGGTTATAATCCACTTCCTCCCATTTTAGAGGTGAGGAGCATCAAACTTGTCTCTTGGTCACATCAATGGAAAGCCATCCCTCTTTCGCATGCCCACATGTAAGATGGGCGGACCAAACATCACCGCCGCTTGTGTATACGAGTGTTGATTCCTTGCTACTCCTTTGATATTTAGACCCTGTGTTCAAAGGAACAAGGAACCTTTAGTAGCACCTATGAACAAGACAAAGCAATGCGATCCTCAAGCCTACAATAAGCGGATGGGAAAATGAATTAAACTGCAACTAAAACTTATCCAAATGACATGAAAACTTGGAAAGGACATAGAAACATCACCAAGAAGGCATTGCAAAAGAAACAATCAAGAATTTCCTCACTAATTTGTTCACTCCGAGGAGGGACGGATTCGACTATAATTCACTCCGGGTAGAACGAATTCACCTGCAATAAAGCGCCGAAGTGATACTTCCAAAAATGTCACATCTAGGGAGCTCTAAAAGACCTGCAAACTTGGGGTTAGCTAATTGGAGGCATTTTGGGAAGACCCAAATGGTCAGATTTCCCCAATTTGGCCTCCATCAATAGGAATTTGATGCTGCTACTTGCAAGTTAATGAGGACAACAAAAGTAACAAAACATGATAAGATTTGATCAAAGCATTACGAAATCAAAATTACAAGCTATCTAAGAAGCATAATATGGAATGCAAAATAAACAAATGACAAAAAGAACAATCTACCATGAATCCCTGATCATTCCTGAAAAGGAATATTAGGCTCGTAGTAGTGCGGGGGCACCCAGACGGGCCGCCCACCGTTGGAACCTGATTTTGACACCAATCCACTTGGCATGGGTCCAAAATATCTTGTAATGTGTTGTTGGAAAATTGGGTGGGATAATGTGGCCAAATGTAGGATTTGGTTCTAGATTTGTGCTTCCAATGACCACCCAATGACCTCTTCTCCAAAAGAGATCAAGGATGTGAAAAGCACAATTCAAAAGGGGAATAGGTGTGAAAGCAAAATGACAGCACTTCATTGCTCCAAAATGCTCCTTCTCTGTATATTTTAGGGTGAGGAAACCCACCAATTTATAGACCTGGAGGTCTCTTGAATTGGGCATGCAGAGGCACCACTTGGCAATCATGCCTTCCCAGGGGGAGGGAGATTCCTCCCTGAATAGGGACTTCATGACTGCCCTTATAACAGCCTCTAATGCTCAAAAACGCTCACCCACACTCCCATGCTATGAAGGAAGCGTTAAGTGGCGGATCTGAGCTACAATTTGTCAAGATTTGACTTTTTTCCCATCAAACCTGGAATTCGTCCCACCCTGAAGCGAATTCTGTATTCATACCAGGGGAGGATGGATCCCATTTTGAATTTGTCCTAGGGAGGGACGAATTCTGAGCAAAGTGCCTAGAAGGTGCCAAATTGATCTCTGACCTCCCTAAACTGCTATAAGAGTGGTTAGGACCATTTTTTAACCTCTAGGGGCTACCCTTGGGGCTGTGTGTGTCAATGCGATCAGTGTTTACAGTCACATAATCAGATGGGTGTTGTTTTGGTGTCTTCAAATGCCCCTTTTTGGGATGCGTTGTGCATGGCGCAACGACGAGCAAAAATAGATAACCAAAGCACTAATGATTAGGGTTTCTTAGTAACCTAACCAACTCTTGATGCCCCAAGCATGAAAAGGGGCATGCATTCTTGAATCCTTGCTTCTAACAGGCGAAGAAACTTAGTTCAAGTGTTAAAATTTTTTGGTGAGGTGTTACTTGAGCTTGGACATTGATCAGTCAGGAATAGGCAAAGGGCACAACCTTTTGTTTGTGGTAACCTAGAGTTCATGATTCACGAATGCCAAGTGATTTGATTAGCTTGTGACTATTGCTTGTTTACTTCCCCAAGAAGGGGCATGATTGTCTTTGTCAATGATCCTTTGAATGCATGCCATTTTCCATGATTGGGTGTGTGTGTGTTGATTAGTGACTAAGTGTGACTACCCCCTCAAGTGACGAATCGATGAGGGAATGACCTTCATGAGAAAAGTGACGAGTCGCTTGACCCAAGATGACTTAGGTAAGGTAGCCGAATGTGTGTGCAGTTTTTTGACATTTAGACCTATTTTTGGTGGGTGTTAACCCTTTTGGCGATGCCATTTGGGGATGAAATTCTTGAAGATCCGTCTTCCTGTGGAGTGGTCTGGCTATGGTAGCCTTCTTAGGGAGTAGGATAGTGAGGATTTGTAACCCCAACATTGGTTTTGCATACCTGGGATGTCAAATGCAAAAGCACTTCTATCGGGCAAGCTTTATTGCTTGTTTTGGGTCATTTTGTTCATTTTTTGTTATTTTTGAATTTTTTTGCTTTGAATTCGTTCTAGGGTGGGACGAATTCCTATTTAGTATTCTTTCCAGGGTAGAACGAGTCCTAACCAGAGTGTTCGTTCCAAGGAGGAATGCTTACAAGCTCAAAAATCCTATTTAAAGGCCAAAACTAGGTTTTGGCCTCATTTGCACTTGCTTTTTTTTTGGTGATTTGGAGCTCTGAGGAGGAGGAGGTGAATTCTACAAAGCGAAGCACTGCCGTATTTATCCTAACACCATGAGTGCACAAACTGGATCAAGCGATGGAGCTAATGCGAGACCAATAAGTGGTCCTCATTTATTTGCTTTATATTTTCAAGTTATTTGTTTATTTTGCTTTGTTATGCTTGAAAATGAAATCCGAGTGGAACTTTATTTTGACAAGATGTAATTAACGTCTAAAATTTGCATTCCGTTTTACACTAAGGTAAACCCTAGGTAAGGGAAAAATAATGTGATGCTTTAGTTGCACGAAAACCCTAGGAATGCAAAAAACCCTAGTTTTTTTTTTTTTAATTTTGTTGTGAATTTCTATTGCTTTTGAGTTGTACACTTTCATGTAGTGCTGTATATTCATATTTTTGTTATACAATTTTTTTTTTTTTTATGATATTTAATGTTTTGTGTTGTTTTATTTTGTAGGTTGTTAAGAGTCGGTACAATGTACCAACCACTTTTTCTGAAGCACGTGGTGCGCTAACTGTGGCTGACTGGGAATGGCTTGATGCTCTTGGGTTCAAGCAGGTGACTCGACTAGAGCCAGTGGTCGGGGATCAGGCCTATATTATGGCCTTGATCAATCTGTGGGATCCCCAGACCAACACTTTCCATCTCCCAACAGGGGAGATGACAGTGACACTAGATGATGTCTATTGGATTCTATGGATTTTGATAGATGGACTACCAATCAGGAAGTCACCGCGTGACCAACGGATAGTTGTACTGATACGGTGCTTTGGGCATGGGGAGGAGTTGGGTGTGGAGAGCCTCATGGAGAGGGTAGATCTTGACTGCTAGATTGGCAACATTCTAGTTCGATGGTGGCTGGAGAGGGGGGTGTTGGGAGTGAGGCACGCAGTACTTATGGGCCTCATTTCCAACATGCTCGACTTGTCAGGTGTGAGGTTCCCATGGAACCTGCTGGATGTGATTCAACAGTTGGTTGAGTTCCCGACAAAGGCACCATTGATCATGAGGTGGGGACAGACATTGCTAGCATAGCTCTATGGTGAGTTGTACAAGGTCCACTACCAAAAGCAGAAGGGGATCAACTATAGTTATCTGTTGCAGAGTTGTGCCTGGTAACACATACCAGTTGAGAGGTTGGTGGGGCTACCATGGATGACTCAGGGGGATATGGAGGATAAGGACATAGGCTATGTGGCTCTGTGGTGGCAATTTGAGGAGCAGGGACAGAGTCAGTGGTGGGTAGGTGTTGTAGGGCACTATGTTGATGCCTTCGCTTAGCTTGCTCTGGGAGAGGTGTTCTGGTGCCCCTATCGAGACTATCCAACCTGGCTTGAGGCTAGAGAGTGGCTCCAACGGGTACGTAGGGGGCAGTGGCTGATTGGGTAGCATGGGATCGAGCATGATTTCTTCCCATACAGCCAGGTGACACGATAGTTTGGGGTGCACCAGGGGTTTCCTGTTGAACCCGTAGTCTATCGATGTCGGTGGGATGAGATGACTCTAGATTGGCCAATCATCGTGCCACTTGGCAAGAATTCAGATGTGGTGATTGTGTCGACGTGGAGTGAAGAGTAATACCCACAGTTTAGAACCATAAAAAATAGGGTTATGTCGCGTGATAGAGTTAGAATGGGTGATTCCAATACATGGAAGACGTCGGTAGTTCTATGCAGGTGATCGTCTTCGATAGGAGCCTCTTCTAGTTGATCTATGACCCGTCCTTTGATGGATTTCTATCGAATAAACTCTATGTCAAATTTTGTCAAAACATGATCCTTTCGGGACTTTGATAAGTACACTCATCATGTATTGCAATGGATTCTCCTTAGACACAACTACGTCTTGTTGCTCGGCATGTAATGGCACAACTTTTTGGTAGCAAACACCGATGCATAGTTAAGTTCATAGGCGCAAGGTGCGGTAAGATAGTAAGTAGCTTCTTTGTGAAGTTCATTCTTGGGCTAACATGGCTCCGGACCTTAGTAGCTAAGATGTATAAGTAGAATGACACTCATGGTCTAGGTGGTGAATTGTCATCAAAGGCAGTACTGAAATGCTACCCCTTTATGCAATAATTTGTTCATGGGGCATGTAACGTACTAATTATTGATGGTAGTTGGGGGAAGCATTTCAAGGATTGCCTTGACTTTGTTTGGGTCCACCTCAATGCCTCATTTTGAGACTATAAAACCCAAGAGACTTCCAGATGTGATGCCAAAAATGCACTTCTTGGGATTTAGTCTGACTTTATGCTCCATGAGGCGATCGAGGATCTTTCTTAAGTCACCGAGATGATTTGGTTGTAAGAGAGACTTGGCCAACACATCATCCATGTAATCTTCCAAAGTTTTATGCATGTAATCATGGAAGATGTACGTCATGGCATGTTGGTAGGTGGTTCTAGCATTTTTAAGGCCAAAAGGCATGACCTTGTAACAAAATGTCCCCCAGGGTGTTGTGAACGCCATTTTTAGTTGGTCCTAGAGATTGATACGAATCTGATTGTATCTCGAGAAACCATCCATGAGGGATAGCATTTCGTGGCCTGTTGTAGCATCTACCAATGCATTGATGCTAGGCAAGGGAAAATCATCCTTAGGAATTTCTTTGTTTAGATCACAAAAATTAGTGCATATGTGAATCCTCCCATCAGGCTTCTTGATGGGCACCATGTTGGATAGCCATGGCGGATAATCCATGAATGACTAAAAATTTGTGCGAGGCAAGAGAAAAATTATGCATGACTAGCTTAGTACGACATGTCTCTATATGACCATGCAAAAACCTTCCTTCTTCTCTTTGAGAGGGCAATGTAGTGCTTGCTCTTCGAGGGATAAAATTACCCCCGGAAATGGTTTCATTGGATCTAAGCCGATGTCACATTAGTCGTCTCCTCGAGCATGTGGGATCCGTCCTCCAACTAGTGTGAGTTGGGATCAAATGGATATCATTTGTTGAGTTTAATCCATGTTGGGAACCTCGGGTTCCCTCAAATGGAAGATATCCGAGTGGGGGGAAAATGATTCACCGAACCCAATACGGATGGGGATGGAGGGTCGGATCCTTATGGCATCTATGTCTAGTACAATGACTATGTCGGATCGGCGGATTGTGGATGGGGGTTAAATCAATGGAGTCATGTTTATGGAATGATTTTAGTCTCCCGCAGTGTGGTTACTCGGACATCTTGGATGCTCTTTATGCTCGGATTGTCTCTAGAGGGGATGAATGGATTGGCCCTATGTGTGGATAGGAATACAGGGTCTACCCTTGGCACTGATGTCACTCTGGGATCTTGGGGTGGACGGTGCTCGTTGTAAACCTAGAGCCACAAATCCAACACTTGGTCCCACCCTGCTAGGACTATGTACCACTCATGCCTTGGTAGTATATTCATTTGTTCAAATATGTCATTAATCTCCAAGGGGCACCGATGCTGCATCTACCACATGTGATTAACATATGCCATTTTTGTTTTGTCTTCATAATCACTATCTAAGATCCAAAGGCCTTCATTGGCTCTAACTGCTTGTGGCATTAAAGGTTTGCCTTGATCAAGCAAATTTATCTAGCCCCACTATGGTTTTTCCACTCTCTATGGGGGCTCTCTGACGTATCGTTGGCTAGCCTTTAGAGGAAACATTGTCAAAGTTCTTGTGATAGTCGTCCATAGGAATCACTTGCAAGTGTTCTATTTCTATTCGAAGGGTCATATGTTGGGACCTCCAAAGATCCTTCTTAACACTATTTTATCTGCCCCAAGTGGATCCCCAAACTTTCGCCTCTTTCTCAAATGGGAGGGTGATTGAGGTTACCAGGGTGGTTGTTTACCATGGGAGATATCCTCCAATGTGTATGTTGTGTTAGGGTTGGCATATGGATTCCGATGCCAATCTACCCTTGTGGCCTATCCTCGGGCCTTGCATGTATTTGACCAAGTGTCTAAGGGGGGGGTGGTTGAACCCTGCAGTAAGGCATTTGGTATCTTGGTTGGCAAAGGACACACACTCCTTGCTCATACTGGACTAACCCATATCCATGCCAATTGCATTGGCCAAGATATATCAAAGTGAAGTTAGGGTTTGACAGATAGTTTACATCCTCTATGAAAGGCTCTTCATATTTGTCCTCTTGCATGCATGGCTCAGTGCCATGATCAAGGCCCCCATACACAAAGTTTTTCTAGTTTGGCGGGTAGCCTAGAGGAACAATTGTACCAATGGGGAGGTGAGCTCTCCCCGTGTCTTGCATGGACTCTAGTGTGGGCATTGCTACAATATTCCACACCATATACTCCCATAGGCCTATATTGGCCATTTCAATAGTGATTTTTGGTGATTGAGGGGGAGGGAACGAAAGCTCTTCCAGACTCCACTCCATGTCGGGTGGGCTAGGAGCTTCCATTTCCATTTTACTAGGCATCTCTTTGGTAGAGATGTTTGAGACTGATTGTGGTGCCTCTTTCAGAGGGCATGCCTCCTCCTGGGGTTTCTTCCCTTTGTCCTTCTATTTGGCCATGATAGGTGGTGTTGTTGATGAAGGACCAACTGATGAAGATGAGCCTGGCTAGGGTTTTTGTGGATCTGCCTTTGGGGATGCTTGTGAAATCAGACCCTGTCGAGATGGATTCAACTAGAAATCCAAATGCATTGATGGAAGGGTCAATTGTAGCATTAGCTACATCGCATTGTAGTACTTGAAGGGTTCTAAGTCTTTCGGGACCACATGTACCTCCCCTTCAAATGTATACTTCAGACATTGATGAGCTATTGATGGGACACACTTCATGTCCCTGATCCATGCGCCCAACAAGATGTTGTAAGCCATCTCACCTTCCAAAACATGGCACAATGTAGGTATTGTATTTTGTCCGTTATCGAACATATTGCATCGTTAAATGCTCGAGGATATGTGGAGGTCATGTGTGAGTGTCGACGAATGTTTAAATGTCGTTATAGTGATGATGTTACTAGACGAGCCAGTGTCTACCAACACCATATTATAGGGGATCTCGTTGACCCGCATGATAATGTGTAGGGGTGGATCTGCTATGTCATTAGCCACTAACTTCACTTCATCTTCCTAAAAAGTAATGACTGGCTCAGTGCATCTTTTGACATGCCCCACAAAGTTATTGAAGGAATTCGGTTCTTGGGGCTACAACTTGATAGCCTTCAATATCTCCATAAGAGCCTCCTGATGGGATGTTGATTGTTGAATAAGCTCATATATGGAGAGCCTAGCCGACGTGATCCATAGACTTTGGGTAAGTCTAGTCCGAATTGTGGCCACGGGTCTAGGCGGGGGCAGCTGCGTAGGGTTCTGTTGAGGCTGTGACGTTGATGGAACTTCTCTTGTTGCTGCCATGGGAGTAGCTCCTAGGTATTTCTTGTTCCTAGTCACTATACTTATCATCCCTACATACCCCTGCATGGGGAAATTCTTTTGCACCTCATTGATTTGAAGGGGTTTTGCCTTTGCCTCATGGGCAGGCAAGGGGTCTCTAAAAACTCCTATTTGCTAGTTGTTTGGCACTACGGGGTTGTCTACAACCAGTGTCTTGTTGTCAATCAGGTATTGTATCAAGCCTTTGAATTTCCAATATGTATTAAGGTCACGTCCCTTTCGTCGATGGAATTTACAATACAAGTCCTCACGGTACCCCTTAGGCTTCGGTGCATTGGGATCTATGGTTTGAATCTCTAGGAGGTTGATCAAATTTGTTGCTAATAAGCGATCAAATAAGGAGTCCCTAGACTCCATGTAGGGTGTAAACTATCACCTAGGGTGACGCTACTGATTTTGCCCCTATTTAAGGTTTTCTCTTTCATAATTGTTAGGAGGCACTACCTGATAGTTAGCCTTTTGATGCTGTATTTCTTGTGCAGGCTTAGGAACATTTATAGCAACTTGGTTAACCACAACGGGTTTTTTTTGCGTAGTCCCTGTTTTGGTGTTTTTGTTCCATTCTTTTTTCTTAGGTTTGGTGATCTCGCCATCCTGTATCTTGATCTCTTCAATGATTCTGGCTTACTCCAGAGCCTCTTATAAGGTGGCATATTGTTGTAGCTGCAATAGCATAGAGATCGATCTCAAAAAACTTCTTAAAAACATCTATGTAAGTTCAAACATAGGGGGAATGTAGGGTAGCTTGGAAAGCAGAGTCCTCCACCGATTCTTTTAGGCTGCCATAGTCTCTTCCTCATACTGCCTGAGGCTAGCCAAATCACTTAGTGATGCCTTCTTCTTGGTGTTGAAGGTGAAGCATTCAAGGATGCATCCACTAACTGATCCAAGTTGCTGATGCTGTGTTTTGGCAATTGGGTGAACCAATCCAAGGCAAGGCCTATGAATGTGGTTATAAAGGTTCTCAGTAACAAAGCATCATTGTCCTGAATGCCAAAGCATTGGCTCAGGAACCTCGTCACATGCTCTTGGGCATCCTCCTCATATTTAAATATTGTCAGCTAAGGCAACTTAAAGTGCTCAGGATAAGGGGGTGCAGGCATGGACGGATGCACCGGATGACTACGGAGTTGATGTAACGTGGGCTTTTGGGGCCTAGCAGCTTTGGTTTCCATAGAATCCAAACATTCTAACAGCACTTTATATGCATCGAAAGACTTGATCTCTTCCTATCTAACTTGCTCCCATTATGGGTTGTGGGAGACTTGAGGCTTGTGGAGAGGTGGCCGGATAGCAACCCCTCTGCCTTGATAGGGCATTTCGGCCCACTCTTCTTCTTGTTCATACTCCTCATAGGCTTCTTGAGGAGTCTCTAGGTGAGATATATGACCATGAGTGGGTCCCCGTGGAGGGAGCCTATCATTGTTTTGTGGAGTGGCCTCCCGTTCAGGTCTAGGAGGTCTTGGAGGCAACGCTTGATTAGGTCACGAGGACCTGTCTCGTACCAAGGGGTTATGCCTCTCATATGGTTCTGCCCTTTGGGTGTGAGGGTTCGAAACCCTCTTCGGCATGGTGTTATGCAACATCTCATCTATTTGGTGCCTAATGCGCTCTTTACTGAGGTGATATAAATGCTCTAGTTGCTGTTGATCTTGTTCAAGCTGTGTAATCTATGCTTGGAAGGCAGCATGTCTGGAAACTACCAGGTTGATCTATTCTACCATCTTGTGTCTCAGAGGCCTAGATGCCTCTCCCATGCACTTATCTCTGTTGCGGTGATCCGAGATCTCTATAGGTCGCTTCCCCCTATCGAGGTTGGCAGAATTTACTTGAGGCTCTGGCCTTGAAGGATGGTTTTGGTAAATAGCAGGTGCGGAGGTGCATTGCTCCCATGTTGTATATTACTCTTGAGCAAGATAGGGGTCTTCCTCGTTCTCACTTTCATAAGTGTGAAAGGGGCGGGCAGAGTTGGCTTGCCCTACCAGAGGAGCCTTGTGCTCTGGATTTGTCTTATTGTTTCTGACAGTGAGAGGAGGCAATGAAGGGATGATATAATCTTGAGGCCTCTCCTCATGGACCCTCTATCATTCCAAAACTTCATCGTGCGATGGCCACTCATATCAAGCTTCTAGGGGAGCCCTTTTATCTATGTTGAGTGCCACATGTAAGGACTCTTCCCGAAAGGGGCTATGACGAATGGGCGTGTCCCCCAAAGGGGTGTCCCTATAATTCCATCTTGACATGGACTAATGCGGACTCTCTTGCGGGTTAGGCCACCAAGGCAGTATGACTAAGTCCTTAGGGCTATAGTGGATGTGACTTGTGCCCCCTTGTATGCTTTCTGCAGCTTCTGCCCTTGATTGGGCTTGGCTACGTGTGTACACCATGGTGGTGCTTTCCTACAAGATATGTATATTTTATCTCTTCTATGATTTTTTTATGCTACACTAAACAGAAATGAGCACATACATACACAAACGGTGATTATCTCATTTAAATATTGAGAGTGTGTCCTAAACCTGGTTTAGTGTTTTTTTTATTTTTGTTTTTGTTTTTGAAGGTTTTTGTAAAGAATGTTTAAATGCAAATGATGGCTCTTATGAATCCCATAAATGGTTGCCCCTTCGATATACCATTGCCAGGCCGATATACCAACCTCTCTATATACCCGCCCTTACGTGAGGGAAACTGTAGGTACGTGAGAGCAGTTGGTACATGGAACATAGGCGGTACGAAAGAGGGATTGTCTTGTTTATGAAACCTACCATAGAAGTCTTATCCTCGCGTGCTAGGAATCACCCCAATGACACTCATTCAGCTTTCATTAGGATTTACGTCGAGCAACAGTGACAATCAAGGTAAATGGATACAAAAATCAAGCCAAGGTGGTTATGAAATCCATCATTGGTCTTGATCAAGGGCTAGGGTTTTACAACCAGCTCCTTGGTTTTTTGTGATGCCACGTGATGTGTGGGGTTATTTTTATTTTTGCAAAATGAAACAAGCAAACAACAAAGGAGAACTACTTTCTCTAAGCAAACAAGTAATCTATGAAAAATATAAAACTGAAAATAGAAAAAGATAGGAAAAGCTTAGAGTTCTTACCTTGCCCCTGTCCAAATATGTTGATTCTGAGCTTCTGTCCTGAAACCACATAGATAGAAATTCATCCCAGGGAGGAATGAATTACAGTACTGAATTCATCACAGGGTCATGTGGATTACAATTCGTCCCTGGGAAGGACGAAGTATAGACCTGTATACGCTTTAGGCTGGAACAAACAACAGTCCCGCATCCAAAAACTCAATACTTGCAAGCAAAACCACCAAATTTCAATCAGATCTCAGATCTTAAAGATAGAGGACTAGGTCCCACTGTGATCGCCACTGAAAGCACGAGGATACGGAAATAAAAAGGGAAAAACTCCAAGTATAATGCAATAACGAAATTAAACTTGATGCTATGAATTGAAAATGCATAGAATGGAGAAAGCGTAAACAAATTGGAACCCAAATGGAATGAAACAACCCTCTTCTTTTATTAATGTATTTCAAATCCGGTTACAATCCACTTCCTCCCCTTTTAGGGGCAAGGAGCATCAAACTTGTCTCTTGGTCACATCAATGGAAAGCCATCCCTCTTCCCCGTTCGCACATGTAAGATGGGCAGACCAAACATCGTCGCCGCTTGTGTATACTAGTTTTTATTCCTTGCTGCTCGTCCAATGTTTAGACCCTATGTTCAAAGGAACAAGGAACTGTTAGTAGCACCTGCGAACAAGACAAAGCAATGCGATCCTCAAGCCTACAATAAGTGGATGGGAAAATGAATTAAACTGCAACTAAAACTTATCTAAATGACATGAAAACTTGGCAAGTACATAGAAACATCACTAAGAAGGCATTGCAAAAGAAACAATTTGGAATTTACTCACTGATTTGAATTTGCTCAGGGGAGGGACGAATTCGACTGTAATTCACTCCGGGGTAGAACGAATTCACTTGCAACAAAGTGCAGAAGTGATAATGCCAAAAATGTCACATCGAGGGAGCTCCAAAAGACCTACAAACTTGGGGTTAGCTAATTTGAGGCATTTTTGGAAGACCCAGATGGTCAAATTTCCCCAATTTGGCCTCCATCAATGGGAATTTGACGCTACTTCCTGCAAGTTAGTGAGGACAACAAAAGTGACAAAATATGATAAGATTTGATCAAAGCATTATGAAATCAAAATTACAAGCTATCTAAGCAGCATAAGATGTAATGCAAAATAAAAAAATGACAAAAAGAACAATCTACCATGAATACCCGATCGTTCTTGAAAAGGAAGATTAGGCTCGTAGCAGTGCGGGGGAGCCCGGGCAGGCCGCCCACCGTTGGAACCTGATTTCAGCACCAATACACTTGGGATGGGTCCAAAATATCTTGTAATGTGTTGTCGGCAAATTGGGTGGGATAATGTGGCCAAATTTCGGGTTTGGTTTTGGATTTGTGCTTCCAATGACCACCCAATGACCTCTTCTCCAAAAGAGATCAAGGATGTGAAAGGCACAATTCAAAAGGGGAATAGGTGTGAAAACAAAATGATAGCACTTCGTTGCTCCAAAATGCTCCTTATTTGTATATTTTAGGGTGAGGAAACTCACCAATTTATAGACCTGGAGGTCTCTTGAATTGGGCATGCAGAGGCACCACTTGGCAATCATGCCTTCCCAGGGGGAGGGAGATTCCTCCCTAAATAGGGACTTCATGACTGCCCTTGTAACAACCTCTAACACTCAAAAACACTCACCCACACTCCCATGCTATGAAGGAAGCATTAAGTGGCAGATCTGAGCTACCATTTGTCAAGATTTGACTTTTTTCCTATCAAACCTGGAATTGTCCCAGGGGAGGACGGATCCCATTTTGAATTCATCCCAAGGAGGGATGGATTCTGAGCAAAGTGCCTAGAAGGTGCCAAATTGATCTATGACCTCCCAAAATTGCTGTGAGAGTGGTTAGGACCACTGTTTAACCTCTGGGAGCTACCCTTGGGGCTGTGTGTGTCAATGCGATCGGTGTTTGCAGTCACATAATCGGATGGGTGCTGTTTTGGTGTCTACAGCCATCACTTGGGTTGGGGCCTCCACAATGCTAAAAAATGTGAAGTCTCTGGTTTTTGTTATGTCAAGGGCATTGTTATTACAATTCTTGAACTACGCAAAATTCACCAAGTAAGTCTTATTCTTTTATTGTTGGTAATTATTGTTGGTCGATGTTGATTTTCAAAATTCTCTATAGAAATTATATTGTAGTTTGGACAAGGTGATATTTAGGGTATGATCAGATATAATTCCTAGTTGGTTATTTAGGGGAAGGATGCAAGCTTTAAATACATTATTTCTCGGTTATGAGAGAAGTTTCCTCTATTTTTATGCCTTTGATAGATTTCAAATTGGTTCTTTTGGTTATTGTAACCATTGTACCTCAGATTTAAAAAATGTTTAACATAACTTTTCATTTATAGTGATCTTCATTAAATGATCCATGTTGGTAGAGAGTTCCATTTTAAAATATATATGGGGAGAAGAGGTGAGGTCGTGTCAGAATTTCTCTTCTTCCTTTTTTGCCCCTTTTTAAATAGTGGGGAGAGGAGGGCTAGAACTGGATGAAACCTTTCTATTTATAAAAATGAGGGATATTACCACCACCAAGTGATCCTTTTCTGATTTAAATAAAAGGTTCTTTTCATTCAGACTTTAGAAGAACCCCCAAAAGCCACTTCTCCGATAAAAAGGTATCTTAATTAGCATTAGAAGGCATTCCAACACACGCCTGTATGATGTCATTTTTCTTGGAACAAGGTGGAATTCGTACGAATAAGAAGTAGATATATTTGTAAAGTGAGAAGATTTTATTTTCTCAAACAAAAACGGTGTAGTATATCCAAAATATATAGTTTGGTTGTAACTTTAAAAAAAAAACTCTTGTTTACAAATACTAGGTGTATATTCTTATTGATGTAAGTTTTAAAATAATAAGCTTGGGTATATGTATGTTTTTATTAATGTTGAGATATCTTAAGATTTACATTTGTGTTGGATTTTCTTATTAACTTCTAATTAAATAAACTCGTTTATTTTTCTATGGTGGACAAACAAAGTGAAGAACACAAGATTATATTGAGATGGGGGTGAACATTACAAGACCAAATTTTACTTTTCTTTATAAAATAATATTATACAATATATCAATGGCAATATAAACAACAATAATAAAAGCAATGTATAAATAAGGAACACATAAAATATGAAACATCACAGGGAAGAAGAGACTAAGATACCAATGGGGTCAAGGCAAGATTTTTTTAATGGACGTTGTTTCTCATGTCGTAGGTTTGGACACAAGGCTATGCAGTTCAGGACACATGGAAAGAAGGAATATGCTTTCACTAAGATAAAATTCAGAAATGGGTATCTCTTTCAAGGGTATTGTTACTCTTGTAATCAGTTTGGTCATAAAGCAGTTAATTGTAGGGTTCATGATAGGAATGGGTATGGCTTCACCAGGAGGAGCTTAAAAATATTTTCACCTTCAAGGAACCACACTATTAAGTGTTATAAGTGCAATAATATTGGCATATAGCTAAGTGGTGTAGATAAAAATTCCTAGATACAAGCAAGAACAAGAATATTTAAAGGAATTAAAAAGATCAGTTTATAAAGAAGGTGCACAAATAAAAAGAGTAGTGTATGTTGGGAGTAGAGATACTCCCACCCCAAAATTAACCATCTCAAGGAGAGGAGGTGGGGAGGGGGCTGAGATAAAATTCTTATATTTATCCACAAAGGTGGTCCTTTTCCATTGATGTCAAAGTAGGAGAGATTTGATTTAGGGGGGGAGAATTTAGTTAGGTGGAGCAGTTTCTCAAGGGAAGCAGAACTAAAAAAGGTAAAATAAATGGTTAAAGAGAAAAGGTTTACCATCAATGACAAAGGGGGAGAATTTTTGGAAAATTGAGTAAGTTTTATTGTCATTGATGTCAAGATGATTGATGTCTAGTTTCATCGTCATTAATGTCATAAGGTTGTTTTTCCAAAAGGCAATGAAGTAGTTAAAGGAAAAATGATATAATATTTATTTTAAATATTATATGCCTAAAGCAGTCTAAAAATACTAAAGACCCAAGGAAGGAGAAGTAGGTTTAAAAAGAAATAATAATATTATAATATTTAATATTATAATATTTTGGGCAAAAGGATGAGGTGGGGAAAAACGAGGTCAAAGGAATCATTAAAAATTAAATCCTTGAAAAGACCCATTGAGAAGATTTTAAAGTTCATTATTTAATTTATTCAAATTAAAATATTTTAACCTATGGTTAAAATTTTAATTTAAATAAATTATAATGCCCCAAAGGTTTAAATTTAAATTCGAATTAAAATTTGAATCACATAAGCCGATGCGCTAGAGTGCAAAGGACAATGTATAAAATAGGGTAATTATTTTCATTTAAATTATCCAATGCAATTAGTATGCCTAAGAGAATAAATAAATCATGTGCATTGAGAGATAAGAAGAGGAATTCATGTGGTTTAAGTTTAAAGAGGTTGAATTTTGATTATATCCATGTGGAGCACCAAAACAAACCCAAAGAGCTGGGTAGTGCAAACGGTGATCGGAGGTTGGTTAAAATTTTTGCACAGGGTAGGTTGAGGGTTTGATTCCCATCCCATTCATTCTAACACACAACAAGGTTTTTGTTGTTTTCCAAAAACTGTAGAAGATAAGGCATTAAGGGTGTTTCGTACGCTTTGAGTGTTGTGTGGGCATGTAGCCCAACCACAGCTTAGCCTTGGGCTAAGGCACTATGGCGATCGCTGGTTGGAGTTTGGGCACAGTCATAAAGGGTAAAATATTTTTGTTGAAGATGTGGGCTAGAATTTATAAGGTAAGCACTTTTAATTTCTCCCAAGGTTTTGGAAGGCACAAATTACATAGAGGCCACACGATTATTCTTGCAAAGGTGGGAGTCATAAGGTTGATTAAATATTTTATTTTTTATTAGAAATATAAATAAGGGAATTGGAGCTATAATATTCAACAAAGTAATGCTACTTTGTGAAGATTGAAGTTATAAGGTGTTATCAAAGGAATTTAATTTTTATTTGTTGGAAGTAATTTTATGAAGATTTGAGTTAAAATATGTTAACACAAGAATTTGTTTTTTTATATATTGAATATTATTTTGATAATCTTGGATTTTATAAGGTGTTAATAAAGGAATTTTATTTTTTACATATTGAATATTATTTTGATAAATTTGGAGGTTATAAGGTGTACTTGAGACTTGATATTTTTTGTATGATGATATAATTATTGGCGAGAATATTTGTGTGGAGATTTTGAGATAGGCTATTCCTATCTAACCTTGAAATTGGCAAATATGATTTGATTGTGATTAAGACAGGTTTTGAAGATATATCTCTATAAAAACAAAATGTATGGGCACATCTTACTTATGAATAAAATATTGTTGGATTGAATCTTGTGAAATGTAAAGTTTGAGTGAAAAATATTGTTTTATAATCATTTTTGGAACTATTTGAGAGATTTTTCATATGAATTATTTGTGGATGTTGAAAGAACATGACTATCATTGTTATGTGAGATTGAGAACTATATTGAGCTAAGGTTTGTGAGAGAACATGAGTATCATTGTTATGTGAAATTGGAATTATCTTGAGTCAAGGATTGAGTTCCATAGTGTGAGTTGTTGGAAGTAAAGGGAAACACTTGGTTAGAGTTTTTAAGAAAGTTTTGTTTCATTCAGTGAATGGTTGAATAAATGTGATTGAGCATTATTGATTGAAAATAAGAGAGTGATAATTCACGTTTTGTGAAAAAAACTATTCTTTATTCTAAATTGATTTGAATGTGAGTTTGAAAGTGATAGAGTTATTTGTGAGTGTGAAACATATTGAGTCTCTTATAATTCTCTATATGTTTCTATGGTTAAACAAGATTCTAAGTGAAACTTGTTTGTGTGATTCAAGAGGTTTTTTTGGAAGATATTATGTTGAGTTTTGTATGCAAGTTTTGTAGTGATTTGAGTAAGTCCTAGAGGGGACTTAAGGATAGATTCGAGTAATATTTTGTGAAAGCTTAAGGATAAATTTGCGTGAGCTTTTATGAAATATTACAAGCATATTTGAGACAAGTCTTGGTGAAGACTTGTTGGATAGATTTGAGGTAAGTCTTGGTGAGGACTTATTGAGAATATTTGAGGTAAGTCTTGATGAAGACATGTTGGATAGATTTGAGGTATGTCTTGGTGAATACTTGTTGGATAGATTTGAGGTAAGTCTTGGTGAAGAATTTTTGGATAAATTCAAGGTAAGTCTTAGTGAATACTTGAGAGTAGATTGAGCAAGTTCTTGAGAGGACTTATGGACATATTTGAGACAAGTATTTGAGATGACTTGAGAGAATAATTGATTGATTTGTTTAAAATTTGAGTTAAGGCTTGGGGAAAATCTAAGCAAATTTTATTTGTGATTGGATCAAAATTTATGTTAATGCTTGAGGACATATTTGAGGATAGATTTTGGTGAATATTTGAGAGCAGATTTGTGATAGAATCTATCCTCAAATATATCCTCAAGCCTTAACACAAAGCTTGATCCAATCAAAAATCAACTCTTCTTAGATTTATCCTAAAAATTGACTCAAATATTGAACAAATGAATCAATTTTTCTCTAAAATATTCTCAAATACTTGTCTCAAATCTATCCATAATTCCTCTCAAAAACTTTCTCAATGTACTCTCAAGTCTTCACTAAGACTTACCTCAAATATATCCAACAAGTCTTCACCAAGACTTACCTCAAATATATCCAACAACTACTCACCAAGACATACCTCAAATATATCCAACAAGTCTTCATAAATACTTACGTCAAATTTACTCAACAAGTCCTCACCAAGACTTACCTCAAATCTGTCCAACAAGTATTCACCAAGACTTGTCTCAAATATGCTTTCAATATTTCATAAAATCTCGCACCAATGTATCCTTATGATTTCAATAAATCTTACTCAACTCTATCCTTAAGTCTCCTCTAGGACTTACTCAAATATTTGTAAAAATTGTATACAAAACTCAACTTAATCTCTTTCAGAAAACCTCTTCAATCACACAAAAAAATTTCACTCAAAATCTTATTTAACCATAGAAAAATATATAGAATGATAAGAGACTGAATATGTTTCACACTCACAAATCACTCTATCACTTTCAAAATCACTTTCAAATCAATTTAGAATAAATAATAATTTATTTTATAAAACATGAACTATCACTCCAATATTTAATGTTCAACCACCTTTATTCAACTATTCACTAAATGAAACACAACTTGCTTTAAATCCTAACCAAGTGTTTCACTATAATTCCAACAACTCACAATATGGAACTCAAACCTTGACTCAATATGATTCCAATTTCACATAATAATGATATTCATGTTCTCTCACAAAACATAGCTGAAGATAGTTCTCAATATAACATAACAATGATACTTATGTTCTTTCACAAACCCTAGTTCAATATAGTCTACATAACAATGATAATCATGTTCTTTCAACATCCACAAATCATGCATATGAAAAATCTCTCAAATAGTTCCAACAATGATTATCAAACAATCCTTTTCACTCCAACATTGCATTTAATAATATTCAATCCAACAATATTTTATTCATAAGGAATATGTGCCCATACCTTTTGTTTTTATGGATATATATCTTCAAAACCTGTCTTAATCACAATCAAATCCTCTTTGCCAATTTCAAGGTTAGATAGAAACAACATATCTTAAAATCTCCACACAAATATTCTCCCCAATAATTATTTCATCATACAAAAAATATCAAGTCTCAAGTACACCTTATAACCTCCAAACTTCTCAAAATAATATTCAATACATAAAAAATCAAATTCTTGTGTTAACATATTTTAAGTACAATATCCATAAAATAACTTTCAATAAATAAAAATTAATTTCCTTTGTTAACACCTTATAACTCCAATCTTCACAAAGTAGCATTCAAAAAATAAAAATTAAATTACTTTGTTGAACCTTATAACTCCAATTCCCTTATTTATATTTCTAATCAAAAATAAAATATTTAATCAACCTTATGACTCCCACCTTTACAAGAATAATCACATGGTCTCTATGTAATTTGCACCTTCTAAAACCTTGGGAGAAATTAAAAGCACTTACCTTCTAAATATTGGCCCACGTATTTAACAAAAATATTGTGACCAACAGACCCAAAATAGTTTGATAATTGAAATATTTGTATTAACCATATAGTTTAGGAACTAAAGTTTAAATAGGTTACAAAATAGCTAATCAAACAATAATGCTGAAATCATGCTAACCAATGCATCATATGTAGAGCATTTGGTTTAGAACCCTTAACCTAGGATATTTAGGAATTATCATTACATATTTAAGAGAGTAAATATCTACATGGTAAATAGTAGAAAAGTAAATGTAATAATCTACCTATGTAGTATAATGCAATATACTACCTATTTCACCTAGTGGAGTAAAAGGGTAAATATCCCAAAGAATGAAATATTACTCTAACATATCCCCTTATTACATTATTTGGGTAATACATATACATCCTCCTATACAAAAATATTTGCGTAAAGTATATAATTGTCCCAATATAGTAAAAAAATATGTTGATGTACTGGTTATTTCTATGTCATGGTGCTCTGGCTACTCCTAAGCAAAAAATGGGTCATTCCTAACTTTGTCTTCACACCAACGAATGCCCTTATAGTAATATCATCATCCCACTAAATTGCATGGGTAACCAGCCACTGTAATCGCTAGGTGTAGTAGAATAGATCACTTCATACGAGGTTCATTCAATTACAATATGAGTTTGCAAAATATAAGATATCTAAGGTGTTGGTCGCTTCCAAAAATGCACCCTTATAAGTTCCCCCCTTCTTGTTGCAAAACATGTAATTAATTTCCAAAATAAGTATGACTAAGGTGTCGATCACTGTCGAAAATGCACCCTTATAAGTCTTCTTCCCTTTTTACAAAAAATTGTGAAGAAAAAGAAAGTATATCCCCCCTTAATTGCAAAAATATGTGCAACTTAAGAAGCTTTGTGAAGGATTTTACAAATATTGCCTCCTAGGCAATTTTACATCAAAAAATTCTCTCCTTTTGTTACAAGAACTTCAAACAATGAGAGTTTGTTATTTATGAAGTCTAAAAGAGGTAAAAGCACCCCTTTATTACAAGTACTTCAAACAAAAACTTATGCTATTTATGAAGCCTAAAAAAGAGAGAGAGAGATGGTGTTTTGTTCAAGCTGACAAATTTGTTTTCCCTATATAATATTGTCTTAGCAATAAGCACTCTGTGTGCTTTTTTTGAACCAAAATCAAAATCAGAACTAGACACTTCACTAGCAATATTTTTTTTGTTTTGCTTTTGTGATGTGCCTTTGTCTTTCTTGTTTTGCTTGTTTTTGAAAAAAAACTGATTGGTGTCATGGTTGTCCTTTTTATAATACGAGCAAAACCTCTTTTCAGATTGCTTTCCCTTACCTTTTGAGGATGATCCTCCCTTTTTAAAGTTTCATTTCTCTTTATTACCTTAATAGTTTTAATAAAGTGCATTGTTTGACACTTCATCATTTTGGAGTTGATTTGCTTCCTCAGTTTGAAGCAAATTGACTAACTCCACAAAGGTGACAACTCTTTGTAAAAAATTAAGGGATGTAATCAATATTTTGTAGGATTTGGATAGAGCTCTCAAAATTACTGAAGTTAAAATGGTGTCTTCTACTTTGGCCCCTAAAGCATTAAGCTTAGACTTCAGATCTGCCACTCTACAGAGGAATAGTTCTACTGATTCACCTGAATTCATATGGAATGTATGAAGTTGTGTTTGAAGTTTTAGAATATTTTATTGATTCTTGCCTTCAAAAATGGTACTAAGATCATCCCATGCCTCTTTACCAATTTTATCTTCACTTATGTGAGGTTGGATCTCATCAGTAGTTACAAAGAGTATCAACATGAGAAGACAATTGTTCTTTTTGTCCCATGATTTTTGATCTACTCCTGATGATGCGGGTCTTTTTTAGTGCCATAAACTAAATCCCATATGTCCTCTACAGTCAATATGGCTTTCATATTAGTTTTCCATGCTAAATAGTTAGGACCCTTTAGCAATTGTGTATCACTTAAGTATTTATTGGTAGTTGCCATGATGAAGGTCCTACAATTTGTACTAAGATGATCTTTACTTCACTCTCAAGTGATATTTAATGGCAGCTGCCTAAAAACTCTTTTGAAGAGAGATAATCAGTTGGAGGAAATTAAGACAAACAAATAAGAGATGAAAGGTAATTCAATCAAAAATATATTTAATGACACCTGCCTAAAAATCCTCTTGAAGAAGGATAATCAGTTTGAGTAAATTAAGCCAAACAAATAAGAGTGAATTAGGGAATTCGGTTTTAGAAGAGAATCTCAAGTGAAAATGGGTTTAAATCTATGCAAGGATTTACACAAATTAATGAAAATTTGATGTGTGGATTGATCTTGATTCTATGGATTATAATTGCAAAAATAAATATGCAATAATCAAACAAGAATGCCCTCAAAATTATTATCACTTAGGTGTTGGATGCAACCGAAAATGCACCTAATTTGCCACTGAAGGTGTCGAGTAAAATTGAAAATGCACCTTTTAATTTTTTTGCAACAAAATATGAATGTGTGTTGTGCAAAAATTTGATATGTTTTTGTCTCCTCCTTGTCTTACAATTTTGGAAATAATGTGACAATAAAAAATTGCCTATCTTTTCTAATTTTGCAAAATAAACAAGTTTGATTTGTTTTAAGTGCTCCTTAATTTTGTGTTACAAATTTGTAAAAGAAATACAATTTCTTTTCTTCCCCCCTTTGTTTTGCAAATTTAACAACCTTTCAAGACAAGTAGACACACGACCCGCATTTGAAAGGCTTCCAGAACTAGTCGATACACGACATAGTTTTTATGGGCCCAAGGTTACAATTTTTTTTCAAGTTTGCAAAAAAAATATGTAATTTTTTTGTCTCCTTGTGTTACAATTTGCAAGAAATAATTCAATTTTGATCCTCTCTTTGGTATGCTTAATTAACAAGGTTTGAGAAGAGTTGAAGGGTTTTCTATTTTGCAAAAAAAAATGTACTATTATGTGTCTTATATTCCCAATTTTTGAGAAAACAAAAGCACTCTTAGATTTAAACATTTTCAAAAGATAAGTCTCTTCATGTTATTTTAATTTTAATAATAAAAATAAAATAATTTTTTAATAATAAAATCAATTTAAAAAAAAAAAATTTATAAAACATAATATATATTTAAACTATTAAAATATATATATAATTGAATTTAATTAAAAATAAATTAAATTAAAAATTACCTTTTAATTATTCTTGCCGCTCCTTGTGGCAAAAGAATACGCCCCCTGATGGGGGTCGAACTCCTGACCTCCCGTCGGGCAACCTACCTCCACAACCTTGAACCGTTCGGGCTACAAGGCCCGACGGATATGGAGGAAAGATGGCTTCGGTTTGAAACCGTCCCTTCCATGCGGCAAAAAAAAAATCAATATGGGATTTTTATTCCCACATTGATGGAACAAATGATCTGATGTGGTATAAAACCGCTTTATCCACCTTTTATTTCTGATTGCCTTCGAGAAATCATCCAAACTCGCCCTCCTTTTGCCAACGTCGATAGACAATGAAACTCCGCCACGTGCCAGTCAGGTGTCCAGTCTGGTCACCACATGTTAGTCAAGTGTCCAGTCTAGTAACCATGTGTCAGTCAGGTGTCCAGTATGATCACCACGTGTCAGTAAGGTGTCTAGTTTAGTCAGTACATATGTCACTATGTGTCAGTCCAAGTCAGCTATTTTCCTGTCGCCACGTCAGCTCCTATCCTAGGAGACGTATCGACTAGGTCAGCTATCTACCTGTTAGAACTATCCACATGTCGTGTGTTAGGAAAACTTGAAGGTTTAGTTGGTGGTCAGATCTCAGGATCCATGCCTATTAGCAGTCTATTTAGCCTACTCCACTAGGAGTTTGAGGGCGCTCCTACCCTCATGGCACTCTCGGTCTGGGTGAGCCACATAGGAGCATGAGGGCACTCCTGCCCACTAAGCACTCCTGTTGGCTGGCTCCACCACGTCGGAGTGTGAGGGTAATCCTACCCTTGAAGTGCTCCCACTGGCTTATCGCAGGGGGTACTAGCCTTATGGGCTAGAGCCTTAGGAAGGCTCCTTCCCAGGCCACCATAGGCGATCACCGACAGGATAAACTACCTGGTTGATCGATGATAGTAGCCTAAGATCATCGGGAGGTTGACCTAGCTGGTGATCTACCTATGGGCTATCGCTTGGGGGTTGTCCTATAGGCTATCCTGTGGGTCGTGTCATGCGGGTCTTCCCCATAGCCTAAGCTTGGGAGGTGGGGTCGAGGTGGCCTAGAAAAAAAATCCAGATGTCCACCTCCTCTGCCTCTGAGCTTAGAAGAATAGCTAAATAGGATTAATAAAATTTAATCAAGCTAATTAGAAAACTATAGGATATAAGGAACGTAGGAAAAAAATCACCAATCACCTTCTCCTACAGAATGAAGATGCCTTCTCCTTCTCCAGGGGAACGATGCACTTTCTCCCTCGAGATCCCTTCTTGCTCTGATGCCAATGTGACCAGGAGATCCAACATAGTTTGATAATTGAAATATTTGCATTAACCATATAGTTTATGAACTATAGTTTAAATAGGTTACAAAATAACTAAATCAAACAATAATGCTGAAATCACACTAACCAACGCATCATAGGTAGAGCGTTTGGTTTAGAACTCTAAACCTGGGATATTTAGGAATTACCATTAGATATTTAAGACAATAAAAATCTACATGGTAAATAGTAGAAAAGTAAATGTAATAATCTACCTATGTAGTATAATGCAATATACTACCTCTTTTACCTAGTGGAGTAAAAGGGTAAATATCCCAAAGAATGGAATATTATTCTAACAAATATTTCACCCTTTATGAATGCACCCAAACTCAAACCCATGACCAGCTATTGTTGTAGTGCTTTAGCCCAAGGCTATGCTGTCATTGGGCTACACGCCCACACAACACTCAAAGCACACAAAACACCCTTAATTCCTTACCTTCTACAATTTTCATAAAACAACAAAAACCTTGTTGTGTGATAGAAAGAAGGGGATGGGAATCAAACCCTCAACTTTCCCTGCATGAATATTTTAACCATCCTTCGATCACTATCTGTGCTACCCAGATCTTTGGGTTTATTTTGATGCTCCACACAAATTTAATACGATTTTTTCCTCTTTAAACTTAAAGCACACGAATTCCTCTTCTTCTCTCTCAATGCAACACATGATTTATTTATTCTCTTAGGCATACAAATTGCATTAGATAATTTAAATTAAAATAATTTAAATTGCATTAGATAATTTAGGCATACTAAAATGGTTAGTGATTCCACTATATGACATAATATCACTTTCCAAATATCTTCCTCAATATCTATGTAATTTTGTGTGCTTGGCTTCTCAATGAGTGATTTGCTCTTACTAGACTAATCAAACCTCTTGGAGTAGGCACCTCTAGACTTGATTTTGTAAAATTTGTTCTCTCAATCCCATAATTACTTTGTTTTTTAGGTTTTAAAATCTTCTAAGTGTTGTCAATCCAAAGGTATTAATTGGATCATTATAATAGTCTAGATAAGAGGTTTAAGGTTTGAATATGAAGGAGGGTTGGATATGCATACTCCATAGGTGGAAAACACAATATAAGTGCCTCCTACTATGTATAGTAGATCCAATGGAGTATGAGGTAGTCTAATATCCACAATTATGGTAAATATTTAAAAAAATAATTTTACTAGCATAAGATTGCTTAATCATGTGGATGTGCACTTACAATATCAAAATAATCAAAATAGTAAAAAAACATGTATATAGTTTCTCTATGTAATCATTTGTAAATAGATGCTTTAAAACTACCTATAAAATATCCAATATAACCAATTTTATTTATTTCCTTCGCTAAAAATTTCACCTCATAATCTTGAATACATACATGTTGTAAGATCTTAAAAGACTTAAAATTTATATTAAATTCAATTTCAATCTAGCAAAAGTTTTAATAAAAGACAACATAGATGGAATGAACCTAAACATGTAATGAAATCTATTGATATGTATCCATATTAGTTATAGATGAGGGTGGTTGCCACATGCAAATCTAACCTTAAGCCAAACATGTAATTTACTAATATTAATAAGGGTGTAATAGATATGGGGTTGATTGTCATATACTAATCTAACCCTAGCTAAACATTTATATTCTTTTGTACATCTTAGGTAATAGAGTGAAAGCTTGAGTATTTTAGATATAAGGTCTAATATTCAAATTCAAAGGAGTTAAACTGTGAAGACTTGGGTATTTTAGAGATAAGGTCTAAGTTTCAAATTCAAAGGATTTAAGGTATGCCTATTTCCATTACGTAAGAAAGTATGTGATGGTCTAATATAAGGATTTAAAAGATCTAGTATAACCAATTTTATCTATTTTATTAGCTAACAAATCCAACTTTTAATATTGATTATATGCATGTTGTAAAATATTTAAAGACTTAAAATTTTACTAAAATTTAATTCCAATCTCACAAAAGGTTTAATAAAAAAGTAATTAAATATCTAATGAAGCTAAAAATGTAATATGAGCTATTTATGTGTATCCATATTAATTATAGATGAGGGTTATTTTCACGTGTAAATTTAACCCTAGGTCAAACATGTAATTTATTCAAATTAATTAGAGTGAATTAGATATGGGGTTGATTTTCATATATTAATTTAACCCTAGTACATCCTTTATGTGGCATAGTGAAGGCTTACATATTTTAGATATAAAGTCCAACATTCAAATTCAAAGGAGCTATTTTGTGAAGGCCTGGGTAGGCTGAAGGTTAAAACTCAAAGGAGTTAATATATCTCTTTCCACATATAATTGATCTAATAAAGTATGTGATGATCTAATATAAGGATAGAATATCTAAAGACCTACAAAGTAATGCAAACCTTAAATATTATTTATCATGTATGCAACTTTACGAATAAGTTAGATATGTAATTTATTCATATTAATTGGATTGAACTACATATAAGGATGTCTATCACATATAAATCAAATCCTAGCTTAAAATAAATATATTAATATTGATTGGAGTGATGCACAACCTAGTGGATGGCTTCTTGTATATACCTCTATACATCTTGAGTGACATAGTTAATGATTGGGTACATCATATATAAGGTCTAATGTTCAATTTCTAAGGAGCTAAGGTGTGAAGTATTAGGTATTTTATAGATAAGGTCTAATTTTTAAACTCAAATGAGTTAAGGTATGTCTCTTTCTATGTATAATTGACTTAAGTAAGTATGTGACAATCTAATATAAGGATAAATACCAAAGACCTACAAAGTAATGTGAATATTAAAAGTTTTTGAATTGAAAATTAGAATTGAATATTAAAGATTAGTAGAATAAAATTACATCATATATAATATGTCCAAGATTTAGAGAAGACACCTAAAATAACTAACTCCTCTCAAAGAAAGAAACATATTGTACATCATATGATATTTGGAGTTTTATTATATTTTTGTACAAATATACAATAACATTTGTGAGCAAATAAATAATAATAGTTATACATATCTGCATTCTTTTCCTTAGTGCAACAATCAATAGGATCATAATTTTGAATGACATTAAATGGGTGAGCTAGGTTGACCTTGGAAACCTGCAAACTTCTCCCCTCTTGAAACAAAACATAAATCTTATTGAGTCTCCTAAGATACCCAGTAAGGTGCCTTGGCCTGTTACCTAGGTGTTGTAGGTGAGTTGGAGAGGAGAGGGCAATCCTCCAAGGGACGTCCCTGGTTCAAATCTCCACCCTACCAAAAATCGGAATTGGGTATCTAAAATCTAATTGATAATGTTGGTGCGGGCAAGGGTCGGGTGCGACCCTCGGGTGACTTTTATGGTGTAGTACCCCCCTTTTTGTGGTCTCTCAGACCAAGGCGGCTTCGTAGGGGGTTTTTTGCTAAAAAAAAATGGTGCCTTGGCCTGTTTTGAAAACAATCTCCATTCCTAGCTTTCCATATTATCCATAAAATTTTAGAAGAAAGTAAGAACCAAAACATATTGAAATATGGTTTCATATGATTAATGTAACCAAGAAGAATTTGCTGCTTAATATGATCCAAATTAACATTCCACCCCTACATATTATGAAAGAAAGATAACCACAATTCCTTAGCATAAAGGCACTCAAAAAAGATATGATTCAATGTCTCAGGAGTCCTAAAAATGGAGCAATATATAGCAGTATTAGGATTATAGGATAAAGGAAGCCTGTGGAGCAGCAGACGCCACCTAAAACATGCTTTTTTTGGTTCAAGAAAACTGGACCATATATGTTGCATCTTCTTTTGACCCTGCGTTGGAGGAAGAGAAAGCGACCACTTAGTATTAATATGATCAAAAATTTCGTTAGTATTCGTAAGAATCCTGTATATGGATTTAGATTTATTATCACACATTTTGGAGCCATCGAAACAATATAACTTATCCATATAACATTGTTCAGAAACCACAAATTTTGGATTCTTCAAATTATTGAAGGAGGCAAAAAAAACAGTATAAGTTCTCCTATGAAATTTGGGCAGACCAAACTCCCCACTATGTTGTTCCCAAGATTTGAGCACACCATTATTCATAAAAGTTTTTTATCATATATGCAACTTTTCAAATAACTTGTATATAAACTATTTTACATTATTTAGAATAATTTATCAAATATTCTATTAATATAAAGGTAAAAAGTAAAGTGAAAGTACTTTTTTAATGTCCATGAGATCATATTCCATATGATATGACCCTCATAGAATATGTTATTTAGCTACTATATGTTTATCCAACCATATTTTGGTTATTCAAGTATGGTATACGACTCTACCTCCATTGTATTTGATCCTTGAACTTGTTCTTTGGAGTTTCAAAGCATTATCATTGGCCTACTCATGTTGTACATGAAAATCCTCCACTTTTATCTTATCTCAATAAAAATATATAATTAAATCTCAATATAATGATAACTTACATATATTCTAGTATAGATTTATTAAAATAATTGATCAAAAATCCTTTTAATATATGATCAAACCCATGTAAGGTCCGACTAATTGAATAATTTGTTCGACAAAACCCCGTAAGGGGACGAAGGTCCAAGGTTCAAATCTTAGGTCTCATTGGATTGAACCCTTGTCCCTTTCCTAGTGCATTCAATAGCATAAAAGGTTTAAAATTATTGTGGCATGGTGGTTATAGGGATGAACTGTACGAAGAACTGTGTGCTAGCTTCTAGGGTAGATAACATAGACACCTATGAAATACATAAAATTAGGACAACCTACCTGGATTCATGGTGACTACTGATTCCACCATGTAAATTTAAAATATATATACTATTATATGTACGAGTGTGTGAGGGGATGGGTGTGTGTTAAATTTCCTATTGATAAACATAGGTATCGACTTTACGAAGGGTCATGGTTGGGATGAGACTGCTCAACCCTATGCATTGGTCATAGGGTTTGTCACATTAACCAAATAAATAAATTATATAAACAATATATGACCTAACCAAAATAAGAGATATAAGATTTTAATTCAATAAAAATATGATTATACACCAAATTATAATAATCAAGGTTTAATTAAATTAATATATATTAAATAAACATATATCCCTACATAATTATAACTCCGTAAACTTCAAAACTTATTTAATATTAAATCTTTAAAACCTTAAAAAAGTTTAACACAAAACTTTAAATTCATAAAATAAATCAAGACAATAAAAATTCAATGTGATCAATCTAATCCATTTATAGAATTGACCTAAACACATACCGCTCCATTTTATTCCCTTTACAAGAAAGTTGAAAATATTTTAAAAGAAGATGGTCAATAACTAGATGGCATTTGAGCCTTTATTAAATAAATGCTAAGGCTTAACCATACCAAAATCAAAACCATTAAAATTCCTAATTAGAGCAACCTTTAAACCAACACCACTAGCCCAATTCAAATGTAAAACTGGTAAGACCCGCTAAACTTAACTCCATCTACATTGGTGTTGTTCCATAAGATTTAGGAAAAGATCAATGTTTAACAAACCTAAATCATTCTTAATTTTTTTTGCTAAGGCCCATTTCAAATTTTAAGACCATTTATTTATTTTCATAGTTACAAAGACCCCTACAATTTAAATTTTTTTTTTACTAATAATTAAAATAACGCTCTTCCATAAGATTTAGGAAAAGACCTGTGTATTTAAAGTCCATTGTAAATTCCAAGGTCATTTAATTTTTTATTGTAATAATAACTCTTAAAGAATATATTATATATCCACCAATTTTTTATTGTAATAATAACATAAAGAATATATTATATATAGACCGCATTATTATCTTTTAGATGTAACAATCCACACTTAAATAATCTTAATATTTGTTTATTTAAAAATAAATTTAAATATTTAAAAAAGAAATCAAGGATCAAATCTTGATAAAGATATATAGATAATATCCTTAAATTTGTTTAACAATACTAACTATGTGATGATGATACAATACAAGTGAAACCCATTTTAATTTTAAAAAACCTAAAAAAAATTAATAAATAATAAACAATTACTTTACCTTTTGAAAAACTAAATTTGAAAAAAATAAACTAATGTATATTTAATATTGTAGACAAATATAACAATCCCTGTGATGATGATACAATACAAGTGAAACCCATTTTAATTTTAAAAAACTTAAAAAAATTAATAAATAATAAACAATTACTTTACCTTTTGAAAAACTAAATTTTAAAAAAATAAACTAATTTATATTTAATATTGTACACAAATATAACAATCCCTCTTACATCATTGAAACAATAAAACCACTATAATATTTAATATATATTTTTTATCAATAAATTAAATTGCTGGGTGGACCCATTAACTACATAGCTGTGCATATATATCTTGCATGCCCATTTCAAACAAACAAGTGTGTGTTTGGATCTCTCTAGCGGAAGCAGAAGTCTCCAATGGTCTCTCTCGCGGAAGGAAGCAGAGTCTGCAATATGAGTGTCTCCTAAAGTATGTCGTGGTTTTTGTTCTTCATCATATTTTTTAATTGTTGTATGTTAGTGCATGTTATCATTAAACTTATTTTTTAAATCTGTATTATAATTAAGCCCACCCCTCACTAGGGTCTCTCTAGCGGAAGGAAGCAGAGTCTGCAATATCACAGTCTCGAGGTTAGTATTTTTAAAGTATGTTGTGGTTTTTTTTGTATGTCAGTGCATGCGATCCTCTGGTGTTATGCTTGGATTTGATTTTTTATTAAATTTATATTATATTAAACTTATTTTTTAAATTTGTATTATAATTAAGCCCACCCCTCACGAGTGATCATTATAATGCAGCCAGTGCTGGAGGCACACCAATATTAGCCTTAGCCTCAACCGGTCTCGACATTGATCCCATCCCCCCTAAACCCCAGTGCCGTCATAGTCACAGGTACTATCTTCTACTCCATCTCACCAGCACCTATGCCATGACGCCGGGCCGCCATAATTTCCGCTTGACGACCTGCAACTACAAACCGTGTCATCCGCGCAAATTCCAGCTTTGCAGCCGTCGAACCGCATGCGCGCAACGGACAATGCAGAAAGGATGCCACTTTTGAATAAAACCTAAGGAAACGGGTATCCTTTGTTAAAATTCTATTATACCCAACATTTGTTTTAAATTTCTAAGAAAACTTGGCAGTGAAAAACTCAAAAAGGTAGAAAAAAAAATTGTATTAGGTATTCTTTAAAATGAGTACAATTACAGTCTACAAAAGAACAAGTCAACTTAAATGATAATATAAAAAGTTAACATTTTGGAATGTAAAATAAATTGTTTTTTGTTTTTCATTATTTTTTCTTATGATGGTTAGTCTCAGCTTTGAAATAGTGGATCAGTACACTGATATATCTTCTTTAATTTTTTTAATTTTTTTACTTGACTGATATATCTTCTTTAATCTTCTTAATCTTAGCTCAACATATTGCACTTTTTGGTGCGTACGGCTTAAAATAGAGTGTGTATAACCAATTGCACTCAATATAGATGAGATATGTTAAATGCTCAAATTAGATGGAAAAATGAAGAGCCTTACTTATGTGAAGAAGAACCTTATAGTTTGTGTATAACTATCATATAAATAATTGTAAAAGTCTTTAGATATGATTAATTATCAAATATGCTTTATTTATAGATAGATAAAATAATTTTATACTAAATCTTATTATATAGTATTTATGATTATAGCTTTAACCTTAATAAAAATTATATAATAAGATTTTTTTAATAATACTTCTTATAAACATCATCCTGGTGTTTGAACCTGGGTCACATAACCCATAATGCAAGTGGCATCCTTGCCAGTAGAGCACACTCACGCGGATTTATATAACCAGATTTGGTAATATGATTTATAAAAAAAAGTTATTTTAAATTTTTTTAATCTTATGAACATGATAATTATAATTTGTTTTTAGATTTCAAATGATTTCATGTTTTTAATGCATTTTTCAATTCAATACGAGGACAAACTTGTGAGGTTGTGTTTTGCAACATGAAAAATAAATAAATTATAATTTCTTCACTTGCTATATTTAGATAATGATTTATAAAAAAATAGTTGAATCTAATCTATAATATATATAAACAAATAATTTTTTTTTAAAATATAATCAATTAATAAAACTAAAGTGATTGATCTATTTAATATTAGGTATTCACTCGATTGTCTTCTCATTAAAAATCTTGTAAAAATCAAAATTACTTCAGTATTACTTGTATCCTATACCTATCCCATGTCCTATGGAGTAACCTAACCTCTCAAGTGGAACATGAAAATATCTAACGCGGAAAATTTCTTTAGGTAAAATTTATGCATGTAAGCATCATTATTTATTTTATTTTTTATTTATTTTTTATTTATTTTTTATTTAAGCATCATTCTTTATTTTATTTTTTAATTATTTATTATTTTTGGATATATAGAGGAATGGGTTACATCCACACTCCTTTTCTATTATTAAGCATGGTTCAAATATTGTAATTTCTCTTCCACCTCATTGTTTTATATTCCATGGTCTGTTTGATGGGGTTTCGTACTTTATTTATAATGAAGGATGAAATGGACCACTGGTCCTTTGGGATGCTTGGGATTCTTATTGTTGTCATGGAACGCCAACTCACAAGATTCATATCAGTCTACTACCTTTGCAATAGACATGGCCTCAATGTTTGAACCTAAGTCTCTTCTTAATAAATGCATAACCAGATAAACACTTACCAATCCACTAGTTATTGGGATATAAGGCATCATCTTGTATCATGTAACAAATGAATATGAGGAAAACCAAGTTGTTCCATTTCAAGCACATTGCAGTAAGGGTAAACTTTGCATCTACAATATCATTGTTATGTTGTTAGTATGTATTATGACTGCAATTGCAATGTCATGCTCTGAGACCAGAAAGTATAACCTCTTGGATTTTCAAAGCAGGAGTTATTGCTCACCAAATACTTCAGCAAATATAACCGACGAAAATCTTTCTTTGAATCTGCAATATCATTGTTATGTTGTTAGTATGTATTATGACTACAATTGCAATGGCATACACTGAGACCAGAAAGTATAACCTCTTGGATTTCAAAGCAGGAGTTATTGATCACCAAACACTTCAGCAAAGACAACCGACGACAAGCTTTGCTAAGCTTTAGACCTCCCCAACAAAATTCCAATGGCAAGATTTTTTCGCTAGATACATTTCTTTTCCCTATATCATGTTTGTGTAAAGTGTGTTTAATTGGTGGATCTTATTGAAATGGAAACATTTTCTTCCACGGCTTTTTACAAGTTGTTCATGGGGTTTGACGTCAATAGACCAATACTGAGAATCTTAACTTCCAAGATTTTGATATTGACAACTACTACTATGCCAGGGGATCCAATGAACCCACACAAGATAAGACTGACACAGGCTTCCCATATTGAGAACTACTACTGTGTCATTCTGATCCTGTGTGGCTTCATTGGGTCCCCCATGGCCTTCACCAGAGGATGGAAGTGTGTAGGCCTTGCCTTGCGTAGAGAAATGACACGAGGAAATTTCATACGAATGACACACTGATCCAGAAGGAATAAGAAGGGGAGGACTGTAATATGTTTGAGAGACTGTACAATTTTTGCCAGGTATCTCGAGGGGCTTCCGTTACTGTGAAGATCAATAAAAGGTATTTTGACATTGCCATCAATTGGGCTGGGGGCCTCCACCATGCCAAAAAATGTGAGGTCTCTAGCTTTTTTTTTAATGTCAAGGATATTGTTCATACAATCCTCGAACTGCTCAATGTTCATCAAGTAAGTCATCCTTTTCCTTTTGGTAATTATTGTTGGTGGATGCTGTTTATCAAAATTCTCTGTAAGAATTATATTGTAGTTCGGACAAGGTGAGATTTAGGGTACGATGAGATATAATTTCTAGTTGATTATTTAGCGGAAGGATGCAAGCTTTAAATACATTGGTTCTTTGTACTAAGATCTGAGAGAGAAGTTTCCTCTATTTTTATCAGTTTGATAGAAGTTTCCTCTATTTTTATGCCTTAAGTATTTTACGGATAAGGTTCACACAAATTATTTAATTCTACAAAAAAATATTTCTTTGTTTATGTTTCACAAATTCTATTAGGACTATTTTAATTTGTAGTCATATTGGGCATCAACTTCTTAGTGAGTTGCACTGAGTTGCACCTTATTGCCAACATCTTTCTTTCTTCATTTTATACTGTTAGAGGTCATTTTTTCTGTTTTTTCATTTCATATATATTGACATATCTGTATAGGTATATATGTCTTGTTTTGCCATAAACATAAAGTATGTCTAAAAAAACTAGCTAGGGATTTATTAATTATTCTTTATGTATAAATAATTAAGATTTAATTCCTATTGGTCATTATTAATCCAATGCAATTAAGGATACCATTGTGTGTGCTTTAATTTAATATAATTAGATGGACAATCATACTGCAAATAGGTATCTCATCTCTCAAGGCATTAGAATAAAAAGAATAATAAGTATAATAAAGGAAGGCAATTTCACATAGCTTTAACTTGTATTGATAATATATCTTGTACCAATGATGTAGTTATTAAAGTAGACAACTTATCTTTTCTCCCTTGTTTTCTCAAACAAACTTTCTTCATTTTATCAATTGTTTAGGCTAAATATATTTTCTTAAGGTCTTAGGTTGTCACCAAGAAGCCAATCTTTTTATTAGGAAAAAAGTGACAATTCAATTAATTATGTGATACTCCAAAATGAGGGGCTTGAAACACCTATTAAATTTCATCCCCATGATAAGAAAATTATTGCAAATACCCCACTAAAAAATAAAATATTGAACCTAGGTTTATTTGGTTTGGTGGTGAAAGCATGAGATTTTGGAAAGAAAAACAGTATTCCAACGTAAATGAAACAGAACTTTGAATGAACCGAATATAAATGGTAAAAGCAGGAGCACAGCCCTTTCAAATTAATTTCGTTTGGTTACAATACATCTCCTGCCTTTTCATGGGCTAGGAGTGTTAGTCTATCTCGGTTACAACCATGATTAATATTGCCTCTACCTGCATGCCCACATTCGAAACGGGCGGGCCAGAATGTTGTCGCCGCTGGTTCTTGATGAATATTTACTGTTTGTTGTTTTTCCTACGGTCAAAGAAACATAAAAACATTAGTAGCACCTGTGTTAATAAGTGAAATACGCGAGTCTTGAAATAAGTGAAAGATACATGCATAAGATTATTGAAGACAGTGAACGAAATGAATATAAGTAACCTGTACATTTAACAGAATAAACTCATGATGAACAGATAAGCTAAAGTGACAAAGCATAAAACGTAGAATATGATGCATCTAACAGAACCTATTCAAAAACAGCCACCTACTGCCCTGACAGAGGACCAGACACATACGAAGGCATGATATATTCGATGTATACGAACGCTATTGATGGAGAGATATAAATCGAACATAAGAACGTAAACTACTGTCTTAAAACATTCGAAAATAGCTCATATTCGAAAATACAAAACATAAACTGTTGTTCTAAACATTCGAAAACAGTATAATTAAAATAACGAGGAAATGTGTGGGGTGCCCAAGCGGGCCGCCCCGTTAAAATTTGATTTCGACGCCTATCCACCAGGGATGGGCTCAAAGCCTTAAAGAATGGAGTGTCGGCAAATTAATGGATTATTGTGATCCAATGGTCGGGTCTGAAAGTCAGATTCACACTTCTGGAAGATCACCCACCAACCTCTCTTTGCAAGAGATCCTGGATGTGAAGAGAGAAAAATCTAAACTGATGCGATCGGGTATCGAATTCAACAGCACTTCGTTGTGTTTTCAAAATGCTTCGCGGTCCTTTTTACGTTGCATTGAGCTAGTTTTTATAGAGGAATTTTGCCTCTAAAACATTAATGTCAAAACCCTAAGTCCGCAGGCGCCGTCGAGATTTGACCTTTGTCAGGTGATTTATGAGGCATGGCTCATACTGAGATTGTCGCTAGGAACTCACATCAGCAGTTATGAAGCATGGCCTCGAGCCGGATTTGTTGTTGAGACTGCTCGTCTCATTACTGCAGTTGGTGAAGTTCGCCGCTTGGTTAAAATTCGCTTTAAATTGCTTTAATGCTGCCTTTGACTGATGACGTGTCATATTTTGAGTTGTGATGTGGTGTCTCTGATTGGTTAAATTCTATTCTTATTCGTTTACAGCACACCTGGCGCGAAGGCAAGGGTCTGTCGCGATATCGCGACGTCGCGATATCGCGACACTAGGAACAAAAAATGGCAAAGGGAAGGGACCTGTCACGATATCGCGACAGCCTGACCTCGCAGCTCTCGTGATATCGCGACAGTGCAACCTCGCGACAATGCGACCTCGCGACTGTCGCGATATCGCGATAGGCAAGCTTTGCAGCTTTTAAGATTTTTAGAACGATTTTCTGCCTCTTAAAAGCAATTTTGCCTAAGGCCCTCTTTTGCTTAAGGCCTGCTTTGACTTTGGCTTTGGCTTGAAGTTTGCTAAGGAAATTTGAAGCTTGCTTAAGTTTTGAAACTTGCTAAAGTTTTGAAGTTTGCTAAAGGTTTGTTAAAACGACCAACTTTGCTCTGCTCATTTTTCGACCTTTCGAATTGCTGTGTGAGTGGCTAGGACCACTGTTTGACCTCTAAGGGCTGCCCTGAAAGCTGTGTATGTCAATGTGATCAGTGTTTGTAGTCACTTAATCGGATTGGTGCTGTTTTGGTGTCTACAGATGCCCCTTTTTGGGAAGCGCTACGGGTGATGCAGTGCTGAGCAAAAATAGAAGACCAAAGCACTAATGATTAGGGTTTCTTGGTAACCTAACCAACTTTTGATGCCCCAAGTATGGAAAGGGCATGCATTCTTGAATCCTTGCTTCTGACGAGCTAAGGAATTTGATTTCAAGTGTTAACCTATTTTGGTGAGGTGTGACTTGAGCTTGGACATTGATCAGTCATGATTAGGCAAAGGGCGTAACCTTTTGTCCACAGGGGAAACCTTGTGTTCATGCTTCGGGAATGCCAAGTATTTGATCAACTTAATGATTGCTTGTTTATCGCCCCAAGCAGGAGCGTGATTGTCTTTGTCAATGATTCTTTGAATGCATGTCATTGCCTTGATTGGGTGTGTGCTTGTTGATTGGTGACTAAGTGTGACTACCCCCTCAAGCGACGAATCGATGAGGGAATGACCTTCATGAGAAAAGCGACGAGTCGCTTGACCCAAGATGACTTAGGTTAGGGTGCCTTTAGATGTTTTACCGTTTAAGCATGTGCAGTTTCTCGACATTTGGACCTATTTTTGGTGGGTGTTAACCCTTTTGGTGATGCCATAATGGGGTGAAATCATCAAAAACCCGTCTTCCCGTGGAGCGGTCCAGCTATGATAGCCTTCTTGGGGAAGTAGGAGAGTGACAATTTGAACCCCGACATCGATTTTCTTTATGCCAAGAGGTTAAGTGCAAGAGCACTTGTGTCCGGCAACTTATTGCTATGGTTTTTGTGGTGCATTTTTGTGATGTTTTTGTTGTTTTGATTTTCTTTCTTTGTGTATATGTCATGATTTTATGCACAATGATTGATGTTGATGGATGCATGCTACTTTATATTGATGGATGCATATGTTGTGATGAATGCAAATGTATGTGGTATGCAGAAATGAAATGGATGGATGGACTTGGTGGTGTTTGGCTATGGCACCATAGACTGTTTAGAACTCTATTATTTTGTCTTTTAGGCGATTGTTGTGATGCATGACTTTGTATGTATACATGTGGTTTTGTAAGGATGGAAAGTAGCGCAGTTGGTTTAAAAATGTAGCTAAGGTTTCCTGAGACTCAGACGGTTTTAACTTACTAGCCATGACTGTACTTTATCTTACAAGACTTTTGAACAAGGTATGAATCGGACTTGTTTTTGACCAAGTTATTTCACATCCCCGTGTGTGCAATTGAGTTCATTTGTGTGGTATTTGTCGGGATACCGCCGAGTGCCGGATGGGCTTTCAACCGAACTCGTACTGAGGATCACCTAATTAGCTCCACTAACTCCTTTGTTGTATTTAGTTAGATTAATCTGCAGTGTTATCCAAGATACCATAAGCTAGCTCATCCTTATGCAAACATTGGTCTATACATACGCAAAGCGAATGTGACAGACATATCGTCATGCGGGTAGGATACCACCATTGCCAGATAGGCTATCAACCAAACCTGTAATGAGGATCACCTAGATGGTTTTTGAATGCTGAGAATTCCAGGGATTCAAGTTTAGGATGTTTGTTGGCTGAATGATTTAGAGGGTTGCTCGTCTATATAGTGATAAAAATCACTGTTTATTTTCTATTAATTCTTTTTGAGCAAGGATTGGTGATAACCACTGTTATTTGATTTTGTGTTTTGAGTATTGTGAATGGCTTTGATCCTTGTGGCCTTGGGGATGACTACCCATCCTGGTTAGGGGCGGATAGTACGAATCCTTACAACTTTGGGGACCAAGGGGATGATGGAGGTTATGGAGTAAGGGCATTGATCTATTAGGCCTTGGGGATGACTACCCATCCTGGTTAGGGGCGGATAGTATGAATCCTTACAACTTGGAGACCAAAGGTGAATGGAAAATGTTAGGATGATGATTTGTTGGAATTTTGTTTGTGAATGGTGTTGATCCCTTTAGGTTTTGGGGATGACTACCCATCCTGGTTAGGGGCGGATAGTACGAATCCTTACAACTTTGGGAACCAACTATGATTGGAATTTGGTAATGGTGAAAAGCACTATATATGGAGGTGAGTGGATAGGAAAGAACTTGTCCTTTTGTCAATTCTCAGCATTCTAGAACCATTCGCATGGGGGGATGAGCAAGATAACCGTTTCGCTTATGGTGACCTGGATTACCATGCAGGTTTCATCCTTCGTTCACACAACTTGGGAATTTTTATGTGTTTTAATTAGTGTTGGGATGTTACGTAACAAGGTGTATTTCAAGTATGACTCTACCTTCGTAAAATCTGTCTGACTTGATACATTACATAGCTAAAGAGCAAAATGATGATTGAATCACGAAAACCCTTGATACATTAAAAGACCACTGACTCTAGTGTGGAAAAAGAAATGCATGGTGTTTTTGTTGTTTTTGTAAAATGGAACAGTGTGGAACAAGATGGACTAGTAGAACTATGACAGCCTATGGTGCCTTTGACCTGATATGCAATGTATGGATGCAATGCTTTAATGCAACTATGTATTTTTGTATTTTTGAGGGATTGATTTTTGTGAATATGAAGATGAAGTGCGAGAAGAACTCTCTATTGATGATTTGGAATATGCCTAGAAATGAAATGCAAATTTTTGTTTGTTTTTGATGATTTTTGTTGTTTTTGAATTTTCTTGATTTTTTGACCAAGCGATTGTGGAAATCCTTGGAGCATTTTGGGATTGACCAAGCGATTGCAAGAATCCTTGGAGCTTTTGGATTGACCAAGCGATTTAAATCCTTGGAGCATTTTGGGATTTGACCAAGCGATTGCAAGAATCCTTGGAGCATTTTGGGATTGACCAAGCGATTGCAAATCCTTGGAGCCTTTTGGGATTGACCAAGCGATTGTGGAAATCCTTGGAGCATTTTGGGATTGACCAAGCGATTGTGGGAATCCTTGGAGCATTTTGGGATTGACCAAGCGATTGTGGGAATCCTTGGAGCATTTTGGGATTGACCAAGCGATTGTGAGAATCCTTGGAGCATTTTGGGACCTCTTAGATATGAAATGGTCACAAATGACTGATATTCAAGGGTTCTGTTTCCTTGATACCATCAAGAGAAGCTAGCCGGTATGTCCCGGGTCCTATTTTGCTATCAATGACATATGGACCTAACCAATTTTCCGCAAACTTGTCCCTTAGGTGGGATGGCAAACTGGAATTTTGTTGGTTTTCCTTCAAAACCAAATCACCAACCCGAAAGTCCCTCAGGTGAACTTTCATGTTGTAAGCTTTCTTAAGTCGCTCTTGATAAATACGTAAATGCTCGAGAGCATTAACGCGTCGTTCATCAAGCAACGTAAGCTGGTCTAACCGGGCTTGCCATGTAGAATCATCATCGATGAACTCCTGCATTGATATGCGGAGGGAAGGAATCTCCAACTCTAGAGGCATGACTGCCTCGGAGCCATACACAAGCAAAAACGGAGTGGCCCCGATGGGTGTTCGAATGCTAGTGCGATAGGCCCATAGGGCAAGTGGGATTTGAATGTGCCAATCCTTATGACTGTCTGCGACGGTCTTCTTGAGGATGGCAACTAACGTTTTGTTTGACGCTTCTGCTTGCCCATTTGCCTGCGGATAATAGGGTGTCGAAAAGCTGTGCTGAATCTTGTACTTTGTGGTCAAAGCACGCACGTCTTTGTTCTTGAAAGGCGTCCCATTATCCGAGACTATTTTGGATGGAATACCAAAACGACATATGATGTTATGCAAAATGAACTCCACAATGCGGGGTCCTATCGTAGAGGTAAGCGGAATTGCTTCCACCCACTTGGTAAAGTACTTTGTGGCCGTTATGATAAACGTGTGACGGCCTGACGATGCAGGGGAGATCTTTCCAATTAGATCGAAGCCCCACTGCGAGAACGGCCAATCAAAATGGACTGTCTGCAAGGCCTGAGAAGGTACGTGCATCAAATTGGCATGATGTTGACACTTCACGCACTTCTTGACATAGGTGCAACAATCTCGCTCTAAAGATGGCCAATAATAGCCCATGCGAAGAATGCGCTTTGCAATGGCCATACCACTGAAGTGGCCACCACATGTACCATCGTGCGCTTGGGCGACTGCCCAAGTGGACTCTTGCTGGTCCAAGCAACGAAGGAGGATTCCTTCATAGCTACGACGATACAAAATGTCTCCTATCAAGACATACTTAGCCGCTTTCTGCTTGAGTGCTCGTTTTGCGGCATGAGTCAATCCAAGTGGGAGATTACCTAACTTGAGGTAGTCTCGGATGGGTAAATACCAGTCCTGTTGATCAGAAACCTCGACAGTATGAACAGCCAATCCCTCTTGAAGTTCATCCCTAGCAAACGCTGAATGGGATAGAACTTGTAAGAACAGCGTTGTGTTGCTATTAATGGGAGTAGGGGAGAACAAGGACCCCCAGTTGGCACATTTCGGACGATCTCGGATTCGAGAGAACCTATCCGAGGATGGTTCCATCTGGATCATGTGGATTCCTGGCGTCAAGTCTGAGCTTGCACGCTCCATCGCGGATTGCGATAAGGTTTTGACTTGAATGGTTGTCATATCACCGGAAAGGTCTTGCGGAATTAGTGACCCCAAGGAGGCCATTGTGTCCGCAAAATGATTCGATGATCGAGGGAGTGCCTCGATGTCATACCACTCAAGTTTTGCCAGGAATTTGTCCACGAGGGCTTTATAGGCCTGCAGGACTGGGCATTTGCATTGATATACCCCTTTGACTTGATTGACTATTAATAGTGAATCACCAAAGATATTATGTTCATGGCGATTGTTGTTCGAAGACCTAGGAGCAAGGCTTCATACTCTGCATTGTTGTTGGTGCATGGGAAGTTTAATTTAAATGACAGGGGCATTGGAGCACCCTGCGGTGTGAAGAATACAATTCTCGTGCCACCACCTTGCTCACATTTAGAACCATCGAAGAATAGGGTTATGTCGGCTTGTGACTCGAGCTCATCATAATCTGGCGATTCTGAGACATGGAAGACCCCATAATCGGGTAGTTCTATGACCAGAGGCTGATCGTCTTCAAGAGGAGCCTCCTGCTAGTTGATCGGCTATGACTTGTCCTTTGATAGATTTTTGTCCAATAAACTCTATGTCAAATTCCGTCAACAACATGATCCATTTCGTCGTGCGACTACTATGATAAGTACGACTCATCATGTATCGCAATGGATTCTCCTTAGACACAACATACGTAGTGTTGCTCAGCATGTAGTGGCATAGCTTTTTGGTAGCAAACACCACTGCCAAGCGGAGTTTCTCAACGTATGCATAGTTAAGTTCATAACTCGACCGGGGTGCGGCTAAGATAGTAAGTAGCCTCGTTCTTTGTGAAGTTCATTCTTCCGGGCTAGCATGGCACCCAGTGCCACCTCGAGGAGCTGAGATGTATAAGTAGAACGGCACTCCTGGTCTAGGTGGTGCCAATACTGGTGGCGAAACCAGGTATTGTTTGATCTCGTCAAAGGCTGACTGGCACTCGTCATCCCAATGAAATGTAACCCCCTTGTGCAATAATTTGTTCATGGGTCGGCACTTGTCAGATAATTGCGCTATGAAGCGTTTAATCGACGCGACCTTTCCTTGCAGACTTCTGAGCTGCTTGATTGTGGTTGGGGGAACCATTTCAAGGATTGCCTTGACTTTCTTTGGGTCCACCTCGATTCCTCGCTTTGAGACTATGAAACCCAAGAGTTTTCCGGATGTGACGCCAAATACGCACTTCTTGGGGTTTAGTCTAACTTTATGCTCCATGAGGCGATCGAGGATCTTGCTTAAGTCATCGATATGATTTGAGCGCAAGAGAGACTTGGCTAACAAATCATCCATGTAATCTTCCAAAGTTTTGTGCATGTAATCATGGAAGATATATGTCATGGCACGTTGGTAGGTGGCGCCAGACATTTTTAAGGCCAAAAGGCATGACCTTATAACAAAATGTCCCCCAAGGCGTTGTGAACGCCATTTTTAGTTGGTCTTCAGGATTGATACGAATCTGATTGTATCCTGAGAAACCATCCATTAGGGAGAGCATTTCGTGACCCGTTGTAGCATCTACCAATGCGTCGATACTCGGCAAAGGGAAATCATCCTTAGGACTCGCTTTGTTTAGATCACAAAAATCGGTGCATATGCGAATCCTCCCATCGGGCTTCTTGACGGGAACCATGTTGGACAGCCATGGCGGATAATCCACGCAGATGACAAACTGTGCATCCAATAGCTTTTGCAATTCGTCTTTGACCATTAAGGCCACTGTTGGGTGCATCTTACGTAGTTTTTGCTTTACAGGCTTGATTGTCGGATCAAGCGTTAAATTATGCATGACTAGTTGCGGGTCTAGTCCTGGCATATCCTTGTACGACCATGCAAAAACCTCCTTCTTCTCTTTGAGAAGGGCAATGTAGTCGGCTTGCTCTTCGGGGGAAAGACTTACCCCTAGCTTGAGAATCTGTGGATTCATTGGATCTGTGCCGATATCTACATCAGTCATTTCCTCGACTGACATGTGGGATCCGTCCTCCAACTGATGTGGAGTCGGGATCAAATGGATATCATCAGCTGAATTTAGATCTGCATTTGGAACCTCGGGTTCCTCTTCGACCTGAAAAATATCCTAAGTTGTCCTTGGGGTAAAATGAGGCATTTCACCGAAAGGCCGATACTCGATGGTGATAAAGGTGAATTGACGCGATCCCAGTCGATGGCATCTATGTCTAGATGCAATGACCGTGATGGATCGGCCGGATTGCGGATGGGTGCGGTCAGATCAATGGAGATCATGTGGATGGAATGAATTTGGTCTCCATTACCGCGGGTGTGATAACTTGATTCTTCTAGATGCTCCCTATACTCTGGATCTGGCTCTAGGGGAACGGGCACGAACGGATCGGCCCTATGTGCGAAAAGGAGGACAGGGTCTTCCCTCGGCACTGTTGTCATGATAGGGTCTCGAGGTGGATGGTGCTCATCATGAATTTGGAGCCATGGATCCAACACTTGGTCCCACCCTGCTGGGTCTACCCACCATTCATGCCCTAATAGTATGCCCATTTGTCCCATTAGATCTTCATGAGTTAAAGGGCGGTGATGCCATCGCGCATGTCTGAGATAGTCCATCTCAGTCTCATCTTCTGAATCACTCTCGAAGACCCAAAAATGTTCATTCTCTTCAGCAACTGTTGCTTGCGACGTTGAGGGTTCTCCTTGTTCCAGTAAATTGATCTGGTCCCATTGCGGTTGTTCCACTTTTGGTGGAGGGACCTGATTCTCTTGACACTGTGTTGATTCAACTGGAACCTCTAAGGGGAATAGCTTCAAAAAGATGTCTGGAAGCCGTTGATGTTCTCTTTGAGGATTAATCTCCGAACTTTCGCCCCTCTCTAGCAAAGGAGAGGGATTACTGCGGTTGCCAAGGGTGTTTGTTGACCATGGGAGGTAATCTCCCAATGTATATTCTGTATTTGGATTGGCATAAGGATCTGGTGCCAATCCCCCCTTGTTGCCTATTTCTAGGCCTTGCATATTTTCTACCAAGATGTCTAAGGGTAGGGGATGGTGGAACCCTACTCCTGACTTATCATATGGCATCTGATATCTTGGTTGGCAAAGGACCCGCATCCCTTGCTCATATCTGCCTAGCCCGTATCCATGCCAATTGCATTGGCCGAGATATTTTAGGGCAAAGTCTGGGTTTGACAGATAGTTGATGTTTTCAACAAAAGGCTCGTTGTCTGCTTCTTTTTGCTTGCATGGTTCAAGACCATGATCGAGGCCCCCATACACAAAATTTGTCTGGTTGGGTGGGTGACCTAGAGGAACAACTGTTCCTATGGGAAGGCGAGGTCTCCCCATGTCTTGCACTGACTCTAATGTAGGCGTTGCCACAACATTCTGCACTAAGTACTCTCCCAAGCCTGTACTGGCCATTTCAACAGTGATTGTTGATGCTTCGGAGGGAGGGAACGGGAGTCCTTCCTGAGTCCATTCCATGTTTGGTGGTTTAGGAATCTCAGCTTCCGTAGTGCAAGGTGTTTCCTCTGTTGATACCGTTGATATTGTAGGCAAACCCTCTTCTAGGGGCTGAGCCTCTTCCATGATTTGTTTTCCCTTGTCCTTCTGTTTAGCCATTACCGGCGACGTTGGTAATGAAGGAGCAGATGATGAGGATTCACCTGGCTGGGATTTTGCTGTTTTGGTCACCAGTGGTGCCTGCGGTGTTGAACCCTTTGTAGATGGATTTAGCTGGAAATCCAAATGCGTTGAAGGGAGGGTCGATTGAGGCATTAGTTGTACCGCATTGCAATACTTGAAGGGTTCCAAGTCCATCGGGACTACATGTATTTCTCCTTCAAAAGCATACTTTAAGCACTGGTGAGCGATGGAAGGGACACACTTCATGTCTCTGATCCAAGGCCGCCCTAGCAGTATATTGTAAGCCATCTCGCCTTCCAACACATGGCACAATGTTGGTATTGTCTTTTGTCCTACCTGGATAGGTAGAACAACTGTGTTGACTATCGAGCATATTGCATCATTGAAAGCTCGTAGTGTGTACGTGGAGGCTGTGATATGAGAGGCTGGCAGCTTTAAATGTTTTAGTGCTGCAGTGGTAATGATGTTACTGGACGAGCCAGTATCTACCAACACTCTCTTATACGGGATCCCGTTGACCTGCGCGATAACGTGCAGGGGTGGATCTGCCATGTCATTCGATATTGCTTTGACTTCATCCTCTCTGAAGGTGATGACCGGCTCCGTACATCGCTTCACATGTCCCACGAAGTTGTTGAAAGAATTTGCTTCGTGAGGCTGTAATTCGATGGCTTTTAATATTTCCATAAGAGCTTCTCTATGAGGTGTTGACTGTTGAATAAGCTCGTAAATGGAAAGCCTAGCCGATGTGGTCCGCAAACTCTGCGTGAGTTTGGTCCGTATCGTGACCTCGGGTCTAGGCGGAGGTACTTGCATAGGGCATTGCTGAGGCTGCGACGTCGTTGGAACTTCCCTCGTAGCTACCGCGGGGGCAGCTGTCGGGTACTTTTTGTTCCTTGTCACTATGCTAATCATTCCCACAAATCCTTGCATGGGAAGATTTTGTCGCACCTCGTTAATCTGGAGAGGTTTTGCCTGTTCCTCGTGGGCAGGCAAAGGGTCCTTGAATACCCCCATTTGTTGGTTATTTGGCGCTATGGGGTTGTCCACGGCCAATGTTTTATTGTCAATTAAATCTTGGATTAATCCTCTGAATTTCCAGCATCCGTTTAAATCATGTCCCCTGCGCCTATGGAATCTACAATACAATTCCTCTCTGTATCCCTTAGGCTTGGGGGCGTTAGGGTCTATAGTTTGGATTTCTGGCAAGGTGACTAGATTTGCCGTTGACAAGCGGTCAAATAGGGAGTCCCTGGACTCCGTGTAAGGGGTGAATTGCCGCCTAGGGCGACGCTGCTGATTCTGCTCCTGTTTCTTATTATCTTTTTCATAACTAGGAGGCACCGCCTGGTAATTAGCCTTTTGGGGCTACGTTTCTTGCACAGGCTTGGGAACATTTATCGCAACTTGATTAACCGCAGTAGGTTGTGATTGCGTATTCCCAGTCTTAGTGGTTTTATTCCACTCTTTCTTTTTAGGCTTAGCGATTGCGCCTTCGCCTATCTTAATCTCTTCTATAACTCTGGCTTGCGCCAAAGCTTCTTCTAAGCTGTCGTATTGCTGTAGCAGCAATAGACCAGAGATTGATTTTAAACAACTTTTTGTGAACATCTGTGTAAGATCAGACATAGGGGGACGGTAGGGTAACTTAGAAAGCAAAGCCCTCCATCGATTCCCGTATGTTGTCATTGTTTCTTCCTCATATTGCCTGAGGCTGGCCAGATCACTCAGTGATGCCTTCTTCTTTGTGTTGAAGGCAAAGCGTTCAAGAAACGCATCTACTAATTGATCTAGGTTGTTTATGCTGTGTTTGGGTAGTTGTGTGAACCAATCCGAGGCAGGGCCTGCGAATGTGGTTATGAAAGTTCTGAGCAACAATGCATCATTATCTTGGATGCCGAAGCATTGACTTAGGAACCTTGTGACATGTTCTTGTGCGTCCTCTTCACCTTTAAAAACTGCCAATTGAGGCAACTTGAAGTGTTCGGGGTAAAGAGGTGTAGGCACTGAGGGATGCACTGGGTGACTGCGGAGTTGACGTAATGTGGGTTTTTGATGCCCAGAAGCTTTTGTCTCCATAGACTCCAAGCGCTCTAATAGCGCTTTGTATGCATCGGAAGATTTTATTTCTTCCTCTTTGGTTTGCTCTCGTTGTGAGTGATGGGAGACTGGAGGCCTATGGAGGGGCGGCCGATTGGCAGCCCTCCCGCCTTGATGGGGAGTTTCATCTGGTTCATACTCCTCATAAAGTTCTTGAGGAGTCTCTGGGCGAGACCTATGACCTTGATTGAGTCCCCGCTGAGGGTACCCATCATTGTTTCGGGGAGTGGCCTCCCTCTCGGGTCTATAAGGTCTCGGAGGCAAAGCTTGACGAGGTCTCGGAGACCTGTCCTGGACCAAAGGATTGTGCCTCTCATATTGTTCTTCTCTGTGGGTGCGAGGGGTTGGCACCCGCTCAGGTAGTCTATATCGCAACTCATCCGCTTCGCATTGCATGCGTTCTTTATTCAAGCGGTATAAGTACTCTAATTCCTGATGACCTTGCTCAAGCTCTGTGATTCGGGCTTGGCGGGTGGCATGTCTGGCGACTGCCGGGTCAACTTGGTCTGCCCTCTTTTGCTGAGGAGGCTTGAATGTTTTGTCTATGTGTTTGCCTCGATCTTGATGATCTGAAATTCCAATGGGTCGCTTCCCTCTGTCGAGGTAGGCGGCATGTACTGGAGGTTCTGGCCTCGATGGATAATCATGATATCTAGCTGGTGCGGAAACGCAAGGTTCCCGCACTGTATGTTGTTCCGGAGGAATGTGATAATCTTCCTCGTACTCCCTTTCATGGGTGTGAAAGGGGCGGGCGGAGTGAGCTTGCCCTGTGTAAAGAGCCCTGCGCTCTGGATTTTGTCTTTCTATTCGAATGTGAGGCAAAGAAGAGGTAGCGTAGTCACGTTGTCTCTCCTCATGGGCACTATGCCACTCTAGCGCTTCATCGCGCTGCGGCCACTCAGATCTAGCCTCAAGAGGCGGTTGTCTACTTTCATTGAGATCTACATGTAAAGCATCTTCCCGAAAGGGGCTGTGTTGGATGGGCATACCCCAATGAGGAGGCTCCCAATAGTTCTTTTTGAAGTGGCCTGATGTGGACTTTCTTGTAGGCCAGACCGCCAAGGCGGTATGGCCAAGTCCTCAGGGCTAAAGCGAAGGCGACTAGCGCCCTCTCTTTGTGCACCTTCCGCAGCTTCCGCCCTTGATCGGGCTTGGCTACGGGTGTACACCATTGTGGTGCTTCTCTACTCTCTAAGCAGATTTTATCTTGTTTATGATGATTTGTCTTTTTGTCTACACTAAGCAGAAAGGAACACACGCATACACAAAACCGTGATTATCTCTATTAAGGATTAAATAGTGTGTCCTAAACTGGTTTAGTGCATTTTGATGTTTCGTTTTGTTTTTGCAATTTTTGAAGAATCGTTTAAATGCATAATGTTGGCTCATATGACTCCCAAAATGGTCGTCCCTTCAATATACCATTGTCGGACCGATATACCAACCTCTCTATATACCCGCCCTTACGAGAGGGAGACTATAGGTACGTGAGAGCAGATGGTACATGGAACATAGGCGGTACGGAAGGGGGATTGTCCTGTTAATGACACCTACCATAGAAGACTTATCCTCGCGTGCATGGGAATCACCCCAGCAACACTCGGTCAGCTTTCATCAGGATTTACGTCTAACAACAGTGACAATCGGGGAATGGATGCAAAGCTAAGCCAAGGTGGTGATGAACCCACCGTTGGTCTTGCTCAAGGGCTGGGGTTTTACGACCAGCTCCTTGGTTCAATGTATCACGTGAAGTGTGTGTGGTTCATTTTAAGCAATAAAAATGAAACATGCAGCAAAAGAAAGAGACTTTCCCTATGCAAACCGGAAGACAGCAAGGAACACTACAAACCGGAAAATAATTTTTTTTTTTTTAAATAAAAATAATTTTTTTTTTACGTAAATAAATAAACAATTAAAATAAAGTAAGAAAAATTTATAAAAACTCTTCTACTCTTCTTTTTTTTTTTTTTTTTTAAAAGAAACTGAAAGTAAACGATTAAATAAAAATAAACGGAGATTTTACAGCAGAGAATAACCTGGACAGTTAGAAACCGGTAATATTTGGACTTGCTGCTTCTGACCTCCGGCTAAAAAGTACCTGTTAAGCACAAAACACAGCAAAATTAGTTTCTGTGATTTAAAAATCTGGGAACGGTCCCACCGTGATCGCCACTGAAAGCATGAGATTTCGAAAAGAAAAACAGTATTCAAACGTAATGGAAACAGAACTTTGAATGAACCGAATATAAATGGTAAAAGCAGGAGCACAACCCTTTTAAATTAATTTCGTTCGGTTACAATACATCTCCTGCATTTTCAAGGGCTAGGAGTGTTAGTCTGTCTCGGTTACAACCATGATTAATATTGCCTCTATCCGCATGCCCACATTCGAAACGGGCGGGCTAGAATGTTGCCGCCGCTGGTTGCTGATGAATATTTACTATTTGCTATTTTTCCTGCGATCAAATAAACATAAAAACATTAGCAGCACCTATTTTAATAAGTGAAATACGCGAGTCTTGAAATAAGTGAAAGATACATGCATAAGATTATTGAAAACGGTGAACGAAATGAATTTAAGTAACCTGTGCATTTAACAGAATAAACTCATGATGAACAGATAAGCTAAAGTGACAGAGCATAAAACGTAGAATATGATGCATCTAACATAACCTATTCAAAAACAGCCACGTACTGCCCTGACAGAGGACTAGACACATACGAAGGCATGATATATTCGATGTATACGCACTCTATTGATGGAAATATGTAAATCGAACATAAGAACGTAAACTACTATCTTAAAACATTCGAAAGCAGCTCATATTCGAAAATACAAAACATAAACTACTGTTCTAAACATTCGAAAACAGTATATATTAAATTAACGAGGAAGTGCGTGGGGTGCCCAAGCGGGCCGCCCCGTTAAAATTTGATTTCAACGCCTATCCACCATGGATGGGCTCAAAATATTATGGAATGTATTGTCGGCAAATTAATGGATTATTGTAATCCAATGGTCGAGTCTGAAAGTCAGATTCACACTTTCGGAAGATCACCCACCAACCTCTCTTTGCAAGAGATTCTGGATGTGAAGAGAGAAAAATCTAAACTGATGCAGTCGGGTATCGAGTTCAACAACACTTCGTTGCATTTACAAAATGCTTCACGGTCCTTTTTACATTGCATCGAGCTAGTTTATATAGAGGATTCGGCCTCTGAAATATTAACGTCAAAACCCTAAGTCTACAGGTGTCGTCGAGATTTGACCTTTGTCAGGTGATTTATGAGGCATGGCTCATACTTAGATCGTCGTCGAGAACTCACATCAACAGTTATGAGGCATGGCCTCAGGCTAGATTTGTTGTTGAGACTGCTTGTCTCATTACTTCAGTTGGTGAAATTCGTCGCTTGGTTAAAATTTGCTTTAACTTACTTTTGACCAATTAAACGTCTGCCTTGGACTGATGATGTGTCATATTTTGAGTGGTGATGTGGCGTCTTTGATTGGTTAAATTCTGTTCTTATTCGTTTACAGCACACCTGGCGCGAAGGCAAGGGTCTGTCACGATATCGCGACGTCGCGATATTGTGACACTAGGAACAAAAAAGGGCAAAGGGAGGGGACCTGTTGCGATATCATGACATTCATGATATCGTGACTGTCACGATATCGTGACTGTCGCGATATCGTGATTGTCGCGATATCGCGATAGCCCGACCTCGCGGCTGTCGCGATATTGCGACAGGCAAGCTTTGCAGCTTTTAAGTTTTTTAGAACGATTTTATGCCTCTTAAAAGCAATTTTGCCTAAGGCCCTCTTTTGCTTAAGGCCTGCTTTGACTTTGGCTTTGGCTTGAAGTTTGCTAAGGAACTTTGAAGCTTGCTTATGTTTTGAAACTTGGTTAAGTTTTGAAGCTTGCTAAAGGCTTGTTCAAACGACCAACTTTGCTCTGCCATTTCCCGACCTTTCGAACTGCTATGTGAGTGGCTAGGACCACTGTTTGACCTCTAAGGGCTGCCCTGAAAGCTGTGTATGTCAATGCGATCAATGTTTGTAGTCACTTAATAGGATGGGTGTTGTTTTGGTGTCTACAGGTGGCAGTAAATCTAGGATTCTAGAATCATTTTAGTTGTATAACCCTTCTCAAAATTCAGAGAGCACATTATTTTGTGAGATACGATAAATTATTTCTTCCATGTATTACATGCATTTTAGTTAAATTTTCTACTGTTGTGGGTACTTAAAAAATTTATTCATCAAGAGTTTTAACATGTTATGTCAAATAACATAGGTATTTAAAGTAAATTCCTTTTGATGAAATTTTTAATTATTATATTGTAAACCACAAGATATTAAAATACACCATAGTTTTATAGCATATTGCTCCTAATGGTGCCTTTCAAACAACCTTATAGATAAAAAATGATAATCAAACTAGAAATATATGAACAAAGTCATTAGAATGTGAGAGACATTCAACACAATTTACAATGTGATTTATCCCAACACATTACTAATAGCTTTAGAGCATACCCCAAGTGCACCATTTTAGGAAAGGCCTCTTGAAACACAAATTCTTGAATATGTAAATTTGATGTTTTTACTAATTATTTTTTGAATTTAATAATGTAATGATATATTTGTACTTTATTAAATCAATAGTTTTATACTTTTTAGAGGAAGAAGAGGATATGAAAAGACTCACAAAACATCATATATGGAAATGGGAATATATTGGTACGGAATCTGAGCAAGACCATGTTCTAATTATTACGAGATAAATGATCTCAAGGATGAAAAAATCTAATTAATCGATAGCTATGTTCTAATAATGTTTATTTAGTAATATTTTAAAATGTTAATAGCCCAATAAAACTATTTGGTTTAGTCACTTTGGATTTTTCTCTATTTTGAAATTTATGTGTGTATGAAAAAGAGATATTATTGTATGCAGAAGTGTAACAACTATTTTTACGAGTGATTCAATTGAAAATATATCACTTCTTGAAGATGGAGCATACACTGTAAGTATTTGAATATTTTTATATATTAAAAAACATGTAAATTATTTAATTCTAACAAAAAAAAATCTTTATGGTATGGTCCATTATTTCTTATTAGTCATCAACTCATATTAACACAATTGTAATTTTGTGGCATATTAGCATCCACATCTTAGTGAGTTAAACTTATGTCTTCTTTATGGAATTTATGTTTACTTTTATTGAGGTTATATTTACTTTTGACATAAAAATTGTCATTTAAACTTTTAAATGATTGAAAAGATTAGGAATATAGTTTTTTAGTTTTAAAGTTTCAATTAATGAAACATATAATAATATGTTTCTTTATTTAAAACTTTAAAATTTAAAAAAATATATTCCTAATATTTTGAATCATTTATGTTGTAAATGACATTTTTTATGTCAAAAGTAAATATAACTTCAATAAAGTAAATATAAATTCCATAAGGAACACACAAGTTTAACTCATTAAGAGGTGGATGTCCAATATGCCATGAAATTACAATTGTGCTAGTATGGGTTGATGACTAATAATACTAGTGGACCTTAAACAAAGGATTATTTTTGTTAGAATTAAATAATTTGCATTTTTTATATATATATCAATGAAATCAGAGTTAAATAAATATTCAAATACTTATAGTGGATGCTCTATCTTCAAGAAGTTTTATATTTTCCATTGACTCACCAGTACCAATATTTGTTCCCTATTGCATACAATAATATCTCTTAATCATACATAAATTTTAAAATAGGAAAGTATGACTAAATAGAACTATTTGGTTGGACTATGAAATTAACATTTAAAAAGAATACTCAATTAACATTGTTAGAACATACCTATTGACTAATTACTTGTTTTCATCCTTAAGATCAAGTATCTTGTAATAATCAAAATGATAACTAGGACCCTTTCGGTCTTGCTCAAATTTTCAACCAACATGTTCCCCTTTCCAAATAAGATGTGTTGCAAGTATTTTCATGTTCTCTTGTTACTGTAAAATGTAAAAACTATTTATTTAATCAAATACAAAAATATCACTACATTATTACATTCAAATCGGATTCAGGTAAAATATCAAACTTACATCTTTAGGAAATTGTGGGACTTTCTTGAAATGGTACACTTAAGGTATGCTCTATAGGTATTAGTAATGTGATGGGAGAAATTACATTCTAAATTGAGTTGAATAATCAGAAAATAGACTAATAAGTAATCATAAATACATGGAAAACAATACACGTGTAGCAATTTGACTTATAAGTTTGTGAGATACCTGATATCAAGGATGAAAAAAAACAATTAGTGGATATCTATGTTCTCATAATGTTGATTTTGTAATTTTTTCAAATGTTAATTTCATAGCCCATCCAAACAATTTTGTTTAGTCACTTTAGATTATTCTCTATTTTGAGTATGTTCTACATATTTTTACTTTCTCTCCTACTAACATAAAATCAATTAGATATTTTTGTCTTCCTTTAGACACACCCTTAAGTATAGGTTCTCTTATTCTCATTGGTTTATTCTCTAATTAAACCAGTTTTGTACTTGGGTGAGTTGAGACTCCTTATAAATTATGCTTTCTTACTTCTAATCTATTCAAGTTGATGCTTTCAATCATTTGAAATCCTCTTTTGTTATTTTTCATATTGACATCATTAAAACCTAGGTCCCATTTGAAACCAACATTTTAAATTTTTCAAATACAAGGTGTCATTAAAAATTTGACCCTAAAAAAATTTCAAATGAAACAAACTTAGAGCAAATTTCTAATCACTATCAAATGTCAATCCATCATTATTATAGCATTTTTATATTCCCATTTTGATTCCTAATTAATATCATTCAAAACCAAAAAAAAATATTGGGCACTTCCTTAGTAAATTCACCCTTTTTGACTCATCAAATTTTTACATAAATAAATCAAAACTCATAACATATTAATTTGGACAGATTTTGGATGAGCAAATATGCATCTCCCAATCATGATCAGAATAATTAATCAGTGACATATAGGTGTTGTACATATTGTCCCCATTTGTATGTGTTGTATTTTTTGCCCATTTTTCATATCTCGCTATCATTTCTCTAAATGTAGTGTTTTATCATATGTCATGTTATATTGTAAACCATGTTGCACACAAACATCATTATGTTTAGAAATATTTTAGTAAGCATACATTAGTTATCACCAACTGTTATTATATCTTGTTCAATCATATTCTTAGGTTTCTTGGAAAAATAAGTATTTTTTGTTATCCAACCATTCCTAGTTGATCCAATCAACATTTGTCAAACTTTGTTGTGTTCTAAGGATATTTTAGCCTTTCCTCGAGTGACTTGAGATATTTATTAGACCAATCACATATCACAATTCAATTAAATCTTGATTTTACGGAAGACAACACCATGAATTTAGTTTTTCCATCACACAATTTGTTTCTCCCTATATCCTATCATTCACATAATCTAAACTTGAGGATTAACTTGCAAGTTCTAAAAAAGAGAGAAAAAGAGAAAAATAGATTCAATGAATAAGGATAACACCCAAATATACTTTTTATTTAGTCCTCTCAAGTATTACAAGCACCTCTGTCGAGGCTATATACACCTTGTTGGTAGTGGAACTACGTTGAAGAATTATATGGCTAACCTCCATCATGATTATAGATGCCTAAATGATAGTGGAGTATACCTTCTTACTAGTGACATATCTATCATATTAGAGACCTTATTTTGTATATATAAATGAACACTTGTGGATTAGCTCACTTATATTATCTCAAGTTCACAATTAGTTAGTCAAACCTTAAGACAGAAAACGAACATCATTGCACACACTTTGGTTTGTGATAGGCTTGATATTATTTAGGATGATATATATTTCTATGGAATATTGGGTAACATGAGTTTGATTTTTGAAACTAGGGTGTTTAACTTTCTTGAGATTCTTCTAGCATTCCAAAATCCTAGGATATATGGGTAAACCACATCTTGGCTAGTCACCATTCAATGTAAATATGTCCTAAATATTGATTTATGTCACTATTCATTAGTCAATATACAATGTTCATTTGGTTAAAAAATTAAACATTACATTTTGTCTTTATATCTATGTCCTCACATTATTTTTCCAATTTTTATTTACCTTATTCCTTATGATCATTGTTCCTTGGTATTAGGTTCATGGCTAATTATTTATCTATATTAGTCTATCAATTTTCCTTATTATCTTGTATTATGGTGTTCATTATATTGTGTTCATTGTTGTTATCTTGTCTTATGTATCTATGCATCATGTTAATGTATTATTGTGAATGTTAAATAATCATTGATTTATTGAGCCACTTTCAATTATGAATCTTATACACAAACATCCAAACAATTATCAAAGAAACACATTTGGATCAGAAACCATGTAAATAAATATAAAAACCAAATCATACATCATATACGCATGTCACGTCCATATCACCTAAAAAATATCATAAGCATATGCATTACATCATCCATCCATAACATCATATAATGCCAATCATAAACTAATCATTATGTGTATATATCATGGAAGAATAAAGTATATTCCATAAAGTCCATCACATATCCATATACATAATAATCATCATCAATACAAAATCAGTAATACATCATCATCATCAATGTCCATAGGGCTACATCAAAAATTTTGTTAGGGCTACATATCATACATACATATATATATTTCGTAATACATACATCATCCTCATCTCATATAAAATACTTCAAAAAATATGGTCAATCTACCACACCAGAAATAGAACTCATTATTTCTGACCTCCTTATGTCTCTCCACTCCTCTCCTAGACCAAATATATACCTTTTATTAGTCCCATCATATTACAATTTGAACTTGGTTCTCCTGAATGAAATCCAAAGGTATACCATTATTATATCCTTATAGGATCAAATATTACATGCATTTAAATACACTTATAAATACCTTAGAAGGCATCTAAAATGGTTAGTGATGCCACTACATGACATAATATCACTTTCCAAATATCTTCCTCAAGATATATGTACTTTTGTTTGCTTGGCTTCTCAATGAGTGATTTCCTCTTACTAGACTAATCAAACCTCTTGGAGTAGGCACCTCTAGACTTGATTTGTAAAATTTGTTCTCTCGATCTCCTAATTGCTTAGTTTTTTAGGTTTTGAAATATTCTAAGTGTTGTTAACCCAAAGGTATTAATTGGATCATTATAATAGTCTAGATAAGAGGTTTAAGGTTTGAATATGAAGGAGGGTTCAATATGCATACTCCATAGGTGGAAAACACAATATAAGTGTGTCCTACTATGTATAGTAGATCCAATGGAGTATGAGATAGTCTAATATCCACAATGATGGTAAATATTTTAAAACATAATTTTACTAGCATACGATTACTTAATCGTGTCGATGTGCACTTACAATATCAAAATAATCAAAATAGTAAAAAAAACATGTATAGAGTTTCTCTATGTAATCATTTATAAATATATGCTTTAAAAAAACCTGTAAAAGATCCAATATAACCAATTTTATTTATTTCCTTTGCTAAAAATTTCACCTCATAATATTGAATACATACATGTTGTAAGATCTTAAAAGACTTAAAATTTCTCTAAAATTCAATTTCGATCTAGAAAAAGTTTTAATAAAAGACAACATAGATGGAATGAAGCTAAACCTGTAATGAAATCTATTGATGTGTATCCATAATAGTTATATATGAGGGTGGTTGTCGTATGTAAATCTAACCTTAAGCCAAACATGTACTTTATTAATATTAATATGGGTGTAATAGATATGGGGTTGATTATCATATACTAATCTAACCCTACCTAAACATTTATATTCTTTTGTACATCTTAGGTAACATAGTGAAAGCTTGAGTATTTTAGATATAAGGTCTAATATTCAAATTCAAAGGAGCTAAGCTGTGAAGACTTGGGTATTTTAGAGATAAGGTCTAAGGTTCAAATTCAAAGGAGTTAAGGTATGCCTATTTCCATTACGTAAGAATGTATATGATGGTCTAATATAAGGATTTAAAATATCTAGTATAACCAATTTTATCTATTTTCTTAGCTAACAAATCCAAATTTTAATCTTGAATATATGCATGTTTTAAAATATTTAAAGACCTTGAATTTTACTAAAATCTAATTCCAATCTCACAAAAGGTTTAATAAAAAAGCAATTAAATATCTAATGAAGCTAAAAATGTAATATGAACTTTTTATGTGTATCCATATTAATTATAGATGAGGGTTATTTTCACGTGTAAATTTAACCCTAGGTCAAACATGTAATTTATTCAAATTAATTAGAGTGAATTAGATATGGGGTTGATTTTTATATATTCATTTAACCCTAGTTAAACATTAATGTAGTCATATTGATTAGAATGATGTGCAATGTAGTACATCCTTTATTTTCAATTCCTCTACACACTTGAGTGGCATAGTGAAGGCTTACATATTTTAGATATAAAGTCCAACATTCAAATTCAAAGGAGCTAATCTGTGAAGGCCTGAGTTTTTTAGAGATAAGGCCTAAGGTTCAAACTCAAAGGAGTTAATATGTGTCTCTTTCCACATATAATTGATCTAAGAGAGTATGTGATGATCTAATATAAGGATAGAATATCTAAAGACCTAAAATGTAACGTAAACCTTAAATATTATTTATCATGTATGCAACTTTACCAATAAGTTAGATATGTAGCTTATTCATATTAATTGGATTGAACTACATATAAGGATGTCTATCACATATCAATCAAATCCTAGCTTAACATAAATATATTAATATTGATTGGAGCGATGCGCAACCTAGTGGATGACTTCTTGTATATACCTCTATACATCTTGAGTGACATAGTTAATGATTGGGTACATCATATATAAGGTCTAATGTTCAATTTATATGGAGCTAAGGTGTGAAGGCTTAGGTATTTTATAGATAACGTCTAAGGTTTAAACTCAAAGGAGTTAAGGTATGTCTCTTTCTATGTATAATTGACTTAAGGAAGTATGTGACGGTCTAATATAAGGATAAAGACCAAAGACCTACAAAGTAATGTGAATCTTAAAAGTTGTTTATCATATATGTAACTTTTCAAATAACTTGTATATAAACTATTTTACATTATTTCGAATATTTGATCTAATATTCTACTAATATAAAGGTAAAATATAAATTTAAAGTATTTTTTAATGTCCATGAGATCATAGGCCATATGATATGACCCTCATAGAATATGTTATTTACCTACTATATGTTTATCCAACCATATTTTGGTTATTCAAGTATGGTATACAACTCTACCTCCATTGTATTTGAACCTTGAACTTGCTCTTTGGAGTTTCAAAGCATTATCATTGGCCTACTCATGTTGTACATGAAAATCCTCCACTTTTATCTTGTCTAAATAAAAATATATAATTAAATCTCAACATAATGATAACTTAAATATATTCTATTATATATTTATTAAAATAATTGATCAAATATCCTTTTAATATATGATCAAACCCATGTAAGGTCCAAGGTTCAAATCTCAGGTCTCGTTGGATTGAACACTTGACCCTTTCCTAGTGCATTCAATAGTATAAAAGTTTTAAAATGATTGTGACATGGTGGTTATAAGGATGAACTGCGTGAAAAACTATGTGCTAGCTTCTAGGGTAGATAACATAGACACCTGTGACATCCAGGAAAGTAGGACAACCTACCTGGATTCATGGCGGCTACTAATTCCACCGTGTAAATTTAAAATATATATATACTATGATGTGGACGAGTGTGTGAGGGGATGTTATGCAGGAGCATCTAGTGGCAGCAGAGCAATCTTGCATCAACAAATAAATTCTAAGTGTTTTGCTTTGGGCCAATTTTTTGCGGAGAAGAAAAAGTGTCATGATATCGCGACATGTTAGCAGGAAGAAAAAGTGTCATGATATCGTGACATGTCGCATTTTCGCAACACAAATAGGAGAGAGAAAGCAAAGGGTAAAATTGTCGTGATATCGCGACATGTCGCATTATCACGACCCAAAGAGGAGAGAGAAAGCAAATAAGAAAAAGTTTTGTGATATCACGACATGTCACATTTTCGCAACCCAAAGAGGAGAGAGAAAGAAAAGAAGAAAAAGTGTCATGATATCATGACATGTCACATTTTCGTGACCCAAAGAGGAGAGAGAAAGCAAAGAAGAAAAAGTGTCATGATATCGCGACATGTCACATTTTCGTGACCCAAAGAGGAGAGAGAAAGCAAAGAAGAAAAGTGTCACGATATCGTGACATGTCACGTTTTTGTAGCCCAAAGAGGAGGGAGAAAGCAAAGAAGAAAAAGTGTCACGATATCGTGACATGTCGCATTTTTGTGACCCAAAGAGGAGAGAGAAAGCAAAGAAGAAAAAGTGTCACGATATCGCGACATGTCGCATTTTCGCGACCCAAAGAGGAAAGAGGAAGCAAGGAAGAAAAATGTCGTGATATCGCGACATGTCACATTTTCGTGACCCGAAGAGGAAAGAAGAATCCAGGAAGAAAAATGTTGCGATATCGCAACATGTCACATTTTTGCGATCGAAATAGAAGAGGAAGCGCAAGAGAGAAAAGATGTCGCAATATCGTGACATGTCGCATTATCATGACCAAAAGACAAGGGAAAGTTCCAGAGAGAGAAAGTATCACGATATCACGACATGTCACATTTTCATGACCAAAAGGCAAGGGAAAGCACCAGAGAAAGAAAGTGTCACGATATCACGACATGTCACATTTTTGTGATCAACGAACAAGAGAAAGCACCAGAGAAAGAAAGGTCGTGATATCACGACATGTCACATTTTCACGACCAAAGGACAAGAGAAAGCACTAGAGGGAAAAAGTGTCATGATATCGCGACATGTCGTATTTTTGTGAGTCAAAAAGAGCAGGTAGTTTCAGGGGCTGTTATGGAGTGGAACAAGCGGGGTATTTCTTGAGGCGGTCAAAGGCCTCATTAATGCATGATTACTTTCTCGGTAAGCTTGATGAGCATGGCGGCCACTCAGGTACTGCACCCAGAGGTCAGGGACATTCAGACGGCTCTTTAATGCATGTTTCCATGGTGGACCGATGATAGTTGCTAGTTTTGGTAAAAAAATTGAAAGCTCAATCACGAAGAGCCTACTTCATAGGTTCCACGGATGTACTCCTCCACCTTGTTCATTAATGGATTAGAGGGTCGAGACCTTGATAAAAAAACCCAAGCATGGTAATGAGAGAAGGGGTGGAGAGCTAGAGATTAGAAGAGAGAAAAGAAAACTAAGTCTGCAGGCTAGTTCTGTAATTTTTTTTTAGGGATCGAAGGTGAATATTGGGTCTTGCTTTCTATTATGAATCTCAGCTCCCCCTCTAGTGGTATCATAGTGGGAGTTCTTGAGTGTGTGAGTAGATCCCCGAAAGTGAGGTAGCTTGCACCAGGATCTATGGAAGGGTTGTAAGAGAAGTGAGCAGAATGCCTCCATGAAGAAACCATGGTGGTGGGAGAAATATGGTGCCAGAAGTAGATTTCAGAGCTTTGTAGAGGCAAGTGCAAGCCCTGCAAGAGGAGTTATGAAGAGGGGTTGAGCCAAGAAGAGAAGAAGGTAGTGAAGATGAAGTTGACAAAGAAGAGGACCAATTTGAGGAAGAAGAAGAGGTAGTAGATCCTGCACAAGCCAGGTTATACGGAGCCATCTCTTAGATTGGAAAGAGACCGAAGATGGAGGTTTCTATGTATTCTAGAAATCTTGATCCAGAGGAGTTGATTGACTGGATCAATGATTTGGAAGAATACTTTGAGTATGAGGAGGTTGAAGATCTTGATAGGGTCAGGTTTGCTAAGACCAAACTAAAGGGTCATGTCAGCATATGGTGGAAGGGAGTGTAGCTGGAAAGAAATAAAAAAGAAAAGGAAAGGATAACAAGATGGGATCGAATGGTAGATAATTTTAAGAGATAGTTTATTCCTGTAGATTACGAATTGGATATTTTAAGGAAAATGTAGAGTTTGAGATAGTCAAACAAAACTATCAAATAATATATAGAGGAGTTTTATAAGATCTCAATTAGAACTGGCCATTCAGAGGCTAACAAGGAGAAGGTAGCCCATTACATCAATGGGTTGAGAACTAGTATTCAAGAAGAGTTGAGTCTGGTTAGGATGAGCACCATTGAGGATGCTTACCATTTTGCTCTAAAAGTTGAAGAGAAGCTGAATAGATGGTTTGAGGGTAAGCAAAGAGGAAGAGGTCATGGTGGAAGAACTGGTGGAAGAACCAGTGGAGAAAAATATAAAGATCAGAAGATGACTCATGAAACAAGTAATAACCAAGATCAGAAAGATGAGAATACCTACCACCCCATAATAATAACAATGGTTACCAAAGAGGAAGAGGTAGATCTGGACGTGGGTTTGGAAGAGGAGGATTTTGTGGAACCTATTTCCACTATGGTGAAGAAGGACATCGAGCATACGAGTGTCCACAACATCGAGAAAGGATGAATAAGAGACCTGAGGGTCCTGCCAGAGCTTGTATAGTAGATGAAAGTGTTAAATCAGAACATTCTAAGGAGGTAGAGAGAGGAGAAGTTATGGTCACAAGGAGAACCTTGTTGAATGAGGAGAAAGGATCAGAATAGAGGAGGAGCCTGTTTCGCACAAGGTGCAAAAGTTTGGGTAAGGTTTGTAATATTATTATAGATAATGGTAGTACTGATAACTTGGTCTCTAAAGAAATGGTTACTAAGTTACAGTTAAAGAGGAGGAGACACCCGCATCCATATCGGATTACATGGTTACAAAATGACCATAGGGCTTTGGTCGGTGAGCAATGCTTAGTGAAATTTAATATTGGAAATTATCGTGATGACGTCCTATGTGACATCCTACCTATGGATGCTTGTAATTTGTTTTTGGGAAGGCCATGGCAGTTTGATCGGTGTGTAGTGCATGATGGTCATGCCAACACTTAATCTTTGATGAAGAATGGAGTGTGCCATAAGCTGAAGCCCCTGAAGGAGGTGGATGAAAAGGTATGTAGCAGTGCTAGAATCTATTTAGTTGAAGGGGGAATATTTTTGGATGGTTTGAAGCATGAGCATATGTGCTATGCATTAATTCCTAGAGTGAGGGAGGAAGAATGCAAGGATACCCTAGTAGAAGTCTTAGTTTTGTTAGAAGAATTTCTAGACATTATATCAGATAATGTGCCTGAGGGTTTACCACCAGTGAGGAAGATCAGTCACCATATAGATTTGGTACCAGGATCTAGTTTACCCAATAAGGCAGCACATAGAATGACTCCTATAGAAACTGAGGAGCTAAATAGGCAAGTCCAAGAGTTGCTAAAAAAGGGACTGATTTGAGAGAGCTTGAGTCCATGTGTAGTACCTACAGTACTAGCACCAAAGAAATATGGAGAGTGGAGAATGTGTATAGACTCTCGAGCTATTAACAAGATCACCATAAAATATAGATTTCCATTGCCAAGGATGGATGACATTATGGACTATTTGAGTGGAGCCAAGTACTTCACAAAGATTGACATGAAGAGTGGGTACCATAAAATTCATGTCAGAGAAGGAGATGAGTGGAAGACAACCTTCAAGACCATAGGGGGTTTGTATGAGTGGTTGGTCATGCCATTTGGGCTAACCAATGCGCTAAGCACATTCATGCGGCTGATGAATGAGGTATTGAAAGAATTTTTAGAAAAATTTGTCATGGTCTATTTGGATGATATTTTAATATTTAGCAGGACCCTGGAAGAGCACATGATGCATATCAGAAGGGTTTTTGAGAAGCTACGGGAGGAGCAGTTGTTAATTAATCTGAAGAAGTGTAATTTTGTGAAGAAGGAGTTAGTGTATCTAGGATTTGTCATCTCAGATGAAGGTCTAAAAATGGACCCAGAAAAGGTGAGGGCTATCATTGAATGGCCTACTCCAAGAAGCATAACTGAGGTAAGATCATTTCATGGTCTAGCAAGTTTTTATAGAAAATTCATTAGAAATTTTAGCAGTATTTATGCACCCCTTACAGAAACAATGAGAGGTGATAAGAAAGAATTTTAGTGGACCTTAGGAGCAGATAAGAGCTTTGATATGTTGAAGAAGAAGGTCACAGAGCAACCTATTTTGGCACTTCCAGATTTTAATAAGGTATTTCAGGTAGATTGTGATGCTAGTGGTAGTGCCATAGGAGTTGTATTGAGTCAAGAAGGTAAACCTGTTGCTTATTTTAGTGAGAAACTCAATGATGCTAAGAAGAAGTATTCAGTTTATGATCAAGAGTTTTATGCTATAGTTCAAGCTCTAAAGAAGTGGAGGCATTATTTATTGCCAAAAGAGTTTGTTCTATATACTGATCATCAGGCCTTATAGTATATTAATAGCCAAGGGAAGCTAAATCAGAGGCATTTGAAGTGGGTTGAGTTGAAGCACAGGAGTGGAAGGTCAAACAGAGTTGTAGATGCCTTAAGTAGAAGGCAATGTTTGTTGATAGAAATGAAGGTGGAAGTTATAGGGTTTGATGAACTTAAGGGTTTGTACCCTGAAGATCCTAATTTTGCAAAGGCTTGGAGGGCCTGCTTGACACCTGTTACTTTGGACAGGACCAAGTGGTTGGATTTTCTGATCCAAGATGGAATGTTGTTTAGAGGAAATCAATTATGCATTCCAAGGAGTTCCATGAGGGAGAATCTAGTCAAGGAGAAACATAGTGGAGGGTTGTCTGGACACTTTGGTCAGTATAAGACCATTGCCCTTGTTAGTGAGAAATACTATTGGCCGTAGTTGCAACAATATGTGAAGATATTTGTGCAAAGTTGTAGAGTATGCCATATGTCGAAAGGTGTGAGACAGAACACTAGATTATATCAACCATTACCTGTACTAGAGAGACCATGGGAGGACATCAGTATGGATTTTGTTCTTGGCCTACCCAAGACACAGAGGGGAAATGACTCAATATTTGTGGTGGTTGACAGGTTTTCAAAGATGGCACATTTTATTCCTTGCCAAAAAACTAGTGGCGTATTTCACATTGCAGGTTTATTTTTCAAAGAGGTGGTACGACTTCATGGTCTACCAAAGAGTATCATTTTTGATAGAGATACCAAGTTTGTGGGGTATTTTTGGAGAACCTTGTGAATACCACCCACATACTGATGGACAAACAGAGATGGTGAATAGAAGTTTGGGTAATCTATTGAGATGCTTGATAGGAGATAAGCCCAAGGGATGGGATTTGGTTTTGCCACAGGTGGAATTTGCATACAACAATTTTGTCAATAGGAGTACTAACAAATCTCCATTCTAGATAGTATATGGGAGCAGTCCAAGAAATGCCTCTGAGTGGAGGAAGATGGATACAGGGGAAAAGTGCAGTGTTGAGGCTAAGGACTTTGCAGAGCATCTGAAGAGCTTACATGAAGAAGTGAAGAAGCAAATTACTAAGATGAATACTCAATATAAGACAAGGGCAAACCAGATGCGAAGGTTTAAGGAATTCGAAGTGGGAGATGAAGTCATGGTCCATCTGAGAAAAGAAATATTTCCTGCTAAAACCTATAACAAGCTAAAGATGAAGAAGTTTGGACCCTACAAAATTGTAGAAAAATGGGATTCAGGCAATGCATATGAAGTGGAATTGCCAAGTGGGCTTAACATATCACCTATTTTTAACATTTTAGATTTGGTAGAATATCATGAAGGAGGTAGTAGTGAGACACCAAGTACAGAATTGTGGAGTATTCCAGTGTCTACTCCAGCCACAAACAAGATAGAGGAAATACTGGACATTCGAGAAGGCAGAAATACCAAGAACAGATAGTATTCTGAATATTTGGTCAAGTGGAAGGGCAGACCTATCGAAGATGCAACTTGGTTGTCAAAAATAGAGGTTGACTGCCTAGGTCTTCCTCTAACAGTACTGAAGTGAAGGTCACTTCTTAATCCACCCTGGGTGTCTGATGCAGGAGCATCCAGTGGCAGCAGAACAATCTTGCATCAACAAAAAAATTCTAGGAGTTTTGCCTTGGGCCAGTTTTTTGTGAAGAAGGAAAAGTGTCACGATATCGCGACATGTTGGCAAGAAGAAAAAGTGTCGCGATATCGTGACATGTCATGATATCATGACATGTCACATTTTCCTGACACAAAGAGGAGAGAGAAAGCAAAGGGGAAAATTGTCACGATACCACTTGAGGGGGAGGCGAGATTCACAATAGAAAGCAAGACCCAATATTCACCTTCAATCCCTAAAAAAAAATTATAGAACTAGCCCATAGGCTTAGTTTTCTTTTCTCTCTTCCAATATCTAGCTCTCCACCCCTCTTCACAACTCCTCTTGCAGGGCTTGCACTTGCCTCTGGAAAGCTCTAAAATCTACTTCTGACACCATATTTCTCCCACCACCATGGTTTCTTCATGGAGGCATTCTGCTCACTTCTCTTACAACCCTTCCACAGATCCTGGTGCAAGCTACCTCATTTTTGGCGATCTCCTCACACACTCAAGAACTCCCACTCTGATACCACTTGGTGGGGAGCTAGAGATTGGAAGAGAGAAAAGAAAACTAAGCCTGTAGGCTAGTTTTGTAATTTTTTTTTTAGGGATCGAAGGTGAATATTGGGTCCTTATTTCTATTGTGAATCTTGGCTCCCCACCAAGTTGATGGGGATTCAAGATTCACAACAGAAAGAAAGACCCAATATTCACCTTCGATCCCTAAAAAAAAATTACAGAACTAGCCCGCAGGCTTAGTTTTCTTTTCTCTCTTCCAATATCTAGCTCTCCACCCCTTCTCTCATTACCATGCCTAGTTTTTTTATCGAGGTCCCGACCCTCTGAGCCATTAATGAACAAGGTGGAGGAGTACATCCGTGGAACCTGCGAAGTCGGCTCTTCGCGACTGAGCTTTCAATTTTTTTACCAAAACTAGCAACTATCGCCGGTTTGCCATGGAAACATGCATTAAAGAGTCGTCTGAACGTCCCTAACATCTGGGTGCAATAGTTGAGTGGCCACCATGCTCAGCAAGCTTACCGGGAAAGTAATCATGCATTAATGAGGCCTTTGACCGCCTTGAGAAATACCCTGATTGTTCCACTCTATAACGGCCCCTAAAATCGCCTGCCCTTTTTGAGTCGCAAAAATGCGACATGTCGCGATATCATGACACTTTTTCCCTCTGGCGCTTTCTCTTGTCCTTTGGTCATGAAAATGCGACATGTCACGATATCGTGACCTTTCTTTCTCTGGTGCTTTCTCTTGTCCGTTGGTCGCCAAAATGCGACATGTCATGATATCGTGACACTTTCTTTCTTTGGCACTTTCCCTTGCCTTATGGTCACGAAAACATGACATGTCGTGATATCGTGACACTTTCTCTCTCTCGTGCTTTCCCTTGTCTTCTGGTTGCAATAATGCGATATATTTTCTCTCTTGCACTTCCTCTTCTCTTTCGGTCATGAAAATGTGACATGTCGCAATATCGTGACATTTTTCTTCCTTGCTTCCTCTTTCCTCTTTGGGTCACGAAAATGTGACATGTCACGATATCGCGACATTTTTCTTCCTTGCTTCCTCTTTCCTCTTTGGGTTGCGAAAATGTGACATGTCGCGATATCGTGACACTTTTTCTTCTTTACTTTCTCTCTCCTCTTTGGGTCGTGAAAATGCGACATGTCGCAATATCATGACACTTTTTCTTCTTTGCTTTCTCTCTCCTCTTTGGGCTACGAAAATGTGACATGTCGCAATATCGCGACACTTTTTCTTCTTTTCTTTCTCTCTCCTCTTTGGGTCATGAAAATGCGACATGTCGCGATATCGCGACACTTTTTCTTCTTTGCTTTCTCTCTCCTCTTTGGGTCGCGAAAATGCGACATGTTGCGATTTCGTGACACTTTTTCTTCTTTGTTTTCTCTCTCCTCTTTGTGTCGTAAAAATGCGACATGTTGCGATATCGCAACACTTTTTCTTCTTTGTTTTCTCTCTCCTCTTTGGGTCGCGATAATGCGACATGTCGCGATATCGCGACAATTTTCCCCTTTACTTTCTCTCTCCTATTTGTGTCACGAAAATGCGACATGTCGCGATATCACGACACTTTTTCTTCCTACCAACATGTCGCGATATCGCGACACTTTTTCTTCTCCGCAAAAAACTGGCCCAATGCAAAACACTTAGAATTTTTTTGTTGATGCAATATTGCTCTGCTGCCACTGGATGCTCCTGCATCAGGATGGGTGTGTGTTAAATTTCCTATTGATAAACATATATATCGACTTTACAAGGGGGGTCATGGTTGGGAGGAGACTGCTCAACCCTATGCATTGGTCATAGGGGTTTGTCACATTAACCAAGTAAATAAATAAATAAATTATATAAACAATATATGGCCTAACCAAAATAAAATATATAAGATTTAAATTAAATAAAATCATTATTATACACCATATTATCATAATCAAAGTTTAATTACATAAATGTATATTAAATAAGCATATATCCCTATATAACTATAACTCCATAAACTTCAAAACTTATTTAATATTAAATCATAAAACCTTAAAAAAGTTTGACACAAAACTTTAAGTTCATGAAATAAATCGAAGACAATAAAAATTCAACGTCATCAATCTAATCCATTTATAGAATTGACCTAAACACATATCGCTCTATCTTATTCCCTTTCCAAGCTTGTTGAAAATATTTTAAAAGAATATGGTCAATAACTAAATTTAAAACAAGATGGTTAATAACTAAATGGTATTTGATCCTTTATTAAATGCTAAGGCTTAACCATACAAAAACCAAAACCATTAAAATTCTTAATTAGAGGAACCTTTAAACCAAAAACACTAGTTCAATTCAAATGTAAAACTCGTAAGACCCACTAAACTTAATTCCATCTACATTGGTGTTGTTCCATAATATTTAGGAAAAGATCCATGTTTGACAAACCTAAATCATTCTTAATTTTTTTCTAAGGCCCATTTTAAATTTCAAGATCATTTATTTATTTTCATAGTTACAAAGAGCCCTACAATTTTTTTTTTTTAATTTGTGGAAAACATCCTAAAAGGGATGCCACTTTCGGGTAAGACCCAAGGAAGCAGAGGTATCCATTCCACCAAAAATGCCTAGGAAACGGACCTGGACTACCACCTTTGACATACTCAAGGAGCAAACAAACACACAAAACTAATTTAAAAATAAGTAAATAACAACAAAAATATAAAATAAAATAAAAAACATTCTCCTTGAGTGTGTCAAAAACAAAAGCACAACCAAACACACACAATAATATAAAAGAAACCACAACATGAACCACATAACAAAACACAAAAAAGACAAAAACAACAGAACACTACAAAGACATAACCCAAAAAAAACATGAAAAATAAACACAACCAAAACCTAAAATATTAAAAAAATAAAATCACAATAAAAAATAAAAACAACCAACAAGAGACAATAAACAAAAAAAAAACATAGAAAACACTCACACAAAAAAACACGAATTAACACAAACAAAGAGAAACACAAGAACAAAAATGACAAAAACACAAGAATAATAAAAAAAGACATAAAAAAACACAAAACAACAAAAACACAAGAACAACAAAAAAAAACACAAAGAACACAAAACCAAAAGAACACATACCTTAAAATACTAAAAAAAAAAGAAAAATAAAATAAAATTGAACAAAAAAATGACCTACCTAGACCATAAGACTATTAAGGCAAGAAACAACAAAGAAAACAAAAGAAAGAAAAGAGTGAGCAAGGGAACTAAAAAAACCTGAATGAACCAAAGAGAAGCAAAAAAAACAAGAAGAAACTAGGTACCTTTAGAATTGGAGCCATCCAAAGAAATGATAGAAAGAAGAGCTTCCCTAATTTGTGAAGCCCACCATCTAGGAGGGTGGCCATAATAAGTAAGATCACCTTTGTCCAAAGCCCAATTAGCTAAAGCATCAACACTCTTGTTTTGATCTCTGACCACATGATTGTAATCAACTTTCAAAAATCTCATCTGGATTAATTAATTCTTCTCAATAATTCTTTTTATTCTCCAATCAACCTTATGATTCTTGGAAGGAGTCTTCAAAATATAATCATAAGTTGAGAGTCAGACTCAACTAACACCTTTTCCCATCCAACCTTAGTAGCCTCCTGAAGGCCTCTGAGGATACCATACCCCTCAGCAAGTTTATTGGAAAGAATACCCAAATTATCAGAAAATGTAAAATTGAGGGAGCCATTTGAAAGTCTACCAATTCCTCCCACACTGGATTTTCTAGGGTTCCCTCTAGAGGCTCCATCAGTATTGACTTTTCCAAAATCCTTAGGAGGAGGTTGTCAATTTCTTGTCCTATCCATCTTACTAATACTCACATTCCCTTTAAGTTGGTTGCCCTTAGAAGATTTAATCTTCAATATTTGCATCACTTGATCCCATATTTGGTGGGAGTTTTGGGGGTGATTAAGGAGTTGATGGACTGATTCAACTAAGTTGGCTATGGTATTTTGCCAAATATAGTGATTATCCTTCCTATCTTGATTAAAAATTTGGTTGTTCCTTTCAATCCAAATATTCCAAAGAAGAATGGTAGAACCCATCCAAACTAACTGCCTAATAAAATGATCAACACCCTCTTGATTAGGCCAATCCCTCCAAAGCTATTCAAAAGTAAACAAATTGGACCACTGTAAGCCAAGTAAAGTGGCCATTCTCCTCCATAGCTCAGAGGCTAAAGTACACTCAATAAAAATATGGTTGAAATTTTCGACATTCTCTTCACACATCTCACATCTAAAAGGGCCATGAAAACCATGCTTCATAAGTTGCTCACCAGTAAGAACCCTACGATGCAATAAAAGCCAATTAAAGAACCTCACCTTAGGCTAGAGATTTTGAGCCCACAATTGAAAAAATGTCTGACGCATGGTTGGGATTATTATGGCATAAGGTCAAATAACCTTGAGCAACTAAATACTCACCCTTAGTAGTGTTTTTCCATCCAAAATAATATTTTTCATGGGACCAAGAGAGAGATTTCATATAAAGGATGCCTTGGATATCTTGTCTTTGCCTTTCTGGGATTTGAATAGGCCAGTCCTCAATAGGGATCCAATATCTAACAACCTTTGAATTACTAGTATGGTACCAATAGTAATTAGCCACCTTTATCTAGTTAGCTCGGTGAAGCTCCTCCATCCAAGGCCTCCAATCGAGAAACTGAGTTATCAAAGGCTTGTGACCATCCCAAGAATTTGTCCAAAAATTTGCTTGTTGACCATTATGAATGATTCAAAATAAATTTTTCTTTATCAAATCCTCACCCGTCTTAAGAACTGCTAAAATTGGAGAACCTTTGGTAGGAAGTTGATAGCGAACAAGGTCTTTAGGACTTTTGTTCTCAGCATATTTAGCATGGAGATTATTAGCCCAAAGAGCATATTTAACACGGAGATTAAAATGCCATAAGATTTAGGAAAATATCCATGTATTCTTAAAATTTTGTTAAAGTCCATTGTAAATTCCAACACCATTTAATTTTTTATTGTAATAATAACTCTTTATATATGGACCACATTATTATCCTCTAGATGTAACAATCCACACTTAAATAACCTTAATATTTGTTTATTTAAAAAGGAAACCAAGAATCAAATCTTGATAAGAATATATGTAGATAATATCCTTAACTTTTTTTAACAATACTAACTATGTGATGATGATACAATACAAGTAAAACCAATTTTAATTATATAAAACCTAAAAAAACTAATAAATAATAAACAATTACTATACCTTTTGAAAAACTAAATTTGAAAAAATAAACTAATTTATATTTAATATTGTAGACAAATATAACAATCCCTCTTACATCATGGAAACAATAAAACCACTCTAATATTTAATATATATTTTTTATAAATAAATTAAATTGCTGGGTGAACCCATTAACTACATCGTTGTGTATATATATCTTGCATGCCCATTTCAAACAAACTAAGTGTGTGTTAGGATCTCTCTCGCGGAAGCAGAAGTCTCCAATGGTCTCTTTCGGGGAAGGAAGCAGAGTCTGCAATATCACAGTCTCCATGTTAGTATTTTTAAAGTATGTTGTGGTTTTTGTTCTTCATCATATTTTATAATTGCTGTATGTTAGCGAATGTGATCCTCTGGTGTTTTGTATGTTAGTGAATGTGATCATAAACTTTGAGATCCATAGAACCTTTTATAATAAACGTTGAGATCTATAGAACCTTCGATAATTTAATCAAAAAGTGGATCTAACTCATCCAATGGAAGTGCCTCATAATATCCCATACCCTCAACTTGTTTTGTATGAAACCTAAAATAATATTACACAGAGACAAGGTTCATAAGATTCCATATCCTCAACTTGTTTTGTATGAAGCCTAACATTATATTACACAAATACAATGTTGTGGAGGTGATCTTGGCTCAACATATTGCACTTTTTGGTGCATATGGCTTGAAATAAAGTGTGTATAACCAATTGCACTCAATATAGGTGAGATATGTTACATGCCTCAAATTAAATGGAGAAATGAAAAGCCTTATAGTTTGTGTATAACTATCATATAAATAATTGTAAAGGTCTTTAGATATGATTAATCATAAAATATGTTTTATTTATAATTAGATAAAATAATTTTATACTAAATCTTATTATATAGTATTTATGTTTATAGCTTTAATCTTAATAAAATTTATATAATGATATATATTTTTTTTAATAATACTTTTTAGAAACATCATCTTGGCGTTTGAACCTTGGTCACATCGCAAGTGGCGTCCTTGCTAGTAGAGCACACTCATGCGACCAGATTTGGTAATATGATTTATAAAAAGTTATTTTTAAGTTTTTTTTTAATCTTATTAAGATGATAATTATAATTTGTTGTTAGATTTCAAATGATTTCATGTTTTTAATGCATTTTTCAATTCAATACGAGGACAAAATAAATTATAATTTCTTCACTTACTATATTTACATAATGATTTATAAAAAATAGTTTAATCTAATCTATAATATATATGAACAAATAAAAAATTTCTAAATATAATCAAATAATAAAACTATGATTGACCTATTTAATATTAGGTATTCACTCGATTATATTCTAATTAAGTTTAAAAGAAATAAAATTATATATCATTAAAAATCTTGTAAAAATCAAAATTACTTCATTATTACTTATATAAAATATCTATCCCATGTCCTATGGAGTAACCTCTCAAGTGGAACATGAAAATACCTAATGTGGAAGACAACCACATTATCCATTGTAATGATTACAAAGTTTCAATTTCTTTAGGTAAAATTTATGCATGTAAGCATCATTCTTTATTTTATTTTTTGTTTATTTATTATTTAATTATCATTATTTATTTTATTTTTTACTTATTTATAATTTTTGGATATATAGAGGAATGGGTTACATCCACACTACTTTTCTATTATTAAGCATGGTTCAAATCTTGTAATTTCTCTTCTACCTCATTGTTTTATATTCCATGGTGAAATAGACCACTGGTTGATGGGGTTTTGTACTTTATTTATAATGAGGGATGAAATGGACCACTGGTCCTTTGGGATGTTTGGGATGCTTGGGATTCTTACTGTTGTCGTGGAATGCCAACTCACAAGATTTAGATCAGGCTACTACCTTTGCAATAGACATGGCCTCAATGTTTGAAACTAAGTCTCTACTTAATAAATGTGTGGCCAGATAAACACTTACCAATCCACTAGTTCTTGGGATATAAGACATCATCTTGTATCATGTAACAAATGAATATGAGGGAAACCAAGCTGTTCCATTTCAAGCACATTGCAGTAAGGGCAAACTTTGCATCTGCAATATCATTGTTATGTTGTTAGTATGTATTATGACTGCAATTTCAATGGCATGCTCTGAGACCAAAAAGTATAACCTCTTGGATTTCAAAGTAGGAGTTATTGATCACCAAACACTTCAGCAAGTACAACTGACGACAAGCTCTCTCTGCATCTGCAATATCATTATTATGTTGTTAGTATGTATTATGACTGCAATTGCAATGGCATGCTCTGAGACCAGAAAGTATAACCTCTTGGATTTCAAAGAAGGATTTATTGATCACCAAACACTTCAAAAAATAAAACCGATGACAAGCTCTGCTGAGCTTAAGACCTCCCCAACAAAATTCCAATGAATATTTTTTCACTAGGTACATTTCTTTTCACTGTATCATGTTTGTGTAAAGTGTGTTTAATTTGTGGGTCTTATTGAAACGAAAACATTTTCTTCTGGGGCTTTTTACAGGTTGTTCATGGGGTTTGACGTCAATAGACCAATACTGAGAATCTTAACTTCCAGGCTTCTGATATTGACAACTACTACTATGGCCAAGGGGATCCAATGAATCCATGGCCAGGGGATCCAATGAAGCCACACAGGATAAGACTGACATAGTGAATAATAAAGTTGTGTGTCATTTTGATCTTGTGTGGCTTCATTGGGTCCCCCATGGCCTCCACCAGAGGATGGAAGTGTGCAAGCCTTGCCTTGCATAGAGAAAGGACATGAGGAAATTTCATATGGATGACACATTGATCAGAAGGAATATGAAGAGGAGGACTGTAATATGTTTGAGAGACTGTACAATTTTTGCCAGGTCTCTCGAGGTGCTTCCATTGGCGTTGCTGTGAAGATCAATAAGAGGGATTATGACATTGACATCAATTGGGTTGGGGGCCTCCACCATGTCAAAAAAATGTGAGGTCTCTGGTTTTTGTTATGTCAAGGATATTGTTCATACAATCCTTGAACTGCTTAAGGTTCATCAAGTAAGTCTTATCCTTTTCCTTTTGGTAATTATTGTTGGTGGATGTTGTTTATCAAAATTCTTTGTAGGAATTATATTGTAGTTTGGACAAGGTGAGATTTAGGTTATGATGAGATATAATTGCTAGTTGGTTATTTAGCGGAAGGATGCAACGTTTAAATACATTGGTTCTCTTACTGAGAGTTGAGACAAAAATTTCCTCTATTTTTCTTAGTTCTAACAGAATTTTCCTCTATTTTTATGCCTTAAGTATTTTACGGATAAGGTTCATGCAAATTATTTAATTCTAACAAAAAAAAAAATTAGTTCTTTGTTTATGTTTCACAAATTGATATTAGTTACTAACTCATATTAGGACTATTTTAATTTGTAAGCATATTGGGCATCAACTTCTTAGTGAGTTACACTTGTGTATTCCTTAAGGAATTTATATTTAGTTACTGATTTGGAATATAGTTACACTGGTCTCATTTATCCTTGTCCTCCCAAAAATAGTTGCATCATCTCCAAATTGTTTATGGGTGATATTGTCAATGTTATTACTAGTCTTATCTTCACTTATAAGCCCATATTTGTTAGTCTTATTCAAGTTCCTATTCAAAACCTCTACCATAACAATGAACAAAAATAATTGCATCATCTACAAATTGTTGATGGGTGATGTTGTCAATGTTATTACTAGTCTTATCTTCACTTATAAGCCCATATTTGTTAGCATTCTTCAAGTTCCTACTCAAAACCTCTACCATAATAATGAACAAATATGGTGATAGATGATCTCCCTATCTAAAATCTCTTTTTGATTTAAAATATTTTTTTACTAACCCATTCATCAACATTGAATATGAAATTATAGAGACATAAAATTTAATCCATCTAACCTATTTTTTCCCAAATCCAAACTTTTCTAATACTAAAAAAATAAAATCCCATTTAACTCTATCATAAGCTTTACTGATTTCTTATTGAGAAAATTTAAACAAAAGTGCTTGGTTTTATGTACAACTTGAATAGGCTAATGATAAGGTATTGGAACTCTAAACAATAAGTTTAAGGTTCAAATCCAGTGGGGATAGAATTATACACCATATTTGAGTAGCTAGAGTTTGGTTGCATAAACATATAATAGAAAAGTAACATATTCAATGAGGATCGTCTCATATAATTTATGGTCTCATGGAAATTAAAAACTACTTTAACTTTAGATTTTACCTTTATATTAAAATATTATTTGATCAATTATTGTAAAGAGTGTATAATAGTTAATATGCAAGTTATTTTGTAAAGCAATTGAAGGAAATAGAGCACACCCCAAGTATACCATTTTAGGAAAGGTCTCAAACATAATTTCTTGAAGACGTAAGTGTGATGTTTCTCTTGATTCCTATTTGAACGTAAGGTAATGATATTTTCATATTTGATTAAATCAATAGTTTTTACTTTTTATAGGAAGAAGAGGATATGAAAATATGTGCAAAGCATCATATCTAGGAAGAAAACAAGTAATTAGTCAATAGATCTATTCTCACAATGTTGATTGAGTATCTCTTAACAATAATAAAAAATAATCTCTTTGTCATATGCACAAAAATTTAAAAATAGAGGAGAATTCGAAGTGGCTAAAAAAAACTATTTGGTTGGGCTATGAAATTAACATTTGAAAAAATTACACAATCAACATTGTCAAACTAGTTACATGTTTTCATCTTTGAGAAAAAGCAATTAGTCGATAGCTATGTTCACAATGTTGATTGAGTAATTTTTTCAAATGTTAATTTTATAGCCCAGCCAACCAGTTCTATTTAGACACTCTACATTCTTCTTTGTTTTAAAATTTGTGTATGAAAAAGGTATATTATTGTATGCAAAAGGGTAACACCTACTGGTACTACAGATCCTATGGAAAAAATAAAATGTTTTGAAGATGGAGCATCCATTGTAGGTGTTTAAATGTTTATTTAATTCTAATTTCTTTAGAAAATAGCGATTGTAACTTAGTATATGTTTAAATAATTTTCATCTAGTTCATTTGTGAATCTTTAAAAATATTTAGAATAGGTTTTTTTATGCACCTCAGACATTTCTTACAGAGATATTTTGTTCTTTGAAAAGAAAATATAAATGGGAATATGAGTCCCAAGATGACATTCAACAAATTTGGATGGCTAGATTGATAGGCTAATGAAGCCAAATTGACTTTCAGTTGCATTAGATTTTGGAAAAAACTTCATTCAATGAAAGTGGTTGAACTTTTTCAATTAGCAACTTTCACACCAATATATATATATATATATATATATATATATATATATATATATATATATATATAAAAAATAAAATATATATATATTGTTCTTAAACATTACTTCTATAATGTGAATGTTTCTTCTAACTGTGCAAGTTACATGTATGAAATACTCCACTCAATAGATTCCACTTTTCTATCTATTGAGGAGGTGGACATTGTATTTGAAAATAGTGGATATAGGTGTAAATAATTATCAACCTTCTTATTCTAGTTTTGGAAAAATGAATCTAAGATCTGATTTCAATTTCAGATATTTTGTATTACCTGATATGAGAGGTTAATACAATGGATATAGGTGTAAATAATGATCAACCATATTATCCTAGTTTTGGTGACATGTATCTAGGATGTTATTTTAATTTCAAATAATTTGTATTAAATACCATATAATTTTGACAAGCAAAAGTAATAGCAAATGAAATATTCATTTATTTTTGTGTCTATTAATTTCAAACCAAGTTGCACCTTATTGCCAACATCTTTCTTTCTTCATTTTATATTGTTAGAGGTCATTTTTTCTGTTTTTTCATTTCATATGCATTGACATATCTATATAGGTATATATGTCTTTTTGTGCCATAAACATAAATTATGTCTGCAAAAAATAGCTAGGGATTCATTAATTATTCTTTATGTGTAAAGAATTAAGCTTTAATTCCTATTGGTCATTATTAATCCAATGAAATTAAGGATACCATTGTGTGTGCTTTAATTTAACTAAGGAGGACAACACAAAAAAACACCCAAAAAAAAAAGAAGAAAAAAAAAAAAAAAAAAAAAACAAATAAAAAAAAAAAAAAAAAAAAAAAAAAAAAAAAAAAAAAAAAAAAAAAAAAAAAAAAAAAAAAAAAAAAAAAAAAAAAAAAAAAAAAAAAAAAAAAACAAAAAGAAAAAAAAAAAAAAAAAAAAAAAAGAAAGGAATCAGTTTAGTTGTATAACCCTTCTCAAAATTCAGAGAGCACATAATTTTATGAGATACAATAAATTATTTCTTCCATGTATTGCATGCATTTTAGTTAAATTTTATACTGTCGTGGGTACTTTAAAAAGTTATTCATCAAGATTTTTAACATGTTATGTCAAATAACATAGGCATTTAAAGTAAATTCCTTTTGATGGAAATTTTAATCACAAGAGATTAAAATACACCATAGTTTTATCACAAATTGCTCATAATGGTGCCTTTCAAACATCCTTATAGATAAAAATGATAATCAAACTAGAAATATGTGATCAAAGCCATTAGAATGTGAGAGACATTCAACACAATTTACAATGTGATTTCTCCCAACACATTACTAATAGCTTTAGAGCACACCTCAAGTGTACAATTTTAGGAAAGGCCTCTTGAAACACAATTTCTAGAATATGTAAATTTGATGTTTTTACTGATTATTATTTGAACGTAACGATGTAATGATATATTTCTACTTGATTAAATCAATAGTTTTTACTTTTTAGAGGAATAAGAGGATATGAAAAGACTCACAAAACATTGTATATGGAAAGGGGAATATATTGTTACGAAATCTGAGCAAGACCAAGTTCTAATGCTGATGATTACGAGATACATGATCTCAAGGATGAAAACAACTAATTAATCAATAGCTATGTTCTAAGAATGTTGATTTAGTAATGTTTTTAAATGTTAATAGCCCAATAAAACTATTTGGTTTAGTCACTTTGGATTCTTCTCTATTTTAAAATTTATGTGTGTATGAAAAAGAGATATTATTGTATGTAAAAGTGTAACAACTATTTGTACGAGTGATTCCATTGAAAATATATCACTTCTTGGATATGGAGCATACATTGTAAGTATTTATATATATTAAAACACATGTGAATTATTTAATTCTAACAAAAAAAATCTTTCTTTACGGTATGGTCCATTATTTCTTATTAGTCATTAACTCATATTAACACAATTGTAATTTTGTGGCATATTGGCATCCACCTCTTAGTGAGTTAAAAATATGTCTTCTTTATGGAATTTGAGTTTACTTTTATTGAAGTTATATTTACTTTTGACATAAAAAATATCATTTATACTTTTAAATTATTGAAAATATTAGGAATATAGTTTTTTAGTTTTTTAGTTTCAATTAATGAAACATATAATAATATGTTTCTTTAATTAAAACTTTAAAATTTAAAAAAATATATTCCTAATATTTTGAATCATTTATGTTGTAAATGACATGTTTTTATGTCAAAAGTAAATGTAACTTCAATAAAGTAAATATAAATTCCATAAGTAACACACAATTTTAACTCATTAAGAGGTGGATGTCCAATATGCCATGAAATTACAATTGTGCTAGTATGGGTTGATGACTAATAATACTAGTGGACCATAAACAAAGTATTTTTTTTGTTAGAATTAAATAATTTACATTATTTATATATATATCAAAGAAATTAGAGTTAAATAAATATTCAAATAGTTACAATGGATGCTTTATCTTCAAGAAGTTTTATATTTTCCATTGACTCACCAGTACCAATATTTGTTTCCTTTTGCATACAATAATATCTCTTCATCATACATAAATTTCAAAATAGGAAAGAATCCAAAGTGACTAAATAGAACTATTTGGTTGGACTATGAAATTAACATTTGAAAATAATACTCAATCAACATTGTTAGAACATACCTATTGACTAATTACTTATTTTCATCCTTAAGATCAGGTATCTTGTAATCATCAAAAGTATAACTAGGACCCTTTCAGTCTTGCTCAAATTTTCAACCAACATGTTTCCCTTTCCAGATACGATGCGTTGCAAGTATTTCAATGTTCTCTTGTTACTATAAAAAGTAAAAACTATTTATTTAATCAAATAAAAAAATATCACTACATTATTACATTCAAATAGGATTTAGGGAAAACCTCAAACTTACATATTTAGGAAATTGTGTTTCTTAGGGCCTTTCTTGAAATGGTACACTTAAGGTATGCTCTACAGGTATTAGTAATGTTCTGGGAGAAATTACATTCTAAATTGAGTTGAATAATAAAAAATAGACTAATAAGTAATCACAAATACATGGAAAAAAATACACGTGTAGCTATTTAACTTATAATTTTACGAGATAACTGATCTCAAGGATGAAAACAAACAATTAGTGGATAGCTATGTTCTCACAATGTTGATTTTGTAATTTTTTCAAATGTTAATTTTATAGCCCATCCAAACAATTTCATTTAGTCACTTTAGATTATTCTCTATTTTGAAATTTATGTGTATGTGTGACAAAGAAATATTATTGTATGCATAAGGGTAACAACTATTGGTATTGGTAATTGAATGGAAAATATAAAACTTCTTGAATATGAAGCATCCATTATAAGTATTTTAATATTTATTTAATTGTGATTTCTTTGATATATATATATATTCAAATTATTTAATTTTAACAAAAAAATAAATCCTTTGTTTATGGTCTAAGTGCTTTCCTTTGCCTGACTGGTTGTATAATACCACCTATCACTCTACCATGAAGGTTACTCCATTTGAAGTAGTATATGGTTAACTTCCATCAACTCTATCTCCTTACCTTCCAGGTAGCTCCAACGTCTAAGTGGTGGATTATATTTTTTACGAGCATTATTTCATTCTTTACCAACTCAAACTCAACTTGGACATAGCTTAGAACCATATGAAACAACAAGCAAATCAATATTGTATCAAACATAGTTTTTCCATTGAAAATATGGTATTTATTTGCTTACAACCATACAAACAATAATCTGTCTAATTTTATGGTTGTCATAAAATTACCACCAAATAATATGCTTCTTATCAGGTATTGTAGAGTCTTGGGGTGACAACACATAAAGTAGCCCTTCCGATTACCGCCAAACTTCATATAATATTACATGCATCATCTCTCAAGAAGGTTATTTACAACAATATGTAGGTGTAATCTACACTTCTTGAGTTGGACAAGAAATGGTCCATCATTATTAAACCTAAATGTATTCTTGGATAAATATCATGTACCCTTCATTGATGTGCTATCACATATGTTTTTTTCTAGTGGTATCGCTTAAAACCAGAATATGTGACATGGGAACCTCTTCAACAACTCCAATAATAGTTTCCTCAAATTTAGATTTTGGTACAAATATTTTTGAAAGGGAAGGACATGTTCGGACCTTATCCTAACACTTTGATGTAATAGTCCTTTTAGAACATGAGTAACACCCATGATAATATTTTGTAATATTTTGTTATAGTTTGGATTAAGAAACATCTAGCCAAATGGTTTCCTTCTATGTAACTATTTTTCAAATATTTAATTTATTATAGCTAGGAGATTCTAGGCTATGTGGCATTTTACATGTAAGACAACCTTGGAAGTTAGGTATTATAAGAATTCCTTAAAACTGTGAGGGACAATATTGTATGTATATTTTTACATAATTAAATGAAGTATTGAAGGAGATACCCATCGAAGAGGCTTACGATTCAATGCTATTGTGAGATTGTTCTTTTTGTACAATTCATTTCTATTAGTGTGTTGTGATCATATATTTATTTTTTGTATTTATGTCAAAATTAAATATAAATTCAATAAAATAAAATATAAATTTTATAGGGAAGCCATGAGTTTAACTCACTAAGAGGTGAATACCCAATATGCCACAAAATTACAATTATGTTAATATGAGTTATGACTAATAACGACTAGTGGATCATAAACAAAAGATTTATTTATTTTGTTAGAATTAAATAATTTGCATGTGTTTATATATATATCAAAGAAATCAGAATTAAATAAACACTCAAATACTTACAGTGGATGCTCCATCTTCAAGAAGTTTTATATTTTTCATGGAATCACTAGTACCAATACTTGTTACCCTTATTTATACAATAATATCTCCTTGTCATATATATATATATATAAAGCAAGGTCTCTAATTTTGTTTTTGTTTATATATGTTTTTGATAGATAGAAAAAGGGTTTTTGAAAGGTACTCGAAACCTTTCACAACAAAACAAAAAATAGACACACAAGGAACAACCCCATGGAGGGAACCTCCAAAAGCCATAATAAAACCATATTGTTAGAGATTTCTTCTAAATACAAGTAGAACAATAAATTAATAAAATAAACAAGTCCTAGACAACGTGATAAGAACTAAAAGGGTATAGACCAACGATGCAAGCCCCAGGAGTACAAAAAATAACATTGGCACCTATGCCAAGAAAAGTTGGTTATTCTTCAATCAACCCTCAATCAACCAAGTTGTTACTGAAATCATATTTTACGGCCTTGGTACTATATTTTTCAATAGTAGTGATAATTTTACCATTCTAAAGGAGCATCATCGACACAAAGATTAGGATTTATCCCATGGCGGTCTAGGAGTCAAGCTTCTTCTAATATTTTTCAAATTTCATAGACTAATTAGATCCTTCCTCTATTTTGACCTTTTTAAACTTTATCGAGGTCTTTTTACAAGCTATTTTTGAAATCTCAACATCAGTGCTATTGCATTTCCCCCAAGAAGCTTTGCTCCTAGTCATGCACCAACACAATTTTTATTTATAAGGATATGGGTTATGAGGAGGGGTTCTATTTTCACCTTTGTTTGTGCCTATTGATTCATTGTTTGAGTCATCATCACTAAGGATTACAATAGAAGAGATATGTGCCTAGCTACTAATTATGAAAAGGGTCACCTTGTTCACCTCATTTTGAAGATCATGGTGGTACAATATGAGGTGGAGGCCTTGATGCTTAGGGTGGGTTTATGACCCATCCCTAACATTCATAACTAAAATATCGAGTGACAGAAAGAGATAATCTAGAATTTTGATCTCCTTAACAAATTGCATATGGTTCATAAATACCCTATGGAAGCTTCTTAGTAGATATTTGATATTATCAATAGTGATGTACTCCATTATAGGGATCATTACCATGTTCTGCAACTTTGAAAGACTTTTTCTAATGATGTCATATTTATCCTCGACCAACAATTTTTCTTTCTTTGTAAATTAAAATAGTTCTCGAGTGCTTGTCTCTATGAACAATGTCAACATCATTTAGCAGTTCGATCACCTTTACGAGGAATCGAACATTGAATTTAAACTTGAGTCCTTTGAGCATCACACAACATTTTTCCCAAGAGGAAATAAATTCATCTGAAAGGGTGGGGTCATTGTCGTTGAACTTACATATAAAGGGTCCAAGTTTTCATGTTAATGATTACAAGATACCTAATCTCAAGGATGAAAAAAATTAATTAGTCAATAACTATGTTCTCACAATGTTGATTGAATATTTTTCAAATGTTAATTTCATAGTCTAGCCAACTAGTTTTGTTTAGTCACTCTAGATTATTCTCTGTTTTGAAATTTGTGTGTATGATGAAGATATATTATTGTATACAAAAGGGTAACACCTATTCGTAGTGGTGACCCTATGGGAAAAATAAAACTTGATGAAGATGGAGCATCGACTGTAATTATTTGAATGCTTAATTAATGTAGAATTTTGTGTGGTATATATATAGAAAATAAGAGCTGCAACTTGAGTATTTGTTTAAATAATTTTGATTTAGTTCATCTATAAATATTTAAAAAATTTGAGAACAAGTTTGTTTATGCACCTTAGACGTTTCTTATAGAGATATTTTGTTGTTTTAAAAAAATATATAGATATAGATGGAAATACGAGTTCCAATATAACATTTTGTAAATTTGAATAATTAGATTGATAGACTAATGAGGACAAAGTGAATTTCAGTTGCACTAGGTTTTGAAAAAAAATTCATTTAGTGAAAGTGGTTAAACTTTTACAACTAGCAACTTTCATAGCAACATATTTTGTTTTTTTTAAACATCACTTCTATAATGTGAATGTTTCTTTTAACTATGTGAGTTACATTTTTGCAATGGTCCACTCAGTAGAAGTTACATTTCTGTGAGTTATATTTTTATGAATATGATATTGACAACTACTACTATGGCCAAGGGGACCCAATGAAGCCATATAGGATAATAATGAAATACATCTTAATTGTTTACTATGGTCTCCATCAGAGGATAAGAAAGAACATGAGGAAATTTTAGACGGATGACACACTGATCTAGCAGGAATATGCAAGGCAGTTGAAGGGTAGGATTGTCATACGTTTGAGAGACTGTACAATTTTTTCCAGGTCTCTCAAGCGGCTTCCATTGGCATTGCTATAAAGATCAATAAGAGGGATTCAGACATTACCATCAATTGGGCTGGGGGCCTCCACCATGCCAAAAAAATATGAGGTATTTGGTTTTTGTTATGTCAAGGACATTGTTCATAAAATCCTTGAACTGCTCAAGGTTCATCAAGTAAGTCTTATCTTTTTCCTTTTGGTAATTATTGTTGGTGGATGTTGTTTATCAAAACTCTGTAGAAATTATATTGTAGTTTGGATAAGATGAGATTTAGGGTATGATCAGATATAATTGCTAGTTGGTTATTCAGCGAAAGGATGGAAGCTTTAAATACATTGGTTCTTTGTACTGAGAGAGAAGTTTCCTCTATTTTTCTCATTTTTGACAAAATTTTCCTCTATTTTTATGCTAGGAATTTTACAGATAAGGTTCAAGCAAATTACTTAATTCAAACATAAAGAAATATTTCTTTGTTTATGTTTCACAAATTGATATTAGTCATTAACTCATATTAGTACAAATGTAATTTCTTGGCATATTGGGTATCCACTTCTTAGTGAGTTACACTTGTGTATTCTTTCAAGAATTTATATTTAGTTGTATTTACTTTTTACATAAAAAATATCATTTATAAATGTAAATAATTCAAAATATGTGTTTATATATGTATTTAAATATATAAATATATGTTTACTTATTGTCATGTGTTTATATATATTTTTTAATTAAAACTTAAATTTTAAAAAATTATATTTCTAATCTTTTGAATCATTTATAAGTATAAATGACAATTTTTATGTCAAAAGTAAATATAAATTTCATAGGGAAGAAATAAGTATAACACACTAAGATGAATGCCCAATATGCCATAAAATTACAATTGTGCTAATATGAGTTATGACTAGTAACGACTAGTGGACCATAAACAACATATTTATTTATTTATTTTTGTTAGAATTAAATAATTTGCGTGTTTATATATATGAAAGAAATCAGAATTAAATAAACATCCAAATACTTACAATGGATTCTCCATATTCAAGAAGTTTTATATTTTTCATGGAATTACTAGTACCAATACCTATTAAAGTTTATCCCCATGAGAACAAAAATATTACAAATATCCCCACTAAGCCAACATATTCCCCAGCATAAAATTTTATTTAATATTGATTTATGTGTGCTATATATATATAATAAGGGCTGCAACTAGAGTATTTATTTAAATAATTTTGATTTTTTTCATTTGTAAAAAAAATTACTTGATATGTGAGGTTAATACAATGGATATATGTGTAAATTATTATCAACATTCTTATTCTACTTGTAGAAACCAAATCCTAGCCATTAATCCTAACCATCCTACAAACCACTTGTCCACAATACACCCTTCCCTCCATCCATTTAACCATTATAAGCCTTTCCCTCCTTAAAATGCCCACTTTAGCCCTTTCCTGCCACTTTTCGACCCACTTGGATTTATTTTATATTATTTTATATTTAAATATAATATATTATATTATATTATAATATATTTATTATAAAATACATATTTATAAACTCAATTAACCACAGTCATTAGATTTAATCTAATCTCAGCCATCCATTTTCATTAATCCATGCCACACTTATAATATCAACCCTTGGATTTGATTTAATCCTAGCCACACGAGCAAAAGTGTAAGGTTAAAACCCTAATAAAAAACTAGGCTAGATTATAAATAAGAGAATTTTTAAATACTCAACCCCTGGAATGTGTATGCCATGGAACATTTGTTGTGTGAATTATTAAAGAGATTCTGCAGAAGTCTAAGGCCATTGCATCCCGAATATCCATCCACATTTGAAGCCATATATTACCTTAGGATTTCCCATTCTAGAAACCTCTAAGTAATTCCTGCTAGAGTTTTCTACGTAACATAAACTACTGCTATTAGGGCATCTCATCATCATATCTGGAATGAAGCATCAATAATAACAACAAGGTATATCAATTTTATTTTGTGTTTCATTTCAATATATGTAGGTCTTGTATGTCATTTTATGTATTTATAGTTAGGGTTTTATCTTTGGTTGAGGGTCTCACATTATGGATCCCTCACAGGTATTATTAACCCTCTTATTTTTTTATGTGTGTGTAGATCTATAGGTTTTACTCATCCTTGAATAGTTGCTGAAGCTAGAGTGGCCTGGAATCAGATATCACAAAGCCCACTCACACTGTTGGGAGTAAAACACAGTTGAAGACACTTGTTTTGTATAGCTAGGGTTTTAGAGAACCCTAAAATTGTATTTAATTGTATAAAATAATTTTTATTGGTAGAGTAATTGTATCAAGGAGTTTCTCAGATCTCCTCCCGCTTTGTTATTTAATAAAAATATTATTTGTGTAATTATTTGTCTTTTTGGAATTATTTATTTTTTGCATCATTTTAAGTGTTATGTTTTTAGCTCTTCAAATAGTGATCACGGTGGGACTCCACAAGGGTTCTACATTTTTATTTGATTTATCTTGCTTATGTTATTCTGTTTCTGTTTGTTACAGGGTTTTTAGGATTAAAAAATGTACTATTTTCTTGCATAAACTACCCATAATGTTTCAGCCATATATCGCTCATATGGAGTTTTATTGAGTTAAAATTTTGAGGGTATATTCTTGATATACCTTGTCACATATCTAAAAAAATTTGGATCATTTGGAGCACCAAAGATCTCAAAAAGAAGTCACCAAAATGTAGGCTTTTTTGTAAGTCCATCATTGATGGGGGACCAAAAAATTGCACTCTCACAAATCTCACCAATTCCAAATTCTCTTTCATTAACCTAGAAAATATATACAGTAACAGCCCACAGGCTTTACAGAAACTGGTGCACTGGCTCAGTTTTTCACTACACTCTAAGTGCAATCCCTAATCCACCACCTCTTTCTCTTACAATCTCTCAGTTTTTTATCGAGGTCTCGACCCTCTAGGCCATTAATGACCCTTTTGAAAGAAAACATTACAAAAACCTCAAATTCAGCTTCCTCGACCGAGTTTTCAATTCTCTTTCCATAATTGGCAACTACCCTGATCCACCATGAAAGCATGCATTAAAGAACCATCTAACATTCTGACCTCTGGGCGCAACATTCGAGAGGCCATTGTGTTTAGAAAACTTACCGAATACGAAAACATGCATTAATGAGACCCTTGATCGCCTCGAAAACATCATCTTGGAATGCGCGCCTTTTCGCACCATGAACTAGCCGTTTGTCGTGATATCGCGACATGTTGTGATATCGTGACATTTTGACTTCTTTGCGCTCCTTCTCCATTTTGGTCATGATATCGCTACATGTCGTGATATCGTGACGTTTTCTCTTTACCTCTGCCTTCCTCACCTTTGGGTCGCGATATCGTGACATTTTCCTCCACCTCGGCATTTCTAGCCTTCGAGTCGTGATATCACGACATTTTCCTCCATCTCTACCTTTCTTATCTTCAAGTCGCGATATCGTGACGTGTCGCTATACAAAAACATTTGCCCTTGGATGACCCTTGCTTTCCTACTCTGGTTATGATTTTGTGACATGTCACGAAATCATGACATCCCCAATGGCGTCTTCCCTCTGCTGCCTCCTTGTCATGATTTCATGATAGTCATGATTTCATGACATGTCACAAAATCATGACATCCCCATAGGCGTCTTCCCACGGCTTCTTTCTTATCACAATTTCGTGATAGTCATGATTTCGTGACATGTCGCAAAATCATGATGATTCCTATAGTGATTTCTCTTGGCTGCCTCAGTCACGATTTTGTGATGGTCATGATTTTGTGACGATCACAATTTTGTGACATGTTGCAAAATCATGACGATTCCAATAATGACTTCCCTCGGCTGCTCTCCATTGCGATTTCACGACGGTCGACATGTCACAAAATCACGATGATTCCAATAGTGACTTCCCTTGGCTACTCTCCGTCGCGACTTCGCAATGGTCATGATTTTGTGACATGTCACGAAATCGTGACCCTTTTCAATGGCACTTCTTTCTCCTGCTGACTGTCGTGATTTTGCAATGTCACGAAATCGTGACCTTTTTGATGGCATTTTCTCTCTCCTATTGACTGTCACGATTTTGTGATGTCACAAAATCATGACCTTTTCAATGGCATTTTCTCTCTCCTACTAACTGTTGCGATTTCATTACATGTCACGAAATTGTGATAGGTTTTGCTCTACACTTTCTCTCTCCTTCTTGTGTTGCGAAAATTTAGAAAAAAATTTGTTGATGCAAGATCGCACTACTGCCACCGGATGCTCCTGCATCAGACATCCGGGGTTGATGGAGAAGTGACCTTCACTTCTGTGTTGTTTGGTCAGCATTTTCTGCAACATCTCCAAACTTTCACCTGCCTTTGTAGCCCGCTTAAACCCTATCTCCTGTCAAAAAAAAAATTTGCCTTCTACCAGAAAAATTCTGGCACTGCTGCACACCTTCTCGTCCACTACCTGTAATGGCTTTAACTTGTGGTGCACTCCATATTTTGTCAAGAAGTACGTGTTTGCACGACTATCATGCACTGCACTCTGATGAAACTGCCATGGCCTTCCTAATAGTAAATGGCAAGCATCCATAGGAAAAACATCGCACAGGACTTCATCCTAGTATCTTCCAACTTTGAACGTGACTAAGCATTGTTCATGGACCCATGCTCTATGGTCCTTCTGCACCCACGCAATCTGGTATGGATGCGGGTGTCTCCTTCTCTTCAGCTACAACTTAGTTACCATTTCCTCAAAGACTAAGTTATCAGTGCTGTTATTGTCTATAATCATGTTATAGAATTTACTTGCACTTTTGCACCTCGTGTGGAATAGGCTTCTCCTCTGCTCTGGTTTGTCTTCCTCTATAAGCATGGCTCTCCATGTGACCATGACTCATCCTCTCTCTACCACCTCAGAATGTTCTAATTCATTTCTTTCATCTGCTACAGCAGCTCTGGCAGGACCCTCAAGTCTCTTATCCATATTTTCTCGATGTTGTGGACACTCAAATGCTTGATGTCCTTCTTTGCCATAGTGGAAACAGGTTCCACGAAATCCTCCTCTTCCATACCCACGTCCAGATCTACCTCTTCCTCTTGGGTAGCCATTGTTCTGAACATGGGGTCGGTAATCATTATCTTCCTTCTGGGCCTGACTGCTGCTAGCTTCTTCTTTCTTCTCCTCTTTTCCTTCATCTTTTCTTCCACCAGTCCTTCCTCCATGACCTCTTCCTATTTTCTTGCTCTCAAACCTTCTATTTAGTTTCTCTTCAACCTTCAGAGCAAACTGGTAAGCATCCTCAATGGTGCTCACCCGAACTAGGCTCAACTCCTCCTAGATACTGGGTCTCAACCCATTGATATAACGAGCCACCTTCTCCTTGTTTGCCTCTAAATGGCTAGTTCTGATGGAGATATTATAAAACTCCTCTGTGTATTCTTGGACAATTTTGCTCATTTACCTCAAAATTTGCATCTTCATTAGTAGATATAATTCATAATCTATAGGAACAAACTATCTTTTCAACTTTTCTACCATTCTATCCCATATTGTTATTCTTTCCTTCCCTCTTCTGTTCCTTTCCAACTGTATTCCCTTCCACCAGATGTTGGCATGACCCTTCAGCTTGGTCTTAGCAAATCTGACCCAATTAGGGTCTTCAACCTCCTCATATTCAAAATACTCCTCTAGATCATTTATCCAGTCAATCACCTCTTTTGGATCTAGGTTTCTAGAATATGTAGAAACCTCCATTTTTGGTTTCTTTCCAATCTGGGAGATGGCTCTGTATAACCTGGCCTGTGCAGGATCTATAGCCTCTTCTTCTTCATCACACTAGTCTTCTTCTTCATCAAATTTGTCTTCACTTCCTTCTTCCCTTCTGGGATCGTGCCCTCTGTGCAGCTCCTCTTGCAGGGCCTAAAATTGCCTCTAAAAAGCTCTAAAATCTTCTATTGGCACCATATTTCTTACTCCACCACGGTTTCTTCGTGGAGGCATTCTTCTTTCTTCTATTACAAACCCTTCCACATATCTTGGTGTAACTGCCTCTTGCTCGGCGATCTATTACACACTCAGGAACTCCCACTCTGATACCACTAATGGGGGACCAAAAAATTGCACTCTCACAAATCTCACCAATTCCAAATTCTCTTTCATTAACCTAGAAAATCTATACAGTAACAGCCCACAGGCTTTACAAAAACTGGTGCACCGGCTCAATATTTCACTACACTCTAAGTGCAATCCCTAATCCACCACCTCTTTCTCTTACAATATCTGATTTTTTTATCGAGGTCTCGACCCTCTAGACAATTAATGACCCTTCTGAAAGAAAACATTTCAAAAACCTTAAAGTCAGCTTCCTCGATCATTCTCCTTCCATAATTGGCAACTGCCCTGATCTGCCATGAAAGCATGCATTAAAGAACCATCTGACATTCTAACCTCTAGGTGCAACATTCGAGAGGCCGTCGTGTTCAACAAACTTATCGGATACAAAAACATGCATTAATGAGACCCTTGACCGCCTTGAAAAAATCATCTTGGAATGCATGCATTTTTGCACCATGAACCAGCTGTTTGTCGTGATATCGTGACATGTCGTGATATCGTGACATTTTGACTTCCTTGCTCTCCTTCTCCCTTTTAGTCATGATATCACTACATGTCACGATATCACGACATTTTCTCTTTACCTCTGCCTTCCTCGCCTTTGGGTCACGATATCACAACATTTTCCTCCACCTATGCCTTTCTCGCCTTTGGGTCATGATATCGTGACATGTCATGATATCACGACATTTTCCTCCACCTCTGCCTTTCTTATCTTCAAGTCATGATATCGCAACATGTCATGATATCGTGACATTTGTCGTCAGATGCCCCCTACTTTCCTGCTCTGGTCGCGATTTCATGACAGTCACGATTTCGTGACGTGTCATGAAATTGCGACATCCCCAATGGTGTCTTCCCTCTACTGCCTTCTTGTCATTATTTCAGGACAGTAACAATTTTGTGACATGTCATGAAATCACGACATCCCCATAGGCATCTTCCCACGACTTCCTTCTTGTCATGATTTCGTGACATGTCACGAAATCGCGATGATTCCAACAGTGACTTCTCTCGGCTGCCTCCGTCGTGATTTTGCGACGATCATGATTTCGTGACATGTCACAAAATCATGATGATTTCAATAGTGACTTCCCTCGGCTGCTCTCCATCACGATTTCACGACAGTCGACACATCACTAAATTGCGATGATTCCAATAGTGACTTCCCTCGGCTGCTCTCCGTCATGATTTCATGACAGTCGACACATCGCAAAATCATGACAATTCCAATAGTGACTTCCCTCGGCTGCTCTCCGTCATGACTTCGTGACGGTCGTGATTTTGTGACACGTCACAAAATCACGACCCTTTTCAATGGCACTTCTTTCTCCTGTTGACTGTCATGATTTCGCGACGTCACAAAATCATGACCTTTTCGATGGCATTTTCTCTCTCCTATTGACTGTCGTGATTTCGCGACATCACAAAATTGTGACCTTTTCAATGGTATTTTCTCTCTCCTACTAACTGTCGTGATTTCGCGACATGTCACGAAATCATGACAGTTTTTGCTCTACACTTTCTCTCTCCTTCTTATGTTGTGAAAACTTAGAAAATTTTTTGTTGATGCAAGATCACGCTACTGCCGCCGGATGCTCTTGCATCAATCATCCATTCTTACTATTTTTTTTTACATTTTTTTTTTTAGTTTTCTGCTGCATGTTTTTCATATTATGGGCATAAAAATAACATACAATAAGTAATATGCAAAGGAATCATTGTGGAGTGCATTAGGGTTTTCGTTAATACATTCATATAATTTAAAATTCCTATTTTAAAAAAATCTGCAAATTTAGGTGTTTTCTGCATATTATTGTCTATATTTGAAATTGAAGAGCATCATTTAGAATTTGTATTTTTAGGGTCTAAAGATTTCTTACTTTACTCCTATAAATAGGAAGAATATTTGAACGTAAAAAGTACTCCTTCCCTTGGGTGGCACCTTTGGTAGAGAGGTGGACGAACCCTCCAATTGCTATCTAGGCATGGTGTTTTAAGTGGTGTACTTCACACTCTTTAGATGAAATTTACGTCCTTATATTTGATTATGATTTAGAACTATGAAATTTGTCATATTTGACATTGTTTGATAAGAATATAAAATGGGAAACTTTAAAATAAATCATACACAACATGTTTCACTTTAAAATAGTACTGGTTGAATTTCATCACCAGTAATTACTTGAGGTTTTATGACAGTGGAAGTCATTTCCATCCACCAATATCTACCCTAGAAACCATAGGTCATCCCCAAGGAAAAATTTAGGAGCTCATTACCAACAAGAATCTCAATTGCCCCAACAAACCTTAGTTTTTACCTTTGTTTATCTTAAGCAATATTAGAACATCCAAACACACTAACCTATCACTTTAAAAGGAATTAAAATTAATAAGGAAAATAATTAATGAATGAGGTAAGATATAAGATCTAAAATTAGCATTGATTGTTTCTTTAGTTGTTAATTCCATACAAGTTTTAGTTTGGTATTTATTTTGACAAGTTCTAGTTACTGGTATATTTACTTTATGGTATGAATAAGAAATCAAAAGAAAGTAATAGAACCAAAATATATTAATCAAAAACACTTCTAATTCCCCTTCTAATTCAATGGTAAACCTGCCCAATGTGGTACATACTATTTCATCTAGGCCTCCATACTCATCCCTATAACAATTAGGATCCCTTCCACATAATGTGGAACAACATACAACATGCATAGACATGGATAAGGTGGAGGCTATGTACAAATACTCCAACTATGTCCTAGAACCCCTTAGCCAAGATGGTATTTAACAACCTGAATTGGCTACATCTTTCCAAAACTAAGGATATCCTAATTTTATATATGAATATGGTATACCTTCTTCCCCTAGCCCATCACACCAAAACCCAAGTGTTTTTAACACTTACCCTTCATCCATCCATACCCACACCTATTCAAACCCTTTGTATGAGGAGTATGTCAATGTTGCCTCATAGGTACCCACCCCCCAAGTTGCCACATCAAGTGCAACTTGTTCCATACCCATTTCCTCTAATCCATCCTCATCACTACCCTCATACTCCAACCTAGTCACAACCATGTCCAATCTACCATGTTCGAACAAGAAATTTAGGACACATTAGTTATGGTTATCAGATTGCTCTTACATCATAGAAAGGCTAAGCAACAAGTTCATGTAGACCCTATGGTCCAAGTAGTTCCAACCCAACCCTTAGCACCCAATAAAAACCCAACTATCTTCCACAAATTCACACATCAACTCCTCAAATCACACTTGCTTCTATCCAACCGCCTATCCAATTATTCCATCATACCCCTCATCAATCATCCTCATATTTCCACCATCAATATTCACCTCATATTCAATCTAATCCATTCAACAAAAATATTTTGGTCATCCCACAATAGTTTTCCACCATCCCATCATCCAATTATTATGTAATCCAAAGCTTCCATATTTTTTGGGAAGACCTTAGATTTTAGGTCATACAGAAATAGATTGATTAGTTGATGTAGAATTCACCTGACATATCAAGACAAAAATTAACCTTAAGCCAACTAATTCACTAGCCAATTCATCCTTTGGTACCATCATTGCCATATCCAATAGATTTCACACTATGGAAGTTTGACAAATTTAGGGGAACTAAGGACCCTAAGGATCACGTGAGCTCATTTTTTCACACATGTTCTCAAATTCAAACCGATAATGCTCTCATGCTTTGAAAATTTCCTCAAACACTAAGGGAGACACCATAGAATGGTACAATCTATTGCCAAAACATAGTATATATACCTTCACCCAATTTATTGACCTGTTATTTGAACATTTCACCCTAAATATTAGAAATAATGTGAAAGCACGAGATTCCAAAAACAAAAAGAAACACTAAAGCTATGCAATGCAAAACAAAATGTAACGCTTTAATCCTAGAAATTTGAAATGCATGAAATAAGGAAAAGAGACGAATTGAGATGAATTGAAAGAGGTATAGAAAGCACAACCCTTTTTATTTATACTCTCTCAATATCGGTTACAAAGATGTCTCCCGCATTTTCAGGGGTTAGGAGCGTTAACATGTTTTGGTTACAATAGTGACTAGTGATCCTCCTTCCGCATGCCCACATGTAAAATGGGCGGATCAAAGTGTTGCCACCACTGGTGTGAATGAATATTTGATCCTTGATGCTCCTCCTGCATTCACAGAAACAACAAAATCGTTAGTAGCACCTATGAATAAGACAAAGTATTTGTTCTCTAAAAAGTAATGAAGGATGCATGCATGAAACTGAATAAAAGGATAAATGAACTGAATCAAAACAGTCTGCAAATTTCACAAAAATAAGGGAACATCACTAGAAGGTCACTGCAAGTGAAACAGTTGGGAAACTCTTCACTAATTTGAATTCACTCTTGGGCAAGATGAATTTGACTATAATTCATCTCGGGGTAGGATGAATTTGACTGTAATTCATCCCAGGGTAAGACGAATTCACCTACAACAAAGCACCGAAATGATACTGCCCCAAATGTCACATCTAGGGAGCTCTAAACGACCTGCAAACTTGGGGGTTAGCTAATTGGAGGAATTTTGGGAAGACCCAGATGGTCGAATTTCCCCAATTTGGCCTCCATCAATGGGAATTTGACGCTGCTACCTGCAAGTTAGTGAGGACAACAAAAGCGATAAAACATGATAAGATTTGATCAAAACATTATGAAATTAGAATTACAAGCTATTTAAGAAGCATAAGATGGAATGCAAAATAAAAAAATGACAAAAAAGAAAAATCTGCCATGAATTCCCAATAGTTCTTAAAAAAGAAGATTAGGCTCGTAGGAGTGCGGGGCGCCCGGGCGGGCCGCCCACCGTTGGAACCTGATTTCAGCACCAATCCACTTGGGATGGGCCCAAAATCTCTTGTAATGTGTTGTAGGTGAATTGGTAAATCGATGTGGTCAAGTGTCGGGTTTTGGATCCGAATTCACAATTCCAATAACCATACAATGACCTCCCTTGCGAAAGAGATCAAGGATGTGGAAGAGGTGAATCAAAAGTAAAGCATGGTATCAATTTGGCAGCACTTCGTTGCTTGAAAATGCTTCCAACCTGTCCTTTTTGGGTGAGAAAGTTCACCATTTTATAGACCCAGGGGGTCTCTTTGGATGGGAATTCCTTGGCGCCATGTGGCAGTCATGCCTTCCTATGAGGGAGGAGAGTCCTCCTTGACTTGGGCTTCCATGACTGCCCTTGTGATAGTCCTCTAACGTTCAATTTGCTCACCTACCCACGCATCCAAGGTAGGGATCATTAATGGACTATCCTTAGCTGCCACTTGTCAAGATTTTTCTTTTTGCCCATTGAACCTAGAATTCGCCCTACCAAGGAATGAATTCAGAATTCGTCCCTGGGTAGGGCGAATCCCATTTTGAATTTGTCCCAGGGTGGGACAGATTTGGAGCAGAGTGTCTGAAGGTGCCAAATTGCTTTCTGACCTTCCAAAATTGTTGTAAAAGTGGTTAGGACCACTTTTTAACCTCTAAGGGCTGCCCTGGGGCTATGTGTGTCAAAGCGATCAGTGTTTGCAGCCACATAATCGGATTGGTGCTATTTTGGTGTCTATAGATGCCCCTTTTTGGGATGTGTTGTGCATGGCACAGCGTCGAGCAAAAATAGATAACCAAAGCACTAATTATTAGGGTTTCTTGGTAACCTAACCAAATCTTGATGCCCCAAGCATGGAAAGGGCATGCATTCTTGAATCCTTGCTTCTAACGAGTGAAGGAATTTGATTTCAAGTATTAACCTATTTTGGTGAGGTGTGACTTGAGCTTGGACATTGATCAGTCATGAATAGGCAAAGGGCACAACCTTTTGTCTGTGAGAACCTTGAGTTCATGATTCACAAAGTGCCAAGTGATTTGATCAGATTGTGATTATTGCTTGTTTACTGCCCCAAGTAGGAGCGTAATTGTCTTTGTTAATGATTCTTTGAATGCATGCCATTTTCCTTAATTACGTATGTGTTTGTTGATTGGTGACTAAGTGTGACTACCCCCTCAAGCAATGAACGATGAGGGAATGACCTTAATGAGAAAAGTGATGAGTCGCTTGACCCAAGATGACTTGTGCAAGGTTGCCTTTAGATGGTTTAGTGTTAAGCATGTGCAGTTTTCTAACATTTAGACCTATTTTTGGTGGGTGGTAACCCTTTTGACAATGTCGTTTGGGGATGAAATTCCCAAAAATCTGTCTTCCCATGGAGCGATCCAGCTATGGTAGCCTTATTAGGGAATAGAATAGCGATGATTTGTGACCCTGACATCTGTTTTGCATGCTCGAGATGTCAAGTGCCAAAGCACTCTCATCGGGCAAGTTTATTAGGTGTTTTAGTGCATTTTTGTTCAATTTTTGCTATTTTTTGAAATTTTTGCCCTGAATTCGTCCTAGGGTGGGACGAATACTAGCTTAGAATTCGTCCCAGGGTGGTACGAGTGCTAACCAAAGCGCTCGTCCTAGGGGGGAACAAATATAAGCTCAAAAGGCCTATTTAAATGCCAAAACTAGGGTTTGGGCTCATTTGCATCTAAATTTTCTTGCGATTTGGAGCTCTAGGGAGGAGGAGGTTAATTATGTGAAGCGAAGTGCTACCAAATTTCTCCTGACATAATAAGTGCACAGACCGGATCGAGTGGTAGAGCCGAAGCGAGACCAGTAAGTGCTCCTTAGTGTTATTACTTTTGTTTAAAACTGCAAGTGTTTTGTTTATTTTTCTTTGTGATGATGTTTTTCAAAATATGAAATTAAAACCCTGAAACTGAGCTAAACACAACCAAGACTTAGTGTACAACTAAATGACAAATGTAGTGAAAACCTAGATAAAGAATTATTATTTTGCTTATAACTAAAACCCTAGGATAAATGAAACGTAAAACCCTAGTTCTTAGGTTGAGCTGGTCAGTTTTAAAATGTAGGTTAAAACCCTAGGTTTAAAACTATTATTTTAATTTTATGTTGTTCGTGCAGACGTTTTAAACTTAAAATATAGATATCCTAAGACTGAAAAATAGGACTGACAAATTATTATGTTTTTGTTAATTAATCAGTTTAGAGTTTAAAAACCCTAGGGCTGACAAATTAATTTTTTCTGAGTTTTTATTTGTTTTTGAATTCATCAGTTAGGATTAGAAACCCTAGGACTGACAAATTAATTTTTGTTTTTGAATTTTTGTTTTGTTTTGCTTTTTTTTTTAATTTATCAGTTAGGATTAGAAACCCTAAGATTGACAAATTAATTTTTGTTTTTGAATTTTTGTTTTATTTTTAAATTTATCAGTTAGGATTAGACACCCTAAGACTAACAATTTATTTTTGTTTTTGAATTTTTGTTTGTTTTTAAATTTATCAGTTAGGATTAGAAACCCTAGGACTGACAAATAATTTTTATTTTTTTTGTTGTTTTGTTTTTGAAATTTATCAGTTAGGATTAGAAACCCTAGGACTGGCAAATTAATTTTTGTTTTATTTTTAAATTTATCAGTTAGGATTAGACACCCTAAGACTGACAATTTATTTTTGTTTTTGAATTTTTGTTTTTTTTTTAATTTATCAGTTAGGATTAGAAACCCTAGGACTAACAAATAATATTTGTTTTTTTTTTTGTGCGGTGTTTTAAATTTATCAGTTAGGATTAGAAACCCTAGGACTGACAAATTAATTTTTGTTTTTGAATTTTTGTTTTGTTTTTAAATTTATCAGTTAGGATTAGAAACCCTAGGACTGACAAATTAATTTTTGTTTTTTGTTTTGTTTTGTTTTTGGAATTTATCAGTTAGGATTAGAAACCCTAGGACTAACAAATTAATTTTTGTTTTTGAATTTTTGATTTTTTTTTGGATGTACATTGGTAGGCAATGTTGTATATTCATGTTATTGTTGTACAATTTTTTTTCCATGATTTTAATGTTTTTGAATTATTTTCTTTTGCAGGTGGTTAAGAGTCGATATTGTGTACCCACTGCTTTTGCTGAAGCACGAGGGGCGCTAAATGTGGCTGACTAGGAGTGGATTTATGCCCTTGGGATCAAGCAGGTTGCTCGACTGGAGCCTGTGGTCATGGACCAGGCTTATTTGATAGCCCTAATCAATCTATGGGATCCGCAGACCAACACCTTCCATCTCCCAATAGGGGAGATGACCGTGACCTTGGAGGATATCTATCAGCTTCTATGTATTTCGATAGATGGACTGCCGATCAAGACGTCATCGTGTGATCAGTGGACAACTGTACTGATGCGATGCTTCGAGCATGGGGAGGAGCTGGGTGTGGAGGATACATTGGAGATGGTAGAGGGTGACTACCAGATTAGCGAGATTTTGGTTCTATGGTGGTTGGAGAGGGGGGTGTTGGGAGTGAGGCACACATTCCTTATGGGCCTCATTTCCAACATGTTGTTTCCTGACTCGTTAGGCACGAGGTTCCCATGGAACCTGCTGGATTTGGTTTGGTGGTTGGTAGAGTGTCCGACAAAGGCACCACTAATCATGAGATGGGGAAAGACACTATTGGCACAACTCTATGGTGAGTTGTACGAGGTTCACTACCAAAAGTGGAAGGGGATTAGCTGTAGCTATCTGTTCCAGAGTTGGTCTTGGTAGCACATAGCAATGGAGAGGCCGACTGGGTTACCGTGGATGACTCAGGCGAAGCTGGAGGATAGGGAGATAGGCTATGCAGTTCGATGGTGGCGGTCTGGGGAGTAGGGATAGATTCGATGGTGGGCAGGTTCCATAGGGCATTATGTCAATACCTTCTCTCAGCTTACTCTAGGGGAGGTGCTCTAGCGCCCCTATCGAGACTGTCCAGGCTAGCTAGAGGTTGGAGACTGGCTCTAATGGGTATGTAGAGAGCAATGGCTGATTGGGTAGTACGGGACCGAGCATGAGTTCTTCCCCTACATCCGGGTGACACGATAGTTTGGGGTGCACCAGGGGTTGCCTGGTGAGCCTGTGGTCTATCGGCACCAGGGGCACGAGAGAACTCTGGACCGATTGATCATCGCGGTACTGGGCAAGGATTCAGACACGGTGATCGATGTCCTAGACGTGGATGATGTTGGGACTACTATAGAGTACGACGAGTGGTGGGTACTGCGATGATGGTAGGGAGAGGGGCCACTAGGAGGTGCAGAGGTGGCAGCAATGGGTGTGGAGGGTACTGAGGCACCAGGGTATGATTGGGGAGCTCCTCAGGAGGATGCAAACATGGTGGAGGTGGAGGATGAGGATTTGGGGGTTCCTGATCAGCAAAAGATGTAGGACATCCTAGAACAGTGGGAGCCAGAGTAGGTTGCTATCTTGGATTCGCCTATGCATCAGGCAGGTTTGAAGGAGGTGGAGGCAAGGCTCAATGCTAAGATAGCATGATTGGAGGACCTTTTACGGAGGCACGATGAGGAGTTGTGGGATGTGTTGTAGGAGAGGGATCTCCTGTGGACTCAATTGGTAGAGCGAGAGAGCGCATGGGCTGTGTCTCATTGGCAGGATGGGGATACTGATACTACATGGGAGAGGGATCTCCTATGAACACAGCTGGCAGAGAGGGATAGGGCTTTGGCACGGTGTGAGGAGAACTTGGTGACGTATCGCCAGTGGGAGATGGACTCGGTGCGATAGCGATTAGAGCTGGAGGCAGATATTAGCCACCTTGGTGGGTGAGTCCCTACATTTAGCACAGGCGGATCGTCGCACCACTCGAGAGGGAGTGAGACTAAGCAGTCAGTATCCTCTTAATGCAGGCGACTAGATGAGGGAGGTGCGAGTATGCATGATGTGGGGGCTAGCAGCAGCCACCCTAAGGGATCTCATAGGACCCACACCACAGGGGGTAGTTCCCATCGCACCGATCCTACGTGATCATGGTGATCGATGCCCTAGGCTTGGGGGTTTTTGAGATTTTGGATTGTGAGGGGTCATATGACCGATTATTGTAGCCTGTAGGCATTTTTGTTATGATATATATACAGATGACTTTTTTTTTGTTTATGCGAGTGATGATTTGATTTTATGCATGATTTTATTATGAATGTATGCATGTTAATTTATTTCGATGGATTCATATGTTATGATGAATGCAAATGTTTTTGATGTATATGTGCTATGCAAAATGCAATGGATGAAATGAATTTGTGTTGTTTAGTTAGGGCACCATAGACTTTTTAGGACTTTGTGATTTTGTTTTTAGGCGATTGCTGTGGTAAATGACTTTGCATGTATACATGTGGTTTTTTTTTTTTTTGATGGTAAGTAGCGCAGTTGGTTTAGAAATGTAGCTAAGGTTTTTTGAGACTCATATGGTTTTAACTCACTAGCCATGACTTTACTTTATCTTACAAGACTTTTGAACAAGGTATTAATCAGACTTGTCTTTGACCAAGCTATTTCACATCCCTGTGTGTGCAATTGAGTTCATTTATGTGGTATTTGTTAGGATACCGCCAGTGCTAGATAGGCCATCAACCAAAACTATACTGAGGATCACCTAATTAGCTCCACTAACTCCTTTGTTGTATTTAGTAAAATTAATCTGCGGTGCTATCTAGGATACCATTAGCTAGCTCATCCACATGTAAACATTGATCTGTACACAAGTTAATGTGACAGATATATCATCATGCAGGAGGTTTACCACAATGATCGATAGGCTATTCACCCAACTGGTACTTAGGCTTGCCTCATGACCTGTCAGAATGCTGAGATTTCTAGAGATTCAAGTTCGACTCCCTTTTTTTCTTCAATTATATTGGGATACTTGCTCGTTGGTAGTGATAAAAATCACTATTTATTTTTATATATTTTTCTTTTGAGCAATGGATTTGGATTTCGAGTGATAATAATCACATTGTATGTGCTTTTTGATGTCTCTTGGTGATGTCAAAATTTTTGGAGTTTTGACGTTTTGCAAAATTTTGATGTTTGCAACTTTTTTTTTTAGACCTTGGGATTCTTGGGGAATTGGGTAGGGAAGATGCTTGTCCTTTTTCCAACTCTCAGCATTCTTAGGGTCATTCACATAGGGGGATGAGCAAGATAACTTTTTCACTTATGGTGACCTGGATTACTGTGCAGGTTTCATCTTTCGTTCACACAACTTGGGAATTTTTATGTGTTTTAATTTGTGTTGGGATGCTACGTAACAAGGTGTGATCCAAGTAGAACTCTACCTTCATAAAATTTGTCTGACTTGGTACAATACGTGGCTAGAAAGCTATTGGCAGCTGAATGACAAAAAAAACTCCTGATACATTAGAAGACAACTGACTATAGTATGGCAAAAATATGGATATGGTTTTATTTTTGATGGATTTTTTATACAACGGATAGATATGGAATGAAGATGGACTTTGCCAAGTAATTACAGTCTATGGTGCCTTGACCTGTATGACCACAAATATGCAAATGCATGGATGCGATGCTTAATGCAGCTATTATTTTTGTGTTTTTGATGGATTGATCTTGGTGAGTATGAAAATGGGATGTAAAAAGAGATTTGTAATTTTGTGATGATTTTGAGCATGCATGGAGATGAGATGAAAGGTTTTGTTATTTTTGATGATTTTATTTTATTTTATCTTTCTTATTTTTCTTTTGACCAAGCGATTGTGGGAACCCTTGGAGCTTTTTGGTTTGACCAAGCGATTGCGGGAATCCTTGGAGCTTTTGGGATTGACCAAGCGATTGTGGGAATCCTTGGAGCATTTTGTGATTGACCAAGCGATTGTAGGAATCCTTGGAGCATTTTGGGATTGACCAAGTGATTGTAGGAATCCTTGGAGCATTGTGGGATTGACCAAGTGATTGCGGGAATCCTTGGAGCATTTTGGGATTGACCAAGCGGTTATAGGAATCCTTGGAGAATTTTGGGATTGACCAAGCAATTGTAGGAATCCTTGGAGCATTTTGGGATTGACCAAGCGATTATAGGAATCCTTGGAGCATTTTGGGATATGGCTCTCTTAGATATGGAATGGTCACAAATTACTGATGTTCAAGGGTTTTGTTTCCTTGATTCTGTCAAGAGACTCTAGCTGGTACGTCCTGGGTCCTATTTTGCTATCAATTACATATGGACCTAGCAAATTTGAAATGAACTTGTCCCTTAGGTGGGATGGGAAATTAGAGTTCTTTTGGTTTTCCTTCAAGACCAAATCACCAACCCGAAAGTCCCTTAGGTGAACTTTCATGTTGTAAGCTTTCTTAAGTCGCTCTTGATAGATACGTAAATGCTCGAGAGCATTAACATGTCATTCGTTAAGCAACGTAAGCTGGTCTAACCGGGCCTACCGTGCAGCATCATCATCGATGAACTCTTCCATTGATATGCATAGGGAAGGAATTTCCAACTCAAGAGGCATGACTGCATCGGAGCCATACACGAGTGAAAACGAAGTTTCCCCAGTCGGCGTCCGAATGCTAGTGCGATAAGCCCATATGGCAAGTGGTATTTGGATGTGCCAATCCTTATGACTATTTGTGACTGTCTTTTTAAGGATGGCAACTAGCATTTTTTTTGACGCCTCTGCTTGCCCATTTGCCTATGGATAATAAGGTGTCAAAAAACTATGCTGAATTTTGTATTTTGTGGTCAAAGCATGCACGTCTTTGTTCTTGAATGGCGTCCCATTATCCGAGACTATTTTGGATGGGATACCAAAATGACATATGATGTTATGCAAAATGAACTCCACTATACGGGGTCCTATCGTAGAGGTAAGTGGAACTGCTTCCACCCATTTGGTGAAATACTCTATGGTCGTTATGATAAATGTGTGATGGCCTAACGATGTAGGGGAGATCTTTCCAATTAGATCGAAGCCCCACTATGAAAATGGCCAAGTGGACTGGACTGTCTGCAAGGCATGAGAAGGTATGTGCATTAAATTTGCATGATGTTGACACTTCACACACTTCTTGATATATGCGCAACAATCTCGCTCTAAAAATGGCCAATAATAGCCCATGTGAAGAATGCGCTTTACGATGGCCATACCACTAAAGTGGCCACCACATGTACCATCGTGCACTTGGGCGACTACCCAAGTGGACTCTTGCTGGTCCAAGCAACGAAGGAGGATTCCTTCATAGCTGCGATGGTACAAAATGTCTCCTATCAAGACATACTTAGTCGCTTTTTGCTTGAATGCTCATTTTATGGCATGCATCAATCCAAGCGGGAGATTACCTAACTTGAGGTAGTCTCTAATGGGTAAATACCAATCCTATTGATCGGAAGCCTCGATGGTATGAAAAACCAATCCCTCTTGAAGTTCATCCCTAGAAAATGTTGAGTGGGAGAGAACTTGTAAGAATAGCATTGTGTTGCTATTAATGGGAGTAGGGGAGAACAAGGACCCCTAGTTGGCATGTTTCATATGATCGTGGATTCGAGAGAACTTATCCGAGGATGGTTCAATCTGGATCATGTGGATTCTTGGTGTCAAGTCAGAGCTTGCACGCTCCATCGTAGATTGCGATAGGGTTTTGACTTGAATGGTTGTCATATCACCAGAAAGGTCTTGTGGGATTAGTGACCCCAAGGAGGCCATTGTGTCCGCAAAATGATTCGATGATCGAGGGAGTGCCTCGATGTCGTACCACTCAAGTTTTGCCAAGAATTTGTCCACAAGGGCTTTATAAGCCTACAGAACTCGAAATTTGCATTGGAATACCCCTTTGACTTGATTGATAATTAAAAACGAATCACCAAAGATATTCAGTCATTTGATGTTCATGGTGATTGTTGTCTGAAGACCTATGAGCAAGGCTTCATACTCAGCATTATTGTTGGTGCATGGGAAATTTAATTTAAATGATAGGGGCATTGGAGTGCCCTATGGTGTGAAGAATACTATTCCCATGCCACCACCTTTCTCACATTTAGAACCATCAAAAAATAGGGTTATGTCGACCTGTGACTCAAGCTCATCAAAATATGGCGATTTGGAGACATGGAAGACCCCATCATCGGGTAGTTCTATGACTAGAGGTTGATCATTTTTGAGAGGAGCCTCTGCTAGTTGATCGGCTATGACCTATCCTTTGATTGATTTTTGTCCAATAAACTCTATGTCAAATTTTGTCAACAACATGATCCATTTCGTCGTGCGACTACTATGATAAGTACAACTCATCATGTATCACAATGGATTCTCCTTAGACACAACATACATAGTGTTGCTCAGCATGTAGTGGTGTAGCTTTTTGGTAGCAAACACCACTGCCAAGCAGAGTTTCTCAACGTATGCATAGTTAAGTTCATAACTGACCAAGGTGCGGCTAAGATAGTAAGTAGCCTATTCTTTGTGAAGTTCATTCTTCTGGGATAGCATGGCACCCAGTGCCACCTCAGTAGCTAATATGTATAAGTAGAACGACACTCCTGGTCTAGGTGGTGCCAATATTGGCGACGAAGCCAAGTATCATTTGATGTCATCAAAGGCTGACTGGCACTCGTCATCCCAGTGAAATGCTACCCCCTTGTGCAATAATTTGTTCATGGGTTGACACTTGTCAGATAGCTATGCTATGAAGCACTTAATTGACGTGACCTTTCCCTGCAAACTTCTGAGCTGCTTAATGGTAGTTGGGGGAACCATTTCAAGGATTGCCTTGACTTTGTTTGGGTCCACCTCGATGCCTCACTTTGAGACTATGAAACCCAAGAGTTTTCTAGATGTGACACCAAATATGCACTTCTTGGGATTCAGTCTGACTTTATGCTCCATGAGGCGATCGAGGATCTTGCTTAAGTCATCGAGATGATTTGGGCACAAAAGAGACTTGGCCAACAAATCATCCATGTAATCTTCCAAAGTTTTATGCATGTAATCATGGAAGATGTACATCATGGCACATTGGTAGGTGGCGCTAGCATTTTTAAGGCCAAAGGGCATGACCTTGTAACAAAATGTCCCCCAAGGCATTGTGAATGCCATTTTTAGTTGGTCCTCAAGATTGATACGAATCTGATTGTATCCCGAGAAACCATCCATGAGGGATAGCATTTCATGACCTGCTGTAGTGTCTACCAATGTGTCGATGCTTGGCAAGGGGAAATCATCCTTAGGACTCACTTTTTTTAGATCTCAAAAATTAGTGCATATGTGAATCCTCCCATCGAGCTTTTTGATGGGCACCATGTTGGACAGCCATGGTAGATAATCCACGTAGATGACAAACTGTGCATCCAACAACTTTTGTAATTCATCTTTGACCATCAAGGCCACTTTTGGGTGCATCTTACGTAGTTTTTGCTTAACTAGATTGATTGTCGGATCAAGCATTAGATTATGTGTGACTAGCTATGGGTCTAGTCCTAGCATATCCATGTATGACCATGCAAAAACATCCTTCTTCTCTTTGAGAAGGGCAATGTAGTTGGCTTACTCTTCGGGGGATAGGCTTACCCCAAACTTGATAATCTGTGGATTCATTGGATCTAAGCCGATGTCTATGTCAGTCATCTCCTCGACCGACATGTGGGATCCGTCCTCCAACTGATGTGGAGTTGGGATCAAATGGATATCATTTGCTGAGTTTAAATCTATGTTGGGAACCTCGGGTTCCTCTTTGGCATGAAAGATATCTTGAGTTGTCCCTGGGGTAAAATGAAGCATTTCATCGAAAGACTAGTACTCAGATGGGTATGGAGGTGAATTGATGTGATCCTAGTTAATGGCATCTATGTCTAGATGCAAGGACCATGCTGGATCGACCGAATTGTGGATGGGTGCGGTCAAGTCAATGGAGATCATGTGGATGAATGATTTTGGCCCATACGTGGGTGTGATTACTCAAACATCTTAGATGTTCTCTATGGATCTGGATCTAGAGGGACGGGCACGAATGGATCGTCCCTATGTGCAGATAGGAGGACAGGGTCTACCCTCGACACTGATGTCATTATAGGGTCTCGAGGTGGACGGTGCTCATCATAAACTTGGAGCCATAGATCCAACACTTGGTCCCACCCTACTGGGTCTACGTACCACTCATGCCCTGGCAGTATGCCCATCTATTCAAATATGTCATTAATCTCCAATGGGCATCGATGCTGCATCTTCCGCATGTGATTAAGATATGCCATTTTTGTTTCATATTCATAATCAATATCAAAGATCCAAAGGCCTTCATTGGATCTGATTTCTTGCGTCATTACCGGCTCGCGTTGCTCGAGAAAATTTATCTGGACCCACTATGGTTGTTCCACTCTATGTGGGGGGACCTGATTCTCTTGACATGACACTGGCTCGATTGGAGCCTCTAGAGGGAATAGATTCAAAAATATCTCTTGATAGTTATTCATGGGAATCTCTCATGAGTGATCACTATCGGATTCGAAGGGATCATATGACACTGGTTCATATTCTGATTCATCCTCCGAAGATCCTTCTGGACACTACTTATACCTTCCTTGAAAGTGAGTTCCTGAAATTTCACCTCTCTCTAGCAAAGGAGAAGGGTTATTGATGTTAACAAGGGTGGTTGTTGACCATGGGAGGTAATCTCCTAATGTATATGTTGTGTTTGGGTTGGCATAAGGATCTGATGCCAATCCACCCTTGTTGCCTATTCCTAGGCCTTGCATGTTTTCCACCAAGATGTCTAAGGGCAAGGGGTGGTTGAACCCTACTCCCGACTTGTCATAAGGCATTTGGTATCTTGGTTGGAAAAGGACACACACTCCTTGCTCATACCTACCTAGCCCGTATCCATGCCAATTGCATTGGCCAAGATATCTCAGAGTGAAGTTTGGGTTAGATAGATAGTTGACATCTTTTGCAAAAGGCTCTTCGTCCTTGTCCTTTTGCATGCATGGCTCAGCACCATGGTCAAGGCCCCCATACACAAAATTGGTTTGGTTCGGTGGGTAGCCTAAAGGAACAATTGTCCCGATGGGGAGGCGAGGTCTCCCCATGTCTTGCACTGACTCTAGCGTGGTCGTTGCTATGACATTTCACACTAGATACTCCCCCAGGCCCATATTGGCCATTTCAATAGTAATTGTTGGTGATTGAGAGGGAGGGAATGAAAGCTCTTCTTGAGTCCATTCCATGTTGGGTGGACTAGGAGCCTCAACTTCCATTGTGCTAGGTATCTCTTCGATTGAGATGGTTGATATTGTTTGCAGTGCCTCTTCCAGGGGTTGAGCCTCTTCCAAGATTTGCTTCCCTTTGTCCTTCTATTTAGCCATGATAGGTGGCATTGGTAATGAAGGAGCTGACGATGAAGATGCACCTAGCTAGGGTTTTGATGGATTAGTCACCAGTGGTGCTTGTGGCATTGGACCCTGTCTAGATGGATTTAACTAAAAATCCAAGTGTGTCAATGGGAGGGTCGATTGCGGCATCAACTACACCACATTGCAATATTTGAAGGGTTCTAAGTCCACCGGGACTACATGTATTTCTCCTTCAAATGCATACTTCAAACATTGGTGAGCTATCGAAGGGACACACTTCATGTCCCTGATCCATGGCCGCCCTAGCATGATGTTGTAAGCCATATCACCTTCCAAAATATGGCACAATGTTGGTATCATCTTTTGTCCTACTTGAATGGGTAGGATGATTGTGCCGAATGTCGAGAAGATTGCATCGTTAAATGCTTGCAATGTATATGTGGAGGCTATGATGTGAGATGTCGACAACTTTAGATGTTTCAATGCCATTGTAGTAATGATGTTACTAGATGAGCCAGTGTCTACCAACACCCTCTTATAGGGGATCCCATTGACCCACACGATAACGTGCAGGGGTGGATCTGCTATGTCATTAGCCACTAACTTCACTTCATCTTCCCGAAAAGTGATGACTGGCTTGGTGCATCTTTTGACATGCCCCACAAAGTTGTTGAAGGAATTTGGTTCCTGGGGTTACAACTCGATAGCCTTCAATATCTCCATAAGAGCCTCCCGATGGGGCGTTGATTGTTGAATAAGCTCATATATGGAGAGCCTAGCCGACATGGTCCGTAGACTTTGGGTAAGTCTAGTCCGAATCGTGACTACGGGTCTAGGCAGAGGCAGATGCACAGGGTTCTGTTGAGGCTGTGATGTTGATGGAACTTCTCTTGTGGCTACTGCGGGAGCAGCTCCTGGGTATTTCTTGTTCCTAGTCACTATACTTATCATCCCCACATACCCTTGCATGGGGCAATTCTGTTGCACCTCATTGACCTGAAGGGGTTTTGCCTATGCCTCATGGGCAGGCAAGGGGTCCTTGAAAACCCCCATTTGTTGGTTGTTTGGTGCTATGGGGTTGTCCACTGCCAATGTCTTATTGTCAATCAGGTATTGTATCAATCCTTTGAACTTCCAACATGCATTCAGGTCATGTCCCCTTCGCCTATGGAACCTACAATACAAGTCCTCCCGATACCCCTTAGGCTTTGGTGCATTGGGATCTATGGTTTGAATTTCTAGGAGGTTGATCAAATTCGCCGCTGACAAGTGGTCAAATAGGGAGTCCCTAGACTTCGTGTAGGGTGTAAACTATCGCCTAGGGAGATGCTACTTATTTTGCTCCTGTTTCTAATTTTCTCTTTCATAATTTTTAGGAGGCACTGCCTGATAATTAGCCTTTTGAGGCTGTATTTCTTGTGCAGGCTTAGGGACATTTATAGCAACTTGATTAACCGCAACGGGTTTTTGTTGCGTAGTCCCTGTCTTTGTGTTCTTGTTCCATTCTTTCTTTTTAGGTTTGGCAATTTTTCCATCCTATATTTTGATCTCTTTGATAATTTTGGCTTGCGCCAGAGCTTCTTCTAAGGTGGCATATTGTTGCAGCTACAATAGCATAGAGATCGATCTCAAAAAACTTCGTGAGAACATTTGTGTAAGGTCGGACATAGGGGGAAGGTAGGGTAGCTTGGAAAGCAGAGTCCTCCACCGATTCCCGTAGGCTGCCATGGTCTCCTCCTCATATTTCCTAAGGATAGCCAGGTCACTTAGTGACACCTTCTTCTTGGTGTTGAAGGTGAAGCATTCAAGGAACACATCCACTAACTGATCCAAGTTATTGATGCTATGCTTCAGCAACTGGGTGAACCAATTCGAGGTAGGGCCCATGGATGTGGTTATAAATTTCCTTAGCAACAACACATCATTATCCTGAATGCCAAAGCATTGGCTTAGTAACCTCGTCACATGCTCTTGGGTATCCTCCTCACCTTTGAAGATTGCCAGCTGAAGCAACTTAAAGTGCTCAGGATAAGGGGGTGCAGGCATAGACGGATGCATCGAATGAATGTAGATTTGGCATAATGTGGGCTTTTGGGGCCCAACAGCTTTGGTTTCCACAGACTCCAAATGCTCTAGCAGTGCTTTGTATGCATCGAAAGACTTAATCTCTTCCTCTCTAGTTTTCTCCCATTGTGGGTTGTGGGAGACTTGAGGCCTATGGAAAGGTGGCCGGATAGCAACCCCTCTACCTTTATAGGGTGTTTTAGCATGCTCTTCTTCTTGTTCATACTCCTCATATGCTTCTTAATGAGTCTTTGGGCGAGACCTATGACCATGAGTGGGTCCCCGTGGAGGGTACCCATCATTGTTTCGAGGAGTGGCCTCCCTCTCAGGTCTATGGGGTCTTGGAGGCAAAGCTTGGTTAGGTCATGGGGACCTATCTCATACCAAGGGGTTATGCCTCTCATATGGTTCTGCCCTTTGGGTGCGAGGGGTCGGAACCCTCTATGGCATGGTGTTATGCAATAGCTCATCTGTTTGGCGCCTAATGCGCTATTTACTGAGGCGATATAAATGCTCTAGTTGTTGTTGATCTTGCTCAAGTTGTGTAATCTACGCTTGGTGGGTGGCATGTCTGGCGACTACCAGCTCTAGATTTGTCCTATTGTTTTTGACAATGATAGGAGGCAATGAAGGGATGATATAATCTTGAGGCCTCTCCTCATGGGCCCTCTATCATTCTAGCACTTCATCACATGGTGGCCACTCATATTGATCTTCTAAGGGAGCTCTTCTGTCTACGTTGAGTGCCATGTGTAAAGCTTCTTCCCAAAAGGGACTGTGACGGATGGGTGTGTCCCCCAAAGGGGTGTCCCTATAATTCCATCTTGACATGGACTGACGCAGACTCTCTTGAGGGTTAGGGCACCAAGCCGGTATGACTAAGTCTTTAGGGATATAGTGGAGGTGACTTGTGCCCCCTCCTTGTACACTTTCTATAGCTTCTGCCCTTGATTGGGCTTGGATACAGGTGTACACCATGATGGTGCTCTTCTACAACCTAAGAAGATTTTTATCTCTTTTATGTTTTTTTATGCTACACTTAAACAGAAAAGAACACACATACACAAATGATGATTATCTTGTTTAAAGGTTGAAAGTGTGTCCTAAAACTAGTTTAGTGTGTTTTTTATTTTTGTTTTTATTTTTGAATGTTTTGAAGAACATTTAAATGCATAATGAAGGCTCATATGACTCCCATAAATGGTCACCCCTTCGATATACCACTACCAGGCTAATATACCTACCTCTCTATATACTCGCCCTTATGTGAGGGAAACTATAGGTACGTGAGAGCAGATGGTACATGGAACATAGGCGGTACGAAAGGGGGATTGTCCTATTTATGACACCTACCATAGAATACTTATCCTCACGTGCTGGGAATCACCCCAGTGACACTCAGTTAGATTTCGTCAGGATTTACGTCGAACAATAGTGATAATCAGGGTAAATGAATGCAAAATTCAAACCAAGGTGGTGATGAACCCACCGTTGGTCTTGATCAAGGGTTGGGGTCTTACGACCAGCTCCTTGGTTTAAAAATTCCACGTGATGTGTATGGGGTTCCTTTTAATTTGCAAAAATTAAATAGGAAAACAAAAAGGAAACTTTCCCTAAGCCATACAAAAACAAAAAATTAGAAAATAGAAAACAAAAATTTGACAGAGGCTTGTTAGAAACCCCTACCTCTTCTCTGCCCAAAAGGATGTTTTTGATTCTCAGCCCTAAAACTACACAGACATAAATTCGTCTCTGGGTGAGACGAATACCAGAACAAAATTCATCCCAGTCTAAAACGAATTCGAATTTGTCCCAGGGTCAGATGAATTCCAGTACTGTATTCACCACAGGCTGGAACGAACAACATTCAGAGTTCGAAAAATGACACCTGTAAGCAAGAAAACACAAATTTTGATCAGTTTATTGATCTCACAAATCAAGGGATAGGGTCCCACCGTGATCACCACTAAAAGCATGAGATTTCGGAAACAAAAAGAAACACTAAAGCTATGCAATGCAAAACAAAATGTAATGCTTTAATCCTAGAAATTTGAAATGCATGAAATAAGGAAAAGAGACGAATTGAGACGAAATGAAAGAGGTATAGAAAGCACAACCCTTTTTATTTATACTCTCTCAATATCGGTTACAAAGACATCTCCCGCATTTTTAGGGGCTAGGAGCGTTAACATGTTTTGGTTACAATAGTGACTAGTGATCCTCCTTTCGTGTGCCCACATGTAAAATGGGCGGACCAAAGTGTTGTCGTCGCTGGTGTGAATGAATCTTTGATCCTTGTTGCTCCTCTTGCATTCACAAAAACAACAAAATCATTAGTAGCACCTGCGAATAAGAAAAAGTGTTTGTTCTCTAAAAAGCAATGAAGGATGCATGCATGAAACTGAATAAAAGGATAAATGAACTGAATCAAAATAGTCTGCAAATTTCACAGAAACAAGGGAACATCACCAGAAGGTCACTGTAAGTGAAACAGTCAGGAAACTCTTCACCAATTTGAATTCACTCCTGTGCAAGATGAATTCGACTATAATTCATCCTGGGGTAGGATAAATTTGACTATAATTCATCCCAGGGTAAGATGAATTCACCTGCAACAAAGTGTCGAAGTGATACTGCCCCAAATGTCACGTCTAGGGAGCTCCAAACGACCTACAAACTTGGGGGTTAGCTAATTGGAGGAATTTTTGGAAGACCCAGATGGTCGGATTTCCTCAATTTGGCCTCCATCAATGGGTATTTGATGCTACTACCTGCAAGTTAGTGAGGACAACAAAAGCGATAAAACATGATAAGATTTGATCAAAACATTATGAAATCAGAATTACAAGCTATTTAAGCAACATAATATGAACTGCAAAATAAACAAATGACAAAAAGAAAAATCTACCACGAATTCCCAATCATTCTTAAAAAAGAAGATTAGGCTCGTAGGAGTTTGGGGCGCCCGGGACCTAATTTTAGCACCAATCCACTTGGGATGGGCCCAAAATCTCTTGTAATGTGTTGTAGGTGAATTGGTAGATCGATGTGGTCAAGTGTCGGGTTTTGGATCCGGATTCACACTTCCAATAACCACCCAATGACATCCCTTGTGAAAGAGATCAAGGATGTGGAAGAGGTGAATCAAAGGTAAAGCATGGTATCAATTTGGCAGCAGTTCATTGCTTGAAAATGCTTCCAACCTATCCTTTTTGGGTGAGAAAGTTCATGATTTTATAGACCCAAGGGGTCTCTTTGGATGGGCTTCTTGGGCACCATGTGGCAGTCATGCCTTCCTATGAGGGAGGAAAGTCCTCCTTGACTTGGTCTTCCATAACTGCCCTTGTGATAGTCCTCTAACGTTCAATTTGCTCACCTACCCACACATCCAAGGCAGGGATCATTAATGGACTACCCATAGCTACCACTTGTCAAGATTTTTCTTTTTGCTCGTTGAACCTGGAATTCGCCCTACCAAGGAACGAATTCAAAATTCATCCCTGGGTAGGGCAAATCCAATTTTGAATTCATCCCAGGGTGGGACAGATTTTGAGCAGAGTGTCGGAAGGTGCTAAATTGCATTCTGACCTTCCAAAATTGCTATAAAAGTGGTTAGGACCACTGTTTAACCTCTGAGGGCTGCCCTGGGGGCTATGTGTGTCAAAGTGATTAGTGTTTGCAGCCACATAATCAGATTGGTGTTGTTTTGGTTTCTACATAATGTCTCATTATCAAATATTTAATATTTGAAACAATGGGATGATGAGCCTATTTATGATTTTGGAAATCGTTGGAGGGCAGTCATAACTAAATTGCCATTCTGCCTACCAATGGAAGAAATTATTAAACTATTTACCAAGAGTTTCTTACAACCCATGTCTTGGATGCTTCAGCTTAATACTTATTGCACATTTGAAGAAGCTTTAGCACAAGCTAGTGTCATTGAGTAAAAAAAAACAAAGAAGGTCTCATTAAGCCTAAGAAGAAAAAATGGAAAAATAAGAGCCAATATCAAAGTAATCAATCTGGCCAAAAAAATCATCACAAGCCTCAATGGCTAACACATCCAATAAATTTAATCAAGTGGTGATGAGCCAACCCGTAGTGGCCCAAAAACCCATGCAACAACAAATTTCCTATCATGTAGTCTCATCAGTCACACAAGCACTCACAGTACAAAACATAATGTCAACTATGGAACAACCTTCTTGTCTTCAATACTGCAAAAATAAAATCCCATTTAACTCTATCATAAGCTTTACTGATATCAAATTTTAAAATCATTGCTTTCTCATTTCTTGAATTTGGGTTATTGGGTTAAGTTTTAATCATATATTGATTTCTTATTGAGAAAATTTAAACAAATGTGGATGGTTTTATGTACAGCTTGAATAGGCTAATGATAAGGTATTGGAACTCTAAACAATAAGTTTAAGGTTCAAATCCATTGGGGATAGAGTTATACACCATATTTTAGTGACTAGAGTTTGGTTGCATAAACATATACTAGAAAAATAACATATTCTATGAGGATCGTCTCATATAATTTATGGTCTCATGGAAATTAAAAACTCCTTTAACTTTAGATTTTACCTTTATATTAAAATATTATTTGATCAATTATTATAAAGAGTGTATAATAGTTAATATGCAAATTATTTTCTAAAGCAATTGAAAGAAATAGAGTACACCCCAAGTATACAATTCTAGGAAAGGTCTCAAATACAATTTCTTGAATACGTAATCAAGAGGGTGTTGGATTACAGTGGTCCAATTTATTTACTTTTGAACAACTTTGGAGGGATTGGCCTAATCAAGAGGGTGTTGATTATTTTATTAGGTAGTTTGTTTGGATGGGTTCTACCATTCTTCTTTGGAATATTTGGAATGAAAGGAACAACTGAATTTTTAATCAAGATAGGAAGGATATTCATTATATTTGGCAAAATACCATAGCCAACTTAGTTGAATCAGTCCATCAGCTCCTTAATCATACCCAAAACTCCCACCAAATATGGGATCAAGTGATGCAAATATTGAAGATTAAATCTTCTAAGGGCAACCAACTTAAAGGGAATGTGAGTATTAGTAAGATGAATAAGACAAGAAATTGGCAACCTCCTCCTAAGAATTTTGGAAAATTCAATACTAATGGAGCCTCTAGAGGGAACCCTGGAAAAGCCAATGTGGGAGGAATTGGTAGACTTTTAGATGGCTCCCTAGTTTTTACTTTTGCTGAGAATTTGGGTATTCTTTCCAATAACCTTGTTGAGGGGTATGGTATCCTTAGAGGCCTTCAGGAGGCTACTAATGTTGGATGGGAAAATGTGTTAGTTGAGTCTGAATCTCAACTTATGATTAATCTCTTGAAGACTCCTTCTAAGAATCATAAGGTGGATTGGAGAATAAAAATAATTATTGAGAAGATTCAATTAATCCAGATGGGATTTTTGAAAGTTGATTACAATCATGTGGTCAGAGATCAAAATAAGAGTGTTGATGCTTTAGCTAATTGGGTTTTGGACAAAGGTGATCTTACTTGTTATAGCCACCCTCCTAGATGGTGGGCTTCTCAAATTAGGGAAGCTCTTCTTTCTATCATTTCTTTGGATGGCTCCAGTTCTGAAGGTACCTAGTTTCTTCTTGCTTTTTGTTTTTTGCTTATCTTTGGTTCATTCAGTTTTTTTTAGTTCCCTAGCTCATTCTATTCTTTATTTTGTTTCCTCTGTTGATTCTTTCCTTAATAGTCTTCCGGTCTAGATAGGTCATTGTTATGTTCAATTTTTTTTTTTTTTGTTTAGTTTTTTAAGGTGGGTGGGTTCTTTTGTTTTGTTTTGTTTTTGTGTTATTTGTGTTGTTTTTTGTTTTTCTTGTGTTTTTGTTGTTTTGTGTTTTTTTTTTTTTTTATGTTTTTTGTTATTGTTCTTGTGTTTTTTTTTGTTCTTGTTATTGGGTTTCTCTTTGTTTGTGTTAATTCGTGTTTTTATGTGTGAGTGTTTTCTATGTTTTTTGTTTTTTTTTATTGTCTGATGTTGGTTGTTTTTTATTTTTATTTTTTTAATTTTTTAGGTTTTGGTTGTGTTTATTTTTCATGTTTTTTTTTGGGTTATGTCTTTGTAGTGTTATGTTGTTTTTGTCTTGTTTGTGTTTTGTTATGTGGTTCTTGTATTTTTCTATGTGGTTCGTGTTGTGGTTTCTTTTATCTTATTGTGCATGTTTGGTTGTGCTTTTGTTTTTGACACACTCAAGGAGCATGTTTTTTATTTTATTTTATTTAATTTTTTGATATTTACTTAATTATTTACTTATTTTTAAATTGGTTTTGTCTGTTTGTTTGCTCCTTGAGTATGTCAAAGGTGGTAGGCCAGGTCCGAGTCCTAGGCATTTTTGGTGGAATGCATACCCCTGCCTCCTTGGGTATTACCCGAAAGTGGAATCCCTTTTGGGATGTTTTCCACAAATAAAAAAAAATTAAATAAATAAGTTTAACTCACTAAGAGGTGAATGCCCAATATGCCACAAAATTACAATTGTGTTAATATGAGTTATGACTAATAACGACTAGTGGACCATAAACAAAAGATTTATTAATTTTGTTACAATTAAATAATTTGCATGTGTTTATATATATATATCAAATAAATCAGAATTAAATAAACATTCAAATACTTACAGTGGATGCTCCATCTTCAAGAAGTTTTATATTTTTAATGGAATCACTAGTACCAATACTTGTTATCCTTATTTATACAATAATATCTCCTTGTCATATATCTATCTATCTATCTATCTATATATAAAAAAAAAAAAAAAAAATATATATATATATATATATATATATAAAGCAAGGTCTCTAATTTTATTTTTGTTTATATATTTTTTTGATAGATAGAAAAAGGGTTTTTGAAAGGTACTCCAAACCTTTCACAACCAAACAAAATATAGACACACAAGGAACAACCCCATGGAGGGAACCTCATAATGCCAAAATAAAACCATCTTGTTAGATATTTATTCTAAATACAAGTAGAACAATAAACTAATAAAAAAAACAAGTCCTAGACCACGGGATCAGAACTAAAAGGGCATACACCAACGATGCAAGCCCCAGGGGTACAAAAAATAACATTGGAACCTATGCCAAGAAAATTTGGTTATTCTTCAATGAAGCCTCAATCAACCAAGTTAAAATTGAAATCATATTTTGCGGCCTTGGCACTATATTTTTCAATAGTAGTGATAATTTTACCATTCTAAAGGAGCATCATCGACACAAAGCTTAGGAGTTATCCCATGGTGGTCTAGGAATCAAGCTTCTTCTAATATTTTTCAAATTTCATAGACTAATTAGATCCTTCCTCTGTTTTGAACTTTTTAAACTTAATCGAGGTCTCTTTACAAGCTATTTTTGAAATCTCAACATCAGTGCTCTTGAATTTGCCCCAAGAAGCTCTGATCCTAGTTATGCACCAACACAATTTTGATTTATAAGGATATGGATTATGAGGAGGGGTTCTATTTTCACCTTTTTTGTGCCTATTGATTCATTTTTCGAGTCATCATCACTGAGGATCACAATATAAGAGATATGTGCCTAGCTACTAATTATGAAAAGGGCCACCTTGTTCAACTCCTTTCGATGATCATGGTGGTACAATATGAGGTGGAGGCCTTGATGATTGGGGTGGGTTTATGACCCATCCCTAAAATTCATAACTAAAATCTCTAGTGACTGAAAGAGATAATCTAGAATTTTGATCTCCTTGACAACTTGCATATGGTTCAGAAATACCCTATGGAAGCTTCTTAGTAGATATTTGATATTATCAATAATGATGTACTCCATGATAGGGATCATCACCCTGTATCGCAACTTTGAAAGACCATTTCTAATGATGTCACCTTTATCCTCGACCAACAATTTACCTTTGTTCCTAAAGTAAAATAGTTCTCGAGTGCTTGTCTCTATGAACAATGTCAACATCATTTAGTAGTTCGATCACCTTTACGAGGAATCGAACATTATCTTTAAACTTGAGTCCTTTGAACATCACACAAAATTTGTACCAAGAGGAAATAAATTCATCTAAAAGGGTGGGGTCATTGTCGTTGAACTTAAATATAAAGGGTCCAAGTTTTCATGTTAATGATTACAAGATACCTAATTAGTCAATAACTATGTTCTCACAATGTTGGTTGAATATTTTTCAAATGTTAATTTCATATTCTAGCCAACTAGTTTTGTTTAGTCACTCTAGATTATTATCTGTTTTGAAATTTATGTGTGTATGATGAAGAGATATTATTGTATGCAAAAGGGTAACACCTATTGGTAGTGGTGATCCTATGGGAAAAATAAAACTTGATGAAGATGGAGCAGCGACTGTAATTATTTGAATGCTTATTTAATTTAGACTTTTGTGTGGTATATATATAGAAAATAAGAGCCGCAACTTGAGTATTTGTTTAAATAATTTTTATTTAGTTCATCTATAAATATTTAAAAAATTTGAGAACAAGTTTTTTTATGCACCTTAGACATTGATTATAGAGATATTTTGTTGTTTTAAAAATCGATATAATTATAGATGGAAATACGAGTTCCAAGATGACATTATGTAAATTTGAATAATTAGATTGATAAACTAATGAGGACAAAGTGACTTTCAGTTGCACTAGGATTTTGTTGTTTTAAAAATCGATATAATTATAGATGGAAATACGAGTTCCAAGATGACATTATGTAAATTTGAATAATTAGATTGATAGACTAATGAGTTACAATTTTGCAATAGTCCACTCAATAGAAGTTATATTTCTGTGAGTTATATTTTTATGAATCCAATATTGACAACTACTACTATGGCCAGGGGGACCCAATGAAGCCATATAGGATAATAATGACAAACAACTTGATTTTTTACTATGGTCTCCATCAGAGGATAAGAAAGGACATGAGGAAATTTTAGACGAATGACACACTGATCTAGCATGAATATGCAAGGTAGTTGAAGGGGAGGATTGTAATATGTTTGAGAGACTATACAATTTTTGCCAGGTCTCTCAAGCGCCTTCCATTGGAATTGCTATGAAGATCAATAAGAGGGATTCTGACATTGACATCAATTTGTCCGGGGGCCTCCACCATGCCAAAAAAATATGAGGTCTTTGGTTTTTGTTATGTCAAGGACATTTTTCATACAATCCTTGAACTACTCAAGGTTGATCAAGTAAGTCTTATCCTTTTCCTTTTGGTAATTATTGTTGGTGGATGTTGTTTATCAAAATTCTCTGTAGAAATTATATTGTAGTTTGGATAAGGTGAGATTTAGGGTATGATCATATATAATTGCTAGTTGGTTATTTAGCGTAAGGATGCAAGCTTTAAATACATTGGTTCTCTATACTGAAAGAGAAATTTCCTCTATTTTTCTCATTTTTGACAAAATTTTCCTCTATTTTTATTCTAGGAATTTTACGGATAAGGTTCAAGCAAATTATTTAATTTGAACATAAACAAATATTTATTTTTTTATGTTTCACAAATTGATATTAGTAATTAACTCATATTAGTACAATTGTAATTTCTTGGCATATTGGGCATCCACTTCTTACTGAGTTACACTGAACCAATGTATTCTTTAAAGAATTTATATTTAGTTATATTTACTTCTGACATAAAAAAATTCATTTATAAATGTTAATAATTCAAAATATGTGTTTAAATATATAAATATATGTTTACTTATTGTCATGTGTTTATATATATTTTTTAATTAAAAAATAAATTTTAAAAAATTATATTCCTAAACTTTTGAATCATTTATAAGTATAAATGACAAATTTTATGTCAAAAGTAAATATAAATTTCATAGGGAAGTCATAATTTTAACTCACTAAGATGAATGCCCAATATGCCACAAAATTACAATTGTGCTAATATGAGTTATGAATAGTAACGACTAGTGGACCATAAAAAAATATTTATTTATTTACTTTTGTTAGAATTAAATAATTTGCATGTGTTTATATATATATATCAAAGAAATCAGAATTAAATAAACATCCAAATACTTACAATGGATTCTCCATCTTCAAGAGGTTTTATATTTTTCATGGAATCACTAGTACCAATACCTATTAAAGTTCATCCCCATGAGAACAAAAATATTGCAAATATCCCCACTAAACCAACATATTCCCCAACATAAAAGTTTATTTAATATGGATTTATGGGTTCGTTTTATTATATATTATATATATATATATATATATATATATTATTTTATTGTTTTATATATATATATTTATATATATATTATTTTGTATATTATTATTATTTTTATATTTTTTATTATATATATTTATTTTTTTTTTTATTTTTTTTTTTTTTTTTTTTTTTTTTTTTTTTTTTTTTTTATATATATATATATATATATATATAGAAAATAAGGGCTGCAACTAGAGTATTTATTTAAATAATTTTGATTTTTTTCATTTGTAAAAAAAATTACTTGATATGTGAGGTTAATACAATGGATGTATGTGTAAATAATTATCAACATTCTTATTCTACTTGTATAAACCAAATCCTAGCCATTAATCCTTCATCGTAACCATCATACCACCCACTTTTCCACCATACACCCTTCCCTCCATCCATTTAACCATTATAAGCCTTTCTCGCCTTAAAAAGGCCCACTTTAGCCCTTTCCCACCACTTTTTGATCCACCTGGGTTTATTTTATATTATTTTATATTTAAATATAATATATTATATTATATTATAATATATTTATTATAAAATACATATTTATAAACTCAATTAACCACAGTCATCAGATTTAATCTAATCTCAGCCATCCATTTTCATTAATCCATGCCACACTTAAAGTATAATCTCAACCCTTGGATTTGATTTAATCCTAGCCACACGATCAAAAGTGTAAGGTTAAAACCCTAAGAAAACCCTAGGCTAGATTATAAATAGGAGCATTTTCAAATGCTCAACCCCTGGAATGTGTATGCCCTGGAACATTTGTTGTGTGAATTATTGAAGAGATCCTGGAGAAGTCTGAGGCCATTGCATCCTGAAGATCCATCCACATTTGAAGCCCTAGATTACCTTAGGATTTTCCCATTCTAGAAACCTCTAATTAATGCCTTCTAGAGTTTTCTATGTAACATAAAATACTTCTATTAGGGCATCTCATCATCAGATCTGCAACGAAGCATAAATAATAACAAGGTAAATCATTTTTATTTTGTGTTTCATTTTAATATATGTAGGTCTTGTATGTCATTTTATGCATTTATTGTTAGGGTTTTATATTTGGTTAAGGGTATCACATTATGGATCCCACACAGGTATTATAACACTCTTATTTTTTTATGTGTGTGTATATATATAGGTTTTACTCATCCTTGAATAGCTGCTGAAGCTAGAGTGGCCTGGAATTAGATATAACAAAGCCCACTCACACTGTTGGGAGCAAAACACAATTGAAGATACTTGTTTTGTATAGCTAGGGTTTTAGAGAATCCTAGAATTGTATTTCATTGTACCAAATAATTTTTATTGGCAGAGTAATTGTATCAAGGAGTTTCTCAGATCCCCTCCCCCCTTTGTTATTTAATAAAAATATTATTTGTGTAATCATTTGTATTTCTGGAATTATTATTTTTTTGCATCATTTTAAGTGTCATGTTTTTAGCTCTTCAAATAGTGATCATGGTGGGACTCCACAAGGGTTCTACATTTTTATTTGATTTATCTTGCTTATGTTATTTTGTTTCTATCTGTTAAGGTTTTTAGGATAAAAAAATGTACTATTTTCTTGCATAAACTACCCAGCATGTTTCAACCATATATCACTCATCTAGAGTTGGATTGAGTTAAAATTTTGAGGGTATATTATTGATATACCCTAGCACATATCTATAAATGTTTAGATCATTTGGAGCATCAAAGATCTCAGAAAGACCTCACCAAAATTTAGGCTTTTTTGTAAGTCCATCATCCATTCTTACTCTTTTTTTTTTACATTTTTTTTTGAGTTTTCTGCAGCATATTTTTCAGATTCTGGGTATAAAAATAAGATACAATAAGTAATTTTCAAAGGAATCATTGTGGAGTGCATTAGGGTTTTTGCTCATGCATTCATATAATTTAAAATTCCTGTTTTAAAAAAATTGCAAATTTAGGTGTTTTCTGCATATTATTGTCTACATTTGAAATTGAAGAGCATCATTTAGAATTTGTATTTTTAGGGTTTAAATATTTCTTACTTTACTGCTCTAAATATGAACAATATCTTAACACAAAAAGTACTCCTCCCCTTGGGTGGCACCATTGGCAGAGAGGTGGACGAACCCTCCGATTGCTATCTAGGGATGGTGTTTTAAGTGGTTTACTTCACACTCTTTAGATGAAATTTACGTTATTATATTGGATTCTGATTTAGATGTGTGAAATTTATCATATTTGACATTGTTTGATCACAATAGAAAATGTGAAACTTTAAAATAAATCATACACAACACGTTTCACTTTAAAATAGTAGGGGTTAAATTTCATCACCAACCATTGATTGAGGTTTTATGATGGTGGAAGTCATTTCCATCCACCAATATCTACCCTAGACACTATAGGTCACCCCGAAGAAAACTTGTTGGGGTTCATTACCAACAAGAATCTCATTGCCCCAACAAACCTTAGTTTTTACCTTTGTTTTTCTTAAGCAAGATTAGAACATCAAAACACACTAACCTATCACTTTAAAAGGAATTCACATTAATAAAGAAAATAATTAATGAATGAGGTAAGACACAAGGTCTAAAATTAGCATTGATTGTTTCTTTAGTTGTTAATTCCATACAAGTTTTAGTTTGGTGTTTATTTTGATAAGTTCTAGTTACTGGTTTATTTACTTTATGGTATTAATAAGAAATCAAAAGAAAGTAATAGAACCAAAATATATTAATCAAAAACACTTCTAATTCCCTCGCTACTTCAGTGGCAAACCTGCCCAATGTGGTACATACTATTTCATCTAGGACTCCATACTCATCCATACCACAATTAGGATCCCTTCCACACAATGTGGAACAACATACAACATGCATAGACATGGATAAGGTGGAGGCTATGTACAAATACTCCAACTATGTCCTAGAACCCCTTAGCCAAGATGGTATTGAACAACCTGAATTGGCTACATCTTGCCCAAACCAAGGATATCCTAATTTTGTATACGAATATGGTATACCTTCTTCCCGTAGCCCATCACACCAAAAACCAAGTCTTTTTAACATTTACCCTTCATCCATAATACCCACACCTATTCAAACCCTTTGTATGAGGAGTATGCCATTGCTGCCTCACAAGTACCCACCCTCCAACTTGCCTCATAAAGTTCAAATTTTTCCATACCCATTTCCTCTAATCCATCCTCATCACTACCCTCATCCTCCAACCTAGCCACAACCATGTCCATATCTACCATGTTCGAACAAGAAATTTAGGACACATTAGGTCTGGTTATCATATTGCTCTTACAACATAGAAAGGCTAAGCAACAAGTTCATGTAGACCCTATGCTCCAAGAAGTTCCAACCCAACCCTTAGTACCCAATAAAAACCCAACTGGAATAACCCAATATTTGATGGTTTCCATTCCCAATCCTCCCCAAATTCACACATCAACCCCTCCAATCACAATTGCTTCTATCCAACCACCTATCCAATTCTTCCATAATACCCCTCATCAATCATCCTCATATTTCCATCATCAATATTCACCTCATATTCAATCTAATCCATTCAACAACAACATGTTGGTCATGCCACAACATTTTTCCTCCAGCCCATCACCCAATCATTAGGTAATCCAAGGCTTCCACATTCCTAGGGAAGACCTTAGATTTTAGGCCATACAAAAATAGATTGATTATTTGATGTAGAATTCACCTGGCATATCAAGCCAAAAATTAACCTTAAGCCAACTAATTCACTAGCCAATTCATCCTTCGGTACCATAACTACCATATCCAACAGATTTCACACTACCAAAGTATGATAAATTTAGGGGAGCTAAGGACTCTAAGGAGCACGTGAGCTCATTTGTTCACACATGATTTCAAATTAAAACCGATAATTCTCTCATGCTTTGAACCTTTCCTCAAAAACTAAGAGAGACACCATATAATGGTACAATCTATTGCCAAAAAATAGGATCTATACCTTCACCCAATTTATTGACCAGTTCTTTGAACATTTCACCCTAAATATTAGAAAGAATGTCTCATTATCAAATATTTAATCTTTAAAACAATGGTATGATGAGCCTATTTATGATTTTAGAAACCGTTGGAGGGTAGTCATAACTAATTTCCATTCTCCCTACCAATGGAAGAAATTATTAAACTATTTACCAAGAGTTGCTTAAAACCCATCTCTTGGATGCTTCAGCTTAATACTTATTGTAAATTTGAAGAAGCTTTAGCATAGGCTAGTGTTATTGAGGAAATCAAAATAAAAGAAGGTGTCATTAAGCCTAAGAAGAAAAAATGGAAAAATAAGGGCCAATATCGAAGTAATCAATTTGGCCAAAACAAATCATCACAAGCCTCAATGGCTAACACATCCAATAAAGTTAATCAAGAGGTGATGAGTCAACCCGTAGTGTCACAACAACCCATGCAACAACCAATTTCCTATCATGTAGACCCATTAGTCACACAAGCACTCATAGTACAAAACACAATGTCAACTATGGAACAACCTTCTCGTCGTCAATACTACAAAAATAAAATCCCATTTAACTCTATCATAAGCTTTACTGATATCAAATTTTAAAATCATTGCTTCCTCATTTCTTGAATTTGGGTTATTGGGTTAAGTTTTAATAGAGGGATAGGAAGAAGAGGATATGAATATAGAGGGATAGGAAGAAGAGGATATGAAAATATGTGCAAAGCATCGTATCTAGGATGGGAAATATGTTGATTCTAAATCCAAGCGAGACCATAAGGGTCAATGTTCTCATGATGATGATTATATGTTGATTCTAAATCCAAGCAAGACCATAAGGGTCAATGTTCTCATGATGATGATTAGGAGATGCTTAATATCAAGAATGAAAACAAGCGATTAGTCAACAACTCTGTTCTCACAATGTTGATTGAGTATCTCTTAACAACAATAAAAAATAATATCTCTTTGTCATATGCACAAACATTTCAAAATAGAGAAGAATTCGAAGTGGCTAAAAAAAACTATTTGGTTGGGCTATGAAATTAACATTTGAAAAAATTACTCAATCAACATTGTCAGATATCGACTAGTTACACGTTTTCATCTTTGAGAAAAAGCAATTAGTCAATAGCTATGTACACAATGTTGATTGAGTAATGTTTTCAAATGTTAATTTTATAGCCCAGCCAACCAGTTTTGTTTAGTCACTCTACATTCTTATTTGTTTTAAAATTTGTGTATGACAAAGGTATATTATTTTATGCAAAAGGGTAACACCTACTGGTACAATAGATCCCATGGAAAAAAAAAACTTTTTGAAGATGGAGCATCCATTGTAGGTGTTTAAATGTTTATTTAATTCTGATTTCTTTAGAAAATAGCAATTGTAACTTAGTATTTGTTTAAATAATTTTCATCTAGTTCATCTGTAAATATTGAAAAATATTTAGAATAGGTTTGTTTATGCACCTAATACATTGCTTACAGAGATATTTTGTTCTTTGAAAATAAAATATAAATGGAAATGTGAGTCCCAAGATGGAATTCAAAAAATTTGGATGGCTATATTGATAGGTTAAAGAAGCTAAAGTGACTTTCAGTTGCATTAGATTTTGGAAAAAAAATCATTCAGTGAAAGTGGTTGAACTTTTTCAATTAGAAACTTTCACACCAATATATATTTTTTGTTCTTAAACATTACTTATATAATGTGAATGTTTCTTTTAACTATGCAAGTTACATGTATGAAATACTCCACACAATAGATCCCACCTTTCTATCTATTGAGGATGTGGACATTGTATTTGAGAACAGTGGATATAGGTGTAAATAATGATCAACCTTCTTATTCTAGTTTTGGGGAAATGAATCTAAGATCCTATTCCAATTTCAGAGAATTTTTATTACCTGATATGAGAGGTTAATACAATGGATATAGGTGTAAATTATTATCAACCTTATTATCCTAGTTTTGGTGACATGTATTTAGGATGTTATTTTAATTTCAAATAATTTGTATTAAATACCATATAAGTTTGACAAGCAATAGTAATATCAAATGAAAGATTCATTTATTTTTGTGTCTTTTGCATTTTTTACATTAATTTCAAACCAAGTTGCACCTTATTGCCAACATCTTTATTTCTTCATTTTATACTGTTAGAGGTCTTTTTTTTGTTTTTCATTTCATATGCATTGACATATCTATATAGGTATATATGTCTTTTTTTGCGATAAACATGAAGTATGTCTACAAAAACTAGCTAGGGATTCATTAATTATTATTTATGTATAAATAATTAGGATTTAATTCCTATTGGTCATTATTAATCCAATGCAATTAAGGATACCATTGTGTGTGCTTTAATTTAATCTAATTGGATGGACAATCATACTGGTCATTATTAATCCAATGCAATTAAGGATACCATTGTGTGTGCTTTAATTTAATCTAATTGGATGGACAATCATACTGCAAATAGGTATCTCATCTCTCAAGGCCTTCGAAAAAAAGAAGAAGAAATATAATAAGGGAAGGCAATTTCACATAGCTTTAATTTTTAGTGATAATATATCTTGTACCAATGATGTAGTTATTAAAGTATACAACTTATCTTTTCTCCCTTGTTTTCTCAAACAAAACTTCTTCATTTTATCAATTGTTTAGGCTAAATCTATTTTCTTAAGGTCTTAGGTTGTCACCAAGGAGCCAATATTTTTATTATGAAAAGAGTGACAATTCAATTAATTATGTGATCCTCCAAAATGAGGGGCTTGAAACACCTATTAAATTTCATCCCCATGATAACAAAATTATTGCAAATACCCCCACTAAAAAAGAAAATATTGAACCTAGGTTTATTTGGTTTGGTGGTAGTAAATGTAGGATTCTGGAATCAGTTTAGTTGTATAACCCTTCTCAAAATTTAGAGAGCTCATAATTTTATGAGATACAATAAATTATTTCTTCCATGTATTGCATGCATTTTAGTTAAATTTTCTACTGTTGTGGGTACTTAAAAAAGTTATTCATCAAGAGTTTTAACATGTTATGTCAAATAACATAGGTATTTAAAGTAAATTCCTTTTGATGAAAATTTTAATGATTATATTTTAAACCACAAGAGATTAAAATACACCATAGTTTTATCACATATTGCTCATAATGGTGCCTTTCAGACATCCTTATAGATAAAAAAAATGATAATCAAACTAGAAATATGTGAGAAAAGCCATTAGAATGTGTGAGACATTGAATACAATTTACAATGTGATTTCTCCCAACACATTACTAATAGATTTAGAGCACACACCAAGTGTACCATTTTAGAAAAGGCCTCTCGAAACACAATTTCTTGAATATGTAAATTTGATGTTTTTACTAATTATTATTTGAATGTAATAATGTAATGATATATGGGTAACTATCGATTCCACTATGATTTTAATTTAGAACGGACCGGACCTTTGAGGTTTTTTGAGCTCTGGCGATTTGGCGGGAATCCTTCTGCACTGCCGACGGCCATGGCTCTAGGGTTTCAGTTTGGAAACCTCCTCCAGCGTGTTTGGGGTTTGTTGCAGGCTTCTGGTCTAGGATCTTTCGGTGTCCCGGGAGGGCCCAATGGGGTCTCTTCATGGTTCTCGCGAGGGAAAAAGGACCTCTTAAGCGGAGATTCTACGAGAAAATCCTGCGTCTTCCTCTGCTGATGCTCAATGCAGTGCCTTCCATCTACTAGCCAAGAATGCGGGCAAGGGCTATCCTGGGCATAGAATCAATGGATGTCTCCTGCAATCTGCATCAAGACCGAAAATAGTCATCGAACCAGAGCTGGTTGAAGACACAATAAACTACCAGGCCACTCATGATCTGATTTGCAAGTTCATGGGCATTCGACCCACCCTGCACTTTTTGCATTCCCGGGTGAGACAAAGCCGGGAGCCAATCGGTGAGTACTCCTTATGGCCCATTAGCAATGGGTATTTCATTATTAGTTTTTCTTCCCTAATGGATAGAAACAGAGCATTTGAATCGGAGAAGAGGAGCCATGGCCGCGCAGGTTATTTGTCCGGCCGTGGAGAGTGGGTTTCGACCCTCGCATTGAACCCACGGCTGTCCCGGTTTGGATCCGGCTGTATGCTCTCCCGATGGAGTTTTGGGGTGAGCGGATTCTTGAATTGATAGGAAACTCTCTAGGTAGATTTTTGGGAGTTTCTAAGGATACCATTGAAGGAAATACTGCCGTTTATGCAAGAATCTGTGTAGAATTGGATATTAGTCAACCGCTACCAGCTGAGATGGAATTGGAGCTAGCAGGACAATCTTGGGTACAGCAGTTAGACTATGAAGCCCTACCTTTCCGTTGTAGAGTCTATCATTTGCATGGCCATTTGGCAAGGTTCTGTCCAAATATCTTGAGCACCAATGCGGATGCTACACAGGGAATGTCAAATCGCTCCCGAGGAGGTAAGTCCACTTCGGCCAAGGAACCACCTGTCATTCCCACCGGGTCCGAGGGACGAATGATGGCTTTGAACAGCGAAGAGGAGAAGAAACAAAAAGATAAATGGTAAGGAGCAAGCTCTTCCCAAGCCAACAAATCGGTATGAAATCTTCAAATCTCTTGTGGATCAAGAAGACCAACCTATGGAAGGAGCAGATGGGATCCTTGAGGATAATATCATCCTTACTCATGCTCCTCCTTCCTCAACCCCTGTCCTTGAACAGGCGATTGACTCCTCTGAGACTTTGCATCATGAAAACCTCGGGACTCTGGTTATCCACTCCCCAGCCCAGCCCGTTATTAAAGATGTTTCCATGGGAATTGCAGAAAAGCTCAGAGAAAGACCAGCTCTTGGAATTTCCCAGGTGGAGAAGAGGTCAAAAAATAGTAATTCCCAAGGGGTGGGCAGGAAATCCAATAAGGATCTAATTGCAGTGCAAGGGGATAAGCTAATCAATGGAGGATTGGCAAGAACAATTGATTCGTATTGCTCCCAAGGTTTCCAATTATTATACAATCTTAGAATGTGAGGGGTTTAAATAGTAGATTCCATCAATCTGCTATTCAAAGACTTTTAGAAAGAAGTAAAACAGACTTTCTGCTCATTCAAGAAACAAAAATGTCATTAGACCTCATGAGTAAAACTATCGGCCGAATCTGGAGGGGTGCTGGCCATATGGCAGTGGCTGCTCTTGGTGCCTCGGGAGGGATTGCTACTCTTTGGAATCCTTTGGCGTGGATAGCAATAGATCATATAGCCTGGAGAGGGGTCCTAACATCTCTTTTCAAGAATATAGTTACAGCTGAACAAGTCTTAATTACAAATTTCTATGGGGCTCAGAATACCGAAGGTCAGCGATTTCAATGGAAAGCTGTTCAAAACATGAGGTCCTCCCGGGAAGATCTTGATTGGATTTTAGCTGGGGACTTCAATGCTAAATTATCCGCTAGAGATCAGGAAGGTGGCATCCCTGTTCTGGATACAGGGGATCGGCTGTTTATTGCCCACGTCCAGGCCTTTAACCTTGTTGACATCAAAGGCCCTGGTACAAACTTTACCTGGACTAATAAGATAAGAGAGCATTACAGTAGGAGGGTTAAGCTTGACAGGTTTTTGGTCTTGGAGGAAGCTTATGTTAGATGGAATATCAAATTCCAGATCTTGGAGGGCCCAGTTTCTGATCACTCTCCCATTTTGCTGGAGGGAGGGACTATGTCAGGAAAGTATTACAAACCTTTTAAATTTGAAAATTTTTGGTTGCAAAAAGAGGACCTACGAAGGAAAATTCCACAGTGGTGGGAAGAAGGCCGTCCCCCTTTTGGAACAGCTATGTTCAAATTTCATAAACAACTTCTCTATGTTAAGAGTAAACTGAAACATTGGAAGCAAACTAACAAATCTGATTTCCAGCTCCAACGGGCTCCCTTGCTGGACAGATGGAATGAGGTGCAAAAACAATTCAGAGAAGGAATTATTTCTGAGCATCTTAAATTTGAGGATGACGCTTTACGCAAAGCAGTTGAGGACATTGATAATCAAGAAGAGATCTACTGGAGACAGAGAGCTAGAAATACTTGGCTATTAGAAGGAGACAGAAATACTAAATTTTTCCATCGCTCTGCCTGTGCTAGAAGGCAATTGAATAACATGGAGTTCCTTCAAGATGAGTTTGGAAACTCTTTTGACACTCTTCCTAATATGCATTCCATATCTATGGAGTACTTCTCAAACCTCTTCAAGGAAAGTATGCAGCATGATGTGGAAGCTCAAAATGAAGTCATTGAGGGAATTCCCTCTATTATTTCTCATGAAGAGAATCACTCCCTTCTTAAGCCCATTGATCATGATGAAATCAAGAAGGTGGTCTTTGGGATGTGCATAGGAAAGTCGCTTGGTCCGGACGGTTTCCCTATTGAGTTATTTCAGGCCTTCTGGGATATCTTGGAGGAGGACGTGTTGGCTGTCATTGAGGAATCCCGAATTAACAAAAGAATGCTCAAGGCTCTAAATCACACCTTTATCACTTTAATTCCTAAAGGAGAGGGGGGGCTCACATTTATGATTTCAGACCTATTGCTTTATGTAATGTGATCTACAAAATTATCACTAAACTTATGGGTCGAAAGACTAAAACCCCTTCTTCAAAATTTAATTTCCCCCGAGCAAGGGGGTTTTGTTGAAGGAAGACAGATCTTGGATGGAGTGATCTTGGCTCAGGAGGCTATCCATTCTATGCATAATTTAGGTAACAAGGGAATGTTCATCAAATTGGATATGTCTAAGGCTTATGACAGAGTAGAGTGGGGTTTCTTGGTCAAGATGTTGGCAGCCTTTGGTTTTTCTCAGGACTGGATTTCCTGGGTCATGAGCTGTATCTCTACGCCTTCATACTCTATTTTAATTAAGGGGCTTCCCTCGCCACCTTTTGGAGCCTCTCGGGGTCTCCGTCAAGGAGATCCCTGCTCTCCATATCTCTTTCTTATCTTGGATGAAGGTTTAGGCAGACTCCTCCTGAGAAGAAGACGTCAAGGACAGATTACAAGAATTAAAATCAGAGTCGAAGTTTTGACTCATTTACAGTTTGTGGATGATACGGGCTTTGTGGGAGTTGCTAGCCTCAGAGAAGCAAGAGGAATCAAAGATACTCTTAACGTCTACCTTCGGGCTTCTAATCAAGTCATCAATGATTCAAAATCAAAAGTGGTCTTCTTCAACCTTGATCAAAGGTCGCAAGAGAGAGTTATGGAGATTCTGGGTTTCACTCGGACCTTCCTTCCTGTTGTTTATTTGGGGGTTCCTCTGCATTATAAAAAACTGACAGCTGATTTCTGGAAGGACCTGCTAGATGGCATCAAAGAGAGAATAATCACTGGTCTCATAGATGGTTAAGCTATGGGGGCCGACTAACTTTTCTGAAGTCTATTATTCAGGCCATGCCTATTTACAAATTCTCAGTTCTGGCCACCCCTCCCTCAATCTGGAAAGAGTTGGACAAAGCAGCTAGAAGTTTTCTCTGGGAAGGTGCCAATGGAGAGAGGAAATGGGCCTTGGTTGGTTGGGATAAGGTCACCCGACCCAAAGGAAAAAGGTGGGGCTGGGCTTAAGAAGTTCCAAGTTTAACAATCGGGCCCTGGATGGGAAGCCGTATTGGAGGTGGATTTCCAGACCTTCGTCCCTCTGCAGTGAGAATCCTTTCTAGCAAATACTTGGGTCTTGTTCCTCCCAAAGACTTGGGCTGCTATCCTCTGGAAGGTAATGGTTCTCTTGTGTGGCAGGCGCTCAAGCTTGGATCTTGCATTATCAAAGATCAATTGTTCTGTAAAGTTGGGAGAGGGGAGAAGGCCCGGTTCTGGACTGACTCTTGGTATCAGCATCCTCCTATCATTGCTATGTTTCTTGATTTGCTTCTGTTAAAAATAGCTCTTGAAGATAAAGGTTGGATTAATATTCAGAGCTACTTCACTACCAGCCAATTGGGGGAGTATAAGGTTAAAAAATTTAAGCGGCTGGGTGAATGGCCTATTCCAATCCCTCCGAAGCAGGCCCCAACTCTGGAAAAACTTTTGGCTGAAAGGTTTCTATCTGGGAGAGATGAGGAGGATGAGCTTGCTTGGGGCTTTGGGAACCTTGGGGTTTATTCTGTGAAGGAGGGCTATGCTTCGATCCTACCTGAGCCCCCCCCACACTCTTTTCCTGTTCATGAATGGAGGAAGATATGGCATCCCAAGGGCTGGCCGAAAGTGAACTTCTTTGCTTGGCAACTGATGCATAATGGTATCTTGACCTTTGACAACCTTAGAATTAGAGGCATCATTGGCCCTTCCCAGTGTGTTTTATGTTATAGGAATGAGGAAACTGTGGATCATCTTCTGTTTGATTACTCTTTCACACAGCAGATTTGGCACCGTTGGTTCTCCCACTTTAAACTTCAGGTGCTTGGAGATTTGTCCCGGACCAATTTATGGGAAATATGGAAGAGAGGTAGATTTATTTCTAAAGCTCTTCGTACTGGCTGGGAGCTCGGTTTCCTTTTTATTTGGTGGAAGGTTTGGTTGGAAAGAAATGCTCATATTTTTCGTGAAACCTTCTCTTCGGTGGATGGGATTTGGCAGGTCATCTGGAGCAAAGTTGTGGAAACCGTTGCCATCTATGCTGAGAAGGAAAACCAGTCAGCTTCTAAGCCTTTGAGTGGGAGAGGTGCTGATCTTGAGAGACAGGTAAGAAGTTTTTGGAAACCTCCCCCAGAAGGCTGGGTCAAAATCAATACTGATGGAGCTGCTAAAGGTAATTCGGGCAATGCTGGCAGTGGTGTTATCTGCCGTGATCATGCTGGGACTGTGCTATATTGGGAATTGCAAGGTCTGGGATATGCCACAAACAATGAAGTTGAGGCCTTTGCTATTAAATTTGCCTCCATATGGGTCGTCAAACATGGCCACAGAAAGATAATCATTGAGTCTGATTCCCAAATCTTGGTTGGTGCTCTTGATTGCCTGAGGAACTTTGCCTTAAAAGCTTGGAGGCTCCGGATTTTGGTTTCCCAAATTTTAGAGCTTTGGAAGGAAATTGAGGATGTGATTCCTGTTTATGCTAGTAGATCTCTCAATAAAGCGGTTGATTTCCTTGCTAAGTTGGGTGCTGAGAGAGAGGTTGGGATTCATCTGCATAGCAATTTGTCTGTGGAGAATGCCGAGATCAGACAAGGCCTTGAAAAATTTCTGAAATAATGTGCAAAGTTTTTTTTGCTAAGGGTCCTTTTTGTCGCGACATGTTGTCCTGTCGCGGTCGTTGGCTGGTTACTGTCGCGATATCACGATAGGTTGAGCCTCTGCAGTCTCCGACTGGTTTCTGTCACGATATCGCGACATGTCACGTTATCGCGGGTCGCGATTCCGCAACATGTTGCGATATCGCGACATGTCGCGTTATCGCGTGACGCGATTCCGCATCTTGTCGCGATATCGCGACATGTTGCGATATCGCGACATGTCGCATTTTCGCGACTCGCGATTCCACGACATGTTGCGATATCGCGACAGGTCCCGCTTTCTAGGTTCGATTGGTGTTTTTACTGCACTCTCATTCCCTTCTTGAAGTTGAATAGCAATGTAAATATTTCGTCGCTTTTTCGTGACAAGTTTGAGTTTTGGAAGCTGCATGGTTCTTCTGTCGTGATTTCATGACACTTTTGGCACTTAGGTGGCTGGGTGGAAAATTGTCGCGATATCGCGACCTGTAGCGATGATGCGACAACGAGCTGGTTTTTGTCACGATTTCGCGACAGGTTGTGCCTTCCTGGTCTCTGGCGTATTTCTTGCGCGATTTCGCGGCATGTTTGGCTCCTTTGCGACTGGGTGGTTTTCCGTCGTGATATCGCGACCTTCATGAGGCTTGACTGCTGTTTTCTGTTTCTGTCGTGCTTTCGCGACGCTTTCTACGGGTGGCTGTCGATGGCCCTTCCTGTCATGATTTCGCGACATGTCACGATTTCGCGACATGTCGCGTTATCGCGCCTGTTGGTGCCGAAGTGGCCGTGACGGGTTTTCCTGTCGCGATTTCGTGACATGTCACATTTTCGTGACATGTCGTTGTTTCGTACCGTCCGTTCTCTGTGCCTTGTGGATCCTAGCGTTGCCTTTGTGCGCTTTCCTTGCTGTTTTTCTAGTGGCTCTGGCTCGGGATGTGTTCTCTCCCGCTTGTATCTGGTTCTTGTATTAATACAAGTTTTCATTTTTTCAAAAAAAAAAATAATGTAATGATATATTTCTACTTGATTAAATCAATAGTTTTTACTTTTTAGTGGAAGAAGAGGATATGAAAAGACTCACAAAACATCGTATATGGAAAGGGAAATATATTGGTACAGAATATGAGCAAGACCAAGTTCTAATGTTGATGATTACAAGATACATGATCTCAAGGATGAAAATAACTAATTAATCGATAGCTATGTTCTAAGAATGTTGATTTAGTAATGTTTTTAAATGTTAATAGCCCAATAAAACTATTTGGTTTAATCACTTTGGATTCTTGTAATAAAATAGATATTACCAATGGAAAATATTAAGGTAAATCTTAATCATTAAATGATTTAGGCAATCAACAATTTTTGTCAGCTTCAACTAAATTTTCTACTTCCTCTAACCATGGAAAGGAAATGGTAACTTCACGATCCTCAATCAAAACCCCTCTATTGGCTAGCTTATCTGCACATTTGTTTTTTTCTCTTAATATATGTGTAAACCTAGTTTCTTTAAACTCTTTAGCAATATTTTGAATTTCCACAATTATCACTTGAATGTTCCAAGGAGCCTTTGCTTTCCTCAAAATTTCTTATCATGTAGTCTCATCAGTCACACAAGCACTCACAGTACAAAACATAATGTCAACTATGGAACAACCTTCTTTTCGTCAATACTACAAAAATAAAATCCCATTTAACTCTATCATAAGCTTTACTGATATCAAATTTTAAAATCATTGCTTTCTCATTTCTTGAATTTGGGTTATTGGGTTAAGTTTTAATCATATATTGATTTCTTATTGAGAAAATTTAAACAAATGTGGATGGTTTTATGTACAGCTTGAATAGGCTAATGATAAGGTATTGGAACTCTAAACAATAAGTTTAAGGTTCAAATCCACTGGGGATAGAGTTATACACCATATTTTAGTAACTAGAGTTTGGTTGCATAAACATTTACTAGAAAAATAACATATTCTATGAGGATCGTCTCATATAATTTATGGTCTAATGGAAATTAAAAACTCCTTTAAATTTAGATTTTACCTTTATATTAAAATATTATTTGATCAATTATTATAAATAGTGTATAATATTTAATATGCAAATTATTTGCTAAAGCAATTGAAAGAAATAGAGTACACCCCAAGTATACAATTCTAGGAAAGGTCTCAAATACAATTTCTTGAATACGTAATCAAGAGGGTGTTGGATTACAGTGGTCCAATTTATTTACTTTTGAACAACTTTGGAGGGATTGGCCTAATCAAGAGGGTGTTGATTATTTTATTAGGTAGTTTGTTTGGATGGGTTCTACCATTCTTCTTTGGAATATTTGGAATGAAAGGAAAAACTAAATTTTTAATCAAGATAGGAAGGATATTCATTATATTTGTCAAAATACCATAGCCAACTTAGTTGAATACGTCCATCAGCTCCTTAATCATCCCCAAAACTCCCACAAAATATGGGATCAAGTGATGCAAATATTGAATATTAAATCTTCTAAGGGCAACCAACTTAAAGGGAATGTGAGTATTAGTAAGATGAATAAGACAAGAAATTGGCAACCTCCTCCTAAGAATTTTGGAAAATTCAATACTAATGGAGCCTCTAGAGGGAACCCTGGAAAATCCCGTGTGGGAGGAATTGGTAGACTTTTAGATGGCTTCCTAGTTTTTAATTTTGTTGAGAATTTGGTTATTCTTTCCAATAACCTTGTTGATGGGTATGGTATCCTTAGAGGCCTTCAGGAGGCTACTAAGGTTGGATGGGAAAAGGTGTTAGTTGAGTCTGAATCTCAACTTATGATTAATCTCTTGAAGACTCCTTCTAAGAATCATAAGGTCGATTGGAGAATAAAAACAATTATTGAGAAGATTCAATTAATCCAGATGGGATTTTTGAAAGTTGATTACAATTATGTGGTTAGATATCAAAATAAGATTTTTGATGCTTTAGCTAATTGGGTTTTGGATAAAGGTGATCTTACTTGTTATGGCCACCCTCCTAGATGGGGGGCTTCTCAAATCATGGAAGCTCTTCTTTCTATCATTTCTTTGGATGGTTCCAGTTCTGAAGGTATCTAGTTTCTTCTTGATTTTTTTTTTTTGCTTATCTTTGGTTCATTCAATTTTTTTTAGATCCCTAGATCATTCTATTCTTTATTTTGTTTCCTCAGTTGATTATTTCCTTAATAGTCTTCCGGTATAGATAGGTCATTGTTATGTTCAATTTTTTTTTTTTTTTTAGTTTTTTAAGGTGGGTGGGTTCTTTTGTTTTGTTTTGTTTTTGTGTTATTTGTGTTGTTTTTTGTTTTTATTGTGTTTTTTTTTTTTTTTTAATGTTTTTTGTTATTGTTCTTGTGTTTTTTTTGTTCTTTTTCTTGGGTTTCTCTTTGTTTGTGTTAATTCATGTTTTTATGTGTGAGTGTTTTCTATGTTTTTTCTTTTTTTTATTGTCTGATGTTGGTTGTTTTTTATTTTTATTTTTATTTTATTTTTTTAATTTTTTAGGTTTTGGTTGTGTTTATTTTTCATGTTTTGTTTTTGGGTTATGTCTTTGTAGTGTTATGTTGTTTTTGTCTTGTTTGTGTTTTGTTTTGTGGTTCTTGTATTTTTCTATGTGGCTCGTGTTGTGGTTTCTTTTATCTTATTGTGCATGTTTGGTTGTAATTTTATTTTTGACACACTCAAGGAGCATGTTTTTTATTTTATTTTATTTTATTTTTTTATATTTACTTATTTTTAAATTTGTTTTGTATGTTTGTTTTCTCCTTGAGTATGTCAAAGGTGGTAGGCCAGGTCTGATTCCTGGGCATTTTTAGTGGAATGCATACCCCTGTCTCCTTGGGTATTACCCGAAAGTGGAATCCCTTTTGGGATGTTTTCCACATATATAAAAAATTAAATAAATAAGTTTAACTCACTAAGAGGTGAATGCCCAATATGCCACAAAATTACAATTGTGTTAATATGAGTTATGACTAATAACGACTAGTGGACCATAAACAAAATATTTATTAATTTTGTTACAATTAAATAATTTGCATGTGTTTATATATATATCAAATAAATCAAAATTAAATAAACATTCAAATACTTACAGTGGATGCTCCATATTCAAGAATTTTTATATTTTTAATGGAATCACTAGTACCAATACTTGTTATCCTTATTTATACAATAATATCTCATTGTCATCTATCTATCTATCTATCTATCTATATATATATATAAAGCAAGGTCTCTAATTTTATTTTTGTTTATATATTTTTTTGATAGATAGAAAAAGGGTTTTTGAAAGGTACTCCAAACCTTTCACAACCAAAAAAAATATAGAAACACAAGGAACAACCCCATGGAGGGAACCTCATAATGCCAAAATAAAACCATCTTGTTAGAGATTTCTTCTAAATACAAGTAGAACAATACACTAATAAAACAAACAAGTCCTAGACCACCGGATTAGAACTAAAAGAGCATATACCAACGATGCAAGCACAGGGGTACAAAAAATAACATTGGCACCTATGCCAAGAAAAGTTGGTTATTCTTCAATGAAGCCTCAATCAACCAAGTTAAAATTGAAATCATATTTTGTGGCCTTGGCACTATATTTTTCAATGGTAGTGATAATTTTACCGTTCTAAAGGAGCATCATCGACACAAAGCTTAGGAGTTATCCCATGGTGGTCTAGGAATCAAGCTTCTTCTAATATTTTTCAAATTTCATAGACTAATTAGATCCTTCCTCTGTTTTGAACTTTGCAAACTTAATCGAGGTCTCTTTACAAGCTATTTTTGAAATCTCAACATCAGTGCTCTTGAATTTTCCCTAAGAAGCTCTGATCCTAGTTATGCACCAACAAAATTTTGATTTATAAGGATATGGGTTATGAGGAGGGTTTCTATTTTCACCTTTTTTGTTCCTATTGATTCATTTTTCGAGTCATCATCAATGAGGATCACAATATAAGAGATATGTGCCTAACTACTAATTATGAAAAGGGCCAACTTGTTCAACTCCTTTTGATGATCATGGTGGTACAATATGAGGTGGAGGCCTTCATGATTGGGGTGGGTTTATGACCCATCCCTAAAATTCATAACTAAAATCTCTAGTGACTGAAAGAGATAATCTAGAATTTTGATCTCCTTGACAACTTGCATATGGTTCAGAAATACCCTATGGAAGCTTCTTAGTAGATATTTGATATTATCAATAATGATGTACTCCATGATAGGGATCATCACCCTGTATCGCAACTTTGAAAGACCATTTCTAATGATGTCACCTTTATCCTCGACCAACAATTTACCTTTGTTCCTAAAGTAAAATAGTTCTCAAGTGCTTGTCTCTATGAACAATGTCAACATCATTTAGTAGTTCGATCACCTTTACGAGGAATCGAACATTATATTTAAACTTGAGTCCTTTAAGCATCACACAACATTTGTCCCAAGAGGAAATAAATTCATCTGAAAGGGTGGGGTCATTGTCATTGAACTTAAATATAAAGGGTCCAAGTTTTCATGTTAATGAGTACAAGATACCTAATTAGTCAATAACTATGTTCTCACAATGTTGGTTGAATATTTTTCAAATGTTAATTTCATATTCTAGACAACTAATTTTTTTTAGTCACTCTAGATTATTATCTGTTTTGAAATTTATGTGTGTATGATGAAGAGATATTATTGTATGCAAAAGGATAACACCTATTGGTAGTGGTGATCCTATGGGAAAAATAAAACTTGATGAAGATGGAGCAGCGACTGTAATTATTTGAATGCTTATTTAATTTAGATTTTTGTGTGGTATATATATAGAAAATAAGAGCTACAAATTGAGTATTTTTTAAAATAATTTTTATTTAGTTCATCTATAAATATTTAAAAAATTTGAGAACAAGTTTTTTTATGCACCTTAGATGTTGATTATAGAGATATTTTGTTGTTTTAAAAATTGATATAATTATAGATGGAAATACGAGTTCCAAGATGACATTATGTAAATTTGAATAATTAGATTGATAAACTAATGAGGACAAAGTGACTTTCAGTTGCACTAGGATTTTGTTGTTTTAAAAATCGATATAATTATAGATGGAAATACGAGTTCCAAGATGACATTATGTAAATTTGAATAATTAGATTGATAACTAATGAGTTACAATTTTGCAATAGTCCACTCAATAGAAGTTATATTTCTGTGAGTTATATTTTTATGAATCCAATATTGACAACTGCTACTATGGGTAGGGGGACCCAATGAAGCCATATAGGATAATAATGACAAACAACTTGATTTTTTACTATGGTCTCCATCAGAGGATAAGAAAGGACATGAGGAAATTTTAGACGAATGACACACTGATCTAGCATGAATATGCAAGGTAGTTGAAGGGGAGGATTGTAATATGTTTGAGAGACTATACAATTTTTGCCAGGTCTCTCAAGCGCCTTCCATTGGAATTGCTATGAAGATCAATAAGAGGGATTCTGACATTGATGTCAACTGGTCCGGGGGCCTCCACCATGCCAAAAAAATATGAGGTCTTTTGTTTTTGTTATGTCAAGGACAAGTTCATACAATCCTTGAACTACTCAAGGTTGATCAAGTAAGTCTTATGCTTTTCCTTTTGGTAATTATTGTTGGTGGATGTTTTTTATCAAAATTCTCTTTAGAAATTATATTGTAGTTTGGATAAGGTGATATTTAGGGTATGTTCATATATAATTGCTAGTTGGTTATTTAACGTAAGGATGCAAGCTTTAAATACATTGGTTCTCTATGCTGAAAGAGAAATTTCCTCTATTTTTCTCATTTTTGACAAAATTTTCCTCTATTTTTATTCTAGGAATTTTACGGATAAGGTTCAAGCAAATTATTTAATTTTAACATAAAAAAATATTTATTTTTTTATATTTCACAAATTGATATTAGTAATTAACTCATATTAGTACAATTGTAATTTCTTGGCATATTGGGCATCCACTTCTTACTGAGTTACACTGAACCAATGTATTCTTTAAAGAATTTATATTTAGTTATATTTACTTCTGACATAAAAAAATTCATTTATAAATGTTAATAATTCAAAATATGTGTTTAAATATATAAATATATGTTTACTTATTGTCATGTGTTTATATATTCTTTTTAATTAAAAATTAAATTTTAAAAAATTATATTACTAAACTTTTGAATCATTTATAAGTATAAATGACAAATTTTATGTCAAAAGTAAATATAAATTTCATAGGGATGTCATAATTTTAACTCACTAAGATGAATGCCCAATATGCCACAAAATTACAATTGTGCTAATATGAGTTATGAATAGTAACGACTAGTGGACCATCAAAAAATATTTATTTATTTACTTTTGTTAGAATTAAATAATTTGCATGTGTTTATATATATATATCAAAGAAATCAGAATTAAATAAACATCCAAATACTTACAATGGATTCTCCACCTTCAAGAGGTTTTATATTTTTCATGGAATCACTAGTACCAATACCTATTAAAGTTCATCCCCATGAGAACAAAAATATTGTAAATATCCCCACTAAACCAACATATTCCCCAACATAAAAGTTTATTTAATATGGATTTATGGGTTATATATATATATAGATATATATAGAAAATAAGGGCTGCAACTAGAGTATTTATTTAAATAATTTTGATTTTTTTCATTTGTAAAAAAAATTACTTGATATGTGAGGTTAATACAATGGATGTATGTGTAAATAATTATCAACATTCTTATTCTACTTGTATAAAATAAATCCTAGCCATTAATCCTTCATCATAACCATCATACCACCCACTTTTCCACCATACACCCTTCCCTCCATCCATTTAACCATTATAAGCCTTTCTCGCCTTAAAAAGGCCCACTTTAGACCTTTCCCGCCACTTTTCGATCCACTTGGGTTTATTTTATATTATTTTATATTTAAATATAATATATTATATTATATTATAATATATTTATTATAAAATACATATTTATAAACTCAATTAACCACAGTCATCAAATTTAATCTAAAATCAGCCATCCATTTTCATTAATCCATGCCACACTTAAAGTATAATCTCAACCCTTGGATTTGATTTAATCCTAGCCACACGATAAAATGTGTAAGGTTAAAACCCTAAGAAAATCCTAGGCTAGATTATAAATAGGAGAATTTTTAAATTCTCAACACCTAGAATGTGTATGCCCTGGAACATTTATTGTGTGAATTATTGAAGAGATCTTGGAGAAGTCTAGGGCCATTGCATTCTAAAGATTCATCCACATTTGAACCCCTAGATTACCTTAGGATTTTCCAATTCTAGAAACCTATAATTAATGCCTTCTAGAGTTTTCTATGTAACATAAAATACTTCTATTAGGGCATCTCATCGTTAGATATGCAACAAAGCATCAATAATAACAAGGTAAATCATTTTTATTTTGTGTTTCATTTTAATATATGTAGGTCTTGTATGTCATTTTATGCATTTATTGTTAGGGTTTTATATTTGGTTAAGGGTATCACATTATGGAGCCCACATAGGTATTATAACACTCTTATTTTTTTATGTGTGTGTAGATATATAGGTTTTACTCATCCTTGAATAGTTGTTGAAGCTAGAGTGGCCTGGAATCAGATATAACAAAGCCCACTCACACTGTTGGGAGCAAAACACAATTGAAGATACTTGTTTTGTATAGCTAGGGTTTCAAAGAATTCTAGAATTGTATTTCATTATACCAAATAATTTTTATTTGCAGAGTAATTGTATCAAGGAGTTTCTTAAATCCCCTCCCCTCTTTGTTATTTAATAAAAATATTATTTGTGTAATCATTTGTATTTCTGTAATTATTATTTTTTTGCATCATTTTAAGTGTCGTGTTTTTAGATCTTCAAATAGTGATCATAGTGGGACTACACAAGGGTTCTACATTTTTATTTGATTTATCTTTCTTATGTTATTTTGTTTCTATCTGTTAGGGTTTTTAGGATAAAAAAATGTACTATTTTCTTGCATAAACTACCCAGCATGTTTCAACCATATATCACTCATCTAGAGTTAAATTGAGTTAAAATTTTGAGGGTATATTATTGATATACCCTAGCACATATCTATAAATGTTTAGATCATTTGGAGCATCAAAGATCTCAGAAAGACCTCACCAAAATTTAAGCTTTTTTGTAAGTCCATCATCCATTATTACTCCTTTTTTTTACATTTTTTTTGAATTTTCTGAGGCATATTTTTTATATTTTGGGTATAAAATTAAGATACAATAAGTAATTTGCGAAGTAATCATTGTGGAGTGCATTAGTATTTTTTCTCATACATTCATATAATTTAAAATTCCTGTTTTAAAAAAATCTACAAATTTAGGTGTTTTCTACATATTATTGTCTACATTTGAAATTGAAGAGCATCATTTAGAATTTGTATTTTTAGGGTTTAAATATTTCTTACTTTACTGCTGTAAATATGAAAAATATCTTAACACAAAAAGTACTCCTCCCCTTGGGTGTCACCATTGGCAGAGAGGTGGACGAACCCTCCAATTGCTATCTAGGGATGGTGTTTTAAGTGGTTTACTTCACACTCTTTAGATGAAATTTGCGTTAATATATTGGATTCTGATTTAGATGTGTGAAATTTGTCATATTTGATATTGTTTGATCACAATAGAAAATGCGAAACTTTAAAATAAATCATACACAACACGTTTCACTTTAAAATAGTAGGGGTTAAATTTCATCACCAACCATTTATTGAGGTTTTATGATGGTGGAAGTCATTTCCATCCACCAATATCTACCCTAGAAACTATAGGTCACCCCGAAGAAAACTTGTTGGAGTTCATTACCAACAAGAATCTCATTGCCCCAACAAACCTTAGTTTTTACCTTTATTTTTCTTAAGCAAGATTAGAACATCAAAACACACTAACCTATCACTTTAAAAGGAATTCACATTAATAAATAAAATAATTAATGAATGAGGTAAGACACAAGGTCTAAAATTAGCATTGATTGTTTCTTTAGTTGTTAATTCCATACAAGTTTTAGTTTGGTATTTATTTTGACAAGTTCTAGTTATTGGTTTATTTACTTTATGGTATTAATTAAAAATCAAAAGAAAGTAATAGAACCAAAATATATTAATAAAAAACACTTCTAATTCCCCTGCTACTTCGGTGGCAAACGTGCCCAATGTGGTACATACTATTTCATCTAGGACTCCATACTCATCCATACCATAATTAGGATCCCTTCCACACAATGTGGAAAAACATACAACATGCATAGACATGGATAAGATGGAGGCTATGTACAAATACTCCAACTATGGCCTAGAACCCCTTAGCCAAGATGGTATTGAACAATCTAAATTGGCTACATCTTGCCCAAGCCAAGGATATCCTAATTTTGTATACGAATATGGTATACCTTCTTCCCCTAGCCCATCACACCAAAAACCAAGTCTTTTTAACATTTACCCTTCATCCATAATACCCACACCTATTCAAACCCTTTGTATGAGGAGTATGCCAATGCTGCCTCACAGGTACCCACCCCCCAACTTGCCTCATAAAGTTCAAATTTTTCCATACCCATTTCCTCTAATCTATACTCATCACTACCCTCATCCTCCAACCTAGCCACAACCATGTCCATATCTACCATGTTCGAACAAGAAATTTAGGACACATTAGGTCTTGTTATCAGATTGCTCTTACAACATAGAAAGGCTAAGCAACAAGTTCATGTAGACCCTATGCTCCAAGAAGTTCCAACCCAACCCTTAGTACCCAATAAAAACCCAACTGGAATAACCCAATATTTGATGGTTTCCATTCCCAATCCTCCCCAAATTCACACATCAACCCCTCCAATCACAATTGCTTCTATCCAACCACCTATCCAATTCTTCCATAATACCCCTCATAAATCATCCTCATCTTTCCATCATCAATATTCACCTCATATTCAATCTAATCCATTCAGAAACAACATGTTGGTCATGCCACAACATTTTTCCTCCAGCCCATCACCCAATCGTAAGGTAATCCAAGGCTTCCACATTCCTATGGAAGACCTTAGATTTCAGGCCATACAAAAATAGATTGATTATTTGATGTAGAATTCACGTGACATATCAAGCCAAAAATTAACCTTAAGCTAACTAATTTACTATCCAATTCATCCTTCAGTACCATAACTACCATATCCAACAGATTTCACACTACCAAAGTATGATAAATTTAAGGGAGCTAAGGAGTCTAAGTAGCACGTGAGCTCATTTTTTCACACATGATTTCGAATTAAAACCGATAATTCTCTCATGCTTTGAACCTTTCCTCAAACACTAAGAGAGACACCATATAATGGTACAATCTATTGCCAAAAAATAGTATCTATACCTTCACCCAATTTATTGACCAGTTCTTTGAACATTTCATCCTAAATATTAGAAAGAATGTCTCATTATCAAATATTTAATCTTTAAAACAATGGTACGATGAGCCTATTTATGATTTTAGAAACCGTTGGAGGGTAGTCATAACTAATTTCCATTATCCCTATCAAAGGAGTTAATATGTATCTCTTTCCACATATAATTGATCTAATAAAGTATGAGATGATCTAATATAAGGATAGAATATCGAAAGACCTAAAAAGTAACGTAAACCTTAAATATTTTTTATCATGTATGCAACTTTACCAGTAAGTTAGATATGTAACTTATTCATATTCATTGGATTGAACTACATATAATGATGTCTATCATATATCAATAAAATCCTAGATTATCATAAATATATTAATATTTATTGGAGTGATGTGCAACCTAGTGGATAGCTTCTTGTATATACCTCTATACATCTTGAGTGACATAGTTAATGATTGGGTACATCATATATAAGGTCTAATGTTCAATTTATAAGGAGCTCAGGTGTGAAGGCTTAGGTATTTTATAGATAAGGTCTAAGGTTTAAACTCAAAGGAGTTAAGGTATGTCTCTTTCTATGTATAATTGACTTAAGGAAGTATGTGACAGTCTAATATAAGGATAAAGACCAAAGACCTACAAAGTAATGTGAATCTTAAAAGTTGTTTATCATATATGCAACTTTTCAAATAACTTGTATATAAACTATTTTGCATTATTTAGAATAATTGATCAAATATTCTATTAATATAAAGGTAAAAAGTAAAGTTAAAGTATTTTTTAATGTCCATGAGATGATAGGCCATATGATATGGCCCTCATAGAATATGTTATTTACCTACTATATGTTTATCCAACCATATTTTGGTTATTCAAGTATGGTATACAATTCTACCTCCATTGGATTTGAACCTTGAACTTGCTATTTGGAGTTTCAAAGCATTATCATTTTCCTACTCATGTTGTACATGAAAATCCTCCACTTTTATCTTGTTCCAATAAAAATATATAATTAAATCTCAACATAATTATAACTTACATATATTCTAGTATATATTTATTAAAATAATTGATCAAATATATTTTTAATATATGATCAAAACCATGTAAGGTCTGACCAATTTGTTCGACCAAACCTCGTAAGGGGACAGAGGTCCAAGGTTCAAATATCTGGTCTCGTTGGATTTAACCCTTGTCCCTTTCCTAGTGTATTCAATAGTATAAAAGGTTTAAAATAATTGTGACATAGTGGTTATAGGGATGAAATACATGAAGAACTATGTGCTAGCTTCTATGGTAGATAACGTAAACACCTGTGTCATCCAAGAAAGTAGGACAACCTACCTGGATTCATGGTGGTGAAAGCATGAGATTTCGGAAGAAAAACAGTATTAAAATGTAAATGAAAACAGAACTTTGAATCAACCAAACATAAAGGAGAAAAGCAGGAGCACAGCTCTTTTATATTAATTCCCTTGGGTTACAATACATCTCCTACCTTTTTAGGGGCTAGGAGTGTTAGTCTGTCTCGGTTACAATCAAGATTAATATTTCTTCTATCCGCATGCCCACATTTGAAACGGGCGGGCCCAGATGTTGCCACCGCTTGTTGCTGATAAATCCTCGCTTCTTGTTGTTCTTCCTGCGTTCAAAGAAACAACAAACCGTTTAGTAACACCTGCAACACAAAGATAGAACGTAATGCAAGATAATATGCAATCGAAAATGTAATGCAGTTGTAAGATGTTAAAGCACAATGCAAGATAGATTCACTAACAAACTAAAGCGCAATGCCAGATGTATTCGGAATAACTAAAGCGCAATGCCAGATGTTGATGGAAAGATATATATCCGAACGTGAAAATGTAAGCTACTGTTTTAAAGCATTTGAAAACAGCATATATTCAAACATATAAAACGTAGACTGTTGTTTTGGAACATTCGAAAACAGCATATGTTCGAACATATAAAACATATACTGTTGTTTTAATGTATTCTAAAACAACATGTATTATAAAACGTAAACTGTTTTAATGTATTCGAAAACAACATATATTCGAAAACATAGAAACGTAAACTATTTTAACATATATTCGAAAACAGCATATACTAAATTAACGAAGAACGTGCGTGGGGTGCCCAAGCGGGCCGCCCCGTTAAAATTTGACTTTGACGCCAATCCACTAGGAATTGGCCCAAAATCCAAGATAATGTGTTGTCGGCAAATTAGTGGTTCACTGTGGTCAAATGTCTGGTCTGAAGGTCAGATTTACGCTTCTGGAAAGCCACCAATAACCTCCCTCGTGAAAGAGATTACAGGTGCAGAAGAGTGAATCTCAAAGGAATGATCGGGTCTTGGTTTTAACAACACTTCGTTCTGTTCTTAAAATGCTTCTTCACCCTCTTCTGAGCGGGAAAGTCTGCTCTTTTATAGACCCACGGGGTCTCTTTTAAAAATAGCATGCAGGGATGCCACGTGGCGGTCATGCCTCCTCATCAGGGAGGAGACTCCGCCTTGACTCGGGCCTACGTGACTGCAGTCTGCTAACTGCCAATCTGCCCACCTACGCGCGCATGCACAGCAAGAGCCATAAATGACTGTCTTTGGCTGCCACTTGTCATTAAGTCGTTTTAATGCCTGCCTTTGATTGGTTGATGCTTGCCTCTGATTGGTTGATGCTTGCCCTTGAATGGCGGAATGCTCCCTTAATGCAAATGTCGCCTTTGAATGTTGAAGTCCGCCTTGATGCAATTGCCGAAGTGTCGCGATATCGCGACGTCGCGATATCGCGACACTTCGGCCAAGGCCTTGCCTTGGGCACCGAAGTGTCACGAAATCGTGACACTTCGGCCAAGGCAAGGCCTTGGGCGCCGAAGTGTCACGAAATCGTGACACTTCGGCCAAGGCAAAGCCTTGGGCGCCGAAGTGTCACGAAATCGTGACACTTCGGCCAAGGCAAAGCCTTGGGCACCGAAGTGTCGCGATATCACGACACTTCAGGCAAAGCTTTGCTTTGGGCGCCGAAGTGTCGCGATATCGCGACGTCGCGATATCGCGACACTTCAGCCGAGGCCCACTTTTGATTAAGACTTTGCTTTAATGAAGGCTTGCTTTTGATGAAGGCTTGTTTTGATGAAGGCTTGTTTTGACGAAGGCTTTTTTTATGAAGGCTTGTTTTGATGAAGGCTTGTTAAAATGACCATCTTTGTTCCGTTTACTTTTCGACCTTCTAAACTGCAATGTGAGTGGCTAGGACCACTGTTTGACCTCTGAGGGCTGCCCTGAAAGCTGTGTATGTCAATGCGATCAGTGTTTGTAGTCACTTAATCGGATTGGTGCTGTTTTGGTGTCTACAGATGCCCCTTTTTGGGAAGCGCTACGGGTGACGCAGTGCTGAGCAAAAATAGATGACCAAAGCACTAATGATTAGGGTTTCTTGGTAACCTAACCAACTTTTGATGCCCCAAGTATGGAAAGGGCATGCATTCTTGAATCCTTGCTTTTGACGAGCTAAGGAATTTGATTTCAAGTGTTAACCTATTTTGGTGAGGTGTGACTTGAGCTTGGACATTGATCAGTCATGATTAGGCAAAGGGCGTAACCTTTTGTCCACAGGGGGAACCTTGTGTTCATGCTTCGGGAATGCCAAGTGTTTGATCAATTTAATGATTGCTTGTTTACTGCCCCAAGCAGGAGCGTGATTGTCTTTGTCAATGATTCTTTGAATGCATGCCATTGCCCTGATTGGGTGTGTGTTTGTTGATTGGTGACTAAGTGTGACTACCCCCTCAAGCGACGAATCGATGAGGGAATGACCTTCGTGAGAAAAGCGACGAGTCGCTTGACCCAAGATGACTTAGGTTAGGGTGCCTTTAGATGTTTTACCATTTAAGCACGTGCAATTTCCCGACATTTGGACCTATTTTTGGTGGGTGCTAACCCTTTTTGGTGATGCCATAATGGGGTGAAATCATCAAAAACCCGTCTTCCCGTGGAGCGGTCCGGCTATGGTAGCCTTCTTGGGGAAGTGGGAGAGTGACAATTTGAGCCCCGACATCGATTTTTTTTATGCCAAGAGGTTAAGTGCAAGAGCACTTGTGTCTGGCAATGCTTATTGCTATGGTTTTTGTGTTGCATTTTTGTGATGTTTTTGTTGTTTTGATTTTCTTTCTTTGTGTATATGTCATGATATTATGGTATGCATAATGATTGATGTTGATGGATGCATGCTATTTTATATTGATGGATGCATATGGTATGATAAATGTGATTGTTGTATGTTGATTTATTTTGATGGATGCATATGTTGTGATGAATGCAAATGTATGTGATATGCAGAAATGAAATGGATGGATGGACTTTGTGGTGTTTGGCTATGGCACCATAGACTGTTTAGAACTCTATTATTTTGTTTTTTAGGCGATTGCTGTGATGCATGACTTTGTATGTATACATGTGGTTTTTCTTTTTTTTGTATTTTCTGATGGTATTGTAAGGATGAAAAGTAGCGCAGTTGGTTTAGAAATGTAGCCAAGGTTTTCTGAGACTCAGACGGTTTTAACTTACTAGCCATGACTGTACTTTATCTTACTAGACTTTTGAACAAGGTATGAATCAGACTTGTTTTTGACCAAGCTATTTCACATCCCTGTGTGTGCAATTGAGTTCATTTATGTGATATTTGTCAGGATACCGCCAGTGCCAGATGGGCTTTCAACCGAACCTGTACTGAGGATCACCTAATTAGCTTCACTAACTCCTTTGTTGTATTTGGTTAGATTAATCTGCGGTGTTATCCAGGATACCATAAGCTAGCTCATCCACATGCAAATATTGATCTGTACACAAGTTAATGTGATAGATATATCGTCATGCGAGAAGTTTACCGCCGAGTGACCGATAGGATATCAACCAAACTGGTACTGAAGCTTGCCTCATGACCTGTTAGAATGCTGAGGGTTTCGGGGATTCAAGTTCAACTCCCTTCTTTTCTTCAATTGTATTGGGATACTTGCTCGTTTGTAGTGATAAGATCACTGTTTATTTTGATTTGTTTTTCTTTTGAGCAAGGGATTGGGGAAATGGAGTGACGATAATCACTATTGTTTGTGCCTTTTGATGTGTGCACTGTAGGATGTCAAATTTTGATGTTTTGACTTTTTGCAAATTTTTGATGTTTTGCAACTGTTGAGAACTAGGGATTCTTAGGGAATTGGGTAGGGAGGATGCTTGTCCTTTTGCCAACTCTCAGCATTCTTGGGGTCATTCGCACGGGGGGATGAGCAAGATAACCGTTTCGCTTATGGTGACCTGGATTACTGTGCAGGTTTCATCTTTCGTTCACACAACTTGGGAATTTTTATGTGTTTTAATTTGTGTTGGGATGTTACGTAACAAGGTGTATTTCAAGTGTAACTCTACCTTCGTAAAATCTGTCCGACTTGATACATTACATGGCTAAAGAGCAAAATGATGACTGAATCACGAAAACTCTTGATACATTAAAAGACCACTGACTCTAGTGTGGTAAAAACAATGCATGGTGTTTTTGTTGTTTTTGTAAAATGGAACAAGTGTGGAACAAGATGGACTAGCAGAGCAATTACAGCCTATGGTGCCTTTGACCTATACGACCACAAATATGCGATGTATGGATGCAATGCTTTAATGCATCTATGTATTTTTGTATTTTTGATGGATTGATTTTTGTGAATATGAAGATGAAGTGCGAGAAGAACTCTCTATTGATGAATTTGAGTATGCCTAGAAATGAGATGCAAAATTTTGTTGTTTTTGATGATTTTTGTTGTTTTTGAATTTTCTTGATTTTTGACCAAGCGATTGTGGAAATCCTTGGAGCATTTTGGGATTGACCAAGTGATTGCAAGAATCCTTGGAGCCTTTTGGGATTGACCAAAAGATTGATAAAAATCCTTGGAGCCTTTGGGATTGACCAAGCGATTTTGACAATCCTTGGAGCATTTTGGGATTGACCAAGCGATTGCAAGAATCCTTGGAGCCTTTTGGGATTGACCAAGCGATTGCAAGAATCCTTGGAGCCTTTTGGGATTGACCAAGCGATTGCAAGAATCCTTGGAGCCTTTTGGGATTGACCAAGCGATTGCGAGAATCCTTGGAGCCTTTTGGGATTGACCAAGCGATTGCAAGAATCCTTGGAGCCTTTTGGGATTGACCAAGCGATTGCAAGAATCCTTGGAGCATTTTTGGGATTTGGCTCTCTTAGATATGAAATGGTCGCAAATGACTGATATTCAAGGGTTCTTTTTCCTTGATACCGTCAAGAGAAGCTAGCCGGTATGTCCCGGGTCCTATTTTGCTATCAATGACATATGGACCTAACCAATTTGCCGCAAACTTGTCCCTTAGGTGGGGTGGCAAACTGGAATTCTGTTGGTTTTCCTTCAAAACCAAATCACCAACCCGAAAGTCCCTCAGGTGAACTTTCATGTTGTAAGCTTTCTTAAGTCGCTCTTGATAAATACGTAAATGCTCGAGAGCATTAACGCGTCGTTCAGTCAAGCAACGTAAGCTGGTCTAACCGGGCCTGCCACGCAGAGTCATCATCGATGAACTCCTGCATTGATATGCGCAGGGAAGGAATCTCCAACTCTAGAGGCATGACTGCCTCGGAGCCATACACAAGCGAAAATGGAGTGGCCCCAGTGGGTGTCCGAATGCTAGTGCGATAGGCCCATAGGGCAAGTGGGATTTGAATGTGCCAATCCTTATGACTGTCTGCGATGGTATTTTTAAGGATGGCAACTAGCATTTTGTTTGACGCTTTTGCTTGCCCATTCGCCTGCGGATAATAGGGTGTCGAAAAGCTGTGCTGAATCTTGTACTTTGTGGTCAAAGCACGCACGTCTTTGTTCTTGAAAGGCGTCCCATTATCCGAGACTATTTTGGATGGAATACCAAAATGACATATGATGTTATGCAAAATGAACTCCACAATGCGGGGTCCTATCGTAGAGGTAAGCGGAATTGCTTCCACCCACTTGGTAAAATACTCTGTGGCCGTTATGATAAACGTGTGATGGCCTGACGACGCAGGGGAGATCTTTCCAATTAGATCGAAGCCCCACTACGAGAACGGCCAAGCAGACTGGACTATCTGCAAGGCCTGAGAAGGTACGTGCATCAAATTGGCATGATGTTGACACTTCACGCACTTCTTGACATAGGTGCAACAATCTCGCTCTAAAGATGGCCAATAATAGCCCATGCGAAGAATGCGCTTTGCAATAGCCATACCACTAAAGTGGCCACCACATGTACCATCGTGCGCTTGGGCGACTGCCCAAGTGGACTCTTGTTGGTCCAAGCAACGAAGGAGGATTCCTTCATAGCTGCGACGATACAAAATGTCTCCTATCAAGACATACTTAGCCGCTTTCTGCTTGAGTGCTCGTTTTGCGGCATGAGTCAATCCAAGTGGGAGATTACCTAACTTGAGGTAGTCTTTGATGGGTAAATACCAGTCCTGTTGATCAGAAACCTCGACAGTATGAACAACCAATCCCTCTTGAAGTTCATCCCTAGCAAACGCTGAATGGGATAGAACCTGTAAGAATAGCGTTGTGTTGCTATTAATGGGAGTAGGGGAGAACAAGGACCCCCAATTGGTGCATTTCAGATGATCTCGGATTCGAGAGAACTTATCCGAGGATGGTTCAATCTGGATCATGTGGATTCCTGGCGTCAAGTCTGAACTTGCACGCTCCATCACGGATTGCGATAAGGTTTTGACTTGAATGGTTGTCATATCACCGGAAAGGTCTTGCGGAATTAGTGACCCCAAGGAGGCCATTGTGTCCGCAAAATGATTCGATGATCGAGGGAGTGCCTCGATGTCATACCACTCAAGTTTTGCCAAGAATTTGTCCACGAGGGCTTTATAAGCCTGCAGGACTGGGCATTTGCATTGATATACCCCTTTGACTTGATTGACTATTAACAGCGAATCACCAAAGATATTCAGTCGTTTGATGTTCATGGCGATTGTTGTCTGAAGACCTAGGAGCAAGGCTTCATACTCTGCATTATTGTTGGTGCATGGGAAGTTTAATTTAAATGACAGGGGCATTGGAGCACCTTGCGGTGTGAAGAATACAATTCCCGTGCCACCACCTTGCTCACATTTAGAACCATCGAAGAATAGGGTTATGTCGGCTTGTGACTCAGGCTCATCAGAATCTGGCGATTCCGAGACATGGAAGACCCCATCATCGGGTAGTTCTATGACCAGAGGCTGATCGTCTTCAAGAGGAGCCTCTGCTAGTTGATCGGCTATGACTTGTCCTTTGATAGATTTTTGTCCAATAAACTCTATGTCAAATTCCGTCAACAACATGATCCATTTCGCCGTGCGACTACTATGATAAGTACGACTCATCATGTATCGCAATGGATTCTCCTTAGACACAACATACGTAGTGTTGCTCGGCATGTAGTGGCGTAGCTTTTTGGTAGCAAACACCACTGCCAAGCGAGTTTCTCAACGTATGCATAGTTAAGTTCATAACCGACCGGGGTGCGGCTAAGATAGTAAGTAGCCTGTTCCTTGTGAAGTTCATTCTTCCGGGCTAGCATGGCGCCCAGTGCCACCTCGATAGGCTGAGATGTATAAGTAGAATGACACTCCTGGTCTAGGTGGTGCCAATACGGTGGCAAAACCAGGTATTGTTTGATCTCGTCAAAGGCTGACTGGCACTCGTCATCCCAATGAAATGTAACCCCTTTGTGCAATAATTTGTTCATGGGTCGGCACTTGTCAGATAATTGCGCTATGAAGCGTTTAATCGACGCGACCTTTCCTTGTAGACTTCTGAGCTGCTTGATTGTAGTTGGGGGAACCATTTCAAGGATTGCCTTGACTTTCTTTGGGTCCACCTCGATGCCTCGCTTTGAGACTATGAAACCCAAGAGTTTTCCAGATGTGACGCCAAAGACGCACTTCTTGGGGTTTAGTCTAACTTTATGCTCCATGAGGCGATCGAGGATCTTGCTTAAGTCATCGATATGATTTGAGCGCAAGAGAGACTTGGCTAACAAATCATCCATGTAATCTTCCAAAGTTTTGTGCATGTAATCATGGAAGATATATGTCATGGCACGTTGGTAGGTAGCGCCAGCATTTTTAAGGCCAAAAGGCATGACCTTATAACAAAATGTCCCCCAAGGCGTTGTGAACGCCGTTTTTAGTTGGTCTTCAGGATTGATACGAATTTGATTGTATCCTGAGAAACCATCCATTAGGGAGAGCATTTCGTGACCTGCTGTAGCGTCTACCAATGCGTCGATGCTCGGCAAGGGGAAATCATCCTTAGGACTCACTTTGTTTAGATCTCAAAAATCGGTGCATATGCGAATCCTCCCGTCGGGCTTCTTGACGGGAACCATGTTGGACAGCCATGGCGGATAATCCATGCAGATGACAAACTGTGCATCCAACAACTTTTGCAATTCATCTTTGACCATTAAGGCCACTGTTGGGTGCATCTTACGTAGTTTTTGCTTTACGAGGCTTGATTGTCGGATCAAGCGTTAAATTATGCGTGACTAGCTGCGGGTCTAGTCCTGGCATATCTTTGTACGACCATGCAAAAACCTCCTTCTTCTCTTTGAGAAGGGCAATGTAGTCGGCTTGCTCTTCGGGGGAAAGACTTACCCCTAGCTTGAGAATCTATGGATTCATTGGATCTGTGCCGATATCTACATCAGTCGTCTCCTCGACTGACATGTGGGATCCGTCCTCCAACTGATGTGGAGTCGGGATCAAATGGATATCATTAGCTGAATTTAGATCTGCATTGGGAACCTCGGGTTCCTCTTCAGCCTAAAAAATATCCTGAGTTGTCCCTGGGGTAAAATGATGCATTTCACCGAAAGGCCAATACTATGATGGTGATAAAGGTGAATTGACGCGATCCCAGTCGATGGCATCTATGTCTAGATGCAATGACCATGCTGGATCGGCCGGATTGCGGATGGGTGCGGTCAAATCAATGGAGATCATGTGGATGGAATGAATTTGGTCTCCATTACCGCGGGTGTGATAACTTGATTCTTCTAGATGCTCCCTATACTCTGGATCTGGCTCTAGGGGAACGGGCACGAACGGATCGGCCCTATGTGCTGAAAGGAGGACAGGGTCTTCCCTCGACACTGTTGTCATGATAGGGTCTCGGGGTGGACGGTGCTCATCGTGAATTTGGAGCCATGGATCCAACACTTGGTCCCACCTCGCTGGGTCTACCCACCATTCATGCCCTAACCTTATGCCCATTTGTCCCATTAGATCTTCATGAGTTAAAGGGCGGTAATGTCGTCGCGCATGTCTGAGATAGTCCATCTCAGTCTCATCTTCTGAATCACTTTCGGAGACCCAAAAATGTTCATTCTCTTCAGCAACCGTTGCTTGCGACATTGAGGGTTCTCCTTGTTCCAGGAAGTTAATCTGGTCCCATTGCGGTTGTTCCACTCTTGGTGGAGGGACCTGATTCTCTTGACACTGTATTGACTCAACTGGAACCTCTAAGGGGAACAACTTCAAAAAGATGTCCGGAAGCCGTTGATGTTCTCTTTGAGGATTAATGTCCGAACTTTCACCTCTCTCTAGCAAAGGAGAGGGATTACTGCTATTTCCAAGGGTGTTTGTTGACCATGGGAGGTAGTCTCCCAATGTATATTCTGTATTCGGGTTGGCATAAAGATCTGGTGCCAATCCCCCCTTGTTGCCTATTTCTAGGCCTTGCATATTTTTGACCAAGATGTCTAAGGGAGGGGGTGGTTGAACCCTACTCCTGACTTATCATATGGCATCTGATATCTTGGTTGGCAAAGGACCCGCATCCCTTGCTCATATCTGCCTAGCCCGTATCCATGCCAATTGCATTGGCCGAGATATTTTAGGGCAAAGTCTGGGTTTGAGGGGATAGTTGATGTTTTCAACAAAAGGCTCTTCGTCTGCTTCCTTTTGTTTGCATGGTTCAAGACCATGATCAAGGCCCCCATACACAAAATTTGTCTGGTTGGGTGGGTGACCTAGAGGAACAACTGTTCCTATGGGAAGGCGAGGTCTCCCCATATCCTGTACTGACTCTAATGCGGGCGTTGCCACAACATTCTGCACTAAGTACTCCCCAGGCCTGTACTGGCCATTTCAACAGTGATTGTTGATGCTTGGGAGGGAGGGAACGGGAGTCCTTCCTGAGTCCATTCCATGTTTGGTGGTTTAGGAATCTCAGCTTCCGTAGTGCTAGGTGTTTCCTCTGTTGATACCATTGATATTGTGGGCAAACCCTCTTCTAGGGGCTGAGCCTCTTCCATGATCTGTTTTCCCTTGTCCTTCTGTTTAGCCATGACAGGTGGCGTTGGTAATGAAGGAGCAGATGATGAGGATTCACCTGGCTGGGATTTTGGTGATTTGGTCACCAGTGGTGCCTGCGGTATTGGACCCTGTTTAGATGGATTTAACTGGAAATCCAAATGCGTTGAAGGGAGGGTCGATTGAGGCATTAATTGTACCGCATTGCAATACTTGAAGGGTTCTAAGTCCATCGGGACTACATGTATTTCTCCTTCAAAAGCATACTTTAAGCACTGGTGAGCGATGGAAGGGACACACTTCATGTCCCGAATCCAAGGCCGCCCTAGCAGTATATTGTAAGCCATCTCGCCTTCCAACACATGGCACAATGTTGGTATTGTCTTTTGTCCTACCTGGATAGGTAGAACAACTGTGCCGACTGTCGAGCATATTGCATCATTGAAAGCTCGTAGTGTGTACGTGGAGGCTATGATATGAGAGGCTGGCAGCTTTAAATGTTTTAGTGCTGCCGTGGTAATGATGTTACTGGACGAGCCAGTATCTACCAGCACTCTCTTGTACGGGATCCTGTTGACCCGCGTGATAACGTGCAGGGGTGGATCTGCCGTGTCATTCGATATTGCTTTGACTTCATCCTCTCTGAAGGTGATGACCGGCTCCGTACATCGTTTCACATGTCCCACGAAGTTGTTGAAAGAATTTGCTTCGTGAGGCTGTAATTCGATGGCTTTTAATATTTCCATAAGAGCTTCTCTATGAGGTGTTGACTGTTGAATAAGCTCGTAAATGGAAAGCCTAGCCGATGTGGTCCGCAAACTCTCGGGGAGGTGGGCCAAAGAGACCGTCAAACGCGGGTCTAGGCGGAGGTACTTGCACAGGGCATTGCTGAGGCTGCGACGTCGTTGGAACTTCCCTCGTAGCTACCTCGGGGGCAGCTGCTGGGTACTTTTTGTTCCGTGTCACTATGCTAATCATTCCCACAAATCCTTGCATGGGAAGATTCTGTCGCACCTCGTTAATCTGGGAGGGGTTTTGCCTGTGCCTCGTGGGCAGGTAAAGGGTCCTTGAATACCCCCATTTGTTGATTGTTTGGCGCTATGGGGTTGTCCACGGCCAATGTTTTATTGTCGATTAAATCTTGGATTAATCCTTTAAATTTCCAGCATCCGTTTAAATCATGTCCCCTTCTCCTATGGAATCTACAATACAATTCCTCTTTGTATCCCTTAGGCTTGGGAGCGTTAGGGTCTACAATTTGGATCTCTGGAAGGGTAACTAAATTTGCCACTGACAAGCGGTCAAATAGGGAGTCCCTGGACTCCGTGTAAGGGGTGAATTGTCGCCTAGGGCGACGCTGCTGATTCTGCTCCTGTTTCTTATTATCTCTTTCATAACTAGGAGGCACTGCCTGGTAATTAGCCTTTTGGGGCTGCATTTCTTGCACAGGCTTGGGAGCATTTATCGCAACTTGGTTAACCGCAGCGGGTTGTGATTGCGTTGTCCCAGTCTTAGTGGTTTTATTCCACTCTTTCTTTTTAGGCTTGGCGATTGCGCCTTCGCCTATCTTAATCTCTTCTATAACTCTGGCTTGCGCCAAAGCTTCTTCTAAGTTGTCGTATTGCTGCAGCAGCAATAGACCAGAGATTGATTTTAAGCAACTCCGTGCAAACATCTGTGTAAGATCAGACATAGGGGGACGGTAGGGTAACTTAGAAAGCAAAGCCCTCCATCGATTCCCATATGCTGCCATTGTTTCTTCCTCATATTGCCTGAGGCTGGCCAGATCACTCAGTGATGCCTTCTTTCTTGTGTTGAAGGCAAAGCATTCAAGAAACGCATCTACTAATTGATCTAGGTTGTTTATGCTGTGTTTGGGTAATTGTGTGAACCAATCCGAGGCAGGGCCTGCGAATGTGGTTATGAAAGTTCTAAGAAACAATGCATCATTATCTTGGATGTCGAAGCATTGACTTAGGAACCTTGTGACATGTTCTTGTGCGTCCTCTTCACCTTTAAAAACTGCCAATTGAGGCAACTTGAAATGTTCAGGGTAAAGAGGTGTGGGCACTGAGGGATGCACTGGATGACTACGAAGTTGACGCAACGTGGGTTTTTGATGCCCAGAAGCTTTTGTCTCCAAAGACTCCAAACGCTCTAATAGCGCTTTGTATGCATCGGAAGATTTTATTTCTTCCTCTTTTGTTTGCTCCCGTTGTGAGTTATGGGAGACTGGAGGCCTATGGGGGGGTGGCCGAGTGGCAGCCCTCCCGCCTTGATGGGGCATTTTGGCCCGTTCTATTTTTGGTTCGTACTCCTCATAAACTTCTTGAGGAGTCTCTCGGTGAGACCTGTGACCCTGATTGAGTCCCCGTTGAGGGTACCCATCATTGTTTCGGGGAGTGGCCTCCCTCTCGGGTCTATAAGGTCTCGGAGGCAAAGCTTGACGAGGTCACGGAGACCTGTCCTGCACCAAAGGATTGTGCCTCTCATATTGTTCTTCTCTGTGGGTGCGAGGGGTTGGCACCCTCTCAGGTAGTTTATAGCGCAACTCATCCGCTTCACGCTGCATGCGCTCTTTATTCAGGCGGTATAAGTACTCTAACTCCTGATGACCTTGCTCAAGCTACGAGATTCGGGCTTGGCGGGCGGCATGTCTGGCGACTGTCGGGTCAACTTGGTCTGCTCTCTTTTGCTCAGGAGGCTTAAATGTTTTTCCTATGTGTTTGCCTCGATTTTGATGATCTAAAATTTCAATGGGTTGCTTCCCTCTGTCGAGGTAGGCGACATTTACTTGAGGCTCTGGCCTCGATGTATGATCATGATACCTAGCAGGTGTGGAAACGCAAGGTTCCCATGCTATTTGTTGTCCTCGAGGAATGCGATGGCTTTCCTCGTATTCCCTTTCATGGGTTTGAAAGGGGCGGGCGGAGTTGGCTCGCCCTGTGTAAAGAGCCCTACGCTCTGGATTTTGTCTTTCTATTCGAATGTGAGGCAAAGAAGAGGTAGCATATTCACGTTGTCTCTCCTCATGGACACTATGCCTCTCTAGCGCTTCATCGCGCTGCGGCCATTCAGATCTAGCCTCGAGAGGCGGTTGTCTACTTACATTAAGATCTACATGTAAAGCATCTTCCCGAAAGGGGCTGTGTTGAATGGGCATACCCCAATGAGGGGGTTCCCAATAGTTCCTTTTTGAAGTGGCCTGATGTGGACTTTCTTGTAGGCCAGACCGCCAAGGCGGTATGGCCAAGTCCTCAGGGCTAAAGCGAAGGCGACTAGCGCCCTCTCTTTGTGCACCTTCCGTAGCGTCTGCCCTTGATTGGGCTTGGCTACGGGTGTACACCATTGTGGTGCTTCTCTACTCTCTAAGCAGATTTTATCTCGTTTATGATGATTTATCTTTTTGTTTACACTAAGCAGAAATGAACACACACATACACAAAACCGTGATTATCTCTTTTAAGGATTGATAGTGTGTCCTAAAATCGGTTTAGTGCATTTTGATGTTTTGTTTTGTTTTTGCAATTTTTGGAGAACGTTTAAATGCATAATGTTGGCTCATATGACTCCCATAAATGGTCGCCCCTTCAATATACCATTGTCGGACCGATATACCAACCTCTCTATATACCCGCCCTTACGAGAGGGAAACTATAGGTACGTGAGAGCAGATGGTACGTGGAACATAGGCGGTACGAAAGGGGGGATTGTCCTGTTAATGACACCTACCATAGAAGACTTATCCTCGCGTGCATGGGAATCACCCCAACAACACTCGGTCAGCTTTCGTCAGGATTTACGCCTAACAACAGTGACAATCGGGGAAATGGATGCAAAGCTAAGCCAAGGTGGTGATGAACCCACCGTTGGTCTTGCTCAAGGGCTGGGGTTTTACGACCAGCTCCTTGGTTTAATTTACCACGTGCAGTGTGTGTGGTTCATTTTATTTAATAAAAATGAAACAAGCAGCAAAAAGAAACTTTCCCTATGCCACACAAATACTACAAACCGGAAAACAACAAGTAGAAATTTGAATTTTTTTTTTTTTTAAGTAAATAAAGCAAGAAAATTGACTACCTTTCTTTAATAATTAAAAAAAAATGAAAGTAAAAAAAATCAACAAATAAAATAAACAGAAATAACACAGCAGAAAATGACAGGGACAGTTTTAAAACTTTACCTCCTTACCTCCTTTTTCTGCCCGGACTTGCTGTTTCTGACCTTCAGCTTAAAAAAGGTACCTGTTAAGCACAAAACACAACAAATCTGATTAGTTTCTGTGATTTAAAAATCTGGGAACGGTCCCACCGTGATCGCCACTGAAAGCATGAGATTCCGAAAGAAAAACAGTATTAAGATGTAATGAAAACAGAACTTTGAATCAACCAAAAATAAAGGAGAAAAGCAGGAGCACAACCCTTTTATATTAATTCCATTTGGTTACAATACATCTCCTACCTTTTTAGGGGCTAGGAGTGTTAGTCTGTCTCGGTTACAATCAAGATTAATATTTCTTCTATCCGCATGCCCACATTTGAAACGGGCGGGCCCAGATGTTTCCGTCGCTTGTTGCTATTCTTCCTGCATTCAAAGAAACAATAAACCGTTTAGTAACACCTGCAACAAAAAGATAGAACGTAATGCAAGATAACATGCAATTGAAAACGTAATGCGATTGTAAGATGTTAAAGCACAATGCAAGATAGATTCACTAACAAACTAAAGCACAATGCCAGATGTATTCGAAATAACTAAAGCGCAATGCCAGATGTATTCGAAATAACTAAAGCGCAATGCCAGATGTTGATAGAAAGATATATATCCGAACGTGAAAACGTAAGCTACTATTTTAAAGCATTTGAAAACAGCATATATTCGAACATATAAAACGTAAACTATTGTTTTAAAACATTCGAAAACAACATATATTCGAACATATAAAACGTAGACTGTTGTTTTAATATATTCGAAAACAACATGTATTATAAAACGTAAACTATTTTAATATATTCAAAAATAACATATATTATAAAACATAAACTATTTTAATATATTCAAAAATAGCATATACTATACTAACGAAGAACGTGCGTGGGGTGCCCAAGCGGGCCGCCCCGTTAAAATTCGACTTTGATGCCAATCCACTAGGAATTGGCCCAAAATCCAAGATAATGTGTTGTCGACGAATTAGTGGTTCACTGTGGTCAAATGTCTGGTCTGAAGGTCAGATTTACACTTTCAAAAAGCCACCAATAACCTCCCTCATGAAAGAGATTACAGGTGCAGAAGACTAAATTTGAAAGGAATATGATCGGGTCTTGGTTTTAACAGCACTTCGTTCTATTCAGAAAATGCTTCCTTTACCCTCTTCTGAGCGGGAAAGTCTACTCTTTTATAGACCCACGGGGTCTCTTTTAAAAATAGCACGCAGGGATGCCACGTGGCGGTCATGCCTCCTCATCAGGGAGGAGACTCCGCCTTGACTCGGGCCTACGTGACTGCAGTCTGCTAACTGCCAATCTGCCCACCTATGCGCACATGCACAACAAGAGCCATAAATGATTGTCTTTGGCTGCTATTTGTCATTAAGTCACTTTAATGTCTGCCTTTGATTGGTTGATGCTTGCCTCTGATTGGTCGAATGCTTGCCTCTGAATGGCGGAATGTTTGCCTCTGAATGGTGGAATGTCACCTTTGAATGTTTGGAATGTCGCCTTGATGCAACTGCCGAAGTGTCGCGATATCGCGACATCGCGATATCACGACACTTCGGCCAAGGCCCTGCCTTGGGCATCGAAGTGTCACGAAATCGTGACACTTCGGCCAAGGCAAGGCCTTGGGCGTCGAAGTGTCATGAAATCGTGACACTTCGGCCAAGGCAAAGCCTTGGGCGCCGAAGTGTCATGAAATCGTGACGTCGCGATATCGCGACGTCGCGATATCCTCGACACTTCAGGCAAAGCTTTGCTTTGGGCGCCGAAGTGTCGCGATATCGCGACACTTCGGCCGAGGCCCACTTTTGATTAAGACTTTGTTTTAATGGGGGCTTGCTTTGATGAAGGCGTTGTTTTAAGTTAAGGCTTGTTTTGACGAAGGCTTTGCTTTTGATGAAGGCTTGCTTTTTGATGAAGGCTTGTTAAAATGACCAACTTTGTTCCGTTTACTTTTTGACCTTCTAAACTGCAATGTGAGTGGCTAGGACCATTGTTTGACCTCTGAGGGCTGCCCTGAAAGCTGTGTATGTCAATGCGATCAGTGTTTGTAGTCACTTAATCGGATTGGTGTTGTTTTGGTGTCTACAGGTGGCTACAAATTCCACTATGTAAATTTAATATATATATATACTATGATGTGGACGAGTGTGTGAGGGGATGGGTGTGTGTTAAATTTCCTATTGATAAACATAGATACCAGCTTTATGAGGGGGATCATGGTTGGGAGGAGACTGCTCAACCCTACGTATTGGTCATAGGGGTTTGTCACATTAACCAAATAAATAAATAAATAAATTATATAAACAATATATGGCCTAACAAAAATAAGAGATATAAGATTTAAATTCAATAAAATCATTATTATACACCATATTATAATAATAAAAGTTTAATTAAATAAAAGTATATTAAATAGACATATATCCCTATATAATTATAACTCCGTAAACTTCAAAACTTATTTAATATTAAATCATAAAACCTTAAAAAATTTTAAAAATAAAAATAAAAAGTTCATGAAATAAATCCAAGACAATAAAAATTTGATGTCATCAATCTAATCTATTTATAGAATTGACCTAAACATGTATGACTCCATATTATTCCCTTTCCAAGCATGTTGAAAATATTTTAAAATAAGATGGTCAATAACTAAATTTAAAACAAGATGGTCAATAAATAAATGCCATTTGAGCCTTTATTAAATGCTAAGGCTTAACCATACCAAAACCAAAACCATTAAAATTCTTAATTAGGGGAACCTTTAAACCAATAACACTAGTCCAATTCAAATGTAAAACTCGTGAGACCCACTAAACTTAATTCCATCTACATTGGTGTTGTTCCAAAATATTTAGGAAAAGATCCATGTTTGACAAACCTAAATCATTCTTAATTTTTTGTTAAGGCCCATTTCAAATTTCAAGACCATTTATTTATTTTCATAGTTACAAATACACCTACAATTTTTTTTTAATTTGTGGAAAACATTCTAAAAGGGATGCCAATTTTGGGTAAGACCCAAGGAGGCAAGGGTATCCATTCCGCCAAAAATGCCCAGGAATCAGACCTAGCCTACCACCTTTGACATACTCAATGAGCAAACAAACACACAAAACTAATTTAAAAATAAATAAATAACAACAAAAAAATAAAATAAAATAAAAAACATGCTCCTTGAGTATGTCAAAAACAAAAACACAACTAAACACACACGATAATATAAAAGAAACCACAACATAAACCACATAACAAAACACAAACAAGACAAAAACAACATCACACTACAAAGACATAACCCAAAAAAACATGAAAAATAAACACAACCAAAACCTAAAATATTAAAAAAATAAAATAAAAATAAAAAATAGAAAACAACAAAAAACAGACAATAAACAAAAACAAAAAACATAGAAAACATTCACACCAAAAAACATGAATTATAACAAACAAAGAGAAACACAAGAACAAAAACAACAAAAACATAAGAACAATAACAAAAACACAAGAACAACAAAAAAAAACACAAATAATACAAAAACAAAAACAAAACAAAAGAACACATACCTTAAAAAACTAAACAAAAAAAGAAAAAAGAAAAAAAATTGAACAAAACAATGACCTACCTAGACCGTAAGACTATTAAGGCAAGAAACAACAAAGGAAACAAAAGAAAGAAAAGAGTGAGCTAGGGAACTAAAAGAACCTGAATGAACCAAAGAGAAGCAAAAAAAAATAAGAAGAAAATAGGTACCTTCGAGCCATCCAAATAAATGATAAAAATAAGAGTTTCCCTAATTTGCGAATCCCACCATCTAGGAGGCTGGCCATAACAAGTAATATCAGCTTTATCCAAAGCCCAATTAGCTAAAGCATAAAAACTCTTGTTTTGATCTCTAACCACATGATTGTAATCAAATTTCAAAAATCTCATCTAGATTAATTAAATCTTCTCAGTAATTCTTTTTATTCTCCAATCAACCTTATGATTCTTGGAAGGAGTCTCAAAAATATTAATCATAATTTGAGAGTCAGACTCAACTAACACCTTTTCCCATACAACCTTAGTAGCCTCTTGAAGGCCTCTGAGGATACCATACACCTCAACAAGGTTAGTGGAAAGAATAACCAAATTATCAATAAAAGTACAAACCAGGGAGCCATATGAAAGTCTACCAATTCCTCCACATTGGCTTTTATAGGGTTCCCTCTAGAGGCTCCATCAGTGTTGACTTTTCCAAAATCCTTAGGAGGAGATAAACAATTTCTTGTCCTATCCATATTACTAATACTCACATTCTCTTTACGTTGGTTGCCCTTAGAAGATTTAATATTCAATATTTGCATCACTTGATCCCATATTTGGTGGGAGTTTTGGAGGTGATTAAGGAGTTGATGGACTGATTCAACTAAGTTGGCTTTGGTATTTTGCCAAATATAGTGAATATTCTTCCTATATTGATTAAAAATTTGGTTGTTCCTTTCAATCCAAATATTCCAAAGAAGAATGGTATAACCCATCCAAACTAACTGCCTAATAAAATGATCAACACCCTCTTGTAAAAAAATTGGACCATTGTAAGTGAAGTAAAGTGGTCATTCTCCTCTATAGCTTAGAGACTAAAGTACACTCAATAAAAATATGGTTTAAATTTTCTACATTCTCTTCACACATCTCAAATATAAAAGGGCCATGAAAACCATGCTTCATAAGTTGCTCACCAGTAAGCACCCTACGATGCAATAAAAGTCAATTAAAGAACCTCATCTTAGGCCACAAATTTTTGAGCCCACAATTGAGAAAATATGTCAAAAGAATGGTTGGGATTATTATGGCATAAGTTCAAATAACCTTGAGCAATTGAATACTCACCCTTAGTAGTGTTGTTCCATCCAAAACAATCATTTTCATGGGACCAAGAGAGATATCTCATATGAAGGATGCCTTGGATATCTTGTCTTTTCCATTCTGGCATTTGAATAGGCCAGTGCTCAATAGGGATCCAATATCTACCAACCTTTGAATTACTAGCATGGTATCGATAGTAATTAGCCACCTTTATCTAATAAGCTTGGTGAAGCTCCTCCATCCAAGCCCTCCAATCGAGAAACTGAGTTATCAAAGGCTTGTGACCATCTCAATAATCTGTCCAAAAATTTGTCTGTTGACCATTATGAGTGATCCAAAATAAAATTTTCTTTATCAAATCATCACCCATATTAAGAACTGCTAAAATGGGATAACCTTTGGTAGGAATTTGATAGCGAACAAGGTCTTCAAGAATTTTGTTCTCAGCATATTTAGCATGAATATTATTGGCCCAAAGAGCATATTTAGCATGAAGATCAAAATGCCATAATATTAAAGTGCATTATTTGACTCTTCATCATTTTGGAGTTGATTTGCTTCCTCAGTTTGAAGCAAATTGACTAAATCCACAAAGGTGACAACTCTTTGTGAAACATTAAAGGATGTAATAAATATTTTGTAGGATTTAGGTAGAGCTCTCAAAATAACTGAAGTCAAAATGGTGTCTTTTACTTTGGCCCCTAAAGCATTAATCTTAGACTTCAGATCTGCCACTCTGTAGAGGAATAGTTCTACTGATTCACCTGAATTCATATGGAGTGTATGAAGTTGTGTTTGAAGGTTTAGAATAGTTGATTGATTATTGCCTTCAAAAATAGTACTAAGAGCATCCCATGCCTCTTTACCAGTTTTAGCTTCATTTATGTGAGGTTGGATCTCATTAGTAGTTGCAAGGAGTATCAACATGGGAAGACGATTATTCTTTTTGTCTCTATAGACACCAAAACAGCACCAATCCGATTATGTGACTGCAAACACTGATCGCATTGACACACACAGCCCCAAGGGCAGCCCCCAGAGGTTAAACAGTGGTCCTAACCACTCTCACAGCAGTTTTGGGAAGTCAGAGATCAATTTGGCACCTTCTAGGCACTTTGCTCAGAATTCGTCCCTCCCTGGGATGAATTCAAAATGGGATCCGTCCTCCCCTGGGACGAATACAGAATCCGCTCCAGGGTGGAGCGAATTCCAGGTTCAACGGGCAAAAAGAGAAATTGCACCAAATGGTAGCCAAGGACAGTCAATTAATGCTCCCTGCCTTGCATGCGCGCGTAGGTGAGCAAATTGAACGTTAGAGGACTGTCACAAGGGCAGTCATGGAAGCCCAAGTCAGGGAGGAATCTCCTCCCTCTTGGGAAGGCATGGCCGCCATGTGGCGCCCTGCATGCCCATCCAAAGAGACCCCTTGGGTCTATAAATTGGTGAGCTTCCTCACCCAAAAGAGGACAGGTTGGAAGCATTTTTAAGCAACGAAGTGCTGCCAAATTAATACCACGCTTTACCTTTGATTCACCTCTTCCACATCCTTGATCTCTTTCGCAAGGGAGGTCATTGGGTGGTTATTGGAAGTGTGAATCCGGATCCAAAACCCGACACTTGACCACATCGATCTACCAATTCGTTGACAACACATTACAAGAGATTTTGGGCCCATCCCAAGTGGATTGGTGCCGAAATCAGGTTCCAACGGTGGGCGGCCCGCCCGGGCGCCCTGCACTGCTGTGAGCCTAATCTTCTTTTTTTAAGAACGATTGGGAATTCATGGCAGATTGTTATTTTTTGTCATTTTTTTATTTGGCATTCCATCTTATGCTGCTTAAATAGCTTGTAATTCTGATTTCATAATGCTTTGATCAAATCTTATCATGTTTTATCGCTTTTGTTGTCCTCACTAACTTGCAGGTAGCAGCATCAAATTCCCATTGATGGAGGCCAAATTGGGGAAATCTGACCATCTGGGTCTTCCCAAAATGCCTCCAATTAGCTAACCCCAAGTTTGCAGGTCTTTTGGAGCTCCCTAGATGTGACATTTTGGGCAGTATCACTTCGGTGCACCCCGGAGTGAATTACAGTCGAATCCGTCCCGCCCCGGAGTGAATTCAAATCGGTGAGGAATTTCTCGACTATTTCATTTGTAGTGACCTTCTGGTGATGTTCCCTTGTTTCTATGAAATTTGCAGACTATTTTGATTCAGTTCACTTATCCTTTTATTCAATTTCATGCATGCATCCTTCATTGTTTTTAGAGAACAAACGTTTCATCTTTGCAATAGGTGCTACTAACGATTTTGTTGTTTCTTTGAATGCAGGAGGAGCAGCAAGGATCAAAGATTCATTCACACTAGCGGTGGCAACACTTTGGCCCGCCCATTTTACATGTGGGCACGCGGAAGGAGGATCACTAGTCACTATTGTAACCAAAACATGTTAACGCTCCTAGCCCCTGAAAATGCGGGAGACGTCTTTGTAACCGATATTGAGAGAGTATAAATAAAAAGGGTTGTGCTTTCTATACTTCTTTCATTTCGTCTCAATTCGTCTCTTTTCCCTATTTCATGCATTTCAAATTTCTAGGATTAAAGCGTTACATTTCGTTTTGCATTGCATAGCTTTAGTGTTTCTTTTCAACTTCCAGAATCTCGTGTTTCCAGTGGCGATCACGGTGGGACTCTGTTCCCTACTTTTTGAGATCAAGAAACTGATCAAAATTTGTGTTTTTGTGCTTACAGGTACCATTTTTCGAGCACTGACTGTGGTTCGTTCCAGCCTGTGGCGAATACAGTACTAGAATTCGTCTGACCCTGAGACGAATTGGAATTCATCTCAGACCGGGACGAATTCTATTCTGGTATTCGTCTCACCCAGAGACGAATTTTTGTCTATGCAGTTTTAGGGCCGAGGGTCAGAAATAGCAGGTCTGGGCAGAGAAAAGGTAAGGGTCCTAAATTGTTCCTGTCATTTTTTGCTTTTTTGTTTTTGTTTTCTGTCAATTTTGCCTTCTTAGGGAAAGTAGTTGCTTCTACATGTTTCATTTTTCTAAATAAAAAGAACCACACACACTTCACGCAACATTTTTAAACCAAGGAGCTGGTCGTAAAACCCCAGCCCTTGATCAAGACCAACGGTGGATTTCATCACCACCTTGGCTTGATTTTTGCATCCATTTACCCCGATTGTCACTGTTGCTCGACGTAAATCCTGACGAAAGCTGATCGAGTGTCGCTGGGGTGATTCCCAGCACACGAGGATAAGTCTTCTATGGTAGGTGTCATAAATAGGACAATCCCCCTTCCGTACCGCCTACGTTCCACGTACCATCTGCTCTCACGTACCTATAGTTTCCCTCTCGTAAGGGCGGGTATATAGAGAGGTTGGTATATCGGCCTGGCAATGGTATATCGAAGGGGCGACCATTTATGGGAGTCATATGAGCCTTCATTATGCATTTAAACGTTCTTCAAAAACTTTCAAAAACAAAACAAAATCATCAAAACGCACTAAAACCAGGTCTAGGACACACCATTAATCTTTAAAAGAGATAATCATTGCTGTGTGTGTGTGTGTGTTCTTTTCTGCTTAGTGTAACAAAAAAATAAAAAAAATCATAAAAGAGATAAAATCTACATAGCTTGTAGGAAAGCACCACCATGGTGTACACACGTAGCCAAGCCCAATCAAGGGCGGAAGCTACGAAAAGTGTACAGGGGGGCACAAGTCGCCTCCGCTATAGCCCTAAGGACTTAGTCATACCGCCTTGGTGGCCTAACCCGCAAGAGAGTCCGCATCAGTCTAGGTCAAGATGGAATTATAGGGACACCCCATTGGGGGACACGCCCATCCGTCATAGCCCCTTTCGGGAAGAGTCCTTACATGTGGCACTCAACATAGATAAAAGGGCTCCCTTAGAAGCTCGATATGAGTGGCCACCGTGCGATGAAGCACTGGAACGACAGAGGGTCCATGAGGAGAGGCCTCAAGATTATATCATCCCTTCATTGCCTCCTCTCATTGTCAGAAACAACAGGACAAATCCGGAGCACAAGGCTCCTCTGACAGGGCGAGCCAACTCCGCCCGCCCCTTTCACACTTATGAAAGGGAGAATGAGGAAGACCCCTATCTTCCTCAAGAGCAATATACAACATGGGAGCAATGTGCCTCCGCACCTGCTATGTACCAAAACCATCCTTCGAGGCCGAGCCTCGAATAAATGCCGCCAACCTCGATAGGGGGAAGCGACCTATAGAGATCTCGGATCACCGTGACCGAGATAAGTGCATGGGAGAGGCATCTAGGCCTTCGAGACTCAAGATGGTGGAACAGATCGACCTGGCAGTCGCCAGACATGCCGCCCGCCAAGCATAGATTACGTAGCTTGAGCAAGATCAACAACAACTAGAGCATTTATATCGCCTCAGTAAAGAGCGCATTAGGCGCCAAACAGATGAGCTATTGCATAACACCATGCCGGAGAGGGTTCCGACCCCTCGCACCCAAAGGGCAGAACCATATGAGAGGCGTAACCCCTTGGTACGAGATAGGTCCCCATGACCTAACCAAGCGCTGCCTCCAAGACCTCTTAGACCTGAACGGGAGGCCACTCCCTAGAATAATGATGGGCTCCCTCTGCGGGGACCCACTCATGGTCATAGGTCTCGCCCAGAGACTCCTCAAGAAGCCTATGAGGAGTATGAACAAGAAGAAGAGCGGGCCGAAATGCCCTATCAAGGCGGAGGGGTTGCTATCCGGCCACCTCTCCACAGGCCTCAAGTCTCCCACAACCCACAATGGGAGAAAATTAGAGAGGACGAGATTAAGTCTTCTGATGCATATAAAGCGTTGTTAGAGCATTTGGAGTCTATGGAAACCAAAGCTGTTGGGCCCCAAAAGCCCATGTTACGTCAACTCCATAGTCATCCGGTGCATCCGTCCGTGCCTGCACCTCCTTATCCTGAGCACTTTAAGTTGCCTCAGTTGGCAATCTTTAAAGGTGAGGAGGATGCCCAAGAGCATGTGACGAGGTTCCTGAGCCAATGCTTTGGCATTCAGGACAATGATGCTTTGTTGCTGAGGACCTTTATAACCACATTCGTAGGCCCCGCCTCGGATTGGTTCACCCAATTGCCGAAGCACAACATCAGCAACTTGGATCAGTTAGTGGATGCGTTCCTCGAATGCTTCACCTTCAACACCAAGAAGAAGGCATCACTAAGTGATTTGGCCAGCCTCAAGTAGTATGAGGAAGAGACTATGGCGGCCTACGGGAATCGGTGGAGGACTCTGCTTTCCAAGCTACCCTACCTTCCCCCTATGTCCGACCTTACACAGATGTTTTCAAGAAGTTGTTTGAGATCGATCTCTGTGCTATTGTAGCTGCAGCAATATGCCACCTTAGAAGAGGCTCTGGCGCAAGCCAGAATCATCGAAGAGATCAAGATACAGGATGGCGAGATCGCCAAACCTAAGAAAAAAGAATGGAACAAAAACACCAAAATAGGGACTACGCAACAAAAACCCGCTGCGGTTAACCAAGTTGCTATAAATGTTCCTAAGCCTGCACAAGAAATACAACCTCAAAAGGCTAATTATCAAGCAGTTCCCCCTAACAATTATGAAAGAGAAAACCAGAAACAGGGGCAAAATCAGCAGCGTCGCCCTAGGCGATAGTTTACACCCTACACGGAGTCTAGGGACTCCCTATTTGACCGCTTGTCAGTGGCGAATTTGATCAACCTCCCAGAAATTCAAACCATAGATCCCAATGCACCGAAGCCTAAGGGGTACCGGGAGGATTTGTACTATAAATTCCATCGACGACAGGGACATGACCTTAATGCATGTTGGAAATTCAAAGGCTTGATACAAGACCTGATTGACAACAAGACATTGGTTGTAGACAACCCCGTAGCACCGAACAACCAGCAAATGGGAGTTTTTAGAGACCCCTTGCCTGCCCATGAGGCGCAGGAAAAACCCCTTCAAATCAATGAGGTGCAACAGAACTACCCCATGCAGGGGTATGTAGGGATGATAAGTATAGTGACTAGGAACAAGAAATACCCAGGAGCTACTCCCGTGGCAGCCACAAGAGAAGTTCCATCAACGTCACAGTCTCAACAGAACCCTACGCAGCTGCCTCCGCCTAGACCCATGGCCATGATTCGGACTAGACTTACCCAAAGTCTACGGACCACGTCGGCTAGGCTCTCCATATATGAGCTTATTCAACAATCAACGCCCCATCGGGAGGCTCTTATGGAGATATTGAAGGCTATCGAGTTGCAGCCCCAGGAACCGAATTCCTTCAACAACTTTGTGGGGCATGTCAAAAGATGCACCGAGCCAATCATCACTTTTTGGGAAGATGAAGTGAAGTTAGTGGCTGATGACATAGCGGATCCACCCCTGCACATTATCGCGCGGGTCAACGGGATCCCCTATAAGAGGGTGTTGGTAGACACTGGCTCGTCTAGTAACATCATTACTACAGCGGCATTGAAACATCTGAAGCTATCGGCATCTCACATCATGGCCTCCACATATACACTACGAGCATTTAACGATGCAATCTGCTCGATAGTCGGCACAATCGTCCTACCCATTCAAGTGGGACAAAAGACAATACCTACATTGTGCCATATTTTGGAAGGTGAGATGGCTTACAACATCTTGTTGGGCCGGCCATGGATCAGGGACATGAAGTGTGTCCCATCAATAGCACATCAATGTCTGAAGTATACATTTGAAGGGGAGGTACATGTGGTCTCGGCAGACCTAGAACCCTTCAAGTACTACAATGCAGTGCAGCTGATGCCGCAATCGACCCTTCCATCAACGCATTTGGATTTCCAGTTGAATCCATCTCGACAGGGTCCGATTTTGCAAGCATCCCCAAAGGTAGATCCACCAAAACCCCAGTCAGGTCCATCTTCATCAGTTGGTCCTTCATCAACGATGCCACCTATCATGGCCAAATAGAAGGACAAAGGGAAGAAACCCCTGGAGGAGGCACAACCTCTGGAAGAGGCACCACAATCAGTCTCAAACATCTCTACCGAAGAGATGCCTAGTAAAATGGAAGTGGAGGCTCCTAGCCCACCCGACATGGAGTGGAGTCCGGAAGAGCTTCCATTCCCTCCCCCTCAATCACCAACAATCACTGTTGAAATGGCCAATACGGGCCTAGGGGAGTATCTGGTGTGGAATGTTGTAGCAACGCCCGCACTAGAGTCCATGCAAGACATGGGGAGACCTCGCCTCCCCATTGGTACAATTGTTCCTCTAGGCTACCCGCCAAACCAGACTAACTTTGTGTATGGGGGCCTTGATCATGGCACTGAGCCATGCATGCGAGAGGATGAGGATGAAGAGCCTTTCGTAGAGGATGTAAACTATCTGTCCAACCTGGACTTCGCTCTGAGATATCTTGGCCAATGCAATTGGCATGGATACGGGTTAGGCCGGTATGAGCAAGGAGTGCGTGTCCTTTGTCAACCAAGATACCAAATGCCTTATGACAAGTCAAGTGTAGGGTTCAATCACCCCTTGCCCTTAGACATCTTGGTCGAAGACATGCAAGGCCTGAGGATAGGCCACAAGGGTGGATTGGCATCAGATCCATATGCCAACCCTAACACAACATACACATTGGGGGATTATCTCCCATGGTCAACAACCACCCTTGGTAACCTCAATCGCCCTTCCCCTTTGCTAGAAAGAGGCGAAAGTTTGGGGACCCACTTTCAGGGCGGATATCAATAGTGTCAAGAAGGATCTTCGGAGGATGAGTCAGACTATGAGCCAGCATCATATGACCCCTTCGACTCAGATAACAATCACTCGCAAGTGATTCCTATGGATGACTATCACGAGAATATTTTGACAATGTTTCCTCTAGAGGCTCCAGCTGAGCCAGTGATACGTCAAGAGAATCAGGTCCCCCCACAGAGAGTGGAACAACCACAGTGGGGCCAGATAAATTTGCTTGAGCAAGGTGAGCCCTTAATGCCGCAAGCAGTCGGAGCCAACGAAGGCCTTTGGATCTCCGATAGTGATTATGAAGATGAAACAGAAATGGCATATCTTAATCACATGCGATAGATGCAGCATCGATGCCCCTTGGAGATTAATGACATATTTGAACAGATGGGCATACTGCTAGGGCATGAGTGGTACGTAGACCCAGCAGGGTGGGACCAAGTGTTGGATCCGTGGCTCCAAGTTTATGATGAGCACCGTCCACCCCGAGACCCTATAATGACATCAATGTCGAGGGTAGACCCTATCTTCCTATCCACACATAGGGCCGATCCATTCATGCCCATCCCTCTAGAGCCAGATCCAGAGCATAGAGAACATCTAAGATGTCCGAGTAACCACACCCATGGTAATGGAGACCAAAATCATTCCATCAACATGATCTCCATTGATTTAACCGCCCCCATCCACAATCCGGCCGATCCGGCATAGTCATTGTATCTAGACATAGATGCCATAGACTGGGATCATGTCGATTCCCCTCCATCCCCATCTGAGTACTCGGCCTTTCGATAAAATGCTTCATTTTACCCCTAGGGCCAACTCAGGATATCTTCCATGCTGAAGAGGAACCTGAGGTTCCCAACGATGATCTTAACTCAGCAAATGATATCCATTTGATCCCGACTCCACACCAGTTGGAGGACGGATCCCACATGTCGGTCGAGGAGACGACTGACGTAGACATCGGCTCAGATCCAATGAATCCACAGATTATCAAGTTGGGGGTAAGTTTATCCCCCGAAGAGCAAGCCGACTACATTGCCCTTCTCAAAGAGAAGAAGGAGGTTTTTGCATGGTCATACAGAGATATGCCGGGGCTAGATCCATAGCTAGTCACGCATAATTTAACGCTTGATCCGACAGTCAAGCCTGTTAAGCAAAAACTATGCAAGATGCACCCAACAGTGGCCTTGATGGTCAAAGATGAATTGCAAAAACTGTTGGATGCACAGTTTGTCATCTGCGTGGATTATCCGCCATGGCTGTCCAACATGGTGCCCATCAAGAAGCCTGATGGGAGGATTCGCATATGCACTGATTTTTGTGATCTAAACAAAGCGAGTCCTAAGGATGATTTTCCCTTGCCTAGCATCGACGCATTGGTAGATGCTACAGTGGGCCACGAAATGCTATCCCTCATGGATGGTTTCTCGGGATACAATCAGATTCGTATCAATCTCGAGGACCAACTAAAAATGGCGTTCACAACGCCCTGGGGGACATTTTGTTACAAGGTCATGCCTTTTGGCCTTAAAAATGTTGGCGCCACCTACCAACGTGCCATGACGTACATCTTCCATGATTACATGCATAAAACTTTGGAAGATTACATGGATGATTTGTTGGCCAAGTCTCTCTTACGCCCAAATCATCTCGGTGACTTAAGCAAGATCCTCGATCGCCTCATGGAGCATAAAGTCATACTGAATCCCAAGAAGTGCATTTTTGGCGTCACATCTGGAAAGCTCTTGGGTTTTATAGTCTCAAAGCGAGGCATCGAGGTGGACCCAAACAAAGTCAAGGCAATCCTTGAAATGCTTCCCCCAACTACCATCAAGCAGCTCAGAAGTCTGCAGGGTAAGGTCGCGTCGATCAAGCGCTTCATAGCGCAGTTATCGGACAAGTGCCGACCCATGAACAAATTATTGCATAAAGGGGTAGCATTTCACTGGGATGACGAGTGCCAGTCAGCCTTTGATGACATTAAGCAATACTTGGCTTCGCCGCCAGTATTGGCACCGCCTAGACCAGGAGTGTCATTCTACTTATACATCTCAGCTACGAGGTGGCACTGGGAGCCATGTTAGCCCGGAAGAATGAACTTCACAAAGAATAGGCTACTTACTATCTTAGCCGCACCCTGGTCAGCTATGAACTTAACTATGCATACGTTGAGAAACTCTGCTTGGCAGTGGTGTTTGCTACCAAAAAGCTATGCCATTACATGTTGAGCAACAAGACGTATGTTGTGTCTAAGGAGAATCCATTGCGATACATGATGAGTCGTACTTATCATAGTAGCCGCATGACGAAATGGATCATGTTGTTGATGACAGAATTTGACATAGAGTTTATTGGACAAAAATCCATCAAAGGACAGGTCATAGCCGATCAACTAGCAGAGGCTCCTATCGAAGACGATCAGCCTCTGGTCATAGAACTACCCGATGATGGGGTCTTCCATGTCTCGGAATCGCCAGATTCTGATGAGCCTGAGTCACAGGCCGACATAACCCTATTTTTTGATGGTTCTAAATGTGAGCAAGGTGGTGGCATGGGAATTGTATTCTTCACACCGCAAGGGGCTCCAATACCCTTGTCATTTAAATTAAATTTCCCGTGCACCAACAATAATGCAGAGTATGAAGCCTTGCTCATAGGTCTTCAGACAACAATCACCATGAACATTAAATGATTGAACATCTTTGGTGATTCGCTGTTAATCGTCAATCAAGTCAAAGGGGTATTCCAATGTAAATGCCTAGTTCTATAGGCCTACAAAGCCCTTGTGGACAAATTCTTGGCAAAGCTTGAATGGTACGACATCGAGGCACTCCCTCGGTCATCGAATCATTTTGCGGACACTATGGCCTCTTTGGGGTCACTAATCCCGCAAGACCTTTCTGGTGATATGACAACCATTCAAGTCAAAACATTATCGCAATCCATGATGGAGCGTGCAAGCTCTGATTTAACGCCAGGAATCCACATGATCCAGATTGAACCATCCTCGGATAAGTTCTCTCGAATCCATGACTATTTGAAGCATGCCAACTGGGGGGCCTTGTTCTCCCCTACTCCCCTTAATAGCAACACCATGCTATTCTTACAAGTTCTTTCCCACTCAGCTTTTTCTAGGGATGAACTTCAAGAGGGATTGGTTGTTCATACCGTCGAGGCTTCTGATCAACAGGATTGGTATTCACCCCTCAGGGACTACCTCAAGCTAGGTAACCTCCCACTTGGATTGACGCCCACCACAAAATGAGCATTCAAGCAGAAAGCGGCAAAGCATGTCTTGTTAGGAGACATTTTGTACCATCATAGCTATGAAGGGATCCTCCTTCGATGCTTGGACCAGCAAGAGTCCACTTGGGCGATCGCCCAAGCGCACGATGGTACGTGTGGTGGCCACTTCAGTGGTATGGCCATCGCCAAGCGCATTCTTCGCATGGGCTACTATTGGCCATCTTTAGAGCGAGATTGTTGCGCATATGTGAGGAAGTGCATGAAGTGTCAACATCATGCCAATTTGACACACGTACCTTCCCAGGCCTTGCAGCCGATCCAGTCGGCTTGGCCATTTTTGTAGTGGGGCTTAGATCTCATCGAAAAGATCTCCCCTACGTCGTCAGGTCATCATACATTTATCATAACGGCCACAGAGTACTTCACCAAGTGGGTGGAAGCGGTTTCGCTAACCTCTACGACTGGACCCCGCATTGTGGAGTTCATTTTGCATAACATCATATGTCATTTTGGTATTCCATCCAAGATAATCTCGGATAATGGGACGTCATTCAAGAACAAAGACGTGCGTGCTTTGACCACAAAGTACAAAATTCAGCACTAGTTTTTTGACACCCTATTATCCACAGGCAAATGGGCAAGCAGAGGCGTCAAACAAAATGCTAGTTGCTATCCTTAAAAATATAGTGCAAACAGTCATAAGGATTGGCACATTCAGATCCCACTTGCCCTGTGGGCTTATCGCACTAGCATTCGGACACCCACTGGGGCAACTCCGTTTTTGCTTGTGTATGGCTCCGAGGCCGTCATGCCTCTTGAGTTGGAAATTCCCTCCCTGTGCATATCAATGCAAGAGTTCATCGATGATGACACTGCGTGGTAGGCCCGGTTAGACCAGCTTACGTTGCTCGATGAACGATGCGTTAATGCTCTTGAGCATTTACGTATCTATCAAGAGCGGCTGAAGAAAGCATACAACATGAGAGTTCACCTGAGGGATTTTTAGGTTGGTGACTTGGTCTTGAAGGAAAACCAGCAGAACTCTAGTTTGTCGTCCCATCTCAGGGACAAGTTCATGGAAAATTGGTTAGGTCCATATGTAATTGATAGCAAGATAGGACCCGGGACATACCGGCTAGCTTCCCTTGATGGAGTCAAAGAGCTCGAACCCTTGAACATCAGTCATTTGTGACCATTCCATATCTAAAGCAGCCAATCCCAAAATGCTCCAAGGATTCCTGCAATCGCTTGGTCAATACCAAAATGCTCCAAGGATTCCTGCAATCGCTTGGTCAATCCCAAAATGCTCCAAGGATTCCCGCAATCGCTTGGTCAATCCCAAAATGCTCCAAGGATTCCCGTAATCGCTTGGTCAATCCCAAAATGCTCCAAGGATTCCCGCAATCACTTGGTCAATCCAAATGTATGATTATTATAGATAATTTAAAAAATGTAAGGATTAATCTTGTCAATCCAAAATGCTCCAAGGATTCCCTAATCTTGGTCAATCCCAAAATGCTCCAAGGATTCCCGTAATCGCTTGGTCAATCCCAAAATGCTCCAAGGATTCCCGCAATCGCTTGGTCAATCCCAAAATGCTCCAAGGATTCCCGCAATCGCTTGGTCAATCCCAAAATGCTCCAAGGATTCCCACAATCGCTTGGTCAATCCCAAAAAGCTCCAAGGGTTCCCACAATCGCTTGGTCAAAAGAAAAATAAGAAATATCAAAAACAATAAAATCATCAAAAACAACAAAAACTTGCATCTCATCTCCATGCATGCTCAAAATCATCACAAAATTAAAAATCTCTTTTTACATCTCATTTTCATACTCACCAAGATCAATCCATCAAAAACACAAAAATAATAGCTGCATTAAGCATCGCATCCATACATTTGCATATTTGTGGTCATACAGGTCAAGGCACCATAGACTGTCATTACTTGGCAAAGTCCATCTTCATTCCATATCTCTCCGTTGTATAAACAATCCATCAAAATAAAATGCTATCCATATTTCCGCCATACTATAGTCAGTTGTCTTCTAATGTATCGAGAGTTTTCATCATTCAGTCGTCATTAGCTATCTAGCCACATACTGTACCAAGTCAGATAGATTTTACGAAGGTAGAATTTTACTTGGAACACACCTTGTTACGTAGCATCCCAACACAAATTAAAACACATAAACATTCCCAAGTTGTGTGAATGAAAGATGAACCCTGCAAAGCAATCCAGGTCACCATAAGCGAAATGGTTATCTTGCTCATCCCCCTGTGTGAATGACCCCAAAGAATGCTGAGAGTTGGCAAAAGGACAAGCATCCTCCCTACCCAATTCCCCATGAATCCCAAGTTCTCAAAAGTTGCAAAACATCAAAATTTGCACATGTCAAAACTCCAAAAAAAAAAATTTGACATCACCCTCAAAGTGCATACATCAAAAGGCACAAACAATAGTGATTCTCGTCACTCCACATCCTAATCCCTTGCTCAAAAGAAAAATTATTAATACAAAAATAAACAGTGATTTTTATCACTACAAAAGAGCAAGTATCCCAATACAATTGAAGAAAAGAAGGGAGTTGAACTTGAATCCCTGGAACTCTCAGCATTCAGAAGGTCATGAGATAAACCTCAGTACCGGTTTGGTTGATAGCCTATCGGTCACTCATGGCAAACCTCCCGCATGACGATATATCTGTCGCATTAACTTGGGTGCAGATCAATGTTTGCATGTGGATGAGCTAGCTTATGGTATCCTAGATTGCACCGTAGATTAATCTGACTAAATACAACAAAGGAGTTAGTGGAGCTAATTAGGTGATCCTCAGTACAGGTTTGGTTGATAGCCTATCTGGCACTAGCGGTATCCTGACAAATGCCACATCAAACGAACTCAATTGCACACACAAGGATGTGAAATAACTTGGTCAAAGACAAGTCCGATTCATACCTTGTTCAAAGTCTTGTCAGATAAAAGTACAACCTTGGCTAGTTAGTTAAAACATCTGAATCTCAGAAAACCTAACTACATTCTAAACCAACTGTAATATCTTTTCAGCTTTACTTCACCATGAAAATACAAAAATAACATACAAGAAAAGACATGTATGCCTACAAAGCTATTCACCGCAGCAATCGCCTAGGACAAAAAGCCATACAGTTCTGAACAGTCTATGGTGCGACCTCCAAACATCACAAATTCAATTCATCCATTCCATTTTTGCATATCACATATAAATCAAAAACATTTGCATTCATCATAACATATGCATCCATCAAAATAAATTAACATGCATACATCCATATTCATCAAACCATCATGCATAAAATCAAATCATCACATGTGCATAAACAAAATAAAGCCGTATATATATATATATATATCATCAAAAATGCCCGTAGGCTACAAAGAGTTGGTCCTCTGACCCCACAACAAAATCCAAAATCCCAAGCCTAAGGCGTCGGCCACCATGATCACGCAGGATCGGTGCGACGGGAACTACCCCCCATGGTGTGGGTCCTATGGGACCCCTCATGGAAACTGCTACTAGCCCCCGCATCATGCCTACTCACCCCCCTCATCTAGTCACCTGCGCTGAGAGGATGCTGACTGCTCAGTCTCACTCCCTCTCGAGCAGCATGACGATCCACCTATGTTGAATGTAGGGACCCGCCCACCAAGGTGGCTAATCTCTACCTCCAGCTCTAACCGCTACCACACCGAGTCCATCTCCCACTGGTGATACATCACCAAGTTCTCCTCACATCGTGCCAAAGCCCTATCCCTCTCTGCCAGCTACATCCGTAGGAGATCCCTCTCTTGTGTCGCATTAGTACCCCCATCCTACCGATGAGAAGTAGCTAATGCATTCTCTCACTCTGCCAGCTGCATCCGTAGGAGATCCCTCTCCTACAGAGCATCCCCCAACTCCTCATCCTGCCTCCATAGCAACTCCACCAACCATGCATTCTCAGCATGTAACCCTACATCCATGTCCATCGCATCTACCCAAGGCATGGGCATCTCTGGAATAGTAGCCTGCTTTGGCTCCCACTGCTCCGTGATGTCCTACATCTCCGACTGATCCGAAGCCCCAAGATCCGCATCCATACCATCCACCTCCACCATCTCTGCCTCCTCCAACGGAGCTCCCCAGTCATCACCTGGTGCCTCGACACCCTCCCCGCCCATGGCTGCTGCCCCCGTGCCTCCCAATGGCCCCTCGCCTCGCCATCACCATAGGATCCACCACTGGTCATACTCTACAGTAGTCCCGACGTCGTCCATGTCTAGGACGTCAATCATCGCATCTGAATCCTCGCCAAGTGGTACGATGACTGGCCGATCCAGAGTCCTCTCATCCCCCCGACATCGATAGACCATGGGTTCACCAGGCAACCCCTGGTGCACCCCAAACTATCGTGTCACCCGGCTGTATGGGAAGAACTCATGCTCGGTCCCATGCCGCCCAATCAGCCACCACCCCCTACGTACCCATCGGAGCCACTCTCCAGCCTCAGGCCAGGCTGGACAGTCTCGATAGGGGCACCAGAACACCTCCCCTGGAGCAAGCCGAGCGAAGGCATCAGCATAGTGCCCTACAACACCTACCCACCATCGACTCTATCCCTGCTCCTCAGATCACCGCCACAGCACCGCATAGCCTATATCCTTATCCTCCATCTCTCCCCGAGTCATCCATGGTAGCCCCATCGGCCTCTCAACTGCTATGTGCTGCTAGGCCCAGCTCTGCAACAGATAACTACAGCTGATCCCCTTCCACTTTTGGCAATGGACCTCGTACAGCTCCCCATAGAGCTATGCCAGTAGCGTCTGTCCCCACCTCATGATCAATGGTGCCTCCGTCGGGCACTCAACCAACCACCAGACCACATCCAACGAGGTTCCACGGGAACCTCGCACCTGACGAGTCAGGCAACAGCATGTTGGAAATGAGGCCCATAAGCAATGAGTGCCTCACTCCCAACACCCCCCTCTCCAACCACCATCGAACCAGAATCCTGCCCATCTGATAGTCCACCTCGGCCATCTCCACTGGGCTCTCCACGCCCAGCTCCTCCCCATGCCCAAAGCACCATATCAGTACAGTTGTCCGCTGGTCACGCGACGATGTCCTGATCGATAGTCCATCTATCAAAATCCGTAGAATCCGATAGACGTCGTCCAGTGTCACTGTCATCTCCCCTATTGGGAGATGGAAGGTGTTGGTCCGGGGATCCCACAGATTGATCAAGGCCATCAGATAGGCCCGATCCCCGACCATAGGCTCCAGTCGAGTCACCTGCTTGAGCCCAAGAGCATCAAGCCATTCCCAGTCAGCCATAGTTAGCGCCCCATGCGCTTCGGCAAAAGCAGTAGGCACCCGATACCGGCTTTTCACAATCTACACAAGAACAATGCAAAACATTAAAAATTATGAAAAATTGTACAACAAAAACATGAATATACAACACTACATAAAAGTGTACAGCCAAAAACAAAACAAAAATTTACAAAACTTAATTTGTCAGTTCTAGGGTTTCTAATCCTAACTGATAAATTCCAAAAACAAAACAAAACAAAACAAAATTCAAAAATTAATTTGTCATCCTAGGGTTTTTAAACTCTAAACTGATTAATTAAAAAAAACAAAAATATTTTGTCTGTCCTATTGTCAGTCATAATATTTTGGTATTCTAAGTCTAAAAAGTGTACAAACAAAACAAAATTAAAATAATAGTTTTAACTTAGGGTTTTCACCTACGTTTAAAACTAACAAGCTCAACCTAAAAAACTAGGGTTTTACGTTCCATTTATCCTAGGGTTTTAAGTTAAAAGCAAAAATAAAGATTTTTCACCTAGGTTTTAGCTACGTCTTTCATTCAATCTTCAGCTAAAGTCTTGGTTTGTGTCCAGTTAAGTTTTTAGGGTTTTCATTTTTATTTCAAGAAAACAACATCACAAAAGAAAAACAAACCAATAACTTACTGGTCTCACTTCGGCTCCGCTGCTCGATCCGGTTTGTGCACTCATGATGTCGGGAGAAATTCGGTAGCGCTTCGCTTCACAGAATTAACCTCCTCCTCCCCAGAGCTCCAAATCGCAAGAAAATTCAGATGCAAATGAGCCCAAACCCTAGTTTTGGCCTTTAAATAAGCCTTTTGAGCCTATATTCATTCCTACCTAGGATGAGCACTCTGGTTAGCACTCATCCTACCCTAGGATGAATACTAAGCTAGAATTCGTCCCACCTCGAAATGAATTCAGGGCAAAAATTTCAAAAAACAACAAAAATTGAACAAAAATGCACCAAAAGCAGCAATAAACTTGTCCAATGAGAGTGCTTTTGCACTTGACATTTCGGGCATGCAAAATAGATGTTGGGGTCACAAATCCTCACTATCCTACTCCCTAAGAAGGCTACCATAGCCGGACCGCTCCACGGGAAGATGGATTTTCGAGAATTTCATCCCCAAACGGCATCGCCAAAAGGGTCAAAAACCCACCCAAAAATAAGTAATAACATTGCCGAACGAAGGCGCCTTCGTGCCTGACATTCTTGGCATCCAAAATAGACGTCGGGGTTATAAATCATCACCATCCTACTCCCTAAGAAGGCCACCATGGCCGGACCGCTCCACGGGAAGACGGATTTTTGACAATTTCAGCTCCAAACGGCGTCGCCAAAAGGGTTAACACCCACCAAAAATAGGTCTAAATGTCGAAAAACTGCACACACATTCAAAGCTAAACCTCTGAAGGCACCCTTACCCAAGTCATCTTGGGTCAAGCGACTCGTCGCTTTTCTCATGAAGGTCATTCCCTCATCGATTCGTCGCTTGAGGGGGTAGTCACACTTAGTCACCAATCAACAAATACACACCCAATCATGGAAAATGGCATGCATTCAAAGGATCATTGACAAAGACAATTACGCTCCTGCTTGGGGTAGTAAACAAGCAATAATCACAAGCTGATCAAACACTTGGCATTCGTGAATCATGAACTCTAGGTTACCACAGACAAAAGGTTGCGCCCTTTGCCTATTCATGACTGATCAATGTCCAAGCTCAAGTAACACCTCACCGAAAAAGGTTAACACTTGAATTAAGTTCCTTCGCTCGTCAGAAGCAAGGATTCAAGAATGCATGCCCTTTCCATGCTTGGGGCATCAAGAGTTGGTTAGGTTACTAAGAAACCCTAATCATTAGTGCTTTGGTTATCTATTTTTGCTCGGTGCTGCGCCATGCACAACGCATCCCAAAAAGGGGCATCTGTAGACACCAAAACAACACCAATCCGATTATGTGACTGCAAACACTGATCGCATTGACACACACAGCCCCAAGGGCAGCCCCAAGAGGTTAAACAGTGGTCCTAACCACTCTCACAGTAGTTTTGGGAAGTCAGAGATCAATTTGGCACCTTCTAGGCACTTTGCTCAGAATCCGTCCCTCCCTGGGACGAATTCAAAATGGGATCCGTCCTCCCCTGGGACGAATACAGAATCCGCTCCAGGGTGGAGCGAATTCTAGGTTCAATGGGCAAAAAGAGAAATTGCGCCAAATGGCAGCCAAGGACAGTCAATTAATGCTCCCTGCCTTGCATGCGCGCGTAGGTGAGCAAATTGAACGTTAGAGGACTGTCACAAGGGCAGTCATGGAAGCCCAAGTCAGGGAGGAATCTCCTCCCTCTTGGGAAGGCATGGCCGCCAAGTGGCGCCCCTGCATGCCCATCCAAAGAGACCCCTTGGGTCTATAAATTGGTGAGCTTCCTCACCCAAAAAAGGATAGGTTGGAAGCATTTTTAAGCAACGAAGTGCTGCCAAATTAATACCACGCTTTACCTTTGATTCACCTCTTCCACATCCTTGATCTCTTTCGCAAGGGAGGTCATTGGGTGGTTATTGGAAGTGTGAATCCGGATCCAAAACCCGACACTTGACCACATCGATCTACCAATTCGCCGACAACACATTACAAGAGATTTTGGGCCCATCCCAAGTGGATTGGTGCCGAAATCAGGTTCCAACGGTGGGCGGCCCACCCGGGCGCCCCGCACTGCTACGAGCCTAATCTTATTTTTTTAAGAACGATTGGGAATTCATGGCAGATTGTTCTTTTTGTCATTTTTTTATTTGGCATTCCATCTTATGCTGCTTAAATAGCTTGTAATTCTGATTTCACAATGCTTTGATCAAATCTTATCATGTTTTATCGCTTTTGTTGTCCTCACTAACTTGCAGGTAGCAGCATCAAATTCCCATTGATGGAGGCCAAATTGGGGAAATCTGACCATCTGGGTCTTCCCAAAATGCCTCCAATTAGCTAACCCCAAGTTTGCAGGTCTTTTGGAGCTCCCTAGATGCGACATTTTGGGCGAGTATCACTTCGGCGCTTTGTTGCAGGTGAATTCGTCCTACCCAGGAGCGAATTACAGTCGAATCCATCCCGCCTCGGAATGAATTCAAATCGGTGAGGAATTTCCTGACTGTTTCATTTGCAGTGACCTTCTGGTGATGTTCCCTTGTTTCTGTGAAATTTGTAGACTATTTTGATTCAGTTCACTTATCCTTTTATTCAGTTTCATGCATGCATCCTTCATTGTTTTTAGAGAACAAACGTTTCATCTTTGCAACAGGTGCTACTAACGATTTTGTTGTTTCTTTGAATGCAGGAGGAGCAGCAAGGATCAAATATTCATTCACACCAGCGGTGGCAACACTTTGGCCCGCCCATTTTACATGTGGGCACGCGGAAGGAGGATCACTAGTCACTATTGTAACCAAAACATGTTAACGCTCCTAGCCCCTGAAAATGTGGGAGACGTCTTTGTAACCGATATTGAGAGAGTATAAATAAAAAGGGCTGTGCTTTCTATACTTCTTTCATTTCATCTCAATTCGTCTCTTTTCCCTATTTCATGCATCTCAAATTTCTAGGATTAAAGCGTTACATTTCGTTTTGCATTGCATAGCTTTAGTGTTTCTTTTCAACTTCCGGAATCTCGTGTTTCCAGTACCATCATTTTTTATCTACTCTTGGTGATGCGGGTCTTGTTTTAGTGCCATCAACTAAATATCACATGTCCTCTACATTAAATATGGCTTTCATCTTAGTTTTCCATGCTGAATAGTTATGACCCTTTAGCAATTATGTATCACTTAAGTATTTATTTATAGTTGCCATGATGAAGGTCCTACAATTTGTACTAAGATGATTTTTATTTCACTCTCAAGTGGTATTTAATGGCACTTGCCTAAAAAATATTTTGAAGAGAGATAATCATTTGGAGGAAATTAAGCCATACAAATAAGATATGAAAGATAATTCACGCAAAAAGATATTTAATGGCACCTGCTTGAAAATCCTCTTGAAGAAGGATAATCAATTTGAGGAAGTTAAGCCAAAAAAATAAGAGTGAATTAGGGGTTTTCGTTTTAGGAGAGAATATCAAGTGAAAATGGCTTTAAATATGTGCAAGCATTTACATAAATTCATGAAATTTTGAGGTATGGAGTGATCTTGATTCTATGACTTATAATTGCAAAAAGAAATAACACAATAATCAAAAAAGAATGGTGTGAGTGTTTTCTATGATTTTTTTTTTTGTTTATTGTCTATTTTTTGTTGTTTTTTATTTTTATTTTTATTTTATTTTATTTTAATTTTTTAGGTTTTGGTTGTGTTTATTTTTCATGTTTTTTTTTGGGTTATGTATTTGTAGTGTTATGTTGTTTTTGTCTTGTTTTTGTTTTGTTATGTGGTTCTTGTGTTTTTCTGTGTGGTTTTTTTTGTGGTTTCTTTTATCTTATTGTGCGTGTTTGGTTGTGATTTTGTTTTTTACACACTCAAGGAGCATGTTTTTATTTTATTTTATTATTTTTGTTGTTATTTACTTATTTTTAAATTGGTTTTGTGTGTTTGTTTGCTCCTTGAGTATGTCAAAGGTGGTATGCCAGGTCCGAGTCCTAGGTGTTTTTGGTGGAATGGATACCCCTGCCTCTTTGGGTCTTTACCCAAAAGTGGCATCCCTTTTGGGATGTTTTCCACAAATTAAAAAAAAATCAAATAAGAATGCCCTCAAAATCATTATCACTTAGGTGTCAGATGCAACCAAAAATGCACCTAATTTACCATTGAAGGTTTCGAGTAAAATCGAAAATGCACCTTTTAATTTTTTTTCAATAAAATATGAATGTGTGTTGTGCAAAAATTTGATATGTTTTTGTCTCCTTGTCTTACAATTTTACAAATAATGTGACAATAAACAACTGCCTATCTTTTCTAATTTTTCAAAATAAACAAGTTTGATTTGTTTTAAGTGATTCTTACTTTTGTGTTACAAATTTGCAAAAGAAATACAAATTTTTGTCTTCCCCCATTTGTTTTGTAAATTTAACAAATAGCACTCCTTTCAAGACAAGTCGACACATGACCCGTGTTTGAAAGGCTTCCAGAACCAGTCAACACACAACTTAGTTTTTGTGGGCCCAAGGTTACAATTTCTTCTAAAGTTTGCAAAAAAAATATGCAATTTTATGTCTCCTTGTGTTAAAATTTGCAAGAAAGAATTCAAGTTTGATCATCTCTTTGGTATGCTTAATTAACAAGGTTTGAGAAGAGTTGAAGGGTTTTCTATTTTGCAAAAAAAAGTGCTATTATGTGTATTATATCCCTAGTTTTGGAGAAAACAAAAGCACTATTAGATTTAAAAATTTGAAAAAGATAAGCCCCTTCATGTTATTTTAATTTTAATTTGCAAAATTAAAAATAAAATTAATCATATAGTTTAATTTTAATAATAAAAATAAAATAATGTTTTAATAATAATTTGCAAACTATTTGATCGGTTTAATATTGCCTGGGCTTCCCCCCAGACCCTTGCCAATCTATTTATACAGTGGCCGAACCCCTTCATCAACATTCACCTCAAAACATTATGGCTTTTCTATCTCCATCATTTTATGTGGAATATTTGGCTTGAAAGAAACAAGCGTATCTTCAAAAACTTGTCCCGGAGCGCTCATTTTCTAAGTTCTAAAATCCTCAATGCTGCAAAAGAGAATGCTAGCTAGTTCCACTGCAATCCAAGTCTTGTCCTATGGCTGAAGTTAGTTTAGCTGAATCCTTAGACTTTCCCATTGTCACTTCAATGCCCTCAAAACCCCAACCTAGGCACTTATCTAATTGGATCCCCCCTAAATGCTGGGTCAAACTTAATGTGGATGGGGCAGCTAAAGGTAACCCTAACATTTCTAACACTGGAGGTGTTCTCAGAGATTTCCAAGGCAATGTCTCTGTGCCTTTGCCGAACCGCTTGGTATTCACTCCAATAAAGTGGCAGAAGCTAGGGCTCTTTAGCGGGGACTTACCATTGCTCAAAAGTTTATTGATTCAAATATTTTGGTGGAAGGAGACTCCTTAACCACCATCAATTATTTTAAGAATAACAAGACTCTCTCTTGGAAAGTCAGGAATTGTATCAACGAATACAAAATCCTATCCCACAATTTTCAAGAAATCATTTTTCAACATACCTTCCGGGAGAACAATAAGCTTGTTGATGCTCTTGCAAATCATGTTGTTTCTATTGACGAGTTGTCCACATGGAATTCTACCCTGCATCCGATGTTCGAGCAGCTGATTACTACTACTAAAATTTCCTCTGGCAAGTCTTGCATGGAGAAAAGTCTAAATTAATTTTCATGGCTCCTCTTCTATTTCTTTGGGCTATGGTCTTTGTTTCATAGCAGTGTTCCTTTTCTTTTGTCCTCTCCCAGGACTTCCTTCTTCCTTTTCTGTTTAGCTTCTATTTAGCTTCTGTTACTACCTGATTTATCGATGGTGGTAGCCTAAGATCATCGGGAGGTTGACCTGGCAGGTGATTCGCCTACGGGATGTGCTGCAGGATGTCCTATGGGCCGTTGTCCTGTGGGTCCTCCCCACAACCTATGCTTTGGAGGTGGGGTCGAGGTGGCCTAGAAAAAAAATCCAGATGTCCATCTCCTCTGCCTTCGAGTTTAGAAGAATAGATAAATAGGATTAATAATATTTAATAAAGCTAATTAGCAAACTATAGGATATGAGGAACATAGGAAAAAAATCACAAGTCGTCTTCTCCTACAAAACAAAGATGCCTTCTCCAACAGAAATATGCACTTTCTCCCTCCAGATCCATTCCTGATCTAATGCCAATGTGACCAGGAGATCCAAAATAATTTGATAATTGAAATATTTGCATTAACCATATATTTTAGGAACTATTGTTTAAATAGGTTACAAAATAGCTAATCAAACAATAATGCTGAAATCACGCTAACCAACGCATCATAGGTAGAGCGTTTGGTTTAGAACTCTTAACCTAGGATATTTAGGAATTACCATTAGATATTTAAGACAGTAAATATCTACATGGTAAATAGTAGAAAATTAAATGTAATAATCTACCTATGTAGTCTAATGCAATATACTACCTATTTTACCTAGTGGAGTAAAAGGGTAAATGATGAGGATTGATGTTAGATCTTTCATATGACCCCTCTAGTAGTTCCTAGCTAGGTTTGCATAGTTTATTTCTAGCAAATTCATATTGTAAGTGAGTCTCCTTTCTCACATGCACTTGTGGGCACTAGTTGTCTTCTAGTTGTCATTTAGAGTGTTAGTTAGTAAGTGTGAACTCAAAGTAGGAAGTGTGTACTTCAAGATAGCTAAAATGGATCTTCTAGTTAGCAATCTTAACTTAGAAGTTTACGTGCATTCTCCTTTGCACCTTTGTAGCTTTTTGGTTAAGCATATTGGATCAAATCCATGATTTCATGGGTTGGTTATGTATTTTGGGCCATTAGTGCCTATATATTGAATTGTAAATAATAGAACACTTAGTTGGATTTTCAATCCTTTTCATTGGTATCAGAGCCTAGTTCATGTTTGCACTAGGGCTTGTGAGGTGAGAGGATAGGAGATAGAATTATTATGAGAAACATTTTCTCATTGAGGACTCGGTTTAAGCCCAAAGGGAGCTTGAAAACCATTCGGAGAAGGAAGTTCCTTCGCCGACAAACCCCTCGTTCCAACTTTTTGCTTATGCTCAAGAGGTATAGGAAAAGTTTGCCCAGAGTTCTTCGTATACTGATCCTTGGAAGGGATTGGATCGTAGCTACGGTCCAATTAGGATTAGGGAGCCATTTGACCCTGTTGCCCCCCCCCATTTTTGAGTACTGAAGAGCTCCAGGAGGTCATCAAAGCTAGGTCGTGTGTCGACTTAGATCTGGGTGCCTTTCAAACGCTGGTCATGTGTCGACCGGATCTTGAAAGGAGAGCTACTGGTGGGAGCTGGTTGCTCGCATTGTTACAATTTAAGCTTTTCAAAAATTTAAAATTAACCCCCCTGGTTGATTTTTAAATTTTTTTAATTTGTGCTAGAAAGGCTTGAATTTTTGTTAATATATTATTTTAATAATATATTATTTTAGATCTGCTGAATATATTGTAAAAAAAAAAAAAAGCAATTTTATTTTAAAATTTTGCACATTCGGCCTGGCCTCGGCTGCATTCGGCAGCCTCGGCAGACCTCGGCTGCGTTTGGCAGGCGGTCGGCCAGCAAGTTTGCGGCACCCCGACGTGCGCATTTGCAACAGGGGGCGGTCGACAGTCGACAACATTCGGTTGTCTTTTTCAACGCTGTCCGGCACGACAACTTTAGGCTGCGGCCATGGCTGTCCAGCGACAGCGCTTCGACGTACAGCCCGCGTGTCGGTTGACAGCGTCAGGCTGAAGCCTGACATTTTTGTCAGGCGTGCCAGTGCCGTTCAGGCACTGTGGCCTGATTACCATCATAGTCGACAGCATGTCGGCCTTCCGCCTGCGCTGTCTGCTGGCAGCAGCAGGTCTGCCGCTTGACACGCCTGTCAGGCGTGACAGCGCTAGCCAGGTGCTGCAGCCTTGTCGCCAGCGTTGTTCACTACCAGGGTCAGAGCGGCATGACCTGACTGTTAGGCATGACAGTGTCATAGCTAGGCAGGAGGCCTGGCTATGCTGTCCTTCGGCAGTTTGCCGACGACGGTGCTTAGAGGCAGCCGCACGGGTGCACGGCTTGGGAGCTCGCACCAAGGTTTTCCCCTCTGTCGGGTGCAGAATATTTACAGGTTTGGAACCTCGAAAACTGCACCACTGTACCTGAGCCTCGGGAAGCGTGCAGTGGAAGATTTAGGTGCATGTAAAATTTTCATGCACAGTGAAGTTTAAGTCCAGTTGCAACAGCAGATTCAAGGGTAAAATTTTATTGTAATTTTTATTTTTTTTTACTATTTAAGGTAGCTTGTTAAATTTAATTTTTATTAATTTAATTTTTAATAACTTAATTAAAATTCATTAATCTTTGATTTAATGAAATTTAATTTTTTTAATTAAGTTATTTTTAAATTAATAAATGTTAAGTTGCACCTTAGATTAGTTTAAAAATTTAAAAATTTTTAGCCTTAGGAGTAAATTTTTCAGTTAAGCAGCACTCCATTGTAACAAGGAAATTTGCATTGTATTTCCTTGATTTAGTGCTTTCTTATCTTTACTCCTGGCTTATACCCGGGAACACATGGCTTCTGACTTGGCTGCCCAAGTGGCAGAATTGGCCCATGTTGTAAACACTTTGGCAGATAAGGCTAATGACACTACCATGGCAGAAGTCCTTGGCAATCTTGCCATGAAGGTAAATGACATTTCTTTGCATAATGCCTCAACTTCTGCTCATGATTCTCGTTTGAGAGTTCGTTGTGAAGTTCCATTGTATGATGGATCCAGGAACCCTGATGTCTTGAATAGTTGGATTCTTGACATGAGTTCTTGGTTTGCTTTCTCTCAACTTTCAGAAGATGATGTAGTGCCTTATGCTAAGCTAAAACTTTCTGGCTTAGCCAAAGTACTTGTGGAACGAAAACGAGGACAAGAACTCACTACATGGGATGAGCTTGTACAATGTCTTAAGACCAATTTCTATCCTTCAAATTATTCTAGGGAATTGGTTATTAAATGGTTTCATTTTTGCCAAGGTACTAATATGTCTGTACAAGAATATATTTTCCAATTTAACGGGTTCAGAATACTTGTGAATGTGGAGGATGATGTTCCAGGTTTGATTCTCAAGTTTCAAAGTGGCTTGTTAGAACATTTGTACAGGGAACTAATGTTTGTTTCTATGGAAACTTTGGATCAAGTTTTCAACCAGGTGCAGCTTGCGGAGGACAAGTTTAAGGCGCAATCGCAGGCATTCCGCACACTTGTTACTCAAGTGGTTGCAAACTCATCAAAAGGGAATAATTCTTTCTCACAAAAGAAGAATTTTGCTCAAAAGAAGAATGTGTCTTCTCCATCTCCTTCTTCTCCTTCCCCTTCCGCTTCTACTCCTTCTTCTTCTTCTTCTAAATCTTCTTCTTCTTCTTCTAAGAAATTCTGCAATTATTGTAAGAAGAAAGGGCATGAGAAAGCTGATTGCTTTAAGCTCAAAAAGAAGAGTTTAGTAATTACTACTCAAGAGGAGGATGCTTCCAAGGGTCCCCTTGAGTCTGTAGGAGAGAGTAGAGTATATACGGAATTACGAGGTAAGCTTAATGAAGTTACCTTAGTAAATGTAAGTTCTTCAGAAGGGGCTCGTGATGCTTTGTTCATCACTCGAGCCCACTTACTTCACAACTTTGCAACTGATTGTATAGTGGATAATGGCTCGTAGAAAAATCTAATTGCGAGGTCCATTGTCGAGCGTTTGAAGTTACCTATGGAGCCTCATCCTCAACCTTATTCTTTGGGTTGGAAGGATAGTGGAAGAGGCTCAGAAATCACTCACACTTGCACTTTAAAATTTGCACTTGGCCCACATTTCATAGATCAAGTCACTTGTGATGTGACTCCTATGGATTGTTGTGGGATTTTGCTTGGACAACCTTTTCAGTATGATAGGAGAGCTGTTTATGATGCTTTTAAAAGAACCTACACACTTCAAAAATATGGTAAGGTCTTTCTCATTAAAAGCACCAACACTCCTAATATCATTCTAAGTTCCAAGCAAACGAAAAGAGTAATTAAGAAAGGTGGTGATGTTGCTCTAATTTTCATTCGCTCTCAAAACACTTCTACATCTACATCCATTACAAAGCAACACTCTTCAATGGATAAAATATTGCAAAGTTATTCACACATATTTCAGGAGCCAAAGTCTCTTCCTCCAATTCGCACAATTAATCACAGCATTGAAATAATTCCAGGTTCTTCTCTTCCTAATGCTCCCATGTATAGACAATCTATTTTGCAAAATGAAGAAATAAAAAAGCAAATAGAAGATTTGTTGTCTAAGGGTTTCATTAAGGAAAGTACTTCCGCTTGTGCCTCACCTATTTTGTTAGTTCTTAAGAAAGATGGCACTTGGAGATTATGCATTGATTTTCGTGCTTTGAACAGAATTTCCGTGAAGAATAGATATCCCTTACCCCGCATTGATGATTTATTAGATCAGCTTCAAGGAGCTAAGTTCTTTTCAAAAATAGATCTCAAAAGTGGATATCATCAAGTGCGTATCCAAGCTGAGGATACATGGAAGACAACTTTCAAGACGAAGATGGGCCTCTTTGAATGGTTGGTCATGCCCTTCGGTCTTACTAATGCTCCTGCAACCTTCATGAGGTTGATGAATGATGTATTTCGTGAAGTCCTTGACAAATTTGTCATAATATATCTTGATGATATATTGATTTTCTCAAAAACTTGGGAGGAACACCTTAGGCATATCCAACAAACCCTTGATCTTCTTGCGAAGAATCAATTATATGCCAATTCTTCCAAGTGTTCTTTTGGCAATACTTCGGTTTCTTACCTTGGCTATGTGATTAGTGAGAGTGGAATTCAGGTAGATCCCATAAAAGTTGATGTTTTACTTAAGTGGTCCCCTCCTACAACTCTCACTGAGTTAAGGAGTTTCCTAGGACTTGCGAATTTTTATCGCAAGTTCATTCCTCAATATTCCACCCTTGCGGCTCCATTGCATTATCTCACTAAGTCCAAAACTCCATTTCATTGGGAGAAAAGCCAAGAAGTTGCCTTTGAGAAACTCAAAAAGAAATTGTGTACAACACCTGTGTTAACTTTACCTGACCTTTCTCAACCTTTTGAGATTGAAACAGATGCCTCTAAAGTTGCCTTAGGAGCTGTGCTCAAACAGAATGGTCATCCAGTTGCTTATCATTCAGAAACTTTTTCTGCTGCTAAGTTGAACTATTCTACATATGACAAGGAGTTGTATGCTTTAGTTCAAGCTATTAAGTATTGGAGACACTATCTTTTGGGAAAAGATACAGTAGTACACACTGATCATATGCCTCTCAAGTTTTTACAATCTCAAAGTAAAATTGAAGAATCAAGACATATGAAGTGGGCCTCTTACCTCCAACAATTTCACTTGGTGATCAAGTACAAAAAGGGGAAGAGTAATACTGTTGCTGATTGTTTGAGTAGGCCTCCAACCGCTCTTGCCTTAACAGTTATGTCCACTTCGCACTTGGGATTTCAGACTTGGCCTAATCAGTATTCTCAGGATCCTGATTTTGGAAAAATATTTGAGCAAGTGAGTAAGCCTTCTTCTTCCAATTTGCGTCCTTTCCAAGATTTCTACATCAAAGAAGGACTTCTTTACAAATTGGACAAGGTTTGTGTTCCTTGTGAGCCTAGAGTGTCACTTCTTAAGGAAGCTCATTCTACACTTTATGGTGGTCACTTTGGGAAGCATAAAACACTTCATCATTTGCAACGATTTTTCTATTGGCCAAAAATGCGAGAGGGATGTGTTGAGATTTCTCAAACAGTGTGCAGTTTGTTGTCGCTCAAAACCAGCTAATAGGAAGTTTGGCTTAGGCATGCCTTTGCCCATTCCTTCCCGTCCTTGGGAAAGCATTTCCATGGACTTGGTTAGTGGTTTTCCTATGACAATGCGCCAACATGATTGTGTGTTCGTGGTGGTTGACAGATTCAGCAAAATGGCTAAGTTTATTCCATGCCGCAAGACAAGTTCTGCATCAGACTTAGCTCAATTTTTCTTTGACAGCATTTGGCGTTCCTTTGGTCTACCTACCAGCATTATCTCGGATCGTGATTCACGCTTTGTGGGTCACTTTTGGCATTCTTTGTGGAAGATTTTGGGAGTTTCCCTTAACTTTTCTACCGCCTATCATCCGCAGTCCGATGGGCGGATCGAAGTGGTAAACCGTACACTTGTGCAAAGTTTGCGAATCTATCATCACGCTTCACCAGCAAAGTGGGACTTGAGTCTCACGCATATTGAACATGCCTATAATAGGGCCCTACATTCTTCTACAGGTCATTCACCCTTTGAAGTTTGTATGGGATTTCAGCCCTTGGCACCTTATGAGTTACCTTTGTCTTTGCCTTCTCCTGTCACTTCACATCTTCAGAAGGAGCAAGACAAGGCACACTCATTTGTTCAACACTTGCACAATCTTCAATCAAAGGTGGTTGAGATTTTGCAAAAGACACAGCAGCGAGAAAAAGGCCATGGATCGACATCGAATTCCTCATCCATTTCAGGTTGGTGATAAAGTTTGGTTGCATCTTGACAAGCGACGTTTCACTGATAAGACTCATAGCAAAATCAAACCAATTCGCTATGGGCCTTATACTATTCTTCAGCAGGTGTCCGAGAATGCTTTTCGCCTTGATCTTCCCGCACACTTGGGAATTCATGACGTCGTCAATGTAGATCTTTTGAAGTTGTACTTTGACTCTACATTGGAGACTGCACCAGCTATCAGTCATCCTGTGGACGTGGTTCCTGAAGCTCAGTTACCATTGGATGCAGATCAGATCTATGACACGAAGACTCGACAGACTCGCCAGGGGTCTACCACCTCATATCTTGTGGCTCGACGAGGACAGCTGCCGCATCAGGCTCGTTGGATTTCTTTTCATCAGATGTCCCGTGACTTTCCTATTCTTCTGAAAGCATTGGAGTCCAATGCTTCTATTGTGGGGAGGCATGATGAGGATTGATGTTAGATCTTTCATATGACCCCTCTAGTAGTTCCTAGCTAGGTTTGCATAGTTTATTTCTAGCAAATTCATATTGTAAGTGAGTCTCCTTCTCACATGCACTTGTGGGCACTAGTTGTCTTCTAGTTGTCATTTAGAGTGTTAGTTAGTAAGTGTGAACTCAAAGTAGGAAGTGTGTACTTCAAGATAGCTAAAATGGATCTTCTAGTTAGCAATCTTAACTTAGAAGTTTACGTGCATTCTCCTTTGCACCTTTGTAGCTTTTTGGTTAAGCATATTGGATCAAATCCATGATTTCATGGGTTGGTTATGTATTTTGGGCCATTAGTGCCTATATATTGAATTGTAAATAATAGAACACTTAGTTGGATTTTCAATCCTTTTCAAGTAAATATCCCAAAGAATGGAATATTACTCTAGCAAATATTTCACCCTTTATGAATGGACCCAAACTCGAACCCATGACCAACTGTTGTTGTAGTGCTTTAGCCCAAGGCTAAGCTATCCTTGGGCTACACTCCCACACAACACTCAAAGCACACAAAACACCCTTAATTCCTTAGCTTCTATGATTTTCATAAAATGACAAAAACCTTGTTGTGTGATAGAACGAAGGGGATGGGAATCAAACCCTCAACTTTCCCTGCATGAATATTTTAACCATCCTTCGATCAGTATTTGTGCTACCTAGCTCTTTGGGTTTGTTTTGATGCTCCACATGAATTTAATCCGATGTTTACCTCTTTAAACTTAAAGAACACGAATTCCTCTTCTTCTCTCTCAATGCAACACACGATTTTTTTATTTTCTTAGGCATACAAATTGCATTAAACAATTTATATTAAAATCACTTCTCCATTTTATACATTGTCCTTTGCACTCCAACATGTCGGCTTATGTGATTCAAATTTTAATTCAAATTTAAATTTAAACCTTTGGCACCTTATTATTTATTTAAATTAAAATTTTAATCGTAGGTTAAAATATTTTAATTTAAATAAATTAAATAATAACCTCTAAAATCTGCTCAATGGGTCTTTTCAAGGATTTATTTTTAATGATTCCTTGGACCTCATTTTTCTTTACCTCATCATTTTTCCCAAAATATTATAATATTTATTATTATAATTTTACTATTTCATTTTAAACCTACTTCAATATTTTTAGACTACTTTAGGCGTATAATATTTAAATAAATATTATATCATTTTTTCCTTAACTACTTCCTTGCCTTTTGGAAAAACAACCTTATGACATTAATGACGATGAAAATGGACATCAAACATCTTGACATCAATGACAACAAAACTTGCTCAAATTTCCAACACAAAGGTTTTACAACCAACAATATATAAGTTAAAGCACATAATATATAGACCTTATATAATTCTTCTAGTTGTAAGGCCCGATACTTTTTATTTGGATATTCCAATTGAACTTGCCCCTCATGAATATAAAAAAGCTAAAATTAAACAAACATGTAAATTGAGGGAGGATGAGGAGGTTTTTGTTACTTATTTTGAAGATTTTGATTTCAGATTTTTAACAACCCTTGGTAAGTGATACAAGGTTAATAATAACTAGAATTTAATTAAATAAATATAATACGAAATAAATATATATTGCATATAAATTATAATTAGTAAATTTTAAAATCTATTTTATTTTGATAATAAATCATAAAACCTTTGTTCATTGTTGTTATCTTGTATTATGTATTTGTCCATTATGTTAATGTGTTATTGTGAATGTTAAATATTCATTGATTTATTGAGCCACTTTCAATTATGAATCTTATACACAAACATCCAAAAATAAAATAAAACAAACACATTTGGATCGAAAACCATGTAAATAAATATAAAAACCAAATCATACATCATATACGCATGTGACGTCCATATCATCTATCAAATATCATAAGCATATGCATTACATCATCCATCCATAAAATCATATCATGCCAATCATCAACTAATCATTATGTGTATATATCATGGAAGAATAAAGTATAGTACATAAAGTCCATCACATGTCCATATACATAATAATCATCATCAATATAAAATCAATAATACATCATCATCATCAATGCCCATAGGGCTACATCAAAATTTTTGCTAGGGCTACATAATCATACATACATAAATATATTTTGTAATACATACATCATCATCATCTCATAAAAAATGCTTCAAAAAAATATGGTCAATTTACCACACCAAAAATAGAACTCACTATTGCTGACCTCCTCGTGTCTCTCCACTCCTCTCCTAAACAAAAGATATACATTTTATGAGTGCTTCTAGTCTCATAATATTACGATTTGAACTCAGTTCTCCTGAATGAAAATCCAAAGGCATACCACTATTATATCCTTATAGGATCAAATATTACATGCATTTAAATACACTTATAAATACCTTAGAAGGTATCTAAAATGGTTAGTGATGCCACTACATGACATAATATCACTTTCCAAATATCTTCCTCAAGATCTATTTAATTTTGTTTGCTTGGCTTCTCAATGAGTGATTTTCTCTTACTAGACTAATAAAACCTCTTGGAGTAGGCACCTCTAGAATTTATTTTGTAAAATTTATTCTCTCGATCCCCTAATTACTTAGTTTTTTAGGTTTTAAAATCTTCTAAGTGCTGTCAATACAAAGGTATTAATTGGATTATTATAATAGTCTAGATAAGAGGTTTAAGGTTTGAATATGAAGGAGGGTTGGATATGCATACTCCATAGGTGGAAAAAACAATATAAGTGCCTCCTACTATGTATAGTAGATCCAATGGAGTATGAGGTAGTCTAATATCCACAATGATGGTAAATATTTTAAAAAATAATTTTACTAGCATAATATTGCTTAATGATGTGGATGTGCACTTACAATATCAAAATAATCAAAATAGTAAAAAAAACATGTATATAGTTTCTCTATGTAATCATTTATAAATATATGCTTTAAAAATACTTGTAAAATATCCAATATAACCAATTTTATTTATTTCCTCTGCTAAAAATTTCACCTCCTAATCTTGAATACATACATGTTGTAAGATCTTAAAAGACCTAAAATTTCTTTAAAATTCAATTTCAATCTAGCAAATTTTTTAATAAAATACAACATAGATAGAATGAAGCTAAACATGTAATGAAATCTATTGATGTGTATTCATATTAGTTATAGATGAGGGTGGTTGCCACATATAAATCCAACCTTAAGCCAAACATGTAATTTATTAATATTAATAGGGGTGTAATATGGGGTTGATTGTCATATACTAATATAACCCTAGCTAAAAATTTATATTATTTTGTACGTCTTAGGTAATAGAGTGAAAGCTTGAGTATTTTTTTTTTTTAAAAGAGGGTAAAAATTTATTAACCCAGCAAAACATTCATGATACAAAGAAAAAGTAGAAGCTATTCAGACATATCAGCTCTCAATAAAGAAGAGAGAGATTGAGAGCAATCAGAAGAAAGTTGAGACCAATTTTGAACATCCCAACCATCTTGAAACTTAGAAGCCCATTTAGCTAACAAATTCGCTACCCTATTCCACTCCCGAGGAATATGCACAAAAGAAATGAATTCCAAGTGAGCAGAGATATTAAGAATTTGCCGAGCAACCCAACTCAACCGCCAACAACCATGAAGACTATCTCCAGAATTTAACAAATTTATAACAATCTGAGAATCAGATTCACAAACAATCCGACGCCAACCCAAAGCATACCCTTGCTCCAAAGCATATAAAATTGCGAGTGCTTCCATGAAGTTATTAGAATGATGTCCCTTAAAGCAAGAGAAAAAAAATTGGATAGTACCACTACTATCCCGCCCCACACCACAAATACCAGCATTACCCGGAGTTATAAGGTCTAATGTTCAAATTCAAAGGAGTTAAGCTGTGAAGACTTGGGTATTTTAGAGATAAGGTCTAAGTTTCAAATTCAAAGGAGTTAAGGTATGCCTATTTCCATTACATAAGAAAGTATGTGAAGGTCTAATATAAGGATTTAAAATATCTAGTATAACCAATTTTATCTATTTTCTTAGCTAACAAATCCAACTTTTAATCTTGATTATATGCATGTTGTAAAATATTTAAAGACTTAAAATTTTACTAAAATTTAATTGCAATCTCACGAAAGGTTTAATAAAAAAGCAATTAAATATCTAATGAAGCTAAAAATGTAATATGAGCTATTTATGTGCATACAAATTTATTATAGATGAGGGTTATTTTCACGTGTAAATTTAACCCTAGGTCAAACATGTAATTTATTCAAATAAATTAGAGTGAATTAGATATGGGGTTGATTTTCATATATTAATTTAACCCTAGATAAACATTAATGTAGTCATATTGATTACAATGATGTGCAATGTAGTACATCCTTTATTTTCAATTCCTCTACACACTTGAGTGGCATAGTGAAGGCTTACATATTTTAGATATAAAGTCCAACATTCAAATTCAAAGGAGCTAATTTGTGAAGGCCTGGGTATTTTAGAGATAAGGCCTAAGGTTCAAACTCAAAGGAGTTAATATATATCTCTTTCCACATATAATTGATCTAATAAAGTATGTGATGATCTAATATAAGGATAGAATATCTAAAGACTTAAAAAGTAACGTAAACCTTAAATATTATTTATCATGTATGTAACTTTATCAATAAGTTAGATATGTAATTTATTCATATTAATTGGATTGAACTACAGATAAGTATGTCTATCACATATCAATCAAATCCTAGATTAAAATATATTAATATTTATTGGAGTGATGTGCAACCTAGTGGATGGCTTCTTGTATTTACCTCTATACATCTTGAGTGACCTAGTTAATGATTGGGTACATCATATATAAGGTCTAATGTTCAATTTATAAGGAGCTAAGGTGTGAAGGCTTAGGTATTTTATAGATAAGGTCTAAGTTTTAAACTCAAAGGAGTTAAGGTATGTCTCTTTCTATGTATAATTGGCTTAAGGAAGTATGTGATGGTCTGATATAAGGATAAATACTAAAGACCTACAAAGTAATGTGAATCTTAAAAAAAATTGAATTGAAAAGTAGAACTGAATATTAAAGACCAGCAGAAGAAAATTATACCATATATAATATGTCCAAGATTCAGAGAAGACACCTAAAACAACTAACTCCTATCGAAGAGAGAAACATACTATACATCATATGATATTTGGATTTTCATTATATTTCTGTAAAAATATACAATAACATCTCTGAGAAAGCAAATAGTAATAGTTGTACATATCTGCATTCTTTTCCTCAGTGCAACTATCAACAAGATCATAATTCTTAATGACATTAAATAGGCGAGCTAGCTTGAACTTGGAAACCTGCAAACTTCTTCCCACCTGAAACAAAACAGAAAGCTGATTAAGTCTCCTAAAGAGACCCAATAAGGTGCTTTGGCATGTTCTGAAAACAATCTTCATTCCTAGCTTTCCATATTATCCATAAAATTTTAGAAGAAATTAACAACCAAAACATATTGAAATATGGTTTCATATGAGAAATGTAACCAAGAATAATTTGTTGCTTAATATGATCCAAATTAACATTCCACCCCTGCATATTATGAAAGAAATATAACCACAATTCCTTAGCATAAATGCACTCAAAAAATATATGATTCAATATCTCAGGAGTCCTGCAAATGGAGCAATATATAGAAGCCTTAGGATTAGAGGATAAAGGAAGCTTGTGGAGCAGCAGACGCCACCTAAAAAATGTTTTTTTCAGTTCAAGAAAACTGGACCAGATATGTTGCATCATATTTTGACCCTGCACTGGAGAAAGATAAAGTGACCACTTAGTATTAATATGATCAAAAATTTCATTAGTATCCATAAGACGCCTGTAGATGGATTTAGATTTAATATCACATATTTTTGAGTCATCGAACCAATACAACTTATCCATATAACATTGTTCAGAAACCACAAATTCTAGATTCTTCAAATTATTGAAGGAGGCAAACAAAATAGTTTAAGTTCTCATGTGAGAGCTGGGCATACCAAACTCCCCACTAAGTTGTTTCCAATATTTGAGCACACCATTATTCATAAAAGTTGTTTATCATATATGCAACTTTTCAAATAACTTGTATATAAACTATTTTAAATTATTTAGAATAATTGATCAAATATTCTATTAATATAAAGGTAAAAATTAAAGTTAAAGTATTTTTTTAATGTCCATGAGATCATAGGCCATATGATGTGACCTAATTTAATATGTTATTTAGCTACTATATGTTTATCCAACCATATTTTGGTTATTCAAGTATGGTATACAACTCTACCTCCATTGGATTTGAACCTTGAACTTGCTCTTTGAAGTTTCAAAGCATTATCATTGGCCTACTCATGTTGTACATGAAAATCCTCCACTTTTATCTTGTCTCAATAAATATATATAATTAAATCTCAACATAATGATAACTTACATATATTCTAGTATATATTTATTAAAATAATTGATCAAATATCCTTTTAATATATGATCAAACCCATGTAAGGTCCGATGAATTGGTTCGACCAAACCCTGTAAGGGGACGGAGGTCCAGGGTTAAAATATTAGGTCTCATTGGATTGAACCCTTGTCCCTTTCCTAGTGCATTAAATAGCATAAAATGTTCAAAATGATTGCAACATGGTGGTTATAGGGATGAATTGCACAAAGAACTGTGTGTTAGCTTCTAAGGTGGATAACGTAGACACCTGTGACATCCATAAAAGTAGGACAACCTACCTGGATTCACGATGGCGACTGATTCCAGCATGTAAATTTAAAATATATATATACTATGATATGGACGAGTGTGTGAGGGGATGGGTGTGTGTTAAATTTCCTATTCATAAACATAGATACTTTACGAGGGGTCATGGTTGGGATGAGACTGCTCAACCCTATGCATTGGTCATAGGGTTTTTCACATTAACCAAATAAATAAATTATATAAACAATATATGGTCTAACAAAAATACCCAAGTGTTGTAGTTGAGTTGGAGAAAAGAGAGCAATCCTCCAAGGGAGGTCCCAGGTTCAAATCTCCACCCTACCAAAAAGCTGAATTGGGTATCCAAAATCCAATTGATAATGTTGGTGCGGGCAGGGTCGGGTGCGACTCTCGAGTGACTTTGACGGTGTAGAACCCCATGTTCGTAGTCTCTAAAAAAAAAGTATGACCTAATCAAAATAAAAAATATAAGATTTAAATTCAATAAAAACATGATTATACACCATATTATAATAATAAAAGTTTAATTAAATAAATGTATATTAAATAAACATATATCCTTATATAACTATAACTCCGTGAACTTCAAAACTTATTTAATATTAAATCATAAAACCTTAAAAAGGTTTAACAGAATTCAATGTAATAAATCCAAGACAATAAAAATTCAATGTAATCAACTAATCCATTTATAGAATTGACCTAAACACATACCGCTCCATTTTATTCCCTTTTCAAGCATGTTGAAAATATTTTAAAAGAAGATGGTCAATAACTAAATTTAAAACAAGATGGTTAATAACTAAATAGCATTTGAACCTTTATTAAATGCTAAGGCTTAATCATACCAAATAACTAAAATTAAAACAAGATAGTTAATAACTAAATAGCATTTGAACCTTTATTAAATGGTAAGCCTTAACCATACCAAAACCAAAACCATTAAAATTCTTAATTAGAGGAACCTTTAAACCAACAACACTAGCCCCATTCAAATGTAAAACTCGTAAGACCCACTAAACGTAACTCCATCTACATTGTTGCTGTTCCATAAGATTTAGGAAAAGATACACGATTGACAAACCTAAATCATTCTTAATTTTTTGCTAAGGCCCATTTCAAATTTCAAGACCATTTATTTATTTTCATAGTTACAAAGACCCCTACAATTTAAACATTTAAAATTTTGAATAATTTTTACTAATAATTAAAATGACGCTATTCCATAAGATTTAGGAAAAACCCGTGTATTCTTAAAATTTTGTTAAAGTTCATGGTAAATTCCAACACCATTTAACTTTTATTGTAATAATAACTCTCAAAGAATATATGGACCACATTATTATCTTCTAGATCTAACAATTCACATTTAAATAACCTTAATATTTATTTCTTTAAAAATAAATTTAAACATTTAAAAAAGAAATCAAGGATCAAATCTTGATAAAGATATATAGATAATATCTTTAACTTTGTTTAACAATACTAACTATGTGATGATAATACAATACAAGTGAAACCCATTTTAATTTTATAAAGCCTAAAAAAAATTAATAAATAATAAACAATAAGTTCATTTTTTGAAAAACTAAATTTACCCATAGCTATAGGTGAGTTGGAGAGGAGAAGGAAATCCTCGAAGAGAGGTCCAGGTTCAAATCTCCACCTTACCAAAAAGCTGAATTGAGTATCCAAAATCCAATTGATAATGTTGGTGCGGGCAGGGTAGGCTGGGTGACTTTGACGGTCTACACCTCCTATTCCAAAGCTGCCCTGCAAAGGGTTTTTCGCTTTAAAAAAGACCTAAATTTAAAAAAAAATAAACTAATTTATATTTAATATTGTACTTACATCATGGAAACAATAAAACCACTATAATATTTAATATATATTTTTTTATAAATAAATTAAATTGCTGGGTGAACCCATTGGCTACATAGTTGTGCATATATATCTTGCATGCCCATTTCAAACAAACAAGTGTGTGTTAGGATCTCTCTCGCGGAAGCAGAAGTCTCCAATGGTCATTCTCGCGGAAGCAAAAGTCTCCAATGGTCTCTAGCGAAAGGAAGCAAGTCTGCAATATCACAGTCTCCAGGTTAGTATTTTTAAAGTATGTTGTGGTTTTTTGGTATGTTAGTGCATGTGATCCTCTGGTGTTATGCTTGGATTTGATGTTTTATTAAATTTATATTATATTAAACTTATTTTTTAAATTTGTATTATAATTAAGCCCACCCCTCACTAGTGATCATTATAATGCAGTCAGTGCTGGAGGCACCCCTCATAAACTTTGAGATCCATAGAACGCTCCATAATTTAATCAAAAAGTGAATCTAGCTCTCCAATGGAAGTGCCTCATAAGATCCCTTACTCTCAACTTGTTTTGTATGAACCCTAAAATAATATTACACAAAGACAAGGTTTATAAGATTCCATATCCTGAACTTGTTTTGTATGAAGCCTAAGATTATATTACACAAAGACAAGGTTCTTGAGGTAATCTTGGCTAACATATTGCACTTTTTGGTGCATATGGCTTGAAATAGAGTGTGTATAACCAATTGCACTCAATATAGGTGAGATATGGAGAAATGAAGAGCCTTACTTATGTCAAGAAGAACCTTATAGTTTGTGTATAACTATCATATAAATAATTATAAAAGTCTTTAGATATGATTAATCATAAAGTATGTTTTATTTATAAATAAAAATAATAATTTTATACTAAATCTTATTATATAGTATTTATTTTTATAGCTTTAATCTTAATAAAAATTATATAATGAGATTTTTTTTAATAATACTTCATATAAACATCATCTTGGCGTCACATCACCCATAATGCAAGTGGTGTCCTTGCCAGTAGAGCACACTCACGTGGATTTATATAACCAAATTTGGTAATATGATTTATAAAAAAAAGTTATTTTAAGTTTTTTTTAATCTTAAACATGATAATTATAATTTTTTTTGTTATATTTCAAATGATTTCATGTTTTTAATGCATTTTTCAATTCAATACGAGGAAAAATAAATTATAATTTCTTCACTTACTATATTTAGATAATGATTTATAAAATAATAGTTGAATCTAATCTATAATATATATAAATAAATAAAAAATTTCTAAATATAATCAAATAATAAAGCTAGAGTGATTGACCTATTTAATATTAAGTATACACTGGATTGTCTTCTCATTAAATTTAAAAGAAATAAAATTATATATCATTAAAAATATTGTAAAAATCAAAATTACTTTATTATTACTTGTATTTTATACCTATCCCATGTCCTATGGAGAAACCTCTCAAGTGGAACATGAAAATACCTAACGTGGAAACAACCACATTATCCATGGTAGTGATTACAAAGTTTCAATTTGTTTAGGTAAAATTTATGCATGTAAGCATCATTCTTTATTTTATTTTTTATTTATTTATTATTTAAGCACCATTATTTATTTTATTTTTTACTAATTTATTATTTTTGGATATATAAAAGAATGGGTTACATCCACACTCATTTTCTATTATTAAGCATGGTTTTGTAATTTATCTTCCACCTCATTGTTTTATACTCCATGGTTAAATAGACCACTGGTTGATGGGGTTTAGTACTTTATTTATAATGAGGGATGAAATGGACAACTGGTCCTTGGGATGCTTGGGAGTCTTACTGTTGTCATGGAAAACCAACTCAGGAGATTTGGACCAGTCTACTACCTTTACAATAGACATGGCCTCAATGTTGGAACCTAAGTCTCTTCTTAATAAATGCATGACCAGATAAACACCTACCAATCCACTAGTTCTTGGGATATAAGGCATCATCTTGTATCATGTAACAAATGAATCCGATGGAAACCAAGCTGTTCCATTTCAAGCAGTAAGGGTAAACTTTGCATCTGCAATATCATTGTTATGTTGTTAGTATGAATTATGACTGCAATTGCAATGGTATGCTCTGAGACCAGAAATTATAACCTCTTGGATTTCAAAGCAAGAGTTATTGCTCACTAAACACTTCAGCAAAGACAACCGATGACAAGCTCTACTGAGCTTAAGACCTCCCAACAAAATTCCAATGGCAAGATTTTTTCGCTAGGTACATTTCTTTTCCCTATATCATGTTTGTGTAAAGTGTGTTTAATTGGTGGATCTTATTGAAATGAAAACATTTTCTTCCATGGATTTTTATAGGATATTCATGGGGTTTGACGTCAATAGACCAATACGAAGAATCTTAACTACTACTAGTATGTCCAGGGGATCCAATGAAGCCACACAAGATAAGACTGACATAGTGAACAATCAAGTTGTGTGTCATTCTGATCCTGTGTGGCTTCATTGGGTCGCCCATGGCCTCCACTAGAGGATGGAAGTGTGCAAGCCTTGCCTTGCATAGAGAAAGGACATGAGGAAATTTCATATGGATGACACACTGATCCAAAAGTAATATGAAGGGGAGGATTGTAATATGTTTGAGAGATTGTACAATTTTTTCCAGGTATCTCGAGGGGCTTCTATTGGCGTTGCTGTGAAGATCAATAAGAGGGATTCTGACATTGCAATGGTTGGGGGTCTCCACCGTGCCAAAAAATGTGAGGTCTCTGGTTTTTGTTATGTCAAGGATATTGTTCATACAATCCTCGAACTGCTCAAGGTTCATCAAGTAAGTCTTATCCTTTTCCTTTTGGTAAAAATTGTTGGTGGATGTTGTTTATCAAAATTCTTTGTAGGAATTATATTGTAGTTTGGACAAGGTGAGATTTAGGGTACGATGAGATATAATTGCTAGTTGGTTATTTAGCCAAAGGATGTAAGCTTTAAATACATTGGTTCTTTGTACTAAGAGCTGAGAGAGAAGTTTTCTCTATTTTTCTCAGTTCTGACATAAGTTTTCTCTATTTTTATGCCTTAAGTATTTTAGGGATAAGGTTCACACAAATTATTTAATTCTAAAAAAAAATAGTTCTTTGTTACGTTTCACAAATTGATATTAGTTACTAACTCATATTAGGACTATTTTAATTTGTAGCCATATTGGCCATCAACTTCTTAGTGAGTTACACTGAGTTGCACCTTATTGCCAACATCTTTCTTTCTTCATTTTATACTATTAGAGGTTATTTTTTCTGTTTTTTCATTTCATATGCATTGACATATCTATATAGGTATATATGTCTTATTTTGCCATAAACATAAAGTATGTCTACAAAAACTAGCCAAGGATTCATTAATTATTCTTTATTTATAACGAATTAGGCTTTAATTCCTATTGGTCATTATTAATCCAATGCAATTAAGGATACCATTGTGTGTGCTTTAATTTAATCTAATTGGATGGACAATCATACTGCAAATAGGTAGTTCATCTCTCAAGGCCTTAGAAAAACATGAAGAATAAATATAATAAAGGAAGGCAATTTCACATAGCTTTAACTTTTAGTGATAATATACCTTGTACCAATGATGTAGTTATTAAAGTAGACAACTTATATTTTCTCCCTTATTTTTTGAAACAAAATTTCTTCCTTTTATTAATTGTTTAGGCTAAATCTATTTTCTTAAGGTCTTAGGTTGTCACCAAGGAGCCAATATTTTTATTAGGAAAAGAGTGGCAATTCAATTAATTATGTGATCCTCAAAAAGGAGGGGCTTGAAACACCTATTAGAGTTCATCCCCATGATAACAAAATTATTGCAAATACCTCCACTAAAAAATAAAATATTGAACCTAGGTTTATTTGGTTTGGTGGTAGTAAATCTAGGATTATCGAATTAGTTTAGTTGTATAACCCTTCTCAAAATTCAGAGAGCACATAATTTTGGGAGATACAATAAATTATTTTTTTCATGTATTTGCATGCATTTTAGTTAAATTTTCTACTATTGTGGGTACTTAAAAAAGTTGTTCATCAAGAGTTTTAACATGTTATGTCAAATAACATAGGCATTTAAAATAAATTCCTTTTGATGGAAATTTTAATAACAAGAGAGTAAAATACACCATAGTTTTATCGCATATTGCTTATTGCTCATAATGGTGCCTTTCAAACATACTTATAGATAAAAAATGATAATAAAAAAATAAAAAAAGATAATCAAACTAGAAATTTATGAGCAAAGCCATTAGAATGTGAGAGACATTCAACAAAATTTACAATGTGATTTCTACCAACACATTACTAATAGATTTAGAGAACACCCCAAGTGTACCATTTTAGGAAAGGCCTCTTGAAACACAATTTCTTGAATATGTAAATTTGATGTTTTTACTGATTATTATTTGAATGTAATAATGTAATGATATATTTCTACTTGATTAAATCAATAGTTTTTACTTTTTAGAGGAAAAACAGGATATGAAAAGATGGCAAAACATTGTATATGGAAAGGGGAATATATTGGTATGGAATCTGAGCAATACCAAGTTCCAATGTTTATGATTATGAGATACGTGATCTCAAGGATGAAAATAACTAATTAATCGATAGCTATGTTCTAATAATGTTGATTTAGTAATGTTTTTAAATGTTAATAGCCTAATAAAACTATTTTGTTTAGTCACTTTGGATTCTTCTCTATTTTGAAATTTATGTGTGTATGAAAAGGAGATATTATTGTATGCAGAAGTGTAACAACTATTTGTATGGGTGATTCCATTGAAAATATATCACTTCTTGAAGATGGAGCATGCACTGTGAGTATTTGAATATTTTTATATATATTAAAACACATGTGAATTATTTAATTCTAACAAAAAAATTCTTTCTTTATGGTATGGTCCATTATTTCTTATTAGTCATCAACTCATATTAACACAATTGTAATTTTGTGGCATATTGGCATCCACCTCTTAGTGAGTTAAACTTATGTCTTCTTTATGGAATTTATGTTTACTTTTATTGAGGTTATATTTACTTTTGACATTAAAATTATCATTTATACTTTTGAATGATTGAAAATATTGGGAATATAGTTTTTTAGTTTTAAAGTTTCAATTAATGAAACATATAATAATATGTTTCTTTAATTAAAACTTTAAAATTTAAAAAAATATATTTCTAATCTTTTGAATCATTTATGTTGTAAATGACATTTTTTTATGTCAAAAGTAAATATAACTTCAATAAATTAAATATAAATTCCATAAGGAACACACAAGTTTAACTCATTAAGAGGTGGACGTCCAATATGCCATGAAATGACAATTGTGCTAGTATGGGTTGATGACTAATAATACTAGTGGACCATAAACAAAGGATTGTTTTTGTTAGAAATAAATAATTTGCATTGTTTATATATATCAAAGAAATCAAATTTAAATAAATATTTAAATACTTAAAGTGGATGCTCTATCTTCAAGAAGTTTTATGTTTTCCATTGACTCACAGTACCAATATTTTTTGCCTTTTGCATACAATAATATATCTTCATCATACATAAATTTCAAAATAGGAAAGAATTGAAAGTGACTAAATAGAACTATTTGATTGGACTATGAAATTAAAATTTGAAAATAATACACAAGCAACATTGTTAGAACATACCTATTGACAAATTACTTGTTTTCATCCTTAAGATCAAGTATCTTGTAATCATCAAAACGATAACTAGGACCCTTTCGGTCTTGCTAAAATTTTCAACCAACATGTTTCCCTTTCTAGATATGATGTGTTGCAAGTCTTTCAATGTTCTCTTGGTACTGTAAAAAGTAAAAAATATTTATTTAATCAAATACAAAAATATCACTACATTATTACATTCAAATAGGATTCAGGGAAAACATCAAACTTACATCTTCAGGAAATTGTGTTTCTGAAGGCCTTTCTTGAAATGGTACACTTAAGGTATGCTCTATAGGTATTAGTAATGTGCTGGGAGAAATTACATTCTAAATTGAGTTAAATAATCAGAAAATAGACTAATAAGTAATCACAAATACATGGAAAACAATACATGTGTAGCTATTTAACTTATAAGTTTACAAGATACCTGATCTCAGAGATGAAAATAAACAATTAGTGAATAGCTATATTCTCATAATTTTGATTTTGTAATTTTTTCAAATATTAATTTCATAGCCCATCCAAAAGAATTTTTTTAGTCACTTTAGATTATTCTCTATTTTCAATTTTATGTGTATGTGTGACAAAGAGATATTATTGTATGCATAAGGGTAACAACTATTGGTATTGGTAATTGCATGGAAAATATAAAAGTTATTGAATATGGAGCATCCATCGTAAGTATTTGAATGTTTATTTAATTGTGATTTCTTTGATATATATATATATTCAAATTATTTAATTCTAACAAAAAAATAAATCCTTTGTTTATGGTCTAAGTGCTTTCCTTTGCCTGACTGGTTGTATAACACCACCTACCACTCTACTATGAAGGTTACTCCATTTGAAGTAGTCTATGGTCAACCTCCATCAACTATAACTTCTTACCTTCCAAGTAGCTCCAAGGTCTAGGTGGTGGATTTATTTTTTGCCAGCATTATTTCATTCTTTACCAACTCAAGCTCAAATTGGGCATAGCTTAGAACCATATGAAAAAAAAAGCAAATCAACATTGTACCAAACATAGCTTTGCCATTGAAAATATGGTATTTATTTGCTTACAACCATACAAACAATCATCTCTCTAATTGCATGGTTGTCATAAACTTATCGCCAAATACTATGGTTCTTATCAAGTATTGTAGAGTCTTTGGGTGACAACACATAAACTAACCCTTCCGATTACCTCTAAACTTCATATAATCTTGCATGCATCATCTCTCAAGAAGGTTATTTGCAACAATATGTAGGTGTAATCTAAAATTCTTGATTTGTACAAGAAAGGGTCCATTATTATTAAACCTAAATGTATTCTTGGCTAAATATCATGTACCCTTCATCGATGTGTTATCACATATGTATTTTTATAGTGGTATGTCTTAGAACCAGAAGATGTGACATGGGAACATCTTCAACAAATCCAACAATAGTTTCCTCAACTTTAGCTTTTAGGAAAAAGCTTTTTGAAAGTGAAGGACATGTTCGGAAATTATCCTAACACCTTGATGTAATAGTCCGTTTAGAACATGGGTAACACCCATGTTAGTATTTTGTAATATTTTGTTATAGTTTGGATTAAGAAACATCTAGCCAAATTGTTTCCTTCTATGTATCTATTTTTCAAGTATTTAATTGATTATAGGTAGGGGATTCTAGGCTAGGTGACATTTTACATGTAAGACAACCTTGGGAGTTAGGTATTAGAAGAATTCCTTAAAACTTTGAGGGATAATATTTTATGTATATTTTTACATAATTGAATGAAGTATTGAAGGAGGATACCCCCTCGAAAAGGCTTGTGATTCAATGCTATTGTGAGATTGTTCCTTTTTGTAAAATTTATTTCCATTAGTGTGTTGTGATCATATATTTATTTTTTGTATTTCTATGAGTGTGATTATTTTTAATAGTAGATTCCTAATAAATTTGAATAAGAAAATACATTTATATGGCATCACAGAGAGTAAAATTTCATATGAAATTGGATTCCCAACTTAGTTAGAGGAATGGAAATAAAGAGAGTAACTCTTATGGAAGCACAAATATAGGATCCAATGGCTCAAAGAAGGATATTGAAACACATATTTCTTCCACAAATTTGTTCTATATTGAAGATCTCACAACTTTATTTCTTCCTTAAAATCTGATTTTGCAAACATTGTCTACACTTGGGATGGAATGAACTTTGTTGTTGTCAATGAATTTTCTAATATATTTGTTTTTGCACCTCTTATCTCATGTTCTCAATAGAATATTCTTCAAGCGATCCCTACTCTTATCACTTTTGAGGAGAAATTTGTTTTTATTTCTCTAGTCATTATCAACGAGCTTCAATATGTGGTTTTTAAAATGTAAAATGGAAGGGCGCTGGATATATGGATGTGGCGGCCCAAGGAGCTTCAGGGGGGATTGTTACTCTTTGGAACCCTCTGGTGTGGATAGCAATAGAACATACAGCTTGGAGGGGTGTTCTCACATCTCTCTTTAAGAACATTGTTACAGCTGAACAGGTTTTAATCACAAACTTCTATGGGGCTCAAAGCATTGATGGCCAGTGACTTCAATGGAATGCTGTTCATTCAATGAGATCCTCCCGGGAAGATTACGATTGGATTATTGCTGGGGATTTTAATGCCAAATTATCTGCCAGGGATCAGGAAGGTGGTATCCCAGTTTTGGATCCAGGGGATAGGCTTCTGATTGCTCAAGTCCAGGCCTTTCACCTTGTTGATATCAAAGGTCCTGGCACTTATTTTACGTGGACTAATAAGAGAAGAGAGCCACACAGTAGGAAGGTAAAACTAGACCAATTTCTGGTCTCGGAGGAAGCATTTGTGAAATGGAATATTAAATTTCAGATTTTGGAAGGCCCAGTTTCAGACCACTTTCCCATTTTGCTGGAGGGAGGGGCTATGACAGGGCAGTACCATAAACCATTTAAATTTGAAAATTTTTGGTTGCAAAAAGAAGATCTCCGAAGAAAAATTCCTCAGTGGTGGGAATATGGCCGCCCACCTTTTGGGACTGCAATGTTCAAATTTCACAAACAACTTCAATTTGTCAAGTGTAAACTGAAACAGTGGAGGCAAACTAACAAATCAGACTTCCAGCACCAACGGGCCCCCTTGTTGGCCAGATGGGATGAGGTGCAAAAACATTACAGGGAAGGAAACATTTCCGAGCACCTTAAATCCGAGGATGATGCTTTGCGCAAAGCGGTTGAGGATATTGATAATCAAGAAGAGATTTACTAGAAACAGAGAGCAAGAAATACTTGGTTATTAGAAGGAGACAGAAATACAAATTTTTTTCAGCGCTCTGCCTGTGCTAGGAGACAAGCGAATAATATGGAATTCCTTCAAGATGAGAATGGATACTCTTTTGACACTCTTCCTGGTATGCACTCCCACTCAATGGAGTATTTCTCAAAACTCTTTAAGGAAAGTATGGAGCAATATGGGGAAGCCCAAGATGAAGTTATTGTTGTCATTCCTTCTATAATCTCTCCTGAAGAGAACCAGGCCCTACTTAGACCCATAGATAGAGATGAACTTAAGAAGGTGGTCTTTGGGATGAGTACTGGAAAATCGCCCGGTCCTGATGGCTTCCCTATTGAGTTCTTCCAGGCCTTTTGGATACCCTGGAGGAAGATGTTCTGGCTATCACTGAGGAGTCCAGAACCAATAAAAGAATGCTCAAGGATCTAAATCATACCTTCATTACTTTAATTCCAAAAGGATCAGGGGGGGTTCATTTATCTGATTTTAGACCTATTGCCTTATGCAATGTGATCTATAAAATAATCACTAAGATTATGGCTGAAAGGTTAAAACCTATCCTGCATAATATAATTTCCCCAGAGCAAGGGGGTTTTGTTGAAGGGAGGCAAATATTGGATGGAGTGATTCTAGCACAGGAGGCTATCCATACAATGCACCAATCTGGGAACAAAGGAATGTTCATTAAACTAGATATGTCCAAGGCTTATGATAGGGTGGAGTGGGGCTTCTTGGCAAAGATGTTGACAGCCTTTGGTTTCTCTCACGACTGGACAGACTGGGTCATGAGCTGTATTTCTACGCCTTCATACTCTGTTCTTATCAAGGGACTTCCCTCGCCTCCTTTTTGTGCCTCTCGTGGCCTTTGGAAAGGAAAACCTTGCTCTCCTTATCTCTTCCTCATCTTGGCTGAAGGATTGGGTAGAATCTTTCTGAGAAGAAGACTTCAAGGTCAGATAATAGGTATTAAGGTCGAGGCTGAAGTTTTGACTCATTTACAGTTTGTAGATGATACTGGATTGGTTGGAGTGGCCAGCCTTAGGGAAGCAATAAGAATAAGAGATACTCTAAATGTCTACCTCCGGGCCTCTAATCAAGTCATCAATGACAATAAATCCAAAGTGATCTTCTTCAATATTGATCAACGGTTACGGAGACGAGTTATTAAGATTTTAGGTTTCACTCGGACCTCTCTCCCGATGGTTTACACGGGGTCCCTCTCCATTTCAAAAAATTGAAAATAGATGTTTGGAAGGACCTATTGGATGGCATCAAATATAGAATGAACCATTGGTCTCATAGATGGTTAAGTTATGGTGGTCGTCTAACTTTTCTGCAATCAGTTATTCAGGCCATGCCAATTTATAAATTCTCCATCCTGGCTGCTCCCCAGTCTATTTGGAAAGAGCTGGATAAAATGGCTAGAAGATTTCTATGGGAAGGTGCCAAGGGAGAGAGGAAATGGGCCTTGGTTGGCTGGGACAAGGTTACCCAACCCAAGGAAAAAGGAGGGTTGGGACTAAGAAGCTCCAAGTTTAACAACAAGGCTTTGGCTGGCAAACTGTACTGGAGGTGGATTTCTCAGCCAACATCCCTCTTCAGCAGAATCCTCTCTAGCAAATACTTGGGTTCTGTCCATCCTAATGATGTGGGCCGCTTTCCTCTAGAAGGTTTTGGATCATCAGTGTGGCAGGCGCTCAAGCTTGGAGCTCAACTCATCAAAGATCAACTATTCTGGAAAGTGGGGAGACGGGATAAGGCTCGATTCTGGACTGATTCCTGGGACCAGAATCCTCCCATTATTACTGTGTTTCTTGAATTACAACCAATAAAATTTGCTATAGAAGATAAGATATGGATCCATATTGAGAGCTACTTTAACACTAGTCAATTGGGGGACTACAAGATCATAAATTTTAAGTGGTTGGATGAGTGGCCAATACCAATCCCTCCGGAGTTGGTACCTACTTTGGGAAAAATCTTGGCAGAATGGTTTCTTACTGGGAGAGATGAGGAGGATGAACTGGCCTGGGGCTATGGGAGCCTTGGGGTTTATACTATGAAAGAGGGATATGATGAGATCCTTCCAGAGCCCCCCCCACACTTTTTTTTGGTTCATGATTGGAGAAATATATGGCATCCCCAGGGATGGCCGAAAGTGAACTTCTTCACCTGGAAGTTTTTGCATAATGGAATTCTCACCTATGAAAATCTCAGACTCAGAGGCATCATTGGCCCTTCTCAATGTGTGTTATGCCACAAGCAGGAGGAAACTACAGATCATCTAATGTTTGAATGTTATTTCACAAGACATATCTGGAAACGCTGGTTCTCCCAATTTAAAATTTAGGCTAATGGGGTCTTGTATCGAAACAATATATGGGAAAGCTGGAAGAAAGGTAGATTTAAATCCAAAGCTCTTCGAATTGGCTGGGAGCTTGGTTTATTTTTTATCTGGTGGCAGGTGGGGTTGGAGAGAAATGCCCGTATTTTCCGTGAAACCTTCTCCTCTCTAGAAGGAATATGGCAAGTCATTTGGAGCAAAGTGGCGGAAACGGTTGCCATTCATGCCGAGGGGGAAATTCGGTCGCTTCGAGCCTTTGGAAGAGGGAGTCGTTATTCAACAAAGGCGGGTGAGTGGTAGTTGGAAACCTCCTCTCGAAGGATGGATCAAAATCAATACTGATGGAGCTGCTAAAGGCAATCCGGGAAGTGCTGGAATTGGAGTAGTGTGTCGCGATCATGCTGGGTCTTTGCTCTATTGGGAACTATAGGGTCTGGGATGTGCCACAAAAAATTAAGCCGAGGCCTTTGCCATTAAATCTGCCTCCTTCTGGGCTATCAAACAGGGACACAGGAAGATTATTATTGAGTCTGACTCCCAAATATTGGTGGGTGCTCTTGACTGTATGAGAAACTTTGTCTTGAAAGCTTGGAGGTTGCGGATCTTAGTCTCCCAAATTAAAGATCTTTGGATGGAATTAGATGATGTGATACCTGTCTATGTGAATCGAGATCTCAATAATGCGGCCGATTTCCTTGCTAAGATGGGTGCTGAAAGGGAGGTTGGGATGCAGCTGCACAGTGACATGCCTGTGGAGGATGCAGAGATTCGACAATGCCTTGAATGATTTCTGAAATGATGTGCAGTTTTTTTTATGCTAAGGAAGATTTATGTCGTGATATCACGACCTGTAGCGCCGTCGCAGCTTCAAGTTGGAAGCTATCGCGATTTCACGACAGGTTGCGCCCTCACGGCCTTTGGCGAGTTTTTGTCGCGATATCGCGACATGTCACGCCATCGCAGCCCTCGGGGAAGGCGCATGGTAAAATTGTCACGATATCATGACAGTTTTTGCAATTTGGGGCTAACTGGAAAACTTGTCGCGATATTGTGACACTTTTGCAGATGGAGAGCAAAGTGGAAAATTCATCGCGATATCACGACAGTTTTGAGAACTGGGCGCCGAAAGGAAAAACCGTCGCGATAGCGCGACACTTTTGGAGATCTGGTGTCATAAGGAAAACCCGTCACGAAATTGCGACCATTTTTCTAATGTGGTGCAAAGTGGATAATTTGTCGTGATATCGCAACATTTTTTGGCGATGGCTGCTGCAAGAAAATCTCGTCGCGATTTTGCGACAATTTTGGCTTACCAGCGGAATGGAGAAAACTGTCGCGATATCGCGACGCTTTTGCGATCTGGATGCCATAAGGATAATCATGACACTTTTGATGGTTGGATGATTCAGAGGCACTCTGTCACGATTTCGTGACCTTTTTGGCGTTATGGAGCAAGTTGGTCTTCTAGTCGCGATTTCGCGACAATTTTGGCGAAGGGTCGCTGGAGGGAGATGTCGTCACGATTTCGTGACATGTCATGATTTCGTGACATGTCGCGTTTTTGCAACATGTCACGATTTCATGACTGTTGGCACCGCTGCGGAGGAGACGGGGTTGACTGTCGTGATCTCGCGACATGTCGCGATTTCGTGACATGTCGCTTTTTCGTGCCCAGTTGACTTCTTTGCTTTGTGTTGTGCTGGGTTGACTTTGTGCTCTACTCTTGTAGTGTTGTTTGCTATTCTTGGTTGGGATGTGTTCTCTCCCGCTTGTAATTGCTCTTTGTATTAATACAAGTTTTTCATTTTTTCAAAAAAAAAAAAATGTAAAATGGAAAAAACCCTAGGTCCTAATGGTTTTTCCATTGAGTTCAATCAAGAGTTCAGGGATATCATTCATGCTGATTTATTAGAGGTGGTGGAAGAATCCAGGAAAGCTAAAGAAAATTTCAATTTTAAAAATCAACATCCTAGGTCCTAGTGGTTTTTCCATTTGAAGTAGTCTATGGTCAACTTCCATCAACTATAACTTCTTACCTTCCAGGTAGCTCCAAGGTCTAGGTGGTGGATTCAATTTTTTTCCAGCATTATTTAATTCTTTACCAACTCAAGCTCAACTTGGGCATAGCTTAGAACCATATGAAAAAAAAATCAAATCAACATTGTATCAAACATAGCTTTGCCATTGAAAATATGGTATTTATTTGCTTACAACCATACAAACAATCATATCTCTAATTGCATGGCTTTCATAAACTTACCACCAAATACTATAGTTCTTATTAGGTATTGTAGAGTTTTGGGATGACAAAACATAAACTAGCCCTTCTGACTACCTCCAAACTTCATATAATATTGCATGCATCATCTCACAAGAAGGTTATTTGTAACAATATGTAGGTGTAATCTACACTTCTTGAGTTGGACAAGAAAGGGTCCATCATTATTAAACCTAAATGTATTCTTGGCTAAATATCATGTACCCTTCATCGATGTGCTATCACATATATGTTTTTCTAGTGGTATGGGTTACAACCAGAAGATGTGACATGAGAACCTCTTCAACAACTCCAAAAATAGTTTCCTCAAATTTATCTTTTAGGACAAATATTTTTGAAAGGGAAGGACATGTTCGGACCTTATCCTAACACCTTGATGTAATAGTCCTTTTAGAACATGGGTAACACCCATGTTAATATTTTTAAATATTTTGTTATAGTTTGGATTAAGAAGAATCTAGCCAAATGGCTTCCTTCTATGTAACTATTTTCAAATATTTAATTGATTATAGGTAGGATATTCTAGGCTAGGTGGAATTTTACATGTAAGACAACCTTGGGAGTTAGGTATTAGAATAATTACTTAAAACTATGAGGGACAATCTTGTATGTATATTTTTACATAATTGAATCAAGTATTGAAGGAGGATACCCCCTCAAAGAGGCCTGCGATTCAATGCTATTATGAGATTGTTCCTTTTGTACAATTTATTTCCATTAGTGTGTTGTGATCATATATATATATTTTTAATTTATATGAGTATGATTATTTTTAATAGTAGGTTCCTAATAAATTTGAATAAGAAAATACATTTATATGGTATCACAGAGAGTAAAAGTACATATGAAATTGGATTCCCAACATAGTTAGAGGAATGGAAAAAAGAGAGTAACTCTTATGGAAGCACAAATATAGGATCCAATGGCTCAAAGAAGGATATTGAAACACATATTTCTTCCACAAGTTTTTTCTAGATTGAAGATCTCACAACTTTATTTCTTCCTTAAAATTTGATTCTGCAGACATTGTCTACACTTGGGATGGAATGAAATTTATTGTAGTCAATGAGTTTTCTAATATATTTGTTTTTGCACCTCTTGACTCATGTTCTCAATAGAATATTCTTCAAGCGATCCCTACTCTTATCACTTTTGAGGAGAAATTTGTTTTTATTTCTCTAGTCATTATCAATGAGCTCCAATAGGTGGGTTTTAAATTTCAAAATGGAAAAACACTAGGACCTAATGGTTTTTCCATTGAGTTCAATCAAGAGTTTTGGGATATCATTCATGCTAATTTATTAGAGGTGGTGGAAGAATCCATGAAAGCTAAAGAAAATTTCAAGGTTATCAATAAAAATTATATAGCTCTTTTCCCAAAAGCTCAAGAGATAGATCATATCTCATCTTTTAGACCTATAACTTTATGTAATGTTCTTATCAAAAAAATATCATGGTAAAATGCTAAAGCCTCTTTTACATAAGAATATTTTCCCTTAGCAAGGGGATTATGTGGAAGGTCATCAAATGGTTGATGAGACTATTCTTTCTTGGGAAGCCATCCATTCTATGGAAATGCAAAAATATCCATCTATGTTAATTTATTTAGAATTATTCAAAGCTTATGACAAAGTGGTTTGGCAGTTCCTTGTCAAAATTTTGAGTCAATTTGGATTCTCTCAGGATTGGATGGACTAAATTATGGGATGTATCTCTTCAATGTCATATCCTATTCTTATAAATGGTAGGTATTCTTAGCTATTCCCATATTCCATAGGTATTACACAAGGTGACCATCTCTCCCCTTATTTATTCTTGTTGAAAGCTTGGGCATGACTATAACCAAAAATAAATAAAACAAAAATATTGAGCAAGTTACCATTGCTCATGGAGCTAGGCCTATTAATCATATTCAATTTTATGATGAATCTACTCTGATAGGTAAATCTATAGCTATGAAAGATTGTAAAATTAAGCAAATTATTAGCTATTTTTTAATGTTACTAGACAATTTATCAATGAAGATAAATTTAAAGTCATTTTATTTTACTGGTCTCCTAGATAGGAATCCATGGTATTCGATAAGTTAAGATATAATAATACCTCCATTTTTATCACTTATTTAGGCAATTCTATCAATATTCAAAGACAATAAAAAAATAAAATTTGTTGTTTGATAGAATTAATAAGAAAATTAGAAAGTGGACCAATAGGTGGCTTTCATCTAGGGGTAGAATTACCTTGGTAAAATTAGTCCTTCAAGATATACCTATTTATGTTTTGTTGTGTTGAATATCCCAAAGGTTGTTCTTCAAGAATTGGATCAAATCAATCATTGATTCCTCTGGAGTTGTACTAACAAGAAAATAAAATGGGCCTTGGTGAAATGGGATACCTTATACCTTTCAAAGAATTAAGGGGGGTTAGGATTTCGGTCTACTTTTTTTTTTTGTTTGATAAAAAAAGAGGTTGTACTCAGGTCCCTCACCCTTAAAAAAATAGGTTGTACTTAGGTCCCCCACCTTTAAAAAAAGAGGTTGTACTCAGGTCACCCACCCTACATCATTTTACATAAAATGTCTAAATTATTGATTTTTAATTTTTGGATATTTTCAAATTTCTGTATGAATACAATTACTCCAAAATTTAGCATCTTTCTTGACATTTTTCTATAGCAGCCTTCACAATGCCAAAAATTCACCTCTGGTATATATGCCTTGTATCTTAGTAGAGTAATATTTTAGGAACATCGCACTAACATAGTCCGCTTTACCAAATATCGATTGCTAGTTTCCTTCTTGAAACACAAGTGCAACAACAAAAATTATAATAAATAGTCTAAATAAACACAAATTATTGTTACATAATAAAATAGATATTACCAATGGAAAATATTAAATTGAATCTTAATAATTAAATGATTTAGGCAATCAACAATTTTTTTCAGCTTCAACTAAACTTTCTACTTCCTCTAACCATGGAAAGGAGATGTTAACTTCACGATCCTCAATCAAAACTCCTCTATTGGCTAGATTATCTGCACATTTGTTTCCTTCCCTTAATATATGTGTAAACCTAATTTCTTCAAACTCTTTAGCAAGATCTTGAATTTCCACAATTATATCTTATATGTTCCATGGAGCCTTTGCTTTCCTCAAAATTGCATTTATTACTATGAGAGAATCACCTTCCATACAAACTCTATTCCATTTAATTTGTTTATATATTTTTAACCCTTCTAAAGCTGCCCAAGCTTCAACTTCATTATTTATCTTAAATCCACAGTTGAACGAATAATGAGATAAAATCTCTCCTCTATTATTTCTATTAATTCTTCCTCCTCCTGCTGAAAATAACTTGCAAGATTTAAACATTGATTTTACGTGTTCCCTTATATTCGTATAATACACAATTTCATTTAATTTCATTCAATGTTATGTTGAATTTGTATTGTTTCCAAGTTATTATCATGGGATAATTTGGATTCTTTCTAAATTCTTGTTAAGAGTTATTATATATTTGTTATTTTACATGGTTTATTATTGGTAGTTTCATTTACTACTATTATGTTGAATTTGTATTGTTTCAAATTTATGATCTATGAAGAACTTTGATTGCTTTTAATTTTTGGCTAATTTATTTTACAACAATGTTAAGATTCCTCATCCATTTGTAATTTGACATGGTTTTTGTCGAGTTATTCCATTCCATATAATGGAGGAAGCTGGAAATTATTTAGTATCTGGTCCAGAAGAGAAGAATGGGAGAGTGATACATTTTTATATTTTTAAGACTTCGATATTGACAACTACTACTATGGCCAATGGGACCCAATGAAGCCACATAGGATAAAAATGACATAGTGAACAATAAATTTGTGTGTCATTCTTAACCTGTGTGGCTTCATTGGGTTCCCCATGGCCTCCAATAAAGGATGGAAGTGTGCAGGCCTTACCTTGCACAAATAAATGACATGAGTAAATTTTAGATGGATGATGCACTGATCCATCAAGAATATGCAAGGTATTTGAAGGGGAGGATTGTAATATGTTTGAAATATTGTACATTTTTTTCCAAGTCTCTCTAATGGGGTTCCATTGGTGTTGTTGTGAAGATCAACAAGAAGTATTCTAACATTGCCATCAATTGGGCTGGGGCCTCCACAATGCCAAAAAATGTGAGGTATCTGGTTTTTGTTATGTCAAGGGCATTGTTCTTATAATTCTTGAACTACACAACATTCACCAAGTAAGTGTTATCCTTTTATTGTTGGTAATTATTGTTGGTCGATGTTGATTATCAAAATTCTCTATAGAAATTATATTGTAGTTTGAACAAGGTGATATTTAGGGTATGATCAGATATAATTCCTAGTTGGTTATTTAGGGGAAGGATGCAAGCTTTAAATACATTAGTTCTCAGTTCTGAGAGAACTTTCCTCTATTTTTATGCCTTTGATAGATTTCAAATTGGTTCTTTTGGTTATTGTAACCATTGTACCTCAGATTTATAAAATGTTTAAAATAACTTTTCATTTATAGTGATCTTCATTAAATGATCCATGTTGGTAGAGAGTGCCCTTTTAAAATAGATATTTTGAGAAGAGGTAAGGTCATGTTGGAATTTATCTTCTTTCTTTTTTCCCCCTTTTCAAATAGTGGGGAGAGGAGGGCTAGAACTGGATGACCCCTTTCTATTTATAAAAATTTGGTATATTACGACCACCAAGCGATCCTTTTCTAATTTAAATAAAATGTTATTTTCATTTAGACTTTAGAATAACCCCCAAAAGCCACTTCTATGATCAAAAGGTATCTTAATTACCATTAGAAGGTATTCCAACACACGTGTGTATGATGTCATTTTTCTTGGAACAAGGTGGAATTCGTACGAATAAGAAGTAGATATATATGTAAAGTGAGAAGATTTTATTTTCTCAAACAAAAACGGTGTAGTATATCCAAAATATATAGTTTGGTTGTAACTTAAAAAAAAAATCTCTTGTTTACAAATACCAGGTGTATATTCTTATTGATGTAAGGTTTAAAATAATAAGCTTGGGTATATGTATGTTTTTATTAATGTTGAGATATCTTAAGATTTACATTTGTGTTGGATTTTCTTATTAACTTCTAATTAAATAAACTTGTTTATTTTTCTATGGTGGACAAAGAAAGTGAAGAACACAAGCTTATATTGAGAGGGGGGGTGAACATTACAAGACCAAATTTTACTTTTCTTTATAAAATAATATTATACAATATATCAATGGCAATATAAACAACAATAATCAAAGCAATGTATAAATAAGGAACACATAAAATATGAAACATCACAGGGAAGAAGAGACTAAGATACCAATGGGGTCAAGGCAAGATTTTTTCAATGGACGTTGCTTCTCATGTCGTAGGTCTGGACACAAGGCTATGCAGTTCAGGACACATGGAAAGAAGGAATATGCTTTCACTAAGATAAAATTCAGAAATGGGTATCTCTTTCAAGGGTATTGTTACTCTTGTAATTAGTTTGGTCATAAAGTAATTAATTGCAGGGTTCATGATAGGAATGGATATGGCTTCACCAGGAGGAGCTTAAAAATATTTTCACCTTAAAGGAACCACAATATTAAGTGTTATAAGTGCAATAATATTGGCATATAGCTAAGTGGTGTAGAGAAAAATTCCTAGATACAAGCAAGAACAATAATATTTAAAGGAATTAAAAATATCAGTTTATAAAGAAGGTGCACAAATAAAAAGAGCAGTGTATGTTGGGAGTAGAAATACTCCCACCCCAGAATTAACCACCTCAAGGAGAGGAGGTGGGGAGGGGGCTGAGATAGGATTCTTATATTTATCCACAAATGTGGTCCTTTGCCATTGATGTCAAAGTGGGAAAGATTTGATTTAGGGGGGGAGAATTTAGTTAGTTGGAGGAGTTTCTCAAGGGGAGCATAACTGAAAAAGGTAAAATAAATGGTTAAAGAGAAAAGGTTTACCATCAATGACAAAGGGGGAGAATTTTTGGAAAATTGAGTAAGTTTTATTGTCATCGATGTCAAGATGATTGATGTCTAGTTTCATCGTCATTAATGTCATAAGGTTGTTTTTCCAAAAGGCAATGAAGTAGTTAAAGGAAAAATGATATAATATTTATTTTAAATATTATATGCCTAAAGTGGTCTAAAAAGACTAAAGACCCAAGGAAGGAGAAGCAGGTTTAAAAAGAAATAATAATATTATAATATTTAATATTATAATATTTTGGGCAAAAGGATGAAGTGGGGAAAAACGAGGTCAAAGGAATCATTAAAAAATAAATCCTTGAAAAGACCCATTGAGAAGATTTTAAAGTTCATTATTTAATTTATTCAAATTAAAAAATTTTAACCTATGGTTAAAATTTTAATTTCAATAAATTATAATGCCCCAAAGGTTTAAATTTAAATTCAAATTAAAATTTGAGTCACATAAGCCGATGCGCTGGAGTGCAAAGGACAATGTATAAAATAGGGTAATTATTTTCATTTAAATTATCCAATGCAATTAGTATGCATAAGAGAATAAATAAATCATGTGCATTGAGAGATAAGAAGAGGAATTCATGTGGTTTAAGTTTAAAGAGGTTGAATTTTGATTATATCCATGTGGAGCACCAAAACAAACCCAAAGAGTCGGGTAATGCAAATAGTGATCGGAGGTTGGTTAAAATTTTTGCACAGGGTAGGTTGAGGGTTTGATTCCCATCCCATTCATTCTAACACACAACAAGGTTTTTGTTGTTTTCTAAAAACTGTAGAAGATAAAGCATTAAGGGTGTTTCATACACTTTGAGTGTTGTGTGGGCATGTAGCCCAACCATAACTTAGCCTTGGGCTAAGGCACTATGGCGATCGCTGGTTGCGGGTTTGAGTTTGGGCATAGTCATAAAGGGTAAAATATTTTTGTTGAAGATGTGGGCTAGAATTTATAAGGTAAGCACTTTTAATTTCTCCCAAGGTTTTGGAAGGCACAAATTACATAGAGGCCACACGATTATTCTTGCAAAGGTGGGAGTCATAAGGTTGATTAAATATTTTATTTTTGATTAGAAATATAAATAAGGGAATTGGAGTTATAATATTCAACAAAGTAATGCTACTTTGTGAAGATTGAAGTTATAAGGTGTTATCAAAGGAATTTAATTTTTATTTGTTGGAAGTAATTTTATGAATATTTGAGTTAAAATATGTTAACACAAGAATTTTTTTTTTATATATTGAATATTATTTTGATAATCTTAGATTTTATAAGGTGTTAATAAAGGAATTTTTTTTTTTTTACGTATTGAATATTATTTTGATAAATTTGGAGGTTATAAGGTGTACTTGAGAGTTGATATTTTTTGTATGATGATATAATTATTGACGAGAATATTTTTGTGGAGATTTTGAGATAGGCTATTCCTATCTAACCTTGAAATTGGCAAATATGATTTGATTGTGATTAAGACAGGTTTTGAAGATATATCTCTATAAAAACAAAATGTATGGGCACATCTTACTTATGAATAAAATATTGTTGGATTGAATCTTGTGAAATGTAAAGTTGGAGTGAAAAATATTGTTTTATAATCATTGTTGGAACTATTTGAGAGATTTTTCATATGCATTATTTGTGGATGTTGAAAGAACATGACTATCATTGTTATATGAGATTGAGAACTATATTGAGCTAAGGTTTGTGAGAGAACATGAGTATCATTGTTATGTGAAATTGGAATTATCTTGAGTCAAGGATTGAGTTCCATAGTGTGAGTTGTTGGAAGTAAAGGGAAACACTTGGTTAGAGTTTTTAAGAAAGTTTTGTTTCATTCAGTGAATGGTTGAATAAATGTGATTGAGCATTATTGATTGAAAATATGAGAGTGATAGTTCAATTTTTGTGAAAAAAACTATTCTTTATTCTAAATTGATTTGAATGTGAGTTTGAAAGTGATAGAGTTATTTGTGAGTGTGAAACATATTGAGTCTCTTATAATTCTCTATATGTTTCTATGGTTAAACAAGATTCTACGTGAAACTTGTTTGTGTGATTCAAGAGGTTTTTTTGGAAGATATTAAGTTGAGTTTTGTATGCAATTTTTGTAGTGATTTGAGTAAGTCCTAGAGGGGACTTAAGGATAGATTCGAGTAATATTTTGTGAAATCTTAAGGATAAATTTGTGTGAGCTTTTATGAAATATTACAAGCATATTTGAGACAAGTCTTGGTGAAGACTTGTTGGATAGATTTTAGGTAAGTCTTGGTGAGGACTTATTGAGAATATTTGAGGTAATTCTTGATGAAGAATTGTTGGATAGATTTGAGGTATGTCTTGGTGAATACTTGTTGGATAGATTTGAGGTAAGTCTTGGTGAAGAATTTTTGGATAAATTCAAGGTAAGTCTTAGTGAATACTTGAAAGTAGATTGAGCAAGTTCTTGAGAGGACTTATGGACATATTCAAGACAAGTATTTGAGAGGACTTGAGAGAAGAATTGATAGATTTGTTTAAACTTTGAGTTAAGGCTTGCGGAAAATCTAAGCAGATTTGATTTGTGATTGGATCAAAATTTATGTTAATGCTTGAGGACATATTTGAGGATAGATTTTGGTGAATATTTGAGAGCATATTTGTGATAGACTCTATCCTCAAATATATCCTCAAGCCTTAACACAAATCTTGATCCAATCAAAAATCAACTCTTCTTAGATTTATCCTAAAAATTGACTCAAATATTGAACAAATGAATCAATTTTGCTCTAAAATATTCTTAAATACTTGTCTCAAATCTATCCATAATTCCTCTCAAAAACTTTCTCAATGTACTCTCAAGTCTTCACTAAGACTTACCTCAAATATATCCAACAAGTCTTCACCAAGACTTACCTCAAATATATCCAACAACTACTCACCAAGACATACCTCAAATCTATCCAACAAGTCTTCATAAATACTTACGTCAAATTTACTCAACAAGTCCTCACCAAGACTTACCTCAAATCTGTCCAACAAGCATTCACCAATACTTGTCTCAAATATGCTTGCAATCTTTCATAAAATCTCACACCAATGTATCCTTATGATTTCATAAAAATTGTATACAAAACTCAACTTAATCTCTTTCAGAAAACCTCTTCAATCACACAAAAAAATTTCACTCAAAATATTATTTAACCATAGAAACATATATAGAATGATAAGAGACTGAATATGTTTCACACTCACAAATCATTCTATCACTTTCAAACTCACTTTCAAATCAATTTAGAATAAATAATAATTTATTTTATAAAAAATGAACTATCACTCCAATATTTAATGTTCAACCACTTTTATTCAACTATTCACTAAATGAAACACAACTTGCTTTAAATCCTAACCAAGTGTTTCACTATACTTCCAACAACTCACAATATGGAACTCAAACCTTGACTCAATATGATTCCAATTTCACATAATAATGATATTCATGTTCTCTCACAAAACATTGCTGAGGATAGTTCTCAATCTAACATAACAATGATACTTATGTTCTTTCACAAACCCTAGTTCAATATAGTCTACATAACAATGATAATCATGTTCTTTCAACATCCACAAATCATGCATATGAAAAATATCTCAAATAGTTCCAACAATGATTATCAAACAATCCTTATCACTCCAACATTGCATTTAATAATATTCAATCCAACAATATTTTATTCATAAGGAATATGTGCCCATACCTTTTGTTTTTATGGATATATATCTTCAAAACCTGTCTTAATCACAATCAAATCCTCTTTGCCAATTTCAAGGTTAGATAGAAACAACATGTAGACACCAAAACAACATCAATACGATTATGTGACTGCAAACACTGATCGCTTTGACAAACACAGCCCCTAGGGCAGCCCTCAGAGGTCAAACGGTGGTCCTAACCACTTTCATAGCAATTTTGTAAGGTCAAGAAGCAATTTGGCACATTTAGGCACTTTGCCCAGTATTCGTCTCACCCAGGGACGAATACTAACTGGGATTCGTCTCACCTAGGGACGAATTCTAAAATCGTCCCTGGTCAGGACGAATTCCAGGTTTAACGAGACAAAAAGAAAAATGCCACCAAGTGGCAGCCAAGGACAATCAATTATTGCCTCCTGCCATGCATGCGCATGTAGGTGGGTAGGTTGGTAGTTAGTGGACTGTCACAGGGGCAGTCATGGAAGCCCAAGTCAGGGAGGAGTCTCCTCCCTCTTGGGAAGGCATGGCCGCCACATGGCATCCCTGCATGCCCCTCCAAAGAGACCCCATGGGTCTATAAAATGGTGGACTTTCCCACCCAAAAGAGGACAGATTGGAGGTGATTTCAAGCAACGAAGTGCTGTCCAATTGAACACCCATTTGCATCCTTTTTGATTCACCTTCTCACATCCATTAATCTCTTTCGCAAGGGAGGTTATTGGGTGGCTTTTGGAAGCGTGGATCTAACCCAAATCCAACATTTGACCACCTTAAACCACCAATTTTCCGACACCCCAATCCTAAGAGGTTTTGGGCCCATCCCTAGTGGATTGGCACCGAAATCAAGTGCCAATGGTGGGAGGCCCACTTGGGCACCCCGTGTTTGTTTAAGTTTCATTCTAAAGCATTCTAGATTATTTGTTCATGTTGCATTTTATGTTATTCTATTTAGTTAACTCATAGCTTTAATTCCATAACATTTTGATCAGATTTTATCATGCCTTTTGTCGCTTTGTTGTCCCACTAACTTGCAGGTAGCGACATTGAATTTCTCGAGGATAGAGGCCAAATTGGGAGAATCCGACCATCTGGGTCATCCCAAAATGGCCCCAATTACCTAACCCCTTTGTCTGTAGGCATTTTGGAGGTCCCGAGGTTTGACATTGGAGCGGCATCACTTCGGATTTCCTAACACAGTCGAATTCGTCCCACCCAGGGACGAATAGCAGTCGAAATTCATCCTGCCCAGGGACGAATTCCAGTTGAAAGCAGATTGGCCAACTGTTTCAATGGCAGTGGCCCTCTGGTAGTGTCTTCTGTCCTCTATCAGGTTTTCAGGTCATTTAGATTCACTTTACTCACTGTTTTAGACAATTGTTTATATGCATCTTTTGGCAATTTCAAAGAACGAACTTTCCTTTTTGTCACAGGTGCTACTAACGCCTTGTTTGTTTCTTTGATTGTAGGAGGAGCAACAAGAAGTGAGGATTCATCAGCATAAGCGGTGGCAACACTCTGGCCCACCCATTTCAAACGTGGGCATGCGGAAGAGGGATCATTGATCACGATTGTAACCAAATCCATTTAACGCTCCTAACCCCTAAAAAGGGAGGAGGCAATTTTGTAACCATGGTTAAAGAGTTTAATAAAAGGGCTGTGACTTCTCTAAATTCTTGTAACTGATTTCAATCGATTTGCCTCTTTCATTTAATGCACTTCATGTTTTAGGACTTAAGCGTTATTTTGATTTGAATGCATCGAAGTAGTTTTCCTTTCTAAAAGCTTCCGAAATCTCATGCTTTCAGTGGCGATCACGGTGGGACTCTGTCCCCATGTTTTTAGATCAAATAACTGATCCTTTTTATGTTTTGTGCTTGACAGGTACAAGTTTTTTAAAGCAGACTATTATTCGTCTCTTTGTCGTGATGAATACCTTCATCGTAATTCGTCGACCCCGAGACGAATTTAAATTCATCTCTGGCAGGGATGAATTTTGTTCTGTAATTCGTCTCACAGAGGGACGAATTCTGCCTGTAAATTTTTAGAGCAGAAGGTCAGAAGCAGCCGGTCCAGGCAGAGAAGAGGTAGGGATTTTTATAATCTCTATTAAATTTTTTTGTTTTTGTTTTTGTTTCTTTGGTTGTTTTTAGTTTATCCTGCTTGCTTAGGGAAAGTCATTTATGCTTGTTTCATTTTCGTTAAATAAAATGAATCCCACACACATCACGTGGTAAATTAAACCAAGGAGCTGGTCGTAAGACCCTAGCCCTTGAGCAAGACCAACGGTGGGTTCATCACCACCTTGGCTTAGCTTTGCATCCATTTCCCCGATTGTCACTGTTGTTAGGCGTAAATCCTGACGAAAGCTGACCGAGTGTCGCTGGGGTGATTCCCATGCGTGCGAGGATAAGTCTTCTATGGTAGGTGTCATTAACGGGACAATCCCCCTTCCGTACCGCCTATGTTCCATGTACCATCTGCTCTCACGTACCTATAGTTTCCCTCTCGTAAGGGCGGGTATATAGAGAGGTTGGTATATCGGTCCGACAATGGTATATTGAAGGGGCGACCATTTATGGGAGTCATATGAGCCAACATTATGCATTTAAATGTTCTTCAAAACTTGCAAAAACAAAACAAAACATCAAAATGCACTAAACCAGTTTAGGACACACTATTAATCCTTAAAAGAGATAATCACGGTTTGTGTATGTGTGTGTTCATTTCTGCTTAGTGTAAACAAAAAGAAAAATCATCATAAACGAGATAAAAATCTGCTTAGATAGTAGAGAAGCACCACAATGGTGTACACCCGTAGCCAAGCCCAATCAAGGGCGGATGTTGTGGAAGGTACACAAAGAGAGGGCACTAGTCGCCTTCGCTTTAGCCTCGAGGACTTGGCCATACCGCCTTGGCGGTCTGGCCTACAAGAAAGTCCACATCAGGCCACATCAAGAAGGAACTATTGGGACCCTCCTCTATGGAATTTTCCCATTCAACATAGCCCCTTTCGGGAAGAAGCTTTACATGTAGATCTCGATGTAAATAGAAAACCGCCTCTTGAGGCTAGATCTGAGTGGCCGCAGCGCGATGAAGCGCTAGAGAGGCATAGTGTCCATGAGGAGAGACAGCGTGAATACGCTACCTCTTCTTTGCCTCCCATTAGAACAGAAAGACAAAACCCAGAGCGTAGGGCTCTTCACACAGGGCGAGCTAACTCTGCCCGCCCCTTTCAAACCCATGAAAGGGAGTACGAGGAAAGCCATCGCATTCCTCGAGGACAACATACAACACGGGAACCTTGCATTTCCGCACCTGCTAGATATCATGATCACCCATCGAGGCCAGAGCCTCAAGTAAATGCCGCCTACTTCGACGAGAGGAAGCAACCCATTGAAATTTTAGATCATCAAGATCGAGGCAAACACATAGGAGAAACTTTCAAGCCTCCTGAGCAAAAGAGGGCGGACCAAGTTGACCCGACAGTCGCCAGACATGCCACCCGCCAAGCCCGAATCACACAGCTTGAGCAAGGTCATCAGGAGTTAGAGTACTTATACCACCTAAATAAAGAGCGCATGCAGCGCGAAGCGGATGAGTTGCGCTATAAACTACCTGAGAGGGTGCCAACCCCTCGCACCCAGAAAGTAGAACAATATGAGAGGCACAACCCTTTGGTGCAGGACAGGTCTCCGTGACCTCGTCAAGCTTTGCCTCCGAGACCTTATAGAACCGAGAGGGAGGCCACTCCCCGAAACAATGATGGGTACCCTCAGCAGGGACTCAATCAGGGTCATAGGTCTCGCCTAGAGACTCCTCAAGAAATTTATGAGGAGTACGAACCAAAAATAGAACGGGCCAAAATGCCCCATCAAGGCGGGAGGGCTGCCACTCGGCCACACCCCCATAGGCCTCCAGTCTCCCATAACTCACAACGGGAGCAAACAAAAGAGGAAGAAATAAAATCTTTCGATGCATACAAAGCGCTATTAGAGCATTTGGAGTCCGTGGAGACAAAAGCTTCGGGCATCAAAAACCCACATTACGTCAACTCCGTAGTCATCCAGTGCATCCCTCAGTGCCCACACCTCTTTACCCCGAACATTTCAAGTTGCCTCAATTGGCAGTCTTTAAAGGTGAAGAGGATGCACAAGAACATGTCACAAGGTTCCTAAGTCAATGCTTCGGCATCCAAGATAATGATGCATTGTTGCTTAGGACATTCATAACCACATTCGCGAGCCCTGCCTCGGATTGGTTCACACAATTACCAAAACACAAGCATAAACAACCTAGATCAATTAGTAGATGCGTTTCTTGAACGCTTTGCCTTCAACACAAAGAAGAAGGCATCACTGAGTGATCCGGCCAGCCTCGAGCAATATGAGGAAGAAACAATGGCAGCATACGGGAATCGATGGAGGGCTTTGCTTTCTAAGCTACCCTACCGTCCCCCTATGTCTGATCTCACACAGATGTTTGCACGGAGTTGCTTAAAATCAATCTCTGGGCTATTGTTGTTGCAATAATACGACAGTTTAGAAGAAGCTTTGGCGCAAGCCAGAGTTATAGAAGAGATTAAAATAGGCGAAGGCACAATCGCCAAGCCTAAAAAGAAAGAGTGGAATAAAACCACTAAGATTGGGAATACGCAATCACAACCCACTGCGGTTAACCAAGTTGCGATAAATGTTCCCAAGCCTGTGCAAGAAATACAGCCCCAAAAGGCTAATTAACGAGGCGATGCCTCCTAGTTATGAAAGAGATAATAAGAAATAGGAGCAGAATCAAGCAGCGTCGCCCTAGGCGACAATTCACCCCTTATACGGAGTCTAGGGACTCCTTATTTGATCGCTTGTCAGTGGAAAATTTAGTCACCCTTCCAGAGATCCAAACTGTAGACCCTAACACCCCCAAGCCTAAGGGATACAAAGAGGAATTATATTGTAGATTCCATAGGCGAAGGGGACATGACTTAAATGGATGCTGGAAATTCAAAGGATTAATCCAAGATTTGATCGACAATAAAACATTGGCCGTGGACAACCCCATAGCGCCAAATAATCAACAAATGGGGGTATTCAAGGACCCTTTTCCTACCCATGAGGCACAGGAAAAACCTCTCTAGATTAATGAGGTGCGACAGAATCTTCCCATGCAAGGATTTGTGGGAATGATCAGCATAGTGACCAGAAACAAAAAGTACCCAGCAGTTGCCCCCGAGGTAGCTACAAGGGAAGTTCCAACAACGTCGCAGCCTCAACAACGCCCCATGCAGTTGCCTCCGCCTAGACCCGAGGTCACGATACGGACCAAACTCACGCAGAGTTTGCGGACCACATCGGCTAGGCTTTCCATTTATGAGCTTATTCAACAGTCAACACCTCATAGGGAAGCTCTTATGGAAATTTTAAAAGCCATCGAATTACAGCCTCACGAAGCAAATTCTTTCAACAACTTCGTGGGACATGTGAAACGATGTACGGAGCCGGTCATTACCTTCGAGAGAGGATGAAGTCAAAACAATATCGAATGACATGGCAGATCCACCCCTGCACGTTATCGCGCGGGTCAACGGGATCCCGTACAAGAGAGTGTTGGTAGATACGGCTCATCCGAGTAACATCATTACCACTACAGCACTAAAACATTTGAAGCTGCCAGCCTCTCATATCACAGCCTCCATGTACACACTGCGAGCTTTCAACGATGCAATATGCTCGACAGTTGGCACAGTTGTTCTGCCTGTCGAGGTAGGACAAAAGACAATACCTACATTGTGCCATGTGTTGGAAGGCGAGATGGCTTACAATATACTTCTAGGGCGGCCTTGGATCAGGGACATGAAGTGTGTCCCTTCGATCACTCACCAGTGCTTAAAGTATGCTTTTGAAGGAGAAATACATGTAGTCTCGATGGACTTAGAACCCTTCAAGTATTGCAATGCGGTGCAATTAATGCCTCAATCGACCCTCCCTTCAACGCATTTGGATTTCCAGTTAAATCCATCTAAACAGGGTCCAATACCGCAGGCACCACTGGTGACCAAAATAGCAAAATCCTAGCCAGGTGAGTCTTCATCATCTGCTCCTTCACTACCAACGCCACCTGTCATGGCTAAATAGAAGGACAAGGGAAAACAGATCATGGAAGAGGCTCAGCCCCTAGAAGAGGGGTTGCCAACAATTTCAACGGTATCAACAGAGGAAATACCTAGCACAACGGAAGCTGAGACTCCTAAAACACCAAACATGGAATGGACTCAGGAAGGACTCCCGTTCCCTCCCTCCCAAGCATCAACAATCACTCGTTGAAATGGCCGTATGGGCACTGGGGGAGTATTTAGTGCGAGAATGTTGTGGCAACGCCCGCATTAGAATCGGTACAGGACATGGGGAGACCTCGCCTTCCCATAGGAACAGTTGTTCCTCTAGGTTACCCACCAAACCGGACAAATTTTGTGTATGGGGGCCTTGATCATGGTCTTGAACCATGCAAGCAAAAGGAAGAAGACGAAGAGCCTTTTGCTGAAAATATCAACTATCTGTCAAACCCGGACTTCGCTCTAAGATATCTCGGCCAATGCAATTGGCATGGATACGGGCTAGGTAGATATGAGCAAGGGATGCGTGTCCTTTGCCAACCAAGATATCAGATGCCATATGATAAGTCGGGAGTAGGGTTCAACCACCCCCTGCCCTTAGACATCTTGGTAGAAAATATGCAAGGCCTAGAAATAGGCAACAAGGGGGGATTGGCACCAGATCTTTATGCCAACCCAAATACGGAATATACATTGGGAGATTACCTCCCATGGTCAACAAACACCCTTGGCAACATAAGTAATCCCTCTCCTTTGCTAGAGAGAGGTGAAAGTTTAGGAACTAATCCCCAAAGAGAACATCAACGGTGTCCGGACATCTTTTTGAAGCTGTTCCCCTTAGAGGTTCCAGTTGAGTCAATACAGTGTCAAGAGAATCAGGTCCCTCCACCAAGAGTGGAACAACCGCAATGGGACCAGATTAACTTGCTGGAACAAGGAGAACCCTCAATGTCGCAAGTAATAGTTGCTGAAGAGAATGAACATTTTTGGATCTCCGAAAGTGATTCAGAAGATGAGACTGAGATGATCTATCTCAATCATGCGTGACGGCATAATCACCCTTTAACTCATGAAGATCTGATGGGATAGATGGGCATAAGGTTAGGGCATGAATGGTGGGTAGACCCAGCGAGGTGGGACCAAGTGTTGGATCCATGGCTCCAAATTCATGATGAGCACCGTCCACCCCGAGACCCTATCATGACAACAATACCGAGGGAAGACCCTGTCCTCCTATCAGCACATAGGGCCGATCCGTTTGTGCCCGTTCCCCTAGAGCCAGATCTAGAGTATAGGGAGCATCTAGAAGATTCAAGTTATCATACCCACGGTAATGGAGACCAAATTCATTCCATCCACATGATCTCCATTGATTTGACCACACCCATCCGCAATCCGACCGATCCAACATGGTCATTGCATCTAGACATAGATGCCATCGATTGGGATCGCGTCAATTCACCTTTATCACCATCAGAGTACTGCCATTTTGATGAAATGCCTCATTTTACCCCAAGGACAACTCAGGATATTTTTCAGGCTGAAGAGGAACCCGAGGTTCCCAATGCAGATCTAAATTCAGCTAATGATATCCATTTGATCCCGACTCCACATCAGTTGGAGGATGGATCCCACATGTCAGTCGAGGAGACGACTGATGTAGATATCAACACAGATCCAATGAATCCATAGATTCTCAAGCTGGGGGTAAGTCTTTCCCCCGAAGAGCAAGCCGACTACATTGCCCTTCTCAAAGAGAAGAAGGAGGTTTTTGCATGGTCGTACAAGGATATGCCAGGACTAGACCCGTAGCTAGTCACGCATAATTTAACGCTTGATCCGACAATCAAGCCTGTAAAGCAAAAACTATGTAAGATGCACCCAACAGTGGCCTTGATGGTCAAAGATGAATTGCAAAAGTTGTTGGATGCATAGTTTGTCATCTGCGTGGATTATCCGCCATGGCTGTCCAACATGGTTCCCGTCAAGAAGCCCGACGGGAGGATTCGCATATGCACTAATTTTTGAGATCTAAACAAAGCGAGTCCTAAGGATGATTTCCCCTTGCCGAGCATCGATGCGTTGGTAGACGCTATAGCAGGTCACGAAATGCTCTCCCTCATGGATGGTTTCTCAGGATACAATCAAATTCGTATCAATCCTGAAGACCAACTAAAAATGGCGTTCACAATGCCTTGGGGGACATTTTGTTATAAGGTCATGCCTTTTGGCCTTAAAAATGCTGGTGCCACCTACCAACGTGCCATGACGTATATCTTCCATGATTACATGCACAAAACTTTGGAAGATTACATGGATGATTTGTTAGCCAAGTCTCTCTTGCGCTCAAATCATATCGATGACTTAAGCAAGATCCTCGATCGCCTCATGGAGCATAAAGTTAGACTAAACCCCAAGAAGTGCGTATTTGGCGTCACATCTGGAAAACTCTTGGGTTTCATAGTCTCAAAGCGAGGAATCGAGGTGGACCCAAAGAAAGTCAAGGCAATCCTTGAAATGGTTCCCCCAACTACAATCAAGCAGCTCAGAAGTCTACAAGGAAAGGTCGCGTCGATTAAACGCTTTATAGCACAATTATCTGACAAGTGCCGACCCATGAACAAATTATTGCACAAGGGGGTTACATTTCATTGGGATGACGAGTGCCAGTCAGCCTTTGATGAGATCAAACAATACCTGGCTTTGCCACCAGTATTGGCACCACCTAGACCAGGAGTGCCATTCTACTTATACATCTCAGCTACTGAGGTGGCACTGGGCGCCATGTTAGCCCAGAAGAATGAACTTCACAAGGAACAGGCTACTTACTATCTTAGCCGCACCTTGGTCGGTTATGAACTTAACTATGCATACGTTGAGAAACTCTACTGGCAGTGGTGTTTGCTACCAAAAAGCTACGCCACTACATGCTGAGAAACACTACGTATGTTGTGTCTAAGGAGAATCCATTGCGATACATGATGAGTCATACTTATCATAGTAGTCGCACGGTGAAATGGATCATGTTGTTGACAGAATTTGACATAGAGTTTATTGGACAAAAATCTATCAAAGGACAAGTCATAGCCGATCAACTAGCAGAGGCTCCTCTTGAAGACGATCAGCCTCTGGTCATAGAACTACCCGATGATGGGGTCTTCCATGTCTCAGAATCGCCAGATTCTGATGAGCCTGAGTCACAGGCCGACATAACCCTATTCTTCGATGGTTCTAAATGTGAGCAAGGTGGTGGCGTGGGAATTGTATTCTTCACACCGTAGGGTGCTCCAATGCCCCTGTCATTTAAATTAAACTTCCCATGCACCAACAATAATGTAGAGTATGAAGCCTTGCTCCTAGGTCTTCAGACAGCAATCGCCATGAACATCAAATGACTGAATATCTTTGGTGATTCGTTGTTAATAGTCAATCAAGTCAAAGGGGTATATCAATGCAAATGCCCAATCCTGCAGGCTTATAAAGCCCTCGTGGACAAATTCTTGGCAAAACTTGAGTGGTATGACATCGAGGCACTCCCTCGATCATCGAATCATTTTGCGGACACAATGGCCTCCTTGGGGTCACTAATTCTGCAAGACCTTTTCGGTGATATGACAACCATTCAAGTCAAAACCTTATCACAATCCATGATGGAGCATGCAAGCTCAGACTTGACGCCAGGAATCCACATGATCCAGATTGAACCATCCTCGGATAAGTTCTCTCGAATTCGAGATCGTCTGAAACGTGCCAACTGGGGGTCCTTGTTCTCCCCTACTCCCATTAATAGCAACACAACGCTATTCTTACAGGTTCTATCCCATTCAGCGTTTGCTAGGGATGAACTTCAAGAGGGATTGGCTGTTCATACTGTCGAGGTTTTTGATCAACAGGACTGGTATTTACCCATCAGAGACTACCTCAAGTTAGGTAATCTCCCGCTTGGATTGACTCATGCCACAAAACGAGCACTCAAGCAGAAAGCGGCTAAGTATGTCTTGATAGGAGACATTTTGTATCGTCGTAGCTATGAAGGAATCCTCCTTCGTTGCTTGGACCAGCAAGAGTCCACTTGGGCGATCGCCCAAGCGCACGATGGTACATGTGGTGGCCACTTTAGTGGTATGGCCATTGCAAAGCGCATTCTTCGCATGGGCTATTATTGGCCATCTTTAGAGCGAGATTGTTGCACCTATGTCAAGAAGTGCGTGAAGTGTCAACATCATGCCAATTTGATGCACGTACCTTCCTAGGCCTTGCAGACAGTCCAGTCTGCTTGGCCGTTCTCGCAGTGGGGCTTCGATCTAATTGGAAAGATCTCCCCTACGTCGTCAGGCCGTCACACATTTATCATAACGGCCATAGAGTATTTTACCAAGTGGGTGGAAGCGATTCCGCTTACCTCTACGACAGGACCCCGCATTGTGGAGTTCATTTTGCATAACATCATATGTCATTTTGGTATTCCATCCAAAATAGTCTCGGATAATGGGACGCCTTTCAAGAACAAAGACGTGCGTGCTTTGACCACAAAGTACAAGATTCAGCATAGCTTTTCGACACCCTATTATCTGCGGGCGAATGGGCAAGCGAGGCGTCAAACAAAATGCTAGTTGCCATCCTTAAAAAGACCATCACAGACAGTCATAAGGATTGGCACATTCAAATCCCACTTGCCCTATGGGCCTATCGCACTAGCATTCGGACGCCCACTGGGGCCACTCCGTTTTCGCTCGTGTATGGCTCCGAGGCAGTCATGCCTCTAGAGTTGGAGATTCCTTCCCTGCGCATATCAATGCAGGAGTTCATCGATGATGACTCCGCACGGCAGGCCCGATTAGACCAGCTTACGTTGCTTGATGAACGACGCGTTAATGCTCTCGAGCATTTACGTATTTATCAAGAGCGACTTAAGAAAGCTTACAACATGAAAGTTCACCCGAGGGACTTTCGGGTTGGTGATTTGGTTTTGAAGGAAAACCAACAGAATTCTAGTTTGCCGTCCCACCTAAGGGACAATTTTGAGGCAAATTGGTTAGGTCCATATGTCATTGATAGCAAAATAGGACCCGGGACATACCGGCTAGCTTCTCTTGATGGTATCAAGGAAACAAAACCCTTGAATATCAGTCATTTGCGACCATTCCATATCTAAGAGAGCCATATCCCAAAAATGCTCCAAGGATTATAAAATCGCTTGGTCAAATCCCAAAAATGCTCCAAGGATCCATAAAATCGCTTGGTCAATCCCAAAAATGCTCCAAGGATTCTCAAAATCGCTTGGTCAAATCCCAAAAATGCTCCAAGGATCCATAAAATCGCTTGGTCAATCCCAAAAGGCTCCAAGGATTCTTAAAATCGCTTGGTCAATCCCAAAATGCTCCAAGGATTTCCACAATCGCTTGGTCAAAAATCAAGAAAATTCAAAAACAACAAAAATCATCAAAAACAACAAAAATTTGCATCTCATTTCTAGGCATACTCAAATTCATCAATAGAGAGCTCTTCTCGCACCTCATCTTCATATTCACCAAAATCAATCCATCAAAAATACAAAAATATATAGCTGCATTAAAGCATTGCATCCATACATTGCATATTTGTGGTCATACAGGTCAAAGGCACCATAGGCTGTAATTGCTCTGCTAGTCCATCTTGTTCCACACTGTTCCATTTTACAAAAACAACAAAAACACCATGCATTTCTTTTTCCACACTAGAGTCAGTGGTCTTTTAATGTATCAAGAGTTTTCGTGATTCAGTCATCATTTTGCTCTTTAGCCATGTAATGTATCAAGTCAAACAAATTTTATGAAGGTAGAGTTACACTTGAAATACACCTTGTTACGTAACATCCCAACACAAACTAAAACACATAAAACAATTCCTAAGTTGTGTGAACGAAAGATGAAACCTGCACAGTAATCCAGGTCACCACAAGCGAAACGGTTATCTTGCTCATCCCCCTGTGCGAATGACCCCAAGAATGCTGAGAGTTGGCAAAAGGACAAGCATCCTCCCTACCCAATTCCCTAAGAATCCCTAGTTCTCAATAGTTGCAAAACATCAAAAATTTGCAAAACGTCAAAACTCCAAAATTTGACATCCTACAGTGCACACATCAAACGGCACAAACGATAGTGATTTTCGTCACTCCATATCCCCAATCCCTTGCTCAAAAGAAAAACAAATCAAAATAAACAATGATCTTATCACTACAAACGAGCAAGTATCCCAATACAATTGAAGAAAAGAAGGGAGTTGAACTTGAATCCCTGGAACTCTCAGCATTCTAACAGGTCATGAGGCAAGCCTCGGTACCGGTTTGGTTGATAGCCTATCGGTCACTGGCGGTAAACTTCTCGCATGATGATATATCTATCACATTAACTTGTGTATAGATCAATATTTGCATGTGGATGAGCTAGCTTATGGTATCCTGGATAACACCATAGATTAATCTAACTACATACAACAAAGGAGTTAGTGGAGCTAATTAGGTGATCCTCAGTACAAGTTCGGTTGAAAGCCCATCTGGCACTGGCGGTATCCTGACAAATACCACATAAATGAACTCAATTGCACACACAGGGATGTGAAATAGCTTGGTCAAAAACAAGTCCGATTCATACCTTGGTCAAAAAGTCTTGTAAGATAAAGTACAGTCATGGCTAGTGAGTCAAAACCGTCTGAGTCTCAGGAAACCCTAGCTACATTTCTAAACCAACTGCGCTACTTTTCATCCTTACAATACCATCAGAAAATACAAAAAAAAAAGAAAAACCACATGTATACATACAAAGTCATGCACCACAGCAATCGCCTAAAAATGAAATAAACAGAATCTTAAACAGTCTATGGTGCCATAGCCAAACATCACAAATTCCATTCATCCATTTCATTTTGCATATCACATAAAAATCAAAAACATTTGCATTCATCATAACATATGCATTCATCAAAATAAATAAACATGCATACATCCATAGTCATCAGCCATCATGCATAAAGATCAAATCATCACATGTACATAACCAAAATAAAATCGGATATATATATATATATATATATATATATATCGTCAAAAAAAATGCCCGTAGGCTACAAAACTGGTCCTCAGACCCCGCAATCATATAACAAAACCCACCCTAAGGCGTCGACCACCATGATCACGCAGGATCGGTGCGACGGGAACTACCCCCCGTGGTGTGGGTCCTATGGGACCCTGTAGGGCGGCTACTACTAGCCCCCGCATCATGCCTGCTACCGCCTCCCTCATCCAATCGCCTGCGACGAGATGATGTTGACTGCTCAGTAGCACTATCCCTCGTCCGGCGTGAAGATCCACTTCCCGAGGGCTCAGGTAGCCGCCCACCAAGGCGGATGACCTCCCTCTCCAAGTCTAGCCGATGTCGGAACCACTCTGCCTCCCATCGATGGTAGTAAGATACCGCATCATCGCGCTATGCCAAAACCCTATCCCGCTCTGCTAGCTGAGCCCGTAGGAGATCCCTCTCCCGCAGCGCGTCCCCCAGCTCCAGATCCCACATCCGTAGCAGCTCTGTCAGTCATGCATTCTCAGCGCGTATCCTAGACTCCATCTCCTCTGTATCCGCCTGAAGTACAGGACTCTCTAGAATAGCAGCCTGCTCTGGCTCCCACTGCTCCTCCATGTCCTGCATGTCCGGCTGATCCGGAGCTCCCAAATCTACATCCTCATCCCCCACCTCAACCATGTCCGCATCATCCAACGGAACTCCCCAATCATCCCCTAGTGCCTCAGCACCCTCCACTGCCGCCTCCGTGCCTCCCAGTGGCCCCTCTCCTCTCCATCGCCGCAGTACCCACCACGAGTCATACTCAGTGGTAGTCTCGACGTCATCCACGTCCGGGACGTCAATCACCGCATCTGACTCCTCGCCCAATGGCGTGATGGCCGATCGATCTAGAGTCCTCTCATCTCCCCGACATCGATAGACCATGGGCTCACCAGGAAACCCCTGGCGCACCCCAAACTATCGTGTAACTCGGCTATATGAGAATAACTCATGCTCGGTCCCGTGCCGCCCAATCAACCACCGCTCCCTGCATACCCGTCGGAGCCACTCTCTAGCCTCCGGCCAGGCTGGACAGTCTCGATAAGGGTGCCAAACCACCTCCCCTGGAGTGAGCCGAGAGAAGGCATCAGTATAGTGCTCTACGACACCTGCCCATCGTCGACTCTGCCCCTGCTCTACGGACCGCCGCCACAAAACTGCATAACCTATCTCCTCATCCTCCATCGCCGCCCGAGTCGTCCATGGTAACCCGGTTGGCCTCTCAACTGCTATGTGCTGCCAACCCCAGCACTGCAATAGATAACTACAGCTGACCCCCTTCCGCTGTCGATAGCGGACCCCATATAGCTCCCCGTAGAGCTGTGCCAACAGTGTCTGTCCCCATCTCAAGATCAGTGGTGCCTCTATCGGGCACTCTACCAACTGCCACACCAAATCCAGCAGGTTCCACGGGAACCTCGCGCGACGAGTCAGGTAGTAGCATGTTAGAAATGAGGCCCATCAAGAATGCATGCCTCACTCCTAACACCCCCCTCTCCTGCCACCATCCAACCAAAATCCTGCCAACTTGGCAGTCCACCTCGGCCGTCTCCACTGGGTTCTCTACACCCAGCCGCTCCCCATGCCCGAAGCATCTCGTAAGTACAACAGTTCGCTGATCACGCGGCGATGTCCTAATAGGCAGTCCATCTATCGAAATCCGAAGAAGCCGATAGACATCCTCCAGAGTCACAGTCATCTCCCCTGTCGGGAGATGGAAGGTGTTGGTCCGTGGATCCCAAAGTTTGATCAGGGCCGTCAGATAGGCTTGATCCGGGACCACAGGCTCCAGTCGAGCCACCTGCTTGAGCCCAAGGGCATCAAGCCATTCCCAGTCATCATCATTCAATGCCCCCCGTGCCTCAGTGAAAGCAGTAGGTACACGGTACCGGCTCCTAACAACCTGCAAAAGAAAATAATTCAACAAAAAAATTAATTAAAATCATAGAAAAAAAACTGTACAGAAAAACAACACACTTACAGCTTTAAAAACAAAAATAAACTCTAGGGAGCACTTACGGGTCTCGCTTCGGCTCCGCCGCTCGAACCAGTTTGTGCACTCATGATGGCAGGGAAAATTTCAGCAGCGCTTCGCTTCGTAGAATTTACCTCCTCCTCCCAGAGCTCCAAAATCGCAAGAAAAATTTGACACAAATGAGCCCAAATTCAAGTTTTGGCCCTTAAATAGGCCTTTGAGCTGGAATTCGTCCTTGACTAGGATGAGCGCTCTGGTTAGCACTCGTCCCACCCAGGGACGAATTCTACAGCTGGAATTCGTCCCACCCTGGGACGAATTCAGGCCAAAAACTTCAAAAACATCAAAAAATGAACAAAAATGCACTAAAAATCGACAATAAATTTGCCCGATAAGAGTGCTGTTGCACTTGACATCCCGGGCATACAAAATAGACATTGGGGTCACAAATTGTCATTATCCTACTCCCTAAGAAGGCTACTTTAGCCGGACCGCTCCATGGGAAGACGGATTTTCGCCAATTTCAGCTCCAAAAAGCGTCGCAAAAAGGGTTAACACCCACCAAAAACAGGTCCAAATGTTGGAAAAATTGCACATGCTTAACGATAAACCATCTAAAGGCACCCTTGCACAAGTCATCTTGGGTCAAGCGACTCGTCGCTTTTCTCATGAAGGTCATTCCCTCATCGATTCGTCGCTTGAGGGGGTAGTCACACTTAGTCACCAATCAACAAGCACACACCCAATTAAGGAAAACGACATGCATTCAAAGAATCATTGACAAAGACAATTACGCTCCTGCTTGGGGCAGTAAACAAGCAACAATCAAATTGATCAAACACTTGGCATTCGTGAATCATGAACACAAGGTTCCCCTGTGGACAAAAGGTTGCGCCCTTTGCCTAATCATGACTGATCAATGTCCAAGCTCAAGTCACACCTCACCAAAATAGGTTAATACTTGAAATCAAATTCCTTAGCTCGTCAGAAGCAAGGATTCAAGAATGCATGCCCTTTCCATGCTTGGGGCATCAAAAGTTGATTAGGTTACCAAGAAACCCTAATCATTAGTGCTTTGGCTATCTATTTTTGCTCGGTGTTGCGCCATGCACAACGCATCCCAAAAAGGGGCATCTGTAGACACCAAAATAGCACCAATCCGATTATGTGACTACAAACACTGATCGCTTTGACAAACACAGCCCCCAGGGCAGCCCTCAGAGGTCAAACAGTGGTCCTAACCACTTTCATAGCAATTTTGTAAGGTCAAGAAGCAATTTGGCACATTTAGGCACTTTGCCCAATATTCGTCTCACCCAGGGACGAATACTAACTAGGATTCGTCTCACCCAGGGACGAATTCTGAAATCGTCCTCGGTCAGGACGAATTCCAGGTTTAATGGGCAAAAAGAAAAATGCCGCCAAGTGGCAGCCAAGGATAGTCAATTATTGCCTCCTGCCATGCATGCGCGTGTAGGTGGGTAGGTTGGCAGTTAGTGGACTGTCACAAGGGCAGTCATGGAAGCCCAAGTCAGGGAGGAGTCTCCTCCCTCTTGGGAAGGCATGGCCGCCACATGGCATCCCTGCATGCCCCTCCAAAGAGACCCCATGGGTCTATAAAATGGTGGACTTTCCCACCCAAAAGAGGACAGATTGGAGGCGATTTCAAGCAACGAAGTGCTGTCCAATTGAACACCCATTTGCATCCTTTTTGATTCACCTTCTCACATCCATTAATCTCTTTCACAAGGGAGGTTATTGGGTGGCTTTTGGAAGCGTGGATCTAACCCAAATCCAACATTTGACCACCTTAAACCACCAATTTGCCGACACCCCAATCCTAAGAGGTTTTGGGCCCATCCCTAGTGGATTGGCGCCGAAATCAAGTGCCAACGGTGGGAGGCCCACTTGGGCACCCCCGCATTTTTTTAAGTTTTATTCTAAAGCATTCTAGATTATTGTTCATGTTGCATTTTATGTTATTCTGTTTAGTTAACTCATAGCTTCAATTCCATAACATTTTGATCAGATTTTATCATGCCTTTTGTCGCTTTGTTGTCCCACTAACTTGCGGGTAGCGACATCGAATTCCCGAGGATAGAGGCCAAATTGGGAGAATCCGACCATCTGGGTCATCCCAAAATGGCCCCAATTACATAACCCCTCTTTTTGCAGGTGTTTTGGAGGTCCCGAGGTTTGACATTGGAGCAGTATCACTTCGGCTTTTCTAACACAGTAGAATTCGTCCCACCCGGGGACGAATAGCAGTCAAAATTCGTCCTGCCCAGGGACGAATTCCAGTTGAAAGTAGATTGGCCAACTGTTTCAATGGCAGTGGCCCTCTGGTAATGTCTTCTGTCCTCTATCAGGTTTTCAGGTCATTTAGATTCACTTTACTCACTGTTTTAGACAACTGTTCATATGCATCTTTTGGCAATTTCAAAGAACGAACTTTCCTTTTTGTCACAGGTGCTACTAACGCCTTGTTTGTTTCTTTGATTGCAGGAGGAGCAACAAGAAGTGAGGATTCATCGGCATAAGCGACGGCAACACTCTGGCCCGCCCATTTCAAACGTGGGCATGCGGAAGAGGGATCATTGATCACGATTGTAACCAAATCCATTTAACGCTCCTAGCCCCTAAAAAGGGAGGAGGCGATTTTGTAACCATGGTTAAAGAGTTTAATAAAAGGGCTGTGACTTCTCTCTAAATTCTTGTAACTGATTTCGATCGATTTGCCTCTTTCGTTTAATGCACTTCATATTCTAGGACTTAAGCGTTATTTTGATTTGAATGCATCGAAGTAGTTTTCCTTTCTAAAAGCTTCCGGAATCTCATGCTTTGACAACATATCTTAAAATCTCCACACAAATATTCTCCCCAATAATTATTTCATCATACAAAAAATATCAAGTCTCAAGTACACCTTATAACCTCCAAACTTCTCAAAATAATATTCAATACATAAAAAATCAAATTCTTGTGTTAACATATTTTAAGTACAATATCCATAAAATAAATTTCAATAAATAAAAATTAATCTCCTTTGATAACACCTTATAACTCCAATCTTCACAAAGTAGCATTCAAAAAATAAAAATTAAATTACTTTGTTGAACGTTATAACTTGAATTCCATTATTTATATTTCTAATAAAAAATAAAATATTTAATCAACCTTATGAATCCCACATTTACAAGAATAAGCACATGGTCTCTATGTAATTTGCACCTTCTAAAACCTTGGGAGAAATTAAAAGCACTTACCTTCTAAGTATTGGCCCATGTATTTAACAAAAATATTGTGACCAGAAGACCCAAAATAGTTTGATAATTGAAATATTTGTAGTAACCATATATTTTAGGAACTAAGGTTTAAATAGGTTACAAAATAGCTAATCAAACAATAATGCTGAAATCAAGCTAACCAATGCATCATATGTAGAGAATTTGGTTTAGAACTCTTAACCTAAGATATTTAGGAATTATCATTACATATTTAAGAGAGTAAATATCTGCATGGTAAATAGTAGAAAAGTAAATGTAATAATATACCTATGTAGTATAATGCAATATACTACCTATTTTACCTAGTGGAGTAAAAGGGTAAATATACCAAAGACTGAAATATTATTCTAACATATCCCTTTATTACATTATTTGGGTAATACATATACATCCTCCTATACAACAATATTTGCGTAAAGTATATAATTGTCCCAATATAGTAAAAAAAGATGTTGATGTACTGGTTTTTGCTATGTCACAGTGCTCTGGCTGCTCCTAAGCAAAAAATGGGTCATTCCTCACTTTGTCTTCACACCAACGAATGTCCTTATAGTAATATCATCATCCCATCGAATTGCATGGGTAACCAGCCACTGCAATCGCTAGGTGTAGTAGAATAGATCACTTCATACGAGGTTCATTCAGTTACAATATAAGTTTGCAAAAGATAAGATAGCTAAGGTGTCGGTCGCTGCCAAAAATGCACCCTTATAAGTTCCCCCTTCTTGTTGCAAAACATGTTGTAATTAATTTCTAAAAGAAGTATGACTAAGGTGTCGATCGCTGTCAAAAATGCACCCTTATAAGTCTTCTTCCCTTTTTACAAAAAATTGTGAAGAAAAAGAAAGTATATCCCCCCTTAATTGCAAAAATATGTGCAACTTAAGAAGCTTTGTGAAGGATTTTACAAATATTGCCTCCTAGGCAATTTTACATCAGAAAATTCCCTCCTTTTGTTACAAGAACTTCAAACAATGAGAGTTTGTTATTTATGAAGTCTAAAAGAGGTAAAAACACCCCTTTATTACAAATACTTCAAACAAAAACTTATGCTATTTATGAAGCCTAAAAGAGAGAGAGAGATGGTGTTTTGTTCAAGCTGACAAATTTGTTTTCCCTCTATAATATTATCTTAGCAATAAGCACTTTGTGTGCTTTTTTTGAACCAGAATCAGAATCAAAACTAGACACTTCACTAGCAATATTGTCTTTGTTTTGCTTTTGTGATGTGCCTTTGTATTTCTTGTTTTTCTTGTTTTTGAACCAACACCGATTGGTGTCATGGTTGTCCTTTTTATAATATGAGAAAAACCTCTTTTCAAATTGCTTTCCCTTACCTTTTGATGATGATCCTCCCTTTTTAAAGTTTCATTTCTCTTTATTACCTTAATAGTTTTAATAAAGTGCATTTTTTGACACTTCATCATTTTGGAGTTGATTTGCTTCCTCAGTTTGAAGAAAATTGACTAACTCCAAAAAGGTGACAACTCTTTGTGAAAAATTAAGGGATGTAATCAATATTTTGTAGGATTTGGATAGAGCTCTCAAAATTACTGAAGTTAAAATGGTGTCTTCTACTTTGGCCCCTAAAGCATTAAGCTTAGACTTCAGATCTGCCACTTTACAGAGGAATAGTTCTACTAATTCACCTGACTTCATATGGAGTGTATGAAGTTGTGTTTGAATTTTTAGAATATTTTATTGATTCTTACCTTCAAAAATGGTACTAATATCATCCCATGACTCTTTACCAGTTTTAGCTTCACTTATGTGAGGCTGGATCTCATCAATAGTTACAAAGAGTATCAACATGAGAAGACGATTGTTCTTTTTATCCCATGATTTTTGATCTACTCCTGATGATGCGAGTCTTTTTTAGTGCCATAAAATAAATCCCACATGTCCTCTACAGTCAATATTGCTTTCATATTAGTTTTCCATGCTAAATAGTTAGGACCCTTTAGCAATTGTGTATCACTTAAGTATTTATTGATAGTTGCCATGATGAAGGTCCTACAATTTGTACTAAGATGATCTTTCTTTCACTCTCAAGTGGTATTTAATGGCACCTGCCTAAAAACTCTTTTGAAGATAGATAATCAGTTGGAGGAAATTAAGCCAAAAAAATAAGAGATGAAAGGTAATTCACTCAAAAAGACATTTAATGACACCTGCCTGAAAATCCTCTTGAAGAAGGATAATCAGTTTGAGTAAATTAAGCCAAACAAATAAGAGTGAATTAGGGAATTTGGTTTTAGAAGAGAATATCAAGTGAAAATGGCTTTAAATCTATGCACGGATTTACACAAATTAATGAAATTTTGAGGTGTGGAGTGATGATAATTCTATGGCTTATAATTACAAAAATAAATATGCAATAATCAAACAAGAATGCCCTCAAAATTATTATCACTTAGGTGTCGTATGCAACCGAAAATGCACCTAATTTGCCACTGAAGGTGTCGAGTAAAATTGAAAATTTACCTTTTAATTTTTTTGCAACAAAATATGAATGTGAGTTGTGCAAAAATTTGATATGTTTTTATCTCCTCCTTGTCTTACAATTTTGCAAATAATGTGACAATAAAAAATTTCCTATCTTTTCTAATTTTGCAAAATAAACAAGTTTGATTTGTTTTAAGTGCTCCTTACTTTTGTGTTACAAATTTGTAAAAGAAATACAATTTCTTGTCTTCCCCCCTTTGTTTTGCAAATTTAACAACCTTTCAAGACAAGTAGACACACGACCTGCATTTGAAAGGCTTCCAAAACTAGTCGATACACAACATAGTTTTTATGGGCCCAAGGTTACAATTTCTTCTCAAGTTTGCAAAAAAAATATGCAATTTTTTTGTCTCCTTGTGTTACAATTTGCAAGAAATAATTCAAGTTTTATCCTCTCCTTGGTATGCTTAATTAACAAGGTTTGAGAAGAGTTGAAGGGTTTTCTATTTTGCAAAAAAAATGTACTATTATGTGTCTTATATTCCCAGTTTTTGAGAAAACAAAAGCACTCTTAGATTTAAAATTTTCAAAAGATAAGTCCCTTCATGTTATTTTAATTTTAATAATAAAAATAAAATAATGTTTTAATAATAAAATCAATTTAAAAAAAAAAAAATTTATAAAACATAATATATATTTAAACTATTAAAAAATATATATAATTGAATTTCATTAAAAATAAATTAAGTTAAAAATTACCTTTTAATTATTCTTGCTGCTCCTTGTGGCAAAATAATACGCCCCCCGATGGGGGTCGAACTCATGACCTCCCGTCGGGAAACCTACCTCCACAGCCTTGAAATTTTCAGGCTACAAAGCCTGACGAATATGGAGGAAAGATGGCTTCGGTTTGAAACCGTCCCTTCCATGCTGCGAAAAAAAAATCAATATGGGATTTTTACTCCCACATTGATGGAACAAATGATCTGATGTGGTATAAAACAAATTTATCCACCTTTTATTTCTGATTACCTTCAAGAAATTGTCCAAACTCGCCCTCCTTTTGCCAACATCGACAGACAATGAAACCTTGCCACGTGTCAGTCAGGTGTCCGGGCTGGTCACCACATGTTAGTCAGGTGTCCAGTCTAGTAACCATGTGTCTGTCAGGTGTCCAGTCTAATCACCACATGTCAGTAAGGTGTCTAGTTCAGTCGGTCCATGTGTCTCTATGTGTCAGTCCAAGTCAGTTGTTTGTCTGTCGCCACGTCAACTCCTATCCCAGGAGTTGTGTCGACCAAGTCAGCTATCTACCTGTTAGAACTATCCACATGTCATGTGTTAGGAAAACTTGAAGGTTTAGTTGGTGGTCAGATCTTAGGATCCATGCCTGTTAGCAGTCTATTTAGCCTACTCCACTAGGAGTGTGAGGGCACTCCTACCCTCGTGGCACTCCCGATCTAGGTGAGCCACATAGGAGCATGAGGGTGCACCTGCCATCTAAGCACTCCTATTGGCTGGCTCCACCATGTGGGAGTGTGAGGGTACTCCTACCCTCGAAGTGCTCCCATTGGCTTATCGCAGGGGGTGCTAGCCTTGTGGACTAGAGCCTCAGGAAGGCTCCTTCCCAGGCCACCATAGAGTGATCGTCGACAGGATAAATTACCCAGTTGATCGATGATAGTAGCCTAAGATCATCAGGAGGTTGACCTAGCCAGTGATCTACCTACGAGCTATCGCTTGGGGGTTGTCCTATAGGCTATCCTATGTGCCGTGTCCTACAGGTCCTCCCCACAGCCTAAGCTTGGGAGGTGGGGTCGAGGTGGCCTAGAAAAAAAATTGAGATGTCCACCTCCTCTGCCTCTGAGCTTAGAAGAATAGCTAAATAGGATTAATCAAATTTAATCAAGCTAATTAGAAAACTATAGGATATAAGGAACGTAGGAAAAAAATCACCAATCACCTTCTCCTACAGAATGAAGATGCCTTCTCCTTCTCCAGGGGAACGATGCACTTTCTCCCTCGAGCTCCCTTGCTGCTCTGATGCCAATGTGACCAGGAGATCCAACATAGTTCGATAATTGAAATATTTGCATTAACAATATATTTTATGAACTATAGTTTAAATAGGTTACAAAATAACTAAATCAAACAATAATGCTGAAATCACACTAACCAACGCATCATAGGTAGAGCGTTTGGTTTAGAACTCTTAACTTGGGATATTTAGGAATTACCATTAGATATTTAAGACAGTAAATATCTACATGGTAAATAGTAGAAAAGTAAATGTAATAATCTACCTATGTAGTATAATGCAATATACTACCTCTTTTACCTAGTGGAGTAAAAGGGTAAATATCCCAAAGAATGGAATATTACTCTAACAAATATTTCACCCTTTATGAATGCACCCAAACTCAAAACCATGAACAGCTGTTGTTGTAGTGCTTTAGCCCAAGGCTAAGCTGTCATTAGGCTACACACCCACACAACACTCAAAGCACACAAAACACCCTTAATGCCTTACCTTCTACAATTTTCATAAAACAACAAAAACCTTGTTGTGTGATAGAAAGAAGGGGATGGGAATCAAACCCTCAACTTTCCCTGCATGAATATTTTAACCATCCTTCGATCACTATCTGTGCTACCCAGCTCTTTGGGTTTATTTTGATGCTCCACACAAATTTAATCCGAAGTTTTCCTCTTTAAACTTAAAGCACACAAATTCCTCTTCTTCTCTCTCAATGCAACACATGATTTATTTATTCTCTTAGGCATACAAATTGCATTAGATAATTTAAATTAAAATAATTTAAATTTCATTAGATAATTTAGGCATACTAAATTGGTTAGTGATGCCACTACATGACATAATATCACTTTCCAAATATCTTCCTCAATATCTATGTACTTTTGTGTGTTTGGCTTCTCAATGAGTGATTTGCTCTTACTAGACTAATCAAACCTCTTGAAGTAGGCACCTCTAGACTTGATTTTGTAAAATTTGTTCTCTCAATCCCATAATTACTTTGTTTTTTAGGTTTTAAAATCTTCTAAGTGTTGTCAATCCAAAGGTATTAATTGGATCATTATAATAGTCTAGATAAGAGGTTTAAGGTTTGAATATGAAGGAGGGTTGGATATGCATACTCCATAGGTGGAAAACACAATATAAGTGCCTCCTAATATGTATAGTAGATCCAAGGAGTATGAGGTAGTCTAATATCCACAATTATGGTAAATATTTTAAAAAATAATTTTACTAGCATAAGATTGCTTAATCATGTGGATGTGCACTTACAATATCAAAATAATCAAAATAGTAAAATAACATGTATATAGTTTCTCTATGTAATCATTTGTAAATATATGCTTTAAAAATACCTATAAAATATCCAATATAACCAATTTTATTTATTTCCATTGCTAAAAATTTTACCTCATAATCTTGAATACATACATGTTGTAAGATCTTAAAAGACTTAAAATTTATTTTAAATTCAATTTCAATCTAGCAAAAGTTTTAATAAAAGACAACACAGATGGAATGAAGCTAAACATGTAATGAAATCTATTGATATGTATCCATATTAGTTATAGATGAGGGTGGTTCCCACATGTAAATCTAACCTTAAGCCAAACATGTAATTTACTAATATTAATAAGGGTGTAATAGATATGGGGTTGATTGTCATATACTAATCTAACCCTAGCTAAACATTTATATTATTTTGTACATCTTAGGTAATAGAGTGAAAGCTTGAGTATTTTAGATATAAGGTCTAATGTTCAAATTCAAAGGAGTTAAACTGTGAAGACTTGGGTATTTTAGAGATAAGGTCTAAGTTTCAAATTCAAAGGAGTTAAGGTATGCCTATTTCCATTACGTAAGAAAGTATGTGATGGTCTAATATAAGGATTTAAAAGATCTAGTATAACCAATTTTATCTATTTTATTAGCTAACAAATCCAACTTTTAATATTGATTATATGCATGTTGTAAAAGATTTAAAGACTTAAAATTTTGCTAAAATTTAATTCCAATCTCACAAAAGGTTTAATAAAAAAGTAATTAAATATATAATGAAGCTAAAAATGTAATATGAGCTATTTGTGTGTATCCATATTAATTATAGATGAGGGTTATTTTCACGTGTAAATTTAACCCTAGGTCAAACATGTAATTTATTCAAATTAATTAGAGTGAATTAGATATGGGGTTGATTTTCATATATTAATTTAACCCTAGTACATCCTTTATGTGGCATAGTGAAGGCTTACATATTTTAGATATAAAGTCCAACATTCAAATTCAAAGGAGCTAATTTGTGAAGGCCTGGGTAGGCTGAAGGTTCAAACTCAAAGGAGTTAATATATCTCTTTCCACATATAATTGATCTAATAAAGTATGTGATGATCTAATATAAGGATAGAATATCTAAAGACCTACAAAGTAATGTAAACCTTAAATATTATTTATCATGTATGCAACTTTACGAATAAGTTAGATATGTAATCTATTCATATTGATTGGATTGAACTACATATAAGGATGTCTATCACATATAAATCAAATCCTAGCTTAAAATAAATATATTAATATTGATTGGAGTGATGCGCAACCTAGTGGATGGCTTCTTGTATATACCTCTATACATCTTGAGAGACATAGTTAATGATTGGGTAGATCATATATAAGGTCTAATGTTCAATTTCTAAGGAGCTAAGGTGTGAAGGCTTAGGTATTTTATAGATAAGGTCTAAGTTTTAAACTCAAAGGAGTTAAGGTATGTCTCTTTCTATGTATAATTGACTTAAGTAAGTATGTGACAGTCTAATATAAGGATAAATACCAAAGACCTACAAAGTAATGTGAATTTTAAAAGTTTTTGAATTGAAAAGTAGAATTGAATATTAAATATTAGTAGAATAAAATTACATCATATATAATATGTCCAAGATTCAGAGAAGACACCTAAAATAACTAACTCCTCTTAAAGAGAGAAACATACTGTACATCATATGATATTTGGAGTTTCATTATATTTCTGTACAAATATACAATAACATTTGTGGGAAAATAAATACTAATAGTTGTACATATATGCATTCTTTTCCTTAGTGCAACAATCAACAGGATCATAATTCTGAATGACATTAAATAGGTGAGCTAGGTTGACCTTGGAAACCTGCAAACTTCTCCCCACTTGAAATAAAATAAAAAGCTTATTGAGTCTCCTAAGATACCCAGTAAGGTGCCTTAGCCTGTTACCCAAGTGTTGTAGGTGAGTTGGAAAGGAGAGGGCAATCCTCCAAGGGAGGTCATAGGTTCAAATCTCCACCCTACCAAAAAGCTGAATTGGGTATCTAAAATCCAATTGATAATGTTGGTGCGGGCAGGGGTCGGGTGCGACCCCCGGGTGAATTTAATGGTGTAGTACCCCCCTTTTCATGGTCTCTCAGACCAAGGCAGCTTCGTAGGGGGTTTTTTCCTTAAAAAAAAAAAAAGGTGCCTTGGCCTATTTTGAAAACAATCTCCATTCCTAGCTTTCCATATTATCCATAAAATTTTAGAAGAAAGTAAGAACCAAAACATATTGAAATATGGTTTCATATGAGTAATGTAACCAAGAAGAATTTTCTGCTTAATATGATCCAAATCAACATTCCACCCCTGCATATTATGAAATAAAGATAACCACAATTCCTTAGCATAAAGGCACTCAAAAAAGATATGATTCAATGTCTCAAGAGTCCTACAAATGGAGCAATATATAGCAGTCTTAGGATTATAGGATAAAGGAAGCCTGTGGAGCAGCAGACGCCACCTAAAACACGCTTTTTTTGGTTCAAGAAAACTGGACCATATATGTTGCATATTTCTTTTGACCCTGCGTTGGAGAAATAGAAAGCGACCAATTAGTATTAATATGATCAAAAATTTCATTAGTATCTGTAAGAATCCTGTATATGGATTTAGATTTAATATCACACATTTTGGAGCCATCGAAAAAATATAACTTATCCATATAACATTATTCAGAAACCACAAATTCTGGATTCTTCAAATTATTGAAGGAGGCAAACAAAACAGTATAATTTCTCCTGTGAAAGCTGGGCAGACCAAACTCCCCACTAAGTTGCTCGCAAGATTTGAGCACACCATTATTCATAATTTTTTTTTATCATATATGCAACTTTTCAAATAACTTGTATATAAACTATTTTACATTATTTAGAATAATTGATCAAATATTCTATTAATATAAAGGTAAAAAGTAAAGTGAAAGTAATTTTTTAATGTCCATGAGATCATAGTCCATATGATTTGATCCTCATAGAATATGTTATTGAAAGCATGAGATTTCGGAAGTTTTGAAAGGAAAACTATTACGATGCATTCAAAATCAAAATAAACGCTTAAGTCCTAAAATGTGAAATACATGAAACAAAAGAGACGAATTGAAATGAGATACAAGAAATTAGAGAAATCACAGCCCTTTTATTTAACTCTCTTAATCTCGGTTACAAAGACGCCTCCTCCCTTTTCAGGGGCTAGGAGCGTTAAATGGATTTTGGTTACAATCGTGACTTAGTATTCCTCCTTCCGCATGCCCACATTTGAAATGGGCGGGCCAAAGTGTTGCCGCCACTTGCGTTGATGAATCCTTGATTCTTGCTGCTCCTCCTGCGTTCAAAGAAACAACAAAGGCGTTAGTAGCACCTGCTGCAAATATGAAACATTTGTTCTCTAAAATTAATGAAAGATGCATGCAAAAGATTAGCTAAACCGGTGAATGAAATGAATCCAAATGACCTGCACATTTGACAGAGACCAGGAAACATTACCAGAGGGCCACTGCCATCGAAACAGTTGGCCAATTTGCATTCAACTAAAATTCGTCCCTGGTCAGGACGAATTCTACTGTAATTCGTCCCCGGGTAGGACGAATTCGACTGTGTTAAAACGCCGAGTTGATGCCGCTCAAATGTCACACCTCGGGATCTCCAAAATACCTACAAACATGGGGGTTAGCTAATTGGGGGCATTTTGGGACGACCCAGATGGTCGGATTCTCCCAATTTGACCTCCATCCACGGGAATTTGACGTCGCTACCTGCAAGTTAGTGAGGGCCACAAAATCGACAAAGCATGATAATATTTAATCAAAATCTTATGGAATCGAAATCATAAACTATCTAAACAGCATAACATGTAATGGAAGATAAACAAGTGATAACAGAATAGATTAAAATGAAACAAAAAAAGTGCGGGGCGCCCGAGCGGGCCGCCCATCGTTGGAACTTGATTTTGGCACCAATCCACTTGGGATGGGCCCAAAATCTCTTGGAATGGGTTGTCGGCAAATTGGTAGATTACTGTGGTCAAATGTCGGGTTTGGGTCCGGATCCACACTTCCAAAAGCCACCCAATAACCTCTCTTGCGAAAGAGATCAAGGATGTGGAAGAGATGAATCGAAAAGGGGTGCAATGGGGTGTTCAATTTGGCAGCACTTCGTTGCTTGAAAATGCCTCCAACTTGTCTTCTTTTGGGTGGGAAAGTCCACCATTTTATAGACCCAAGGGGTCTCTTTGGAGGGGCATGCGGGGGTGCCATGTGGCGGCCATGCCTTCCCAAGAGGGAGGAGACTCCTCCCTGACTTGGGCTTCCATGACTGCCCTTGTGACAGTCCTCCAACGGCCAATCTACCCACCTACACGCGCATGCAAGGCAGGAGTCATAAATTGACAGTCTTCGGCTGCCACTTGGCGCCATTCTTCTTTTTGCCCGTTAAACCTGGAATTCGTCCTGACCAAAGACGAATTCAGAATTCATCCCTGGGTGAGACGGATCCCAGTTAGAATTCGTCCTTGGGTGGGACGAATACTGAGCAAAGTGCTTGAATGTGCCAAATTGCCTTTTGACCTTCCAAAATTGCTACAAAAGTGGTTAGGACCATTGTTTAACCTCTGAGGGCTGCCCTGGGGGCTGTGTGTGTCAAAGCGATCAGTGTTTGCAGTCACATAATCGGATTGGTGTTGTTTTGGTGTCTACAGATGCCCCTTTTTGGGATGCGTTGTGCATGGCGCAGCGCCGAGCAAAAATAGATAACCAAAGCACTAATGATTAGGGTTTCTTGGTAACCTAACCAACTTTTGATGCCCCAAGTATGGAAAGGGCATGCATTCTTGAATCCTTGCTTCTGACGAGCTAAGGAATTTGATTTCAAGTATTAACCTATTTTGGTGAGGTGTGACTTGAGCTTGGACATTGATCGGTCATGAATAGGCAAAGGGCGCAACCTTTTGTCCACGGGGGAACCTTGTGTTCATGCTTCGGGAATGCCAAGTGTTTGATCAATTTGTGATTATTGCTTGTTTACTGCCCCAAGCGGGAGCGTGATTGTCTTTGTCAATGATTCTTTGAATGCATGTCATTTTCCTTAATTGGGTGTGTGCTTGTTGATTGGTGACTAAGTGTGACTACCCCCTCAAGCGACGAATCGATGAGGGAATGACCTTCATGAGAAAAGCGACGAGTCGCTTGACCCAAGATGACTTGTGCAAAGGTGCCTTCGGAGATTTAGCATTAAGCATGTGCAATTTTTTTGACATTTAGACCTATTTTTGGTGGGTGGTAACCCTTTTTGCGACGCTTTTTGGAGCTAAAATTGGCAAAAATCCATCTTCCCGTGGAGCGGTCCAGCTAAGATAGCCTTCTTAGGGAGTAGGATAGTGACAATTTGTGACCCCAACATCTGTTTTGTATGCCCGGGATGTCAAGTGCAACAGCACTCTCATCGGGCAAGTTTATTATCTGTTTTAGTGCATTTTTGTTCAATTTTTGATGTTTTTGAATTTTTGGCCTGAATTCGTCCCAGGGTAGGACGAATTCCAGCTTAGAATTCGTCCCTAGGAGGGACGAGCGCTAACCAGAGTGCTCGTCCCAGGGAAAGACGAATTTAAGCTCAAAAGGCCTATTTAAAGGCCAAAACTAGGGTTTGGCCTCATTTGCGTCTGATTTTTCTTGCGATTTGGAGCTCTGGGGAGGAGGAGGTTAATTCTACGAAGTGAAGCACTGCCGAGATTTTCCCTGCCATCATGAGTACACAAACCGGATCGAGCGGCGGAGCCGAAGCGAGACCAGTAAGTGCTCCCTAGAGTTTATTTTTGTTTTAAAATTGCAAGTGTTTTGTTTAATTATTTTTGTGATGATGTTTTTCAAAATTTTAAAACTTAAACCCTGAAACTGAACTGAAGACAACTAAAACTTAGTGTTCAACTAAACGTATCGAAAACCTAAGTAAAGAATTTTTATTGTTTTAACTAAACCCTAGGATAAACGGAACGTAAAACCCTAAGACTTAATGTTTGTTGTTTTTTGAATTTTTGTACTATTTTTAAATTAATCAGTTAGGATTAGAAACCCTAAGACTGAAAATTTGATTTTTTTTAAATTTTGTTTCGTTTTATTTTTTTGGAATTTATCAGTTAGGATTAGGAACCCTAGAACTGAAACATTTTTGAATTTTTGTGTTTAAATTAATCAGTTAGGATTAGAAACCCTAGAACTGAAAAATTTAATTTTTGTTGGAATTTTTGTGTTTGTTTTTGTTTTAAATTAATCAGTTAGGATTAGAAACCCTAGAGCTGAAAATTTAATTTTTTATTTGAATTTTTGTGTTTGTTTTTTTTTTGTTGTACCATTCTTTTTTCATGATTTTAATGTTTTTGAGTTATTTTCTTTTGCAGGTTGTTAGGAGCCGGTACCGTGTACCCACTACTTTCACTGAGGCACGGGGGCACTGACTGAGGCTGACTGGGAGTGGCTTGATGCCCTTGGGCTCAAGCGGGTGGCTCGACTGGAGCCTGTGGTCATGGATCAGGCCTATTTGATGGCCCTGATCAATCTTTGGGATCCATGGACCAACACTTTCCATCTCCCAATAGGGGAGATGACTGTGACTTTGGAGGATATCTATCGGCTTCTGCAGATTTCGATAGATGGACTGCCCATCAGGACATCACCGCGTGATCAGCGGACAACTGTACTGACGAGATGCTTCGGGCATGGGGAGGAGCTGGGTGTGGAGGATCCACTGGAGAGGGCAGAGGGTGACTGCCAGATTGGCGGGATTTTGGTTCGATGGTGGTTGGAGAGGGGGGTGTTGGGCGTGAGGCACGCATTCCTTATGGGCCTCATGTCCAACATGCTATTACCTGATTCATTAGGTGCGAGGTTCCCATGGAACCTGCTAGATTTGGTGTGGCAGTTGGTAGAGTGCCCGATAGAGGCACCGCTTATCCTGAGATGGGGACAGACATTGTTGGCACAGCTCTATGGGGAGTTGTATGAGGTCCGCTATCGACAGCGAAAGGGGATCAGCTGTAGCTATCTGCTATAGTGCTAGGGTTGGCAGCACATAGCAGTTGAGAGGCCAACCGGGTTACCATGGATGACTCGGGCGATGATGGAGGATAAGGAGATAGGGTATGCAGTTCTATGGCAGCGGTCCGAAGAGCAAGGACAGAGTCGACGATGGGCAGGTGTCGTAGGGCACTATGCCGATACCTTCTCTCGGCTCACTCCAGGGGAGGTGATTTGGTGCCCTTATCGGGACTGTCCAGCCTGGCCGGAGGCTGGAGAGTGGCTCCGATGGGTACATAGAGAGCGGTGGTTGATTGGGTGGCATGGGACCGAGCATGAGTTCTTCTCGTATAGCCGGGTTACACGACAGTTTGGGGTGTGCCAGGGGTTGCCTAGTGAGCCCGTGGTCTATCGGAATCGGGGAGATGAGAGGACTCTAGACCGACCGGTCATCGTGCCACTGGGCGAGGATTCAGACGTGGTGATCGACGTCCCGGACGTGGATGATGTCGGGACTACCACTGAGTATGACTCATGGTGGGTACTACGATGATGGCGGGGAGAGGGGCCACTGGGAGGCATGGAGGCGGCAGTGGTGGGCGGGGAGGGTGCTGAGGCACCAGGGGATGATTGGGGAGCTCCTTTGGAGGATGCGGAGATGGTAGAGGTGGAGGGTGAGGATGTGGATTTGGGAGCTCCGGATCAGCCGGAGATGCAGGACATGGCAGAGCAGTGGGAGCCAGGGCAGGCTGCTATTTCGAAGAGTCCCATGCCTCAGGCGGATGCGGAGGAGATGGAGTCTGGGGTACGCATTGAGAATGCATGTTTGGTGGAGCTGCTATGGAGGTGAGACCAGGAGTTGGGGGATGCGCTGTGGGAGAGGGATCTCCTACGGGCTCAGCTAGCAGAGCGGGATAGGGTTTTGGTGTAGCACGATGATGCATTAGCTTACTACCATCGACGGGATGCAGAGTGGTCCCGACATCGGATGGAGATGGAGGGGGAGATTATCCACCTCGGTGGGTGGCTACCTGAGCCGTCGGGAGGTGGATCTTCACATCGGACGAGGGACAGTGGTACTAAGCAGTCAACATCATCTCATCGTAGGCGATTGGATGAGGGAGGCGGCAGCAGGCATGATGTGGGGGCTAGCAGTAGCCGCCATGAGGGGTCCCATAGGACCCACACCACGAGGGGTAGTTCCTGTCGCACCGATCCTGCATGATCATGGTGGACGATGCCTTAGGCGGGTGGTTTTTGAGTATGATTGCGGGGTCAGAGGACCAGTTTTGTAGCCTACGGGCATTTTTTTGATGATATATATATATATATATATATATATATATATATATATATATATATATATATATATATATCGACTTTATTTTGTTTATGCACATGTGATGATTTGATCTTATGCATGATGGTTGATGAATATGGATGTATGCATGTTAATTTATTTTGATGGATGCATATGTTATGATGAATGCAAATGTTTTTTATTTATATGTGATATGCAAAAATGAAGTGGATGAATGGAATTTGTGATGTTTGGTTAGGGCACCATAGACTGTTTAGGACTCTGTTTATTTTGTTTTTAGGTGATTGCTGTGGTAACTGACTTTATATGTATATATGTGATTTTTGATGATATTGTAAGGATGAAAAGTAGCGTAGTTTGGTTTAGAAATGTAGCTAAGGTTTTCTGAGACTCAAAGGGTTTTAACTCACTAGCCATGATTGTACTTTATCTTACAAGACTTTTGAACAAGGTATGAATCGGACTTGTTTTTGACCAAGTTATTTCACATCCCTGTGTGTGCAATTGAGTTCATTTATGTGGTATTTGTCAGGATACCGCCAAGTGCAGATGGGCTTTCAACCGAACTCGTATTGAGGATCACCTAATTAGCTCCACTAACTCCTTTATTGTATTTAGTCGGATTAATCTGCGGTGCTATCTAGGATACCATAAGCTAGCTCATCCACATGCAAACATTGATCTGTACACAAGTTAATGTGACAGATATATCGTCATGCGGGAAGTTTACCGCCGATGACCGATAGGCTATCAACCAAACCAGTATTGAGGCTTGCCTCATGACCTATCGAAATGCTTGAGAGTTCCAGGGATTCAAGTTCGACTCCCTTCTTTTCTTCAATTGTATTGGGATACTTGCTCCTTTGTAGTGATAAAATCATTGTTTATTTTTGTTTTATTTGTTTTTCTTTTGAGCAAGGGATTTGGATATGGAGTGACGAGAATCACTATTGTATGTGCTTTTTGATGTATGCACTGTGGGATGTCAAATTTTGGTGTTTTGACTTTTGCAAATTTTTGATGTTTTGCAACTATTGAGAACTTTGGGATTCTTAGGGAATTGGGTAGGGAAGATGCTTGTCCTTTTGCCAACTCTCAGCATTCTTTGGGTCATTCGCACAGGGGGATGAGCAAGATAACCGTTTCGCTTATGGTGACCTGGATTGCTTTGCAGGTTTCATCTTTCATTCACACAACTTGGGAATTTTTTATGTGTTTTAATTTGTGTTGGGATGTTACGTAACAAGGTGTGATTCAAGTAGAACTCTACCTTCGTAAAATCTGCCTGACTTGGTACAGTACATGGCTAGAAAGCAAAATTACGACTGAAAGACGAAAACTCTTGATACATTATAAGACCACTGACTCTAGTGTGGTAAAAAGCAGTAAATGGTGTATTTTTGTTGTTCTTTTGGACTGCTTATAAAATGGAAAAATGTGGAACCAGATGGACTAGCAGAGCAATTACAGCCTATGGTGCCTTTGACCTATACGACCACAAATATGCAATGTATGGATGCGATGCTTAATGCAGCTATATATTTTTGTATTTTGATGGAATGATTTTTGTGAATATGAAGATGAGATGTAAGAAGAGCTCTCTATTGATGAATTTGAGCATGCCTAGAAATGAGATGCAAATCTTTGTTGTTTTTGATGATTTTTTGGATTTTGAATTTCTTTATTTTTGACCAAGCGATTGTGGGAATCCTTGGAGCATTTTTGGGGTGACCAAGCGATTATATGAATCCTTGGAGCATTTTTGGGATTGACCAAGCGATTCAAGAATCCTTGGAGCATTTTTGGATTGACCAAGCGATTATATGAATCCTTGGAGCATTTTTGGGATTGACCAAGCGATTACAAGAATCCTTGGAGCATTTTTGGGATTGACCAAGCGATTATATGAATCCTTGGAGCATTTTTGGGATTGACCAAGCGATTACATGAATCCTTGGAGCATTTTTGGGATTGACCAAGCGATTACATGAATCCTTGGAGCATTTTTGGGATTGACCAAGCGATTGTATGAATCCTTGGAGCATTTTTGGGATTGACCAAGCGATTATATGAATCCTTGGAGCATTTTTGGGATATGGCTCTCTTAGATATGGAATGGGCGCAAATGACTGATGTTCAAGGGTTCTGTTTCCTTGATTCCATCAAGAGAGGCTAGCCGGTACGTCTCGGGTCCTATTTTGCTATCAATGACATATGGACCTAACCAATTTGCCGTGAACTTGTCCCTTAGGTGGGATGGCAAACTAGAATTTTGTTGGTTTTCCTTCAAAACCAAATCACCAACCCGAAAGTCCCTCAGGTGAACTTTCATGTTGTAAGCTTTCTTAAGTCGCTCTTGATAGATACGTAAATGCTCGAGAGCATTAACGCGTCGTTCGTCAAGCAACGTAAGCTGGTCTAACCGGGCCTACCATGCAGCGTCATCATCGATGAACTCTTGCATTGATATGCGCAGGGAAGGAATTTCCAACTCTAGAGGCATGACTGCCTCGGAGCCATACACGAGCAAAAATGGAGTGGCCCCAGTGGGCGTCCGAATGCTAGTGCGATAGGCCCATAGGGCAAGTGGGATTTGGATGTGCCAATCCTTATGACTATCTATGACTATCTTTTTAAGGATGGCAACTAGCATTTTGTTTGACGCTTCTGCTTGCCCATTCGCCTGCGGATAATAGGGTGTCGAAAAACTATGCTAAATTTTGTACTTTGTGGTCAAAGCACGCACGTCTTTGTTCTTGAATGGCGTCCCATTATCCGAGACTATTTTGGATGGAATACCAAAATGACATATGATGTTATGCAAAATGAACTCCACAATGCGGGGTCCTGTCGTAGAGGTAAGCGGAACTGCTTCCACCCACTTGGTAAAATACTCTGTGGCCGTTATGATAAACGTGTGATGGCCTGACGATGCAGGGGAGATCTTTCCGATTAGATCGAAGCCCCACTACGAAAATGGCCAAGCGGACTGGACTGTCTGCAAGGCCTAGGAAGGTACGTGCATCAAATTGGCATGATGTTGACACTTCACGCACTTCCTGACATATGCGCAACAATCTCGCTCTAAAGATGGCCAATAATAGCCCATGCGAAGAATGCGCTTTGCGATGGCCATACCACTGAAGTGGCCACCACATGTACCATCATGCGCTTGGGCGATCGCCCAAGTGGACTCTTGCTGGTCCAAGCAACGAAGGAGGATTCCTTCATAGCTACGACGATACAAAATGTCTCCTATCAAGACATACTTAGCCGCTTTTTGCTTGAATGCTCGTTTTGCGGCATGCGTCAATCCAAGCGGGAGATTACCTAGCTTGAGGTAGTCTCTAATGGGTAAATACCAGTCCTGTTGATCGAAAACCTCGACGGTATGAACAACCAATCCCTCTTGAAGTTCATCCCTAGCAAACGCTGAGTGGGAAAGAACTTGTAAGAATAGCGTTGTATTGCTATTAATGGGAGTAGGGGAGAACAAGGACCCCCAGTTGGCATGTTTCAGATGATCATGGATTCGAGAGAACTTATCCGAGGATGGTTCAATCTGGATCATGTGGATTCCTGGCGTCAAGTCAGAGCTTGCACGCTCCATCACGGATTGCGATAGGGTTTTGACTTGAATGGTTGTCATATCACCGAAAAGGTCTTGCGGGATTAGTGACCCCAAGGAGGCCATTGTGTCCGCAAAATGATTCGATGATCGAGGGAGTGCCTCGATGTCATACCACTCAAGTTTTGCCAAGAATTTGTCCACAAGGGCTTTATAAGCCTACAGAACTAGGCATTTGCATTGGAATACCCCTTTTACTTGATTGACTATTAACAACGAATCACCAAAGATGTTCAGTCATTTGATGTTCATGGTGATTGTTGTATGAAGACCTATGAGCAAGGCTTCATACTCTGCATTATTGTTGGTGCATGGGAAATTTAATTTAAATGACAGGGGCATTGGAGCACCCTACGGTGTGAAGAATACTATTCCCATGCCACCACCTTGCTCACATTTAGAACCATCGAAGAATAGGGTTATGTCAGCCTGTGACTCAGGCTCATCAAAATCTGGCGATTTTGAGACATGGAAGACCCCATCATCGGGTAGTTCTATGACTAGAGGCTGATCATCTTCAAGAGGAGCCTCTGCTAGTTGATCGGCTATGACCTGTCCTTTGATAGATTTTTGTCCAATAAACTCTATGTCAAATTCCATCAACAACATGATCCATTTCGTCGTGCGACTACTATGATAAGTATGACTCATCATGTATCGCAATGGATTCTCCTTAGACACAACATACGTAGTGTTGCTCAGCATGTAGTGGCATAGCTTTTTGGTAGCAAACACCACTGCCAAGTAGAGTTTCTCGACGTATGCATAGTTAAGTTCATAACTGACCAGGGTGCGGCTAAGATAGTAAGTAGCCTATTCTTTGTGAAGTTCATTCTTCTGGGCTAGCATGGCACCCAGTGCCACCTCAATAGCTGAGATGTATAAGTAGAATGGCACTCCTGGTCTAGGTGGTGCCAATACTGGAGGCGAAGCCAAGTATTGTTTGATGTCATCAAAGGCTGACTGGCACTCGTCATCCCAGTGAAATGTAACCCCCTTGTGCAATAATTTGTTCATGGGTCGGCACTTGTCAGATAGCTGTGCTATGAAGCGCTTGATCGACGCGACCTTTCCCTGCAGACTTTTGAGCTGCTTAATGGTAGTTGGGGGAACCATTTCAAGGATTGCCTTGACTTTCTTTGGGTCCACCTCGATACCTCGCTTTGAGACTATGAAACCCAAGAGTTTTCCAGATGTGATGCCAAATACGCACTTCTTGGGGTTCAGTCTGACTTTATGCTCCATGAGGCGATCGAGGATCTTGCTTAAGTCATCGAGATGATTTGGGCACAAAAGAGACTTGGCCAACAAATCATCCATGTAATCTTCCAAAGTTTTATGCATGTAGTCATGGAAGATGTACGTCATGGCACGTTGGTAGGTGGCGCCAGCATTTTTAAGGCCAAAAGGCATGACCTTATAACAAAATGTCCCCCAAGGCATTGTGAACGCCATTTTTAGTTGGTCCTCAGGATTGATACGAATCTGATTGTATCCTGAGAAACCATCCATGAGGGAGAGCATTTCGTGACCTATTGTAGCGTCTACCAACACATCGATGCTTGGCAAGGGGAAATCATCCTTAGGACTCGCTTTGTTTAGATCTCAAAAATTAGTGCATATGCGAATCCTCCCATCGAGATTTTTGACGGGCACCATGTTGGACAACCATGGCGGATAATCCATGTAGATGACAAACTGTGCATCCAACAGCTTTTGCAATTCATCTTTGACCATCAAGGCCACTATTGGGTGCATCTTACGTAGTTTTTGCTTAACTGGCTTGATTGTCGGATCAAGCATTAGATTATGCATGACTAGCTACGGATCTAGCCCCGACATGTCTCTGTATGACCATGCAAAAACCTCCTTCTTCTCTTTGAGAAGGGCAATGTAGTCGGCTTGCTCTTCGAGGGAAAGACTTACCCCCAGCTTGAGAATCCATGGATTCATTGGATCTATGCCGATGTCTACGTCAGTCATCTCCTCGAACGACATGTGGGATCCGTCCTCCAACTGATGTGGAGTCGGGATCAAATGGATATCATTAGCTGAGTTTAAATCTACGTTGGGAACCTCGGGTTCCTCTTCAGCCTGAAAGATATCTTGAGTTGTCCCTAGGGAAAAATGAGGCATTTTACCGAAAGGCCAGTACTCTGATGGGGATGGAGGTGAATTGGCATGATCCCAGTCGATGGCATCTATGTCTAGATGCAATGACCATGCTGGATCGGCCGGATTGTGGATGGGTGCGGTCAAATCAATGGAGATCATGTGGATGAAATGAATTTGGTCTCCATTACCATGGGTGTGATAACTCAAACATTCTGGATGCTCCCTATGCTCTGGATCTGGCTCTAGAGGGACAGGCACGAACGGATCGGCCCTATGTGTTGATAGGAGGACAGGGTCTTCCCTCGACACTGATGTCATTATAGGGTCTCGGGGTGGACGGTGCTCATCATAAACTTGGAGCCATGGATCCAACACTTGGTCCCACCCTGCTGGGTCTACATACCACTCATGCCCTGGCACTATGCCCATCTGTGCAAATAATTCATTAATCCCCAAGGGACGCCGTTGTTGCACTTGTTGCCTTTGTTGCATTTGTCGCATGTGGTTGAGATAGGCCATCTCAGTCTCATCTTTCGAATCACTATCGGAGATCCAAAAATGTTCATTTTCTTCAACAACTGCTTGCGACACTAAGGGTTCACCTTGTTCTAGCAAATTGATCTGGTCCCATTGCGGTTGTTCCACTCTTGGTGGAGGGACCTGATTCTCTTGACACAGCACTGGCTCAACTGGAACCTCTAAAGGGAATAGTTTCAAAAAGATCTCTGGACATTGTTTATGCTCTCCTTGGGAGTTAGTGTCCAAAATTTCACCTCTCTCTAGCAAAGGAGAGGGATTATTGATGTTACCAAGGGTGGTTGTTGACCATGGGAGGTAATCTCCCAATGTATATTCTATGTTTGGGTTGGCATAAGGATCTGATGCCAATCCACCCTTGTTGCCTATTCCTAGGCCTTGCATGTTTTCCACCAAGATGTCTAAGGGTAGGGGGTGGTTGAACCCTACTCCCGACTTATCATACAGACATTTGGTATCTTGGCTGGCAAAGGACATGCACTCCTTGCTCATACCTGCCTAGCCCATATCCATGCCAATTGCATTGGCCAAGGTATCTCAGAGCGAAGTCTGGGTTAGACAGATAATTGACATTTTCTACAAAAGGCTCTTCGTCCTCGTCCTTTTGCATGCATGGTTCAGTACCATGGTCAAGGCCCCCATACACAAAATTGGTCTGGTTTGGTGGGTAACCTAAGGGAACAACTATCCCAATGGGAAGGCGAGGTCTCCCCATGTCCTGCACTGATTCTAGCGTGGGCGTTGCTACCACATTCTGCACTAGATACTCCCCCAGGCCCGTATTGGCCATTTCAATAGTAATTGTTGATGATTGAGAGGGAGGGAATGGAAGGCCTTCCTGAGTCCATTCCATGTTGGGTGGATTAGGAGTCTCAGCTTCCATTGTGCTAGGTATCTCTTCTATTGAGATAGTTGATATCGTTGGCAACACCTCTTCTAGGGGCTGAGCCTCTTCCAAGATTTGTTTCCCTTTGTCCTTCTGTTTAGCCATGACAGGTGGCATTGGTAGTGAAGGAGCAGATGATGAAGATTCACCTAGCTGGGGTTTTGATGGATTAGTCACCAATGGTGCTCGTGGCATCGGACCCTGTCTAGATGGATTTAACTAAAAATCCAAGTGCGTCGATGGGAGGGTCGATTGAGGCATCAATTGCACCGCATTGCAATATTTGAAGGGTTCTAAGTCCATCGGGACTACATGTACTTCTCCTTCAAATGCATACTTTAGACACTGGTGAGCTATCGAAGGGACACACTTCATGTCCCTGATCCATGGCCGCCCTAGCAATATGTTGTATGCCATCTCGCCTTCCAAAATATGGCACAATGTAGGTATCGTCTTTTGTCCTACCTGAATGGGTAGAACAATTGTGCCAACTATCGAGCATATCGCATCATTGAATGCTCGTAGTGTGTAAGTGGAAGCCATGATATGAGAGGTTGGCAGCTTCAAATGTTTTAATGCTGTAGTGGTAATGATGTTACTGGACGAGCCAGTATCTACCAACACTCTCTTGTACGGGATCCCGTTGACCCGCGCGATAACGTGCAGGGGTGGATCTGCCATGTCATTCGATACTATTTTAACTTCATCCTCTCTGAAGGTAATGATTGGCTCCGTACATCATTTTACATGTCCCACGAAGTTATTGAAAGAATTCGCTTTGTGAGGCTATAACTCGATGGCTTTCAAAATTTCCATGAGAGCTTCCCTATGGGGTGCTGACTACTGTATAAGCTCATAAATGGAAAGCCTAGCCGATGTGGTCCGCAAACTCTACATGAGTTTGGTCCGTATCGTGACCTCGGGTCTAGGTGGAGGCAACTGCATAGTGTGTTGTTGAGGTTGCGACGTTGTTGGAACTTCTCTTGTAGCTGCCTCGGGGGCAACTCCTGGGTATTTCTTGTTCCTGGTCACTATGCTGATCATTCCCACAAATCCTTGCATGGGGAGATTCTGTCGCACCTCATTGACCTGAAGAGGTTTTTCTTGTGCCTCGTGGGTAGGCAAAGGGTCCTTGAAAACCCCCATCTATTGATTATTTGGCGCTATGGGGTTGTCCACTGCCAATGTTTTATTATCAATCAAATCTTGTATTAATCCCTTGAATTTCCAACATCCATTCAGGTCATGTCCCCTTCGCCTGTGGAACCTACAATATAAATCCTCTCTGTATCCCTTAGGCTTGGGAGCATTAGGATCTATGGTTTGGATTTCTGGAAGGGTGATTAAATTTTCTGCTGACAAGCGGTCAAATAGGGAGTCCCTAGACTCCGTATAAGGGGTGAATTGTCGCCTAGGGCGATGCTGCTGATTTTGCTCCTATTTTTTATTTTCTCTTTCATAATTACTAGGAGGCACTGCCTGATAATTAGCCTTTTGAGGCTGTGTTTCTTGAGCAGGCTTAGGAACATTTATCGCAACTTGATTAACCGTAGCGGGTTTTGGTTGCGTAGTCCCGGTCTTAGTGTTTTTGTTCCACTCTTTCTTTTTAGGCTTGGCGATTTTGCCTTCCTGTATTTTGATCTCTTCAATAACTCTGGCTTGCGCCAAAGCTTCTTCTAAGATGGCATATTGCTACAGCTGCAATAGCCTAGAGATCGATCTCAGACAACTCCGTGAAAACATTTGTGTGAGGTCGGACATAGGGGGAAGGTAAGGTAGCTTAGAAAGCAGAGCCCTCCATCGATTCCCGTAAGCCGCCATTGTCTCTTCCTCATATTGCTTGAGGCTGGCCAGATCACTCAGTGATGCCTTCTTCTTGGTGTTGAAGGCAAAGCATTCAAGGAACGCATCTACTAATTGATCCAAGTTATTTATGTTGTGCTTCGACAACTGTGTGAACCAATCCGAGGCAGGACCTACGAATGTGGTTATGAATGTCCTTAGCAATAATGCATCATTATCCTGAATGCCAAAGCATTGGCTCAGGAATCTTGTCACATGCTCTTGAGCATCCTCTTCACCTTTAAAGACTGCCAACTGAGGCAACTTGAAATGTTCGGGGTAAAGAGGTGTGGGAACTGACGGATGCACTGGATGACTACGGAGTTGACGTAACGTGGGCTTTTGGTGCCTAGAAGCTTTAGTCTCCATAGACTCCAAACGCTCTAATAGCGCTTTGTATGCATCGAAAGATTTAATTTCTTCCTCTTTTGTTTGCTCCCGTTGTGAGTTGTGGGAGACTGGAGGCCTATGGGGGGTGGCCGAATGGCAGCCCTCCCGCCTTGATAGGGCATTTCGGCCCGTTCTATTTCTGGTTCATACTCCTCATAAACTTCTTGAGGAGTCTCTGGGTGAGACCTATGACCCTGAGTGAGTCCCCGCTGAGGGTACCCATCATTGTTTCGGGGAGTGGCCTCCCTCTCAGGTCTATGGGGTCTCGGAGGCAAAGCTTGATGAGGTCACGGAGACCTATCCTGCACCAAAGGATTATACCTCTCATATTGTTCTACTTTTTGGGTGCGAGGGGTTGGCACCCTCTCAGGTAGTTTATAGAGTAGCTCATCCGCTTCGCGCTGCATGCGCTCTTTGTTAAGGTGGTATAAGTGCTCTAACTCCTGATGACCTTGCTCAAGCCGCGTGATTCGGGCTTGGTGGGCGGCATGTCTAGTGACTGCCACGTCAATTTGGTCTGCCATCTTGGGCTTAGGAGGCTTGAATGTTTCTCCTATGTATTTGCCTCGGTCTTGATGATCCGAGATTTCAATGGGTCGCTTCCCTCTGTCGAGGTTGGCGGCATTTACCTGAGGCTCTGGCCTCGATGTGTGACCATGGTATCTAGCAGGTGTGGAAGCGCAAGGCTCCCGCACTGTATATTGCTCTCGAGGAATTTGATGGTGTTCCTCGTACTCCCTTTCATAGGTGTGAAGGGGGCGGGCGGAGTTAGCTCGCCCTGTGTGGAGAGCCCTACGCTCTGGGTTTTGTCTTTTAGTTCTAACAATGATGGGAGGCAAAGGAGAGATGCCATAGTCACGTTGTCTCTCCTCATGGGCACTGTGCCTCTCTAGCACTTCGTTGCACGGTGGCCACTCATATCTAGCCTCTAAAGGCGGTCTTTTATTTACGTTGAGTGCCACATGTAAAGCTTCTTCCCGAAAGGGGCTGTGTTGAACGGGCGTGTCCCCCAAGGGGGTATCCCTATAATTCCACCTTGACGTGGAATGATGCGGACTCTCTTGTGGTCCAGACCGCCAAGGCGGTATGGCCAAGTCCTCAGGGCTAAAGCGAAGGTGATTTGCACCCGCTCCTTGTACACTTTTCATAGCTTCTGCCCTTGATTGGGCTTGGCTACGGGTGTACACCATTGTGGTGCTCTTCTACCAGCTAAGAAGATTTTATCTCGTTTATGATTTTTTTTGTTACACTAAGCAGAAATGAACACACACATACACAAACGGTGATTATCTCTTTTAAAGATTAATGGTGTGTCCTAAACTGGTTTTAGTGCATTTTGATGATTTTGTTTTGTTTTTGAAAGTTTTGAAGAATGTTTAAATGCGTAATGAAGGCTCATATAACTCCCATAAATGGTCGCCCCTTCAATATACCATTGCTCGACCGATATACCAACCTCTCTATATACCCGCCCTTACGAGAGGGAAACTATAGGTACGTGAGAGTAGATGGTACGTGGTACATAGGTGGTACGGAAGGGGGATTGTCCTGTTAATGACACCTACCATAGAAGACTTATCCTCATGTGCTGGGAATCACCCCAACGACACTCGATCAACTTTCATCAGGATTTATGCCTAACAACAGTGACAATCAGGGGAAATGGATGCAAAAGTCAAGCCAAGGTGGTGATGAACCCACCGTTGGTCTTGCTCAAGGGCTGGGGTCTTACGACCAGCTCCTTGGTTAAAAAAGTGCCACGTGATGTGTGTGTGGTTCCTTTTATTAAAAAAAATGAAACAGGCAGAAGCGGCTACTTTCTTTAAGAAGGCAAAATTTGAAGGAAAACAGAAACAAAAAAATAGAAAGTAACAGGAACAGTTTTAAAACCCTTACCTTTCTCTGCCTAGACCTGCTGTTTCTGATCCTCGGCTCTAAAAATTCATAGACAAAAATTCGTCCCTCTGTGAGACGAATTACAGAACAGAATTCGTCCCTGTCTGAGATGAATTAGAATTCGTCTCAGGGTCAGACGAATTACAGTAAAGTATTCGCCATAGGCAAAGATGAATTACAGTCTGCTTTTGAAGAATGGTACCTGTCAAGCACAAAACACAAAAATCTGATCAGTTTCTTGATCTTAAAACTAGGGGACAGAGTCCCACCGTGATCGCCACTGAAAGCACGAGATTCCAGAAGTTTTGAAAGGAAAACTATTGCGATGCATTCAAAATCAAAATAAACGCTTAAGTCCTAAAATGTGAAATACATGAAACGAAAGAGACGAATTGAAATGAGATACAAGAAATTAGAGAAATCATAGCCCTTTTATTTAACTCTCTTAATCTCGGTTACAAAGATGCCTCCTCCCTTTTCAGGGGCTAGGAGCGTTAAATGGATTTTGGTTACAATCGTGACTTAGTATTCCTCCTTTCGCATGCCCACATTTGAAATGGGCGGGCCAAAGTGTTGCCATCGCTTGCGTTGATGAATCCTTGATTCTTGCTGCTCCTCCTACGTTCAAAGAAACAACAAAGGCGTTAGTAGCACCTGCTGCAAATATGAAACGTTTGTTCTCTAAAATTAATGAAAGATGCATGCAAAAGATTAGCTAAACCGGTGAATGAGATGAATCCAAATGACCTGCACATTTGACAGAGACCAGGAAACATTACCAGAGGGCCACTGCCATCGAAACAGTTAGCCAATTTGCATTCAACTAAAATTCGTCCCTGGTCAGGACGAATTCTACTGTAATTCGTCCCCGGGTAGGACGAATTCGACTGTGTTAAAATGTCGAGTTGATGCCGCTCAAATGTCACGCCTCGGGATCTCCAAAATACCTGCAAACATGGGGGTTAGCTAATTGGGGGCATTTTGGGATGACCCAGATGGTCGGATTCTCCCAATTTGACCTCCATCAATGGGAATTTGATGTCGCTACCTGCAAGTTAGTGAGGGCCACAAAATCGACAAAGCATGATAATATTTGATCAAAATATTATGGAATCGAAATTATAAACTATCTAAACAGCATAACATGTAATGGAAGATAAACAAGTGATAACAGAATAGATTAAAATGAAACTAAAAAAAGTGCGGGGCGCCCGAGCGGGCCGCCCACCATTGGAACTTGATTTTGGCACCAATCCACTTGGGATGGGCCCAAAATCTCTTGGAATGGGTTGTCGGCAAATTGGTGGATTAATGTGGTCAAATGTCGGGTTTGGGTCCGGATCCACACTTCCAAAAGCCACCCAATAACCTCTCTTGCGAAAGAGATCAAGGATGTGGAAGAGATGAATCGAAAAGGGGTGCAATGGGGTGTTCAATTTGGCAGCACTTCGTTGCTTGAAAATGCCTCCAACTTGTCTTCTTTTGGGTGGGAAAGTCCACCATTTTATAGACCCAAGGGGTCTCTTTGGAGGGGCATGCAGGGGTGCCATGTGGCGGCCATGCCTTCCCAAGAGGGAGGAGACTCCTCCCTGACTTGGGCTTCCATGACTGCCCTTGTGACAGTCCTCCAACGGCCAATCTACCCACCTACACGCGCATGCAAGGCAGGAGTCATAAATTGACAGTCTTCGGCTGCCACTTGGCGCCATTCTTCTTTTTGCCCGTTAAACCTGGAATTCGTCCTGACCAAAGACGAATTCAGAATTCGTCCCTGGGTGAGACGGATCCCAGTTAGAATTCGTCCTTGGGTGGGACGAATACTGAGCAAAGTGCCTGAATGTGCCAAATTGCCTTTTGACCTTCCAAAATTGCTACAAAAGTGGTTAGGACCACTGTTTAACCTCTGAGGGCTGCCCTGGGGGCTGTGTGTGTCAAAGCGATCAGTGTTTGCAGTCACATAATCGGATTGGTGCTGTTTTGGTGTCTACAGTTATTTAGCTACTATATGTTTATCCAACCATATTTTGGTTATTCAAGTATGGTATACAACTCTACCTCCATTGTATTTGAACCTTGAACTTGTTCTTTGGATTTCAAAGTATTATCATTGGCCTACTCATGTTGTACATGAAAATCCTCCACTTTTATCTTATCTCAATAAAAATATATAATTAAATCTCAATATAATGATAACTTACATGTATTCTAGTATAGATTTATTAAAATAATTGATCAAATATCCTTTTACTATATGATTAAACCCATGTAAGGTCCGAATAATTGAATAATTTGTTCGACAAAACCCCGTAAGGGGACAAAGGTCCAAGGTTCAAATCTCAGGTCTCGTTGGATTGAACCCTTGTCCCTTTCCTAGTGCATTCAATAGCATAAAAGGTTTAAAATTATTGTGGCATGGTGGTTATAGGGATGAACTGTATGAAGAACTATGTGCTAGCTTCTAGGGTAGATAACATAGACACCTATGACATACATAAAAGTAGGACAACCTACCTAGATTCATGGTGACTACTGATTCCACCATGTAAATTTAAAATATATATACTATTATATGTACGAGTGTGTGATGGGATGGGTGTGTGTTAAATTTTCTATTGATAAACATAGGTATCGACTTTACAAGGGGTCATGGTTGGGATGAGACTGCTCAACCCTATGCATTGGTCATAGAGTTTGTCACATTAACCAAATAAATAAATTATATAAACAATATATGACCTAACCAAAATAAGAGATATAAGATTTTAATTCAATAAAAATATGATTATACACCAAATTATAATAATCAAAGTTTAATTAAATTAATATATATTAAATAAACATATATCCCTACATAATTATAACTCCGTAAACTTTAAAACTTATTTAATATTAAATCTTTAAAACTTTAAAAAAGTTTAACACAAAACTTTAAATTCATAAAATAAATCCAAGACAATAAAAATTCAATGTGATCAATCTAATCCATTTATAGAATTGACCTAAACACATACCGCTCCATTTTATTCCCTTTACAAGAATGTTGAAAATATTTTAAAAGAAGATGGTCAATAACTAAATTTAAAACAAGATGGTCAATAACTAGATGGCATTTGAGCCTTTATTAAATGCTAAGGCTTAACCATACCAAAATCAAAACCATTAAAATTCTTAATTAGAGCAACCTTTAAACCAACAACACTAGCCCAATTCAAATGTAAAACTGGTAAGACCCGCTAAACTTAACTCCATCTACATTGGTGTTGTTCCATAAGATTTAGGAAAAGATCAATGTTTAACAAACCTAAATCATTCTTAATTTTTTTTGCTAAGGCCCATTTCAAAATTTAAGACCATTTATTTATTTTCATAGTTACAAAGACCCCTACAATTTAAAAATAATTTTTACTAATAATTAAAATAACGCTCTTCCATAAGATTTAGGAAAAGACCTGTGTATTTAAAGTCCATTGTAAATTCCAAGGTCATTTAATTTTTTATTGTAATAATAACTCTTAAAAAATATATTATATATCTACCAATTTTTTATTGTAATAATAACACTTAAAGAATATATTATATATGGACCACATTATTATCTTTTAGATGTAACAATCCACACTTAAATAATCTTAATATTTGTTTATTTAAAAGTAAATTTAAATATTTAAAAAAGAAATCAAGGATCAAATCTTGATAAGGATATAGATAATGTCCTTAACTTTGTTTAACAATACTAACTATGTGATGATGATACAATACAAGTGAAACCCATTTTAATTTTAAAAAACCTAAAAAAAATTAATAAATAATAAACAATTACTTTACCTTTTGAAAAATTAAATTTGAAAAAAATAAACTAATTTATATTTAGTATTGTAGACAAATATAACAATCCCTGTGATGATGATACAATACAAGTGAAACCCATTTTAATTTTAAAAAACCTAAAAAAAAAATTAATAAATAATAAACAATTACTTTACCTTTTGAAAAACTAAATTTTTAAAAAATAAACTAATTTATATTTAATATTGTAGACAAATATAACAATCCCTCTTACATCATGGAAACAATAAAACCACTATAATATTTAATATATATTTTTTATAAATAAATTAAATTGCTGGGTGAACCCATTAACTACATAGCTGTGCATATATATCTTGCATGCCCATTTCAAACAAACAAGTGTGTGTTAGGATCTCTCTAGCGGAAGCAGAAGTCTCCAATGGTCTCTCTCGCGGAAGGAAGCAGAGTCTGCAATATGAGTGTCTCCTAAAGTATGTCGTGGTTTTTGTTCTTCATCATATTTTTTAATTGTTGTATGTTAGTGCATGTGATCATTAAACTTATTTTTTAAATTTGTATTATAATTAAGCCCACCCCTCACTAGGATCTCTCTAGCGGAAGGAGGCAGAGTCTGCAATATCACAGTCTCGAGGTTAGTATTTTTAAAGTATGTTAGTGGTTTTTTTGTATGTCAGTGCATGCGATCCTCTGGTGTTATGTTTGGATTTGATTTTTTATTAAATTTATATTATATTAAACTTATTTTTTTAATTTGTATTATAATTAAGCCCACCCCTCACTAGTGATCATTATAATGCAACCAGTGCTGGAGGCACACCAATATTAGCCTTAGCCCCAACCGGTCTCGACATTGATCCCGTCCCCCCTAAACCCCAGTGCCGTCATAGTCACAGGTACTATCTTCTACTCCATCTCACCAGCACCTACGCCATGCCGCCACCGCAACCATATCCGGGGCCGCCACAATTTCCTCTTGACAACCTGCAACTACAAACCGTGTCATCCGCCTAAATTCCACCTTTGCAGCCGTCGAACCGCATGCGCGCAACGGACAATGCAGAAGGGATGCCACTTTTTGAATAAAACCTAAGGAAACGGGTATCCTTTGTTAAAATTCTATTATACCCAACATTTGTTTTAAATTTCTAAGAAAACTTTGCAGTGAAAAACTCTAAAGGTAGAAAAAAAAAAATTGTATTAGGTATTCTTTAAAATGAGTACAATTACAGTCTACAAAAGAACAAGTCAACTTAAATGGTAATATAAAAAGTTAACAATTTTGGAATGTAAAATAAATTGCTTTTTGTTTTTCATTTTTTTTTCTTATGATGGTTAATCTCAGCTTTGAAATAGTGGATCAGTACACTGATATATCTTCTTTAATTTTCTTAATTTTTTTGCTTGATTGATATATCTTCTTTAATCTTCTTAATCTTGGCTCAACATATTACATTTTTTGGTGCGTATGGCTTGAAATAGAGTGTGTATAACCAATTACACTCAATATAGATGAGATATGTTAAATGCTCAAATTAGATGGAAAAATGAAGAGCCTTACTTATGTCAAGAAGAACCTTATAGTTTGTGTATAACTATCATATAAATAATTGTAAAAGTGATTAATTATCAAATATGCTTTATTTATAGATAAATAAAATAATTTTATACTAAATCTTATTATATAGTATTTATGTTTATAGCTTTAACCTTAATAAAAATTATATAATGAGATTTTTTTTAATAATACTTCTTATAAACATCATCCTGGTGTTTGAACCTGGGTCACATAACCCATAATGCAAGTGGCGTCCTTGCCAGTAGAGCACACTCACGCGGATTTATATAACCAGATTTGGTAATATGATTTATAAAAAAAAGTTATTTTAAAATTTTTTAATCTTATGAACATGATAATTATAATTTGTTTTTAGATTTCAAATGATTTCATGTTTTTAATGCATTTTTCAATTCAATATGAGGACAAACTTGTGAGGTTGTGTTTTGCAACATGAAAAATAAATAAATTATAATTTCTTCACTTGCTATATTTCAAATGATTTCATGTTTTTAATGCATTTTTCAATTCAATACAAGGACAAACTTGTGAGGTTGTGTTTTGCAACATGAAAAATAAATAAATTATAATTTCTTCACTTGCTATATTTAGATAATGATTTATAAAAAAATAGTTGAATCTAATCTATAATATATATAAACAAATAATTTTTTTTTTTTAATATAATCAAATAATAAAACTAAAGTGATTGATCTATTTAATATTAGGTATTTACTGGATTGTCTTCTCATTAAAAATCTTGTAAAAATCAAAATTACTTCAGTATTACTTGTATCCTATACCTATCCTATGTCTTATGGAGTAACCTCTCAAGTGGAACATGAAAATATCAAACGTGGAAAATTTCTTTAGGTAAAATTTATGCATGTAAGCATCATTATTTATTTTATTTTTTATTTATTTTTTATTTAAGCATCATTCTTTATTTTATTTTTTAATTATTTATTATTTTTGGATATATAGAGGAATGGGTTACATCCAAACTCCTTTTCTATTATTAAGCATGGTTCAAATCTTGTAATTTCTCTTCCACCTCATTGTTTTATATTCCATGGTCTGGTTGATGGGGTTTCGTGATGAAATGGACCACTGGTCCTTTGGGATGCTTGGGATTCTTACTGTTGTCATGGAACGCCAACTCACAAGATTCAAATCAGTCTACTACCTTTGCAATAGACATGGCCTCAATGTTTGAAACTAAGTTTCTTCTTAATAAATGCATGACCAGATAAACACTTACCAATCCACTAGTTATTGGGATATAAGGCATCATCTTGTATCATGTAACAAATGAATATGAGGAAAACCAAGTTGTTCCATTTCAAGCACATTGCAGTAAGGGTAAACTTTGCATCTACAATATCATTGTTATGTTGTTAGTATGTATTATGACTGCAATTGCAATGGCATGCTTTGAGACTAGAAAGTATAACCTCTTGGATTTCAAAGCAGGAGTTATTGCTCACCAAATACTTCAGCAAAAATAACCGACGAAAAGCTCTCTTTGCATCTGCAATATCATTGTTATGTTGTTAGTATGTATTATGACTACAATTGCAATGGCATACACTGAGACCAGAAAGTATAACCTCTTGGATTTCAAAGCAGGAGTTATTGATCACCAAACACTTCAGCAAAGACAACCGACGACAAGCTTTGCTGAGCTTAAGACCTCCCCAACAAAATTCCAATGGCAAGATTTTTTCGCTAGGTACATTTCTTTTCCCTATATCATGTTTGTGTAAAGTGTGTTTAATTGGTGGATCTTATTGAAACGAAAACATTTTCTTTCACGGCTTTTTACAGGTTGTTCATGGGGTTTGATGTCAATAGACCAATACTGAGAATCTTAACTTCCAGGCTTCTGATATTGACAACTACTACTATGCCAGGGGGATCCAATGAAGCCACACAAGATAAGACTGACACAGGCTTCCCATATTGAGAACTACTACTGTGTCATTCTGATCCTGTGTGGCTTCATTGGGCCCCCCATGGCCTTCACGAGAGGATGGAAGTGTGCAGGCCTTGCCTTGCACAGAGAAAGGACACGACGAAATTTCTTACGGATGACACACTGATCCAGAAGGAATATGAAGGGGAGGACTGTAATATGTTTGAGAGACTGTACAATTTTTGCCAGGTATCTCGAGGGCTTCCATTGGCGTTGCTGTGAAGATCAATAAGAGGGATTCTGACATTGCCATCAATTGGGCTGGGGGCCTCCACCATGCCACACCATGCCAAAAAATGTGAGGTCTCTGGTTGTTTTTTAATGTCAAGGATATTGTTCATACAATCCTCGAACTGCTCAATGTTCATCAAGTAAGTCTTATCCTTTTCCTTTTGGTAATTATTGTTGGTAGATGTTGTTTATCAAAATTCTCTGTAAGAATTATATTGTAGTTTGGACAAGGTGAGATTTAGGGTACGATGAGATATAATTTCTAGTTGATTATTTGGCGGAAGGATGCAAGCTTTAAATACATTGGTTCTTTGTACTAAGAGCTGAGAGAGAAGTTTCCTCTATTTTTATCAGTTCGATAGAAGTTTCCTCTATTTTTATGCCTTAAGTATTTTACGGATAAGGTTCACACAAATTATTTAATTCTACAAAAAAATATTTCTTTGTTTATGTTTCACAAATTCTATTAGGACTATTTTAATTTGTAGTCATATTGGGCATCAACTTCTGAGTGAGTTACACTGAGTTGCACCTTATTGCCAACATCTTTCTTTCTTCATTTTATACTGTTAGAGGTCAATTTTTCTTTTTTTTCATTTCATATATATTGACATATATGTATAGGTATATATGTCTTGTTTTTCCATAAACGTAAAGTATGTCTAAAAAAACTAGCTAGGGATTTATTAATTATTCTTTATGTATAAATAATTAGGATTTAATTCCTATTGGTCATTATTAATCCAATGCAATTAAGGATACCATTGTGTGTGCTTTAATTTAATATAATTGGATGGACAATCATACTGCAAATAGGTATCTCATCTCTCAAGGCCTTAGAAGAAAAAGAAGAATAAATATAATAAAGGAAGGCAATTTCACATAGCTTTAACTTTTATTGATAATATATCTTGTACCAATGATGTAGTTATTAAAGTAGACAACTTATCTTTTCTCCCTTGTTTTCTCAAACAAACTTTCTTCATTTTATCAATTGTTTAGGCTAAATATATTTTCTTAAGGTCTTAGGTTGTCACCAAGGAGCCAATATTTTTATTAGGAAAAAAGTGACAATTCAATTAATTATGTGGTAATCCAAAACGAGGGGCTTGAAACACCTATTAAATTTCATCCCCATGATACGAAAATTATTGCAAATACCCCACTAAAAAATAAAATATTGAACCTAGGTTTATTTGGTTTGGTGGTAGTAAATATAGGATTCTAGAATTAGTTTAGTTGTATAACCCTTCTCAAAATTCAGAGAGCACATTATTTTATGAGATACGATAAATTATTTCTTCCATGTATTGCATGCATTTTAGTTAAATTTTCTACTGTTGTGGGTACTTAAAAAAGTTATTCATCAATATTTTTAACATGTTATGTCAAATAACATAGGCATTTAAAGTAAATTCCTTTTGATGAAAATTTTAATTATTATATTGTAAACCACAAGAGATTAAAATACACCATAGTTTTATCGCATATTGCTCATAATGGTGCCTTTCAAACAACCTTATAGATAAAAAATGATAATCAAACTAGAAATATATGAACAAAGTCATTAGAATGTGAGAGACATTCAACACAATTTACAATGTGATTTCTCCCAACACATTACTAATAGCTTTAGAGCATACCCCAAGTGCACCATTTTAGGAAAGGCCTCTTGAAAAACAAATTCTTGAATATGTAAATTTGATGTTTTTACTAATTATTTTTTGAATGTAATAATGTAATGATATATTTCTACTTGATTAAATCAATAGTTTATACTTTTTAGAGGAAGAAGAGGATATGAAAAGACTCGCAAAACATCATATATGGAAATGGGAATATATTGGTATGGAATCTGAGCAAGACCAAGTTCTAATGTTGATTATTATCAGATACATGATCTCAAGGATGAAAAAATCTAATTAATCGATAGCTATGTTCTAATAATGTTTATTTAGTAATATTTTTAAATGTTAATAGCCCAATAAAACTATTTGGTTTAGTCACTTTGGATTTTTCTCTATTTTGAAATTTATGTGTGTATGAAAAAGAGATATTATTGTATGCAGAAGTGTAAGAACTATTTGTACGAGTGATTCAATTGAAAATATATCACTTATTGAAGATGGAGCATACACTGTAAGAATTTGAATATTTTTATATATTAAAAAACATGTAAATTATTTAATTCTAACCAAAAAAAATTTCTTTATGGTATGGTCCATTATTTCTTATTAGTCATCAACTCATATTAACACAATTGTAATTTTGTGGCATATTAGCATCCACATCTTAGTGAGTTAAACTTATGTCTTCTTTATGGAATTTATGTTTACTTTTATTGAGGTTATATTTACTTTTGACATAAAAATTGTCATTTAAACTTTTAAATGATTGAAAAGATTAGGAATATAGTTTTTTAGTTTTAAAGTTTCAATTAATGAAACATATAATAATATGTTTCTTTATTTAAAACTTTAAAATTTAAAAAAATATATTCCTAATATTTTGAATCATTTATGTTGTAAATGAAATTTTTTATGTCAAAAGTAAATATAACTTCAATAAAGTAAATATAAATTCCATAAGGAACACACAAGTTTAACTCATTAAGATGTGGATGTCCAATATGCCATGAAATTACAATTGTGCTAGTATGGGTTGATGACTAATAATACTAGTGGAAATTAAACAAAGGATTATTTTTGTTAGAATTAAATAATTCGCATTGTTTATATATATATCAATGAAATCAGAGTTAAATAAATACTCAAATACTTACAGTGGATGCTCTATCTTCAAGAAGTTTTATATTTTCCATTGAATCACCACTACCAATATTTGTTGCCTATTGCATACAATAATATCTCTTAATCATACATAAATTTTAAAATAGGAAAGGATGACTAAATAGATCTATTTTGTTGGACTATAAAATTAACATTTAAAAATAATACTCAATTAACATTGTTAGAACATACGTATTGACTAATTACTTGTTTTCATCCTTAAGATCAAGTATCTTGTAATAATCAAAATGATAACTAGGACCCTTTCGGTCTTGCTCAAATTTTCAACCAACATGTTTCCCTTTCCAAATACGATGCGTTGCAAGTCTTTCCATGTTCTCTTGTTACTGTAAAATGTAAAAACTATTTATTTAATCAAATACAAAAATATCACTACATTATTACATTCAAATCGGATTCAGGTAAAATATCAAACTTACATCTTTAGGAAATTGTGGGACTTTCTTGAAATGGTACACTTAAGGTATGCTCTATAGGTATTAGTAATGTGATGGGAGAAATTACATTCTAAATTGAGTTGAATAATCAGAAAATAGACTAATAAGTAATCACAAATACATGGAAAACAATACACGTGTAGCAATTTAACTTATAAGTTTGTGAGATACCTGATCTCAAGGATGAAAACAAACAATTAGTGGATAGCTATGTTCTCATAATGTTGATTTTGTAATTTTTTCAAATGTTAATTTCATAGCCCATCCAAACAATTTTGTTTAGTCACTTTAGATTATTCTCTATTTTGAGTATGTTCTACATATTTTTACTTTCTCTCCTACTAACATAAAATCAATTAGAGATTTTTTTCTTCCTTTAGACACACCCTTAAGTATAGGTTCTCTTATTCTCATTGGCTTATTGTCTAATTAAACCAGTTTTGTATTTGGGTGAGTTGAGACTCCTTATAAATTATGCTTTCTTACTTCTAATCTATTCAAGTTGATGCTTTCAATCATTTGAAATCCTCTTCTGTTATTTTTCATATTGACATCATTAAAACCTAGGTCCCATTTGAAACCAACATTTTAAATTTGTCAAATACAAGGTGTCATTAAAAATTTGACCCTAAAAAAAATTCAAATGAAATAAACTTAGAGCAAATTTCTAATCACTATCAAATGTCAATCCATCATTATTATAGCATTTTTATATTCCCATTTTGATTCCTAATTAATATCATTCAAAACCAAAAAAAAATATTGGGCACTTCCTTAGTAAATTCACCCTTTTTGACTCATCAAATTTTTACATAAATAAATCAAAACTCATAACATATTAATTTGGACAGATTTTGGATGAGAAAATATGCATCTCCCAATCATGATCGGAATAATTAATCAGTGACATATAGGTGTTGTACATATTGTCCCCATTTGTATGTGTTGTAATTTTTTCCCATTTTTCATATCTCGCTATCATTTCTCTGAATGTAGTGTTTTATCATATGTCATGTTATCTTGTAAACCATGTTGCACACAAACATCATTATGTTTAGAAATATTTTAGTAAGCATACATTAGTTATCACCAACTGTTATTATATCTTGTTCAATCATATTCTTAGGTTGCTTGGAAAAATAAGTATTTTTTGTTATCCAACCATTCCTAGTTGATCCAATCAACCTTTGTCAAACTTTGTTGTGTTCTAAGGATATTTTAGCCTTTCCTCGAGTGACTTGAGATATTTATTAGACCAATCACATATCACAATTAAATTAAATCTTGATTTTAAGGAAGACAACACCATGAATTTAGTCTTTCCATCACACAATTTGTTTCTCCCTATATCCTATCATTCACATAATCTAAACTTGAGGATTAACTTGCAAGTTCTAAAAAAGAGAGAAAAAGAGAAAAATAGATTCAATGAATAAGGATAACACCCAAATATATTTTTTATTTAGTCCTCTCAAGTATTACAAGCACCTCCGTCGAGGCTATATACACCTTGTTGGTAGTAGAACTATGTTGAAGAATTATATGGCTAACCTCCATTAGGATTATAGATGCCTAAATGATAGTGGAGTATACCTTCTTACTAGTGACATATCTATCATATTAGAGACCTTATTTTGTATATATAAATGAACACTTGTGGATTAAATCGCTTATATTATCTCAAGTTCACAATTAGTTAGTCCAACCTTACTTAAGATAGAAAATGAACATCATTGCACACACTTTGGTTTGTGATAGGCTTGATCTTATTTGGGATGATATATATTTCTATGGAATATTGGCTAACATGAGTTTGATTTTTGAAACTAGGGTGTTTAACTTTCTTGAGATTCTTCTAGCATTCCAAAATCCTAGGATATATGGGTAAACCACATCTTGGCTAGTCACCATTCAATGTAAATATGTCCTAAATATTGATCTATGTCACTAATCATTAGTCAATATACAATGTTCATTTGGTTAAAAAATTAAACGTTACATTTTGTCTTTATATCTATGTCCTCACATTATTTTTTCAAATTTTATTTACCTTATTCCTTATGATCATTGTTCCTTGGTATTAGGTTCATGGCTAATTATTTATCTATATTAGTCTATCGATTTTCCTTATTATATTGTATTATGGTGTTCATTATATTGTGTTCATTGTTGTTATCGTGTCTAATGTATCTATGCATCATGTTAATGTATTATTGTGAATGTTATATAATCATTGATTTATTGAGCCACTTTCAATTATGAATATTATACAAAAACATCCAAACAATTATCAAAGAAACACATTTGGATCGGAAACCATGTAAATAAATATAAAAACCAAATCATACATCATATACACATGTCACGTCCATATCATCTAAAAAATATCATAAGCATATGCATTACATCATCCATCCATAACATCATATCATGCCAATCATCAACTAATCATTATGTGTATATATCATGGAAGAATAAAGTATATTCCATAAAGTCCATCACATATCCATATACATAATAATCATCGTCAATACAAAATCAGTAATACATCATCATCATCAATGTCCATAGGGCTACATCAAAAATTTTGTTAGAGCTACATAATCATACATACATATATATATTTCGTAATACATACATCATCCTCATCTCATAAAAAATACTTCAAAAAATATGGTCAATCTACCACACCAAAAATAGAACTCACTATTGCTGACCTCCTTGTGTCTCTCCACTTCTATCCTAGACCAAAGATATACCTTTTATTAGTCCCATCGTATTACAATTTGAACTCGGTTCACCTGAATGAAATCCAAAGGTATACCACTATTATATCCTTATAGGATCAAATATTACATGCATTTAAATACACTTATAAATACCTTAGAAGGCATCTAAAATGGTTAGTGATGCCACTACATGACATAATATCACTTTCCAAATATCTTCCTCAAGATATATGTACTTTTGTTTGCTTGGCTTCTCAATGAGTGATTTCCTCTTACTAGACTAATTAAACCTCTTGGAGTAGGCACCTCTAGACTTGATTTTGTAAAATTTGTTCTCTCGATCTCCTAATTGCTTAGTTTTTTAGGTTTTGAAATATTCTAAGTGTTTTTAATCCAAAGGTATTAATTGGATCATTATAATAGTCTAGATAAGAGGTTTAAGGTTTGAATATGAAGGAGGGTTCGATATGCATACTCCATAGGTGGAAAACACAATATAAGTGTGTCCTACTATGTATAGTAGATCCAATGGAGTATGAGATAGTCTAATATCCACAATGATGGTAAATATTTTAAAACATAATTTTACTAGCATAAGATTACTTAATCGTGTCGATGTGCACTTACAATATCAAAATAATCAAAATAGTAAAAAAAACATGTATATAGTTTCTCTATGTAATCATTTATAAATATATGCTTTAAAAAAACCTGTAAAAGATCCAATATAACCAATTTTATTTATTTCCTTTGCTAAAAATTTCACCTCATAATCTTGAATACATACATGTTGTAAGATCTTAAAAGACTTAAAATTTCTCTAAAATTCAATTTCGATCTAGAAAAATTTTTAAAAAAAGACAACATAGATGGAATGAAGCTAAACATGTAATGAAATCTATTGATGTGTATCCATAATAGTTATATATGAGGGTGGTTGCCATATGTAAATCTAACCTTAAGCCAAAAATGTACTTTATTAATATTAATATGGGTGTAATAGATATGGGGTTGATTATCATATACTAATCTAACCCTACCTAAACATTTATATTCTTTTGTACATCTTAGGTAACATAGTGAAAGCTTGAGTATTTTAGATATAAGGTCTAATGTTCAAATTCAAAGGAGCTAAGCTGTGAAGACTTGGGTATTTTAGAGATAAGGTCTAAGGTTCAAATTCAAAGGAGTTAAGGTATGCCTATTTCCATTACGTAAGAAAGTATATGATGGTCTAATATAAGGATTTAAAATGTTTAGTATAACCAATTTTATCTATTTTCTTAGCTAATAAATCCAAATTTTAATCTTGAATATATGCATGTTTTAAAATATTTAAAGACTTCGAATTTTACTAAAATTTAATTCCAATCTCTCAAAAGGTTTAATAAAAAAGCAATTAAATATCTAATGAAGCTAAAAATGTAATATGAACTTTTTATGTGTATCCATATTAATTATAGATGAGGGTTATTTTCACGTGTAAATTTAACCCTAGGTCAAACATGTAATTTATTCAAATTAATTAGAGTGAATTAGATATGGGGTTGATTTTCATATATTAATTTAACCCTAGTTAAACATTAATGTAGTCATATTGATTAGAATGATGTGCAATGTAGTACATCCTTTATTTTCAATTCCTCTACACACTTGAGTGGCATAGTGAAGGCTTACATATTTTAGATATAAAGTCCAACATTCAAATTCAAAGGAGCTAATTTGTGAAGGCCTGGGTTTTTTAGAGATAAGGCCTAAGGTTCAAACTCAAAGGAGTTAATATGTGTCTCTTTCCACATATAATTGATCTAAGAGAGTATGTGATGATCTAATATAAGGATAGTATATCTAAAGACCTAAAAAGTAACGTAAACCTTAAATATTATTTATCATGTATGCAACTTTACCAATAAGTTACATATGTAACTTATTCATATTAATTGGATTGAACTACATATAAGGATGTCTATCACATATCAATCAAATCCTAGCTTAACATAAATATATTAATATTGATTGGAGTGATGTGCAACCTAGTGGATGGCTTCTTGTATATACCTCTATACATCTTGAGTGACATAGTTAATGATTGGGTACATCATATATAAGTTCTAATGTTCAATTTATATGGAGCTAAGGTGTAAAGGCTTAGGTATTTTATAGATAACGTCTAAGGTTTACACTCAAAGGAGTTATGGAATGTCTCTTTCTATGTATAATTGACTTAAGGAAGTATGTGACGGTCTAATATAAGGATAAAGACCAAAGACCTACAAAGTAATGTGAATCTTAAAAGTTTTTTATCATATATGTAACTTTTCAAATAACTTGTATATAAACTATTTTACATTATTTAGAATATTTGATCTAATATTCTACTAATATAAAGGTAAAATATAAAGTTAAAGTATTTTTTAATGTCCATGAGATCATAGGCCATATGATATGACCCTCATAGAATATGTTATTTACCTACTATATGTTTATCCAACCATATTTTGGTTATTCAAGTATTGTATACAACTCTACCTCCATTGTATTTGAACCTTGAACTTGCTCTTTGGAGTTTCAAAGCATTATCATTGGCCTACTCATGTTGTACATGAAAATCCTCCACTTTTATCTTGTCTAAATAAAAATATATAATTAAATCTCAACATAATGATAACTTAAATATATTCTATTATATATTTATTAAAATAATTGATCAAATATCCTTTTAATATATGATCAAACCCATGTAAGGTCAAAGGTTCAAATCTCAGGTCTCGTTGGATTGAACACTTGTCCCTTTCCTAGTGCATTCAATAGTATAAAAGTTTTAAAATGATTGTGACATGGTGGTTATAAGGATGAACTGCATGAAGAACTGTGTGCTAGCTTCTAGGGTAGATAACATAGACACCTGTGACATCCAGGAAAGTAGGACAACCTACCTGGATTCGTGGTGGCTACTGATTCCACCATGTAAATTTAAAAAATATATATACTATGATGTTGATGAGTGTGTGAGGGGATGTGATGCAGGAGCATCCAGTGGCAACAGAGCAATCTTGCATCAACAAAAAAATTCTAAGTGTTTTGCCTTGGGCCGATTTTTTGCAGAGAAGAAAAAGTGTCGCAATATCGCGACATGTTGGCAGGAAGAAAAAGTTTCATGATATCGTGACATGTTGCATTTTCGCAACACAAATAGGAGAGAGAAAGCAAAGGAGAAAATTGTCGTGATATCGCGACATGTCGCATTATCGCGATCCAAAGAGGAGAGAGAAAGCAAATAAGAAAAAATGTCACGATATCGCGACATGTCACATTTTCGCAACCCAAAGAGGACAGAGAAAGCAAAGAAGAAATTTTTTTGCGATATCGCGACATGTTGCATTATCGCGACCCAAAGAGGAGAGAGAAAGCAAAGAAAAAAAAATGTCACGATATCGTGACATGTCGCATTTTCGTGACCCAAAGAGGAGAGAGAAAGCAAAGAAGAAAAGTGTCGCGATATCGCGACATGTCGCATTTTCGCGACCCAAAGAGGAGAGAGAAAGCAAAGAAGAAAAAGTGTCACGATATCGCGACATGTCGCATTTTCGTGACCCAAAGAGGAGAGAGAAAGCAAAGAAGAAAAAGTGTCGTGATATCGCGACATGTCACATTTTCATGATCCAAAGAGGAAAGAGGAAGCAAGGAATAAAAATGTCATGATATCGCGACATGTCATGTTTTCGTGACCCGAAGAGGAAAGAGGAAGCCAGGAAGAAAAATGTCGCGATATCGTGACATGTCGCATTTTCACGATCGAAATAGAAGAGGAAGCGCAAGAGAGAAAATATGTTGCGATATCGTGACATATCGCATTATCGTGACCAAAATACAATGGAAAGTTCCAGAGAGAGAAAGTGTCGCGATATCACGACATGTCATGTTTTCGTGACCAAAAGGCAAGGGAAAGCGCCAGAGAAAGAAACTGTCATGATATCACGACATGTCACATTTTTTGCGACCAACAAAAAAGAGAAATCACCAGAGAAAGAAAGGTCACGATATCACATGTCGCATTTTCATGACCAAAGGACAAGAGAAAGCGCTAGAGGGAAAAGGTGTCGTGATATCGCGACATTTCACATTTTCATGACTCAAAAAGGGCTGGCAGTTTCAGGGGCTGTTACAGAGTGGAACAAGCGACATGTATGCATGATTACTTGCTCGATAAGCTTGTTGAGTACGACGGCCACTCGAGTACTACACCCAAAGGTCAAGGACATTCAGACGGCTCTTTAATGCATGTTTCCATGGTGTACCGATGACAGTTGCCAGTTTTGGTAAAAATTTTGAAAGCTCAATCATGAAGAGCCTACTTCGCAAGTTCCACAGATGTACTCCACCTTGTTCATTAATGGCTTAGAGGGTCTGGACCTCAATAAAAAACCTAGGCATGGTAATGAGAGAAGGGGTGGAGAGCTAGAGATTGGAAGAGAGAAAAGAAAACTAAGCCTGCGGGCTAGTTCTGTAAGTTTTTTTTAGGGATCGAAGGTGAATATTGGGTCTTGCTTTCTGTTGTGAATCTCAACTCCCCCTCTAGTGGTATCAGAGTGGGAGTTACTGAGTGTGTGAGCAGATCGTTGAAGGTGAAAAATCTTGCACCAGGATCTGTGGAATGGTTGTAATAGAAGTTAGTAGAATGCCTCCTTGAAGAAATCATGGTGGTGGGAGAAATATGGTTCCAAAAGTAGATTTCAGAGCTTTACAGAGGCAAGTGCAAGCCCTGTAAGAGGATTTGTGAAGAGGGGTTGAGCCAAGAAGAGAAGAAGGTAGTGAAGACAAAGTTGACAAATAAGAAGAACAATTTGAGGAAGAAGAAGAGGCAGTAGATCTTGCACAAGCCAGGTTATACAAAGCCATCTCTCAGATTAGAAAGAGACCAAAGATGGAGGTTTCTACATATTCTGGAAATCTTGATCCAGAGGAGTTGATTGACTGGATCAATGATTTGGAAGAATACTTTGAGTATGAGGAGGTTGAAGATCTTGATAGGGTTAGGTTTGCCAAGACCAAACTAAAGGTTCATGTCAGCATATGGTGGAAGGGAGTGCAGCTGGAAAGAAATAAAAGAGGAAAGGAAAAAATAACAAGATGGGATCGAATGGTAGATAAGTTGAAGAGACAATTTATTCCTGTAGATTACGAATTGGATCTTTTGAGGAAAATGCAGAGTTTGAGATAGTCAAGCAAAACTGTCAAAGAATATACAAAGGAGTTTTATAAGATCTCAATTAGAACTAGCCATTTAGATGCTAACAAGGAGAAGGTAGCCCATTACATCAATGGGTTGAGAACCAGTATTCAAGAAGAGTTGAGTCTGGTTAGGATGAGCACCATTGAGGATGCTTATCAGTTTGCTCTAAAATTTGAAGAGAAGTTGAACAGACAGTTTGAGGGTAAGCAAAGAGAAAGAGGTCGTGGTGGAAGAACTGGTGGAAGAACCAATGGAGAAAAATATAAAGATCAGAAGAAGACTAGTGAAACAAGTAATAACCAGGATCAGAAAGAGGAGAATACCTACCATCCCATAATTATAACAATGGTTACTAAAGAGGAAGAGGTAGATCTAGACGTGGGTTTGGAAGAGGAGGATTTCGTGGAACCTATTTCCACTGTTTTGAATAAGCACATCGAGCATACGAGTGTCCACAACACTAAGAGAAGATGAATAAGAGACCTGAGGGTCCTGCCAGAGCTGCTATAGTAGATGAAGGTGCTGAATCAGAACATTTTGAGGAGGCAGAGAGAGGAGAAGTTATGGTCACAAGGAGAACCTTATTGAATGAGGAGAAAAGATCAAAACAGAGGATGATGCAGGAGCATCCGGTGGCAGTAGAGCAATCTTACATCAACCAAATTTTTCGAAGTGTTTTGCAAAGAAAAATATGTGTCACAATATCGCAATAGAAAGTGTCGTGATATCATGACATGTCGCATTTTCGTGACTCAGGGAGGAGAGAGAAAGCTAAGCCAAAAGGTGTCGTGATATCGCGACAGAAAAAGTGTCATGATATCATGACCAAAATAGGATTGAGCCAATGCAGAGGAAAAGTGTCACGATATCACGACATAAAAAGTGTCGCAATATCGTGACCAAAGCTGAAGAATGAAGGCACGAAAGAGAAACGTCGCGATTTCATGACATGTCATGAAATCATGATTGAAGCTGAAGAACAAAGGCGCGATAGAGAAATGTCGTGATTTCGTGACATGTCATGAAATCATGATCGAAGTTGAAGAACAAAGGCGCAATAGAGAAACGTCATGATTTCATGACATGTCATGAAATTGTGATCGAAGCTAAAGAACGAAGGCATGATAGAGAAACGTCGTGATATCATGACATGTCGTGATATCATGATAGGAGCAGAAGAACAGAGGTGTAATGGAGAAATGTCATGATATCATGACATGTCACGATATTGCGATCGAATCAGAAGAATTATGGTGTGATGGAAATATGTCGTGATATCGTGACATGTCACGATATCGCAACCAAGGTAGAAGCAAGAAGGCATGAAGGAAAGAATGTCATGATATCACGACATGTCACGATATCATGATCGAAGGAGGAGAGAGAAATCCCAGAGGAGAATTTTCACGATATCGTGACCAAAAGAAAAACATGCACTCCAAGCTTTCATAAATGCATTCCTTCATGCACGGCAAGCTAGTGGTAGTGAAGCAGCAGTCTTAGAAGAAGATCCTGTTGAACAGGTCGGCCACTCGCGCATAGGAAAATGAAGCATCAATCTTAGAGGAAGATTCTAGCAAGCATGTCGGCCACTCGCGCACTATATCTAGAGACTCATTTATGGCAACTAGCAATGAAGCAGTAGTTCTAGAAGAAGATTCTAGTGGTTATGGTGGCCAGTCGTGCACCTCACCTAGAGTCCCATCAATGCAACTTTCCAGTATTGAGCCAGGTGGCAGTTGTAGATCATGGAAATTTTGAAAACACAGAGGGTCGGGGCCTCGATAAAAACCTAGGAATTGTAATGAGAAAGGGGGCTGGAAAACCACATATTGCCTGTATATTTTTTGTAAATTCTTCTGAAGCTATTGAATGAGAAATTTGGCTCTTGTTTTCTTTGTCCTCTGTTTTGTGCTAGTTTTATTCTCCATCAAGTGGTATCAGAGCTGGAAGTTCCTGAGTGTGCAAGTAGATCACTAAAAGTGAGGTAGTTTGCACTAGGATCTGTGGAAGGTCTTGTGAGAGGAGTGAGCAGAATGCCTCCAAGAAGAAACCCTGGTGGTGGGAGAGGCATAGCGGTAGAAGAAGATGTCTGAGTCTTACAAAGGCAAGTTCAGGCCCTGCAAGAAGAGTTACATAGAATATTGGAGCCAAGAAGAGATTAAGGTAGTGAAGAGGAAGATGATGAAGAAGAGGGCCAGCCTGAGGAAGAAGAAGAAGCGGTAGATCCTGCATAAACTAGACTATACAGAGACATATCCCAAATTGGAAAGAGGCCAAATATAGAGGTTTCCATGTATTTTGGGAACCTTGATACAGAGGAATTGATCGACTAGATCAACAATATGGAAGAGTACTTTGAGTACGAGGAGGTTGAGGACCTTGATAGGGTCATATTCGCTAAGACAAAACTGAAAGGTCATGCCAGCATATGGTGGAAGGGAGTATAGCTAGAGCAAAACAGAAGAGGAAAATAGAGAATAACAAAATGGGAGCGGATGGTAGAAAATCTGAAGAGGCAGTTCATCCCTGGTGATTATGAGTTAGACCTGCTAAAGAAAATGCAAGGTTTGAGGAAATCAAGTAAGTTTGTAAAAGAATACACAGAGGAGTTTCATAAAATTATGATTAGAACAGGCCACTTAGAGGCCAACAAGGAGAAGGTAGCCCGTTATATTAACAGGTTACGATCAAGTATTCAAGAAGAATTAAGTCTGGTTAGGATGACCACCATAGAGGATGCTTACCAATTTTCCCTAAGAGTTGAAGAAAAGCTCAATAGGAGGTTTGGAAAAAAGCAAAGAGGAAGAGGTCGTGGTAGAAGAACCGGTGGAAGGACCAGTGGAAGACAAAATGAAGATTCTCATAAGAATGGAGAAGGTAGCAGCAATCAGAAACAAAGGGGAGAAAATACCTACCGCCTCTGTAATCAGAACAATGATTATCGAAGGGGAAGGGGTAGATCTAGGTGTGGCCATGAAAGAGGAAGATTCCATGGAACCTATTTCCATTGTGGAGAAGAGGGACATCACCAATATGAGTGTCCACAACAACAAGAAAGGACTAATAGGAGGTCGGAAGGTAATGCCAGAGCCGCGATCGCTGAAGAAGGTGCTGGATCTGAGCACTCTGAAGAAGTAGAGAGAGGAGAAGTACTGATCACAAGGGGAGTCCTGCTGAATGAGGAGGGGGACGTAGATCAGAGGAAAAGCTTATTCCACACAAGGTGTAAATGCATGGGTAAGATTTGTAATATTATTATTGACAATGGTAGTACAGATAACCTAGTTTTAGAAGGAATGGTTACAAAGCTACAACTAGAGAGGAAGAGACACCCGCATCCATATCGGATCGCATGGTTACAGAAGGACCATAGGGCTTTGGTCAGTGAGCAATGCCTGGTAAAATTCAATATTGGGAATTACCATGATGAAGTCCTGTGTGACATCCTACCCATGGATGCTTGCCATTTGCTGTTGGGAATGCCATGGCAGTTTGACAGGTGTGCGGTTCATGATGGTCATGCCAAAACCTACTTCATAACAAATAATGGAGTTTGCCATAAGCTGAAACCCCTGAAGGAGGTGGACGAAAAGGTATGTGGCAGTGCCATAATTTGCTTAGTTGATGAGAGAAATTTTTTAGATGGTTTGAAGCATGAGCATATGTGTTATGCATTAATTCTTAGAGTTAGGGAGAAATAATGTAAATATACCCCAGCAGAAGTCCTAGATCTATTGGAGGAATTTCCAGATATTATATCTGATAATGTGCCTAAGGGTTTACCCCTAGTAAGGAATATCAGTCACCATATAGATTTGGTGCCAGGATCGAGCTTGCCCAATAAAGCTACACATAGAATGACGCCTGTAGAAACTGAGGAGCTAAACAGGTAGGTCCAAGAGTTTTTGGAGAAGGGACTGATTCGGGAGAGCTTGAGTCCATGCGCATTTCCTGTAGTGCTAGTGCCAAAGAAATATGGAGAGTGGAGAATGTGTACAGACTCTCAAGCCATCAACAAGATCACAATAAAATACAGATTTCCATTGCCAAGGATGGATGACATAATTAACTATTTGAGTGGAGCCAAGTATTTCACCAAGATTGACCTCAAGAGTGGTTACCATCAGATCCATTTCAGAGAAGGAGATGAGTGGAAGACAGCCTTCAAGACCAGAGAGGGTTTGTATGAGTGTTTGGTCATGCCATTTGGACTAACCAACGCACTAAACACATTCATGCGGCTGATGAATGAGGTACTAAGAGAATGTTTGGGAAAAAAATTCATTGTCTATTTAGACAACATTTTAATATTTAGCAGAACCCTGGATGAGCACCTGATGCACACCAGAAGGGTTTTTGAGAAGCTGTGGGACGAGCAGTTATTAATTAATTTGAAAAAGTGTAATTTTGTAAAGAAGGAGTTAGTGTACCTAGGATTTGTCATCTCAGTAGAAGGTCTAAAAATGGACCTAGAAAATGTGAGAGCTATCATCGAATGGCCTACTCCAAGAAGCACAACTGAGGTAAGATCATTTCATGGCCTAGCAAGCTTTTACAAAAAATTCATTAGAAATTTCAGCAGCATTTGTGCACCCCTTACAAAAATAATGAGAGGGGATAAGAAAGAATTTAAGTGGACCTTAGGAGCAGATATGAGCTTTGATATGTTGAAGAAGAATGTCACAGAGCAACCTATTTTAGCACTTCTAGACTTTAACAAGGTATTTCAGGTAGATTGTGATGCTAGTGGTAGTGCCATAGGAGCTATACTGAGTCAGGAAGGCAGACCTGTGGCTTACTTTAGTGAGAAACTCAATGATGCTAGGAAGAAGTATTTAGTTTATGATCAAGATTTTTATGCTATAGTTCAAGCTCTAAAGAAGTGGAGGCATTATTTGTTGCCAAAAGAGTTTGTTCTATTTACTGATCATTAGGCCTTACAATATATTAATAGCCAAGCAAATCTAAATCAAAGACACTTGAAGTGGGTTGAGTTTCTCCAAAGTTATACCTTTGTGTTGAAGCACAGAAGCGGAAAGTCAAACAGGGTTGCAGATGCCTTAAGTAGAAGGCAAAATTTGCTGATAGAAATTACGGTGGAAGTGGTAGGATTTGAAGAACTGAAGGGTTTGTACCCTGAAGATCTTGATTTTGCAAAATCCTGGAGGGCTTTCTTGGCACCTGTTACTTTGGACAGGACAAAGTGGTTGGATTTTCTAATCCAAGATGGAATTTTGTTTAGAGGAAGTCAATTATGCATTCCAAGGAGTTCCATGCGGGAAAACCTAGTCAAGGAGAAACACAATGAAGGACTGGCTAGACATTTTGGTCGGGATAAGACCATTGCCCTAGTGAGTGAGAAATACTATTGGCCATAACTGTAGTAAGATGTGAAAAGGTTTGTGCAAAGTTGTAGAATATGCTAGATGGCGAAAGGCATGAGGCAGAACACTAGATTATATCAGTCGTTACCTGTACTTGAGAGGCCATGGGAGGATGTCAGCATGGATTTCATTCTTGGATTACCAAGAACGCAGAGGGGAAATGACTCCGTATTTGTGGTGTTTGATAGATTCTCCAAGATGGCACATTTTATTCCCTACCAAAAAATAAGTGATGCGGTTCACATTGTAGGGTTATTTTTTAAAGTGGTACGACTTCACGGTCTACCAAAAAGCATCGTTTCTGACAGAGATACCAAGGTTGTTGGGTATTTCTGGAGAACCTTGTGGAAGAAGTTGAAGATAGACTTGAAATTTAGTTTTGCATACCACCCACAGATTTATGGATAGACAGAGGTGGTAAATAGAAGTCTGGGTAATCTATTGAGATGCTTGATAGGGGATAAGCCAAAGGTATGGGATTTGGTTTTGTCGTAGGCAAAATTTGCATACAACAATTCTATCAACAAGAGTACAAACAAATCTCCATTCCAGATAATTTATGGAACTAGTCCAAGAAATGTGTCTGAGTTGAGGAAATTGGATACAGGGGAAAAGTGCAGTGCCGAGGCTGAGGAATTTGCGGAACATATGAAAGGCTTGCATGAAGAAGTGAAGAAACAAATTACAAAAATGAATACTCAATATAAGACAAGGGCAGACCAGAAGTGGTGGTTCAAAGAGTTCAAAGTGGGAGATGAAGTCATGGTCCATCTCAGAAAAGAAATATTTCTTGCCAAAACATATAACAAGCTAAAGATGAAGAAGTTTGGGCCATGCAGAATAATGGAAAAATGGGATTCAGGCAATGCATATGAGGTGGAATTGCCAAGTGGGCTTGACATTTCTCCTGTTTTTAACATTTCAGATTTAGTGGAATACCACGAGGGAGACAGTACATAGAAACCAAGTATAGATTTTTGGAGCATTCCAACATCTACCCCAACCACAGACGAGATTGAGGAAATATTAGACACTCGTGAAGGCAGAAGCACCAGGAACAAACAATATTCTGAATATTTGATAAAGTGGAAGGGCAGACCTGTAGAAGATGCAACTTGGTTATCAAAAACAAAGGTTGATCGCCTGGGTCTTCCTCTAATAGATTAGAAGTGAAGATCACTTCTCAATCTAGCCCAGGTGTCTAATGCAGGAGCATCCAGTGGCAATAGAGCAATCTTGCATCAACCAAATTTTTCTAAGTGTTTTGCAAAGAAAAATATGTGTCGCGATATCATGACAGAAAAAGTGTCACGATATCGTGACATGTCGCATTTTTGTGACTCAAGGAGGAGAGAGAATGCCAAGCCAAAAGATGTCACGATATCATGACAGAAAAAGGTCACGATATTGCAACATAAAAAGTGTTGCGATATCACAACCGAAGCTGAAGAACGAAGGCACGATAGAGAAACGTCGTGATTTCATGACATGTCATGAAATCGTGACCGAAGCTGAAGAACGAAGGCATGATAGAGAAACGTCGTGATTTTGTGACATGTCACGAAATCGCAACCGAAGCTGAAGAACGAAGGTGCGATAGAGAAACATCATGATTTTGTGACATGTCATGAAATCATGATCAAAGCTAAAGAACGAAGGCACAATAGAGAAACATCGTGATATCATGACATGTCATGATATCGTGATCAAAGCAGAAGAATGGAGGCACAATGGAGAAACATCGCGGCACAATGGAGAAACATCACGATATCACGACATGTCGCGATATCATGACCTGAGCAGAAGAACATAGGCACAATGGAAGTACATCATGATATCGTGACATATCATGATATCACGACCAAGGTAGAAGCAAGAAGGCATGAAGGAAAGAATGTTGCAATATCGTGACATGTCATGATATCGCGACCAGAGCAAGAGAGAGAAAGTGTAGAGGAGAATTATCGTGATATCACGACATGTCGCGATATCATGACCAAAAGAAAAACATGCACTCCAGGCTTTCATAAATGCATTCCTTCATGCACGACAAGCTAGTGGTAGTGAAGCAACAGTCTCAAAAGAAGATCCCACTGAATAGGTTGACCACTCGCACACCGGAAAATGAAGCATCAGTCTCAGAGGAAGATTCCAGCAAGCATGTAGGCAACTTGTGCACTATATCTAAAGACGCATTTATGGCAACTAGCAACGAACCAACAGTTCTAGAAGAAAATTTTGGTGGTTATGGCGGCCAGTCGCACACCTCACCTAGAGTCCCATCAATGCAACTTTCTAGTATTGAGCCAGGTGGCAGTTGCAGATCATGGAAATTTTGAAAACACAGAGGGTCGAGGCCTCGATAAAAACCCAAGAATTGTAATGAGAAAGGGGGCTGGCAAACTGCAGATTGCCTGTATATTTTTTGTAAATTCTTCTAAAGCTATTGAATAAGAAATGTGGCTCTTATTTTCTTTGTCCTCTATTCTGTGCTAGTTTTGTTCTCCATTAGAGGAGGAGCCTATTTCGCACAAGGTGCAAAAGTTTGAGTAAGTTTTGTAATATTATTATAGATAATGGTAGTACTGATAACTTGGTCTCTGAATAAATGGTTACTAAGTTACAGTTAAATAAGAGGAGACACCTGCATCCATATCAGATTACATGGTTATAGAAGGACCATAGGGCTTTGGTCAGTGAGCAATGCTTAGTGAAATTTAATATTGATAATTACCGTGATGAGGTCCTATGTGACATCCTACCTATGGATGCTTGCCATTTGTTGTTAGGAATGCCATGGTAGTTTGATTGGTGTGTAATGCATGATGGTCATGCCAACACTTACTTTTTGACGAATAATGGAGTGCACCATAAGCTGAAGCCCCTGAAGGAGGTGGATGAAAAGGTATGTAGCAGTGCTAGAATCTGTTTAGTTGAAGGGGGAAGATTTTTGGATGGTTTTGTAGACACCAAAATAGCACCAATACGATTAAGTGACTACAAAAACTGATCGCATTGACACACACAGCTTTCAGGGCAGCCCTTAGAGGTCAAAAAGTGGTCCTAGCCACTTACATAGCAGTTTAGAAGGTCGGAAAGTGAACAAAGCAAAGTTGGTCATTTTAAAGCCTTAAGTAAGAACAAGCGTTAAATCCAAAGAAAGCCTTAAGCAAGAGCAAAATTTAATTAAAAGAAAACTTTAATTAAGATCAAACTTTAATTAAAAGCAAACTTTAATTAAAAGCAAACCTTGGCCGAGGGTGTCACAAAATCACGACGTCGCGAAATAGCGACACCTAAGTCCCAAAGAGGAACCTTGGCCGAGGGTGTCGCGAAATCATGACACCTAAGGCCCAAAGGATAGCCTTGGACGAGGGTGTCGTGATTTCATGACGTCACAAAATCGTGACATCTAAGGCCCAAATGGTAACCTTGGCCGAGGGTGTCGCAATTTCACGACGTCGTAAAATCGTGACACCTAAAGCCCAAAGGGGAGCCTTGGCCAAGGGTGTCACGATTTCGTGATGTCACGAAATCATGACACCTAAGGCCCAAAGGGGAGCCTTGGCTGAGGGTGTCGCGATTTCATGACATCACGAAATCGCGACACCTAAGGCCCAAAGGGGAACCTTGGCCGAGGGTGTCACGAAATCGTGACATCACGATTTCACGACATCATGAAATCATGACACCTAAGGCCCAAAGGGGAGCCTTGGCCGAGGGTGTCACGATTTCACGACGTCGCGAAATCACGACACCTAAGGCCCAAAGGGGAGCCTTGGCCGAGGGTGTCATGATTTCATGACGTCGCAAAATCACGACACCTAAGGCCCAAAGGGGAGCCTTAGTCGAGGGTGTCATGATTTCGTGATGTCACAAAATTGTGACACCTAGGGCCCAAAGGGGAGCCTCACCCGAAGTGTCACGATATCGCAACATCGCAATATCACGATGAACTTCGCATTTGCTCAAAGGTGACATTAAAACAATCAAAGGCGACATTAAAACAATCAAAGGCACCATTAAATCAATCAAAGGTGAATTTAATCAATCAAAGGCAGACATTAAAAGGACTCAAAGCAAAAATTCAACAAGTGGCAGCCGAAGACAGTCAGTTATTGCCGCCTGCTGTGCATGCCCGCGTAGGTGGGCAGATTTGCAGTTAGCAGACTGTCATAGGGGCAGTCAGGTAAGCCCTAGTCAAGGCGAAGTCTCATCCCTTTTGAGAAGGCATGGCTGCCATGTGGCATCCCTGCGTGCCCACTCCAAAGAGACCCCGTGGGTCTATAAAACGGTGGACTTTCTCGCCTAGAAAAAAAAAAAGAGGTTGACAAGCATTTTAATGCAACGAAGTGCTGCTAAACCAGAGACCCGATTGCATTCTTTTCTGATTCATTCTTCTGCACCTGTAATCTCTTTCACAAGGGAGGTTATTGGTGGCTGTTAGAAGGTGAATCCGAACCTTCAGACCCGACATTGGACACAGTAAACCACCAATTTTCCGACACCACATTTTTTGAGATTTTGGGCCCTTCCTTAGTGGATTGGCACCAAAATCAAATTCCCATGGTGGGCGGCCCGCTCGGGCGCCCCGCACGCTCTTAGTTTCATTTTAGATTATTCTGTTATCACGTATTTTTTTACATCATGCTCATGCTATTTGAATAGTTTACGTTTTATGTTTGAATATATCTTGCTACGTTCGAATATATCTTGCAGTTAACAGTGTTCGAATATATATTTTAGAAGACATTTTATCGAATATATATCCTGCACTACGTTCTAACGTTCAGAGGCCGCTTATCAAATAGTATCGTGTTTTGCCGATTTTTGGTTCTCCATTAACCTACAGGTAACAACGACTATTTTACTAGCAGCAGTCGATTTTTGGTTCTTCATTGACCTGCAGGTAACAGTGACTGTTTTATTGGCAACAGCCTTCTGGTAAAGTTTCTGGTTTTTGTCAAGGTTGCAGGTTGCTTAGAGTTATGTTGTTTACCGATTTAATCAGTCTTTTTGCATGCATTTCTCATTGATTTCGAGAGTCAAACGTTCTGTCCTTGTGTTGCAGGTGCTACTAACGTCTCTGTGTTTCTTTGGTCACAAGAGAAGCAGCAAGCAAGGATTCATCAACATAAGCGATGGCAACACTTTGGCCCATCCGTTTCAAATGTGGGCATGCGGATAGAAGAAGTATTAATCACGACTGTAACCAAGACATGCTAACACTCCTAGCCCCTGAAAATGGAGGAGATGTATTGTAACCGAGTTTGGAATTAATATAAAAGGGTTGTGCTCCTGCTTTTGATTTGAGTATATTCGTGTTATTTAATACATCAAGCTAGTCTATTTTCATTGCACTTTAGTATTTCGTTCTTCCGAAATCTCATGCTTTTAGTGGCAATCACGGTGGGACACTGTCCCCTATTTTTTTTTTAAGATTCAGAAGCTAATTGAAATTTACGTTTTTGTGCTTAAAGGTATTGGGCCGAATCAAAAATAACTGGTTTGGGTAAAAAAGACAGTCGATTTGAGTAGAAAAAAAGGTAAGGTTCCAAAGCTGTACCTGCATTTTATTTTTTTATTATTATTTTTTGTTTCTATTTTTCTATCAACTTTTACTTGCTTAGGGAAATTTGTTCATGCTTGTTTCATTTTTATTAAATAAAATGAACCCCACACACATCACGTGGTAAATTAAACCAAGGAGCTGGTCGTAAAACCCCAGCCCTTGAGCAAGACCAACGGTGGGTTCATCACCACCTTGGCTTAACTTTGCATCCATTTCCCCGAATGTCACTGTTGTTAGGCTTAAATCTTGATGAAAGCTGACTGAGTGTTGCTGGGGTGATTCCCATGCGTGCGAGGATAAGTCTTCTATGGTAGGTGTCATTAATAGGACAATCCCCCCTTCCGTATCGCCTATGTTCCAGGTACCATTTGCTCTCATGTACCTATAGTTTCCCTCTCGTAAGGGCGGGTATATAGAGAGGTTGGTATATCGGTCCGGCAATGGTATATTGAAGGGGCGACCATTTATGGGAGTCATATGAGCCAACATTATTCATTTAAACGTTCTTCAAAACTTAAAAAATAAAAATAAAACATCAAAATGCACTAAACCAGTTTAGGACACACTATTAATCCTTAAAAGATATAATTACTATTGGTGTATGCATGTGTTCATTTTTGCTTAGTGTAAACAAAAAGAAAAAACATCATAAACGAGATAAAATCTACTTAGCTAGTAGAGAAGCACCACAATGGTGTACACCCGTAGCCAAGCCCAATCAAGGGTGGACGCTGTGGAAGGTACACAAAGAGAGGGTGCTGGTCGCCTTCGCTTTAGCCCTGAGGACTTGGCCATACCGCCTTGGTGGTCTCGCCTACAAGAGAGTCCACATCATGCCACATCAAGAAGGAATTATTGGGACCCTCCTTTGTGGAGTTTGCCCATTCAACACAGCCCCTTTCGGGAAGAAGCTTTACATGTAGATCTCAATGTAAGTAGACAACCACCTCTTGAGGCTAGATCTGAGTGGCCACAGCATGATGAAGCGCTAGAGAGGCATAGTGTCCATGAGGAGAGACAACGTGAATACACTACCTCTTTTTTTCCTCCCATTAGAACAGAAAGACAAAACCTAGAGCACAGGGCTCTTCACATAGGGCGAGCTAACTCTGCCCGCCCCTTTCAAACCCATGAAATGGAGTACGAGGAAATCCATCGCATTCCTCAAGGACAACATACAGCGTAGGAACCTTGCATTTATGCACCTGCTAGATATCATGATCACCCATCGAGGCCAAAGCCTCAAGTAAATTCCGCATACCTCGACAGAGGGAAGTGACCCATTGAAATTTTAGATCATCAAGATCAAGTCAAACACATAAGAGAAACATTCAAGCCTCCTGAGCAAAGGATGGCAGACCAAATTGACCTGGCAGTCACCAAACATGCCGCCCACCAAGCCCGAATCACGTAGCTTGAGCAAGGTCATAAGGAGTTAGAGTACTTATACCACCTAGAGCGCATGTAGCGCGAAGCGGATGAGTTGCGCTATAAACTCCCTAAGAGGGTGCCAACCCCTCACACCCAAAAAGTAGAACAATATGAGAGGCACAACCCTTTGGTGCAGGATAGGTCTCCGTGACCTCATCAAGCTTTGCCTTCGAGACCTTATAGACCCGAGAGGGAGGCCACTCCCCGAAACAATGATGGGTACCCTTAGCGAGGACTCAATCAGGGTCATAGGTCTCACCTAGAGACCCCTCAAGAAGTTTATGAGGAGTATGAACCAAAAATAGAATGGTCCAAAATGCCCCATCAAGGCGGGAGGGCTGTCATTCGACCACCCCCCCATAGGCCTCCAGTCTCCCATAACTCACAACAAGAGAAAACAAAAGAAGAAGAAATAAAATCTTCCGATGCATACAAAGCACTATTAGAGCGTTTGGAGTCTGTGAGACAAAAGCTTATGGGCATCAAAAGCCCATGTTATGTCAGCTCTGCAGTCATCCAGTGCATCCCTCAGTGCCCAAACCTTTTTACCCCGAACATTTCAAGTTGCCTCAATTGGCAATCTTTAAAGGTGAAGAGGATGCACAAGAACATGTCACAAGATTCCTAAGCCAATGCTTCAACATCCAAGATAATGATGCATTGTTGCTTAGGACATTCATAACCACATTCGTAGTCCCTGCCTCGGATTGGTTCACACGATTACCAAAACACAGCATAAACAACCTAGATCAATTAGTAGATGCGTTTCTTGAACGCTTTGCCTTCAATACAAAGAAGAAGGTATCACTGAGTGATCTGGCCAGCCTCAGGCAATATGAGGAAGAAACAATGGCAGCATACGAGAATCAATGGAGGGCTTTTCTATCTAAGCTACCCTACCTTCCCCCTATGTCTGACCTCACACAGATGTTTGCATGGAGTTGCTTAAAATCAATCTTTGGGCTATTGCTGCTGCAGTAATACGCCAGCCTAGAAGAAGCTTTGGTGTAAGCTAGAGTTATAGAAGAGATTAAAATAGGTGAGGGCACAATCGCCAAGACTAAAAATAAAGAGTGGAATAAAACCACTAAGACCGAGGCAACACAATCACAACCCACTATGGTTAATCAAGTTGCGATAAATGTCCCCAAGCCGGTGCAAGAAATACAGCCCCAAAAAGCTAATTACCAAGCAGTGCCTCCTAGTTATGAAAGAGATAATAAGAAACAAGAGCAGAATCAGCAGCGACACCTTAGGCAACAATTCACCCCTTATGCGGAGTCTAGGGACTCCTTATTTGACCGCTTGTCAGTGGAAAATTTAGTCACCCTTCCAAAGATCCAAATTGTAGACCCTAACGCTCCCAAGCCTAAGGGATACAAAGAGGAATTATATTGTAGATTCCATAGGTGAAGGGGACATGACTTGAATGGATGCTAGAAATTCAAAGGATTAATCCAAGATTTGATTGACAATAAAACATTGGCCATGGACAACCCCATAGCACCAAATAATCAACAAATGGGGGTATTCAAGGACCCTTTGCCTGCCCACGAGGCACAAGCAAAACCTCTCTAGGTTAATGAGGTGCGACAGAATCTTCCCATGCAAGGATTTGTGGTAATGATCAGCATAGTGACCAGGAACAAAAAGTACCCAGCAGTTGCCCCCGAGGTAGCTACAAGGGAAGTTCCAACAACGTCGTAGCCTCAAAAACGCCCTATGCAGTTGCCTCCGCCTAGACCCGAGGTCACGATACGGACCAAACTCATGCAGAGTTTGTGGACCACATCAGCTAGGCTTTCCATTTATGAGCTTATTCAACAGTCAACACCTCATAGGGAAGCTCTTATGGAAATTTTAAAAGCCATCGAATTACAGCCTCATGAAGCAAATTCTTTCAACAACTTTGTGGGACATGTGAAACGATGTACGGAGCTAGTAATTACCTTCAGAGAAGATGAAGTCAAAACAATATCAAATGACACGACAGATCCACCCCTGTACCTTGGTAGATACTGCCTCGTCTAGTAACATCATTACCACTACAGCACTAAAACATTTGAAGCTGCCAGCCTCTCATATCATAGCCTCCATGTACAAACTATGAGCTTTCAATGATGCAATATGCTCGACAGTCGGCACAGTTGTTCTGCCTGTCCAGGTAGGACAAAATATAATACCCACATTATGCCATGTGTTGGAAGGAAAGATGGCTTACAATATACTGCTAGGGCGGCCATGGATCAGGGACATGAAGTGTGTCCCTTCGATCGCTCACCAGTGCTTAAAGTATGCTTTTGAAGGAGAAATACATGTAGTCCCGATGGACTTAGAACCCTTCAAGTATTGCAATGTGGTGCAATTAATGCCTCAATCGACCCTCCCTTCAACGCATTTGGATTTCCAGTTAAATCCATTTAAACAGGGTCCAATATCATAGGCACCACTGGTGACCAAAACAATAAAATCCCAGCCAGGTGAGTCTTCATCATCTGCTCCTTCACTACAAACGCCACCTGTCATGGCTAAACAAAAGGACAAGGAAAAACAGATCATGGAAGAGGATCAGCCCCTAGAAGAGGGGTTGCCAACAATATCAACAGTATCAATAGAGGAAATACCTAGCACAACAGAAGCTGAGACTCCTAACCCACCAAACATGGAATGGACTCAGGAAGGACTCCCGTTCCCTCCCTCCCAAGAATCAACAATCACTGTTGAAATGGCCAGTACAAGCCTAGAGGAGTATATAGTGCAGAATTTTGTGGCAACGCCTGCATTAGAGTCAGTACAGGATATGGGGAGACCTCGCATTCCCATAGGAACAGTTGTTCCTCTAGGTTACCCACCAAACCAGACAAATTTTTTGTATGGGGGCCTTGATCATGGTCTTGAACCATGCAAGAAAAATGAAGAAGATGAAGAACCTTTTGCTGAAAATATCAACTATCTGTCAAACCCGGACTTCGCTCTAAGATATCTCGGCCAATGCAATTGGCATGGATACGGGCTATGCAGATATGAGCAAGGGATGCATGTCCTTTGCCAACTAAGATATCAGATGCCATATGATAAGTCAGGAGTAGGGTTCAACCACCCCTTGCCCTTAGACATCTTGGTAGAAAATATGCAAGGCCTAGAAATAGGCAACAAGGGGGGATTGGCACCAGATATTTATGCCAACCCAAATACAGAATATACATTGGGAGATTACCTCCCATGGTCAACAAACACCCTTGGAAACATCAGTAATCCCCCTCCTTTTCTAGAGAGAGGTGAAAGTTTGGACACTGTTCCCCAAAGAGAACATAAACGGTGTCTGAACATCTTTTTGAAACTGTTCCCCTTAGTGGTTCCAGTTGAGTCAATACAGTGTCAAGCGAATCAGGTCCTTCCACCAAGAGTGGAACAACCGCCATGGGACCAGATTAACTTGCTGGAACAAGGAGAACCCTCAATGTCGCAAGTAATAGTTGCTGAAGAGAATGAACATTTTTGGATCTCCAAAAGCGATTTAGAAGATGAGACTGAGATGAACTATCTCAATCATGCACGACAACATAATCGCCCTTTAACTCATGAATATCTGATGGGACAGATGGGCATAAGGTTAGGGCATGAATGGTGGGTAGACCCAATGGGGTGGGACCAAGTGTTGGATCCATGTCTCCAAATTCACGATGAGCACTGTCCACCCCAAGACCCTATCATGACAACAGTGTCGAGGGAAGACCCTATCCTCCTATCAGCACATAAGGCCGATCCGTTTGTGCCCGTTCCCCTACATCCAGATCCAGAGTATAGGGAGCATCCAAAAGATTCAAGTTATCATACCCGCGGTAATGGAGACAAAATTCATTCCATCCACATGATCTCCATTGATTTGATCGCACCCATCCACAATCCGGCTAATCTAGCATGGTCATTGCATCTAAACATAGATGCCATCGATTGGGATCATGTCAATTCACCTTTATCACCATCAGAGTACTGGCCTTTCGGTGAAATGCCTCATTTCACCCCAAGGACAACTCAAGATATTTTTTAGGCTAAAGAGGAACCCGAGGTTCCCAATGTAGATCTAAACTCAGCTAATGATATCCATTTGATCCCGACTCCACATTAGTTGGAAGACGGATCCCACATGTCAGTCGAGTAGATGACTGACGTAGATATCGGCACAAATCCAATGAATCCATAGATTATCAAGCTGGGGGTAAGTTTTTCCCCCGAAGAGCAAGTTGACTACATTTCACTTCTCAAAGAGAAGAAGGAGGTTTTTGCATGCCCGTATAGGGATATGCCAGGACTAGACCTATAGCTAGTCACACATAATTTAACGCTTGATCCGAAAATCAAACCTATAAAGCAAAAAATACGTAAGATACACCCAACAGTGGCCTTGATGGTCAAAGATGAATTGCAAAAGCTATTGGATGCATAGTTTGTCATCTACGTGGATTATCTACCATGGCTGTCCAACATGGTTCCCATCAAGAATCTCGATGAGAGGATTCACATATGCACCGATTTTTGAGATCTAAACAAAGCGAGTCCTAAGGATGATTTCCCCTTGTCGAGCATCGATGCATTGGTAGACGCTACAGCAGGTCACGAAATGCTTTCCCTCATGGATGGTTTCTCAAGATACAATCAGATTCGTATCAATCCTAAAGACCAACTAAAAATGGTGTTCACAATGCCTTGGGGGACATTTTTTTATAAGGTCATGCCTTTTGGCCTTAAAAATGCTAGTGCTACCTACCAACGTGCCATGACGTATATCTTCCACGATTACATGCACAAAAATTTGTAAGATTACATGGATGATTTGTTAGCCAAGTCTCTCTTGTGCTCAAATCATATAGATGACTTAAGCAAGATCCTCAACCGCCTCATGGAGCATAAAGTCAAACTAAATCTCAAGAAGTGCGTATTTGGTGTCACATCTAGAAAACTCTTGGGTTTCATAGTCTCAAAGCGAGGAATCGAGGTGGACCCAAAGAAAGTCAAGGCAATCCTTGAAATGGTTCCCCCAACTACAATCAAGTAGCTCAGAAGTCTACAAGGAAAGGTCACATCGATTAAACACTTTATAGCGTAATTATCTGACAAGTTCCGACCCATGAACAAATTATTGCACAAGGGGGTTACATTTCATTGGGATGATGAGTGCCAGTCAGACTTTGATGAAATCAAACAATACCTGGCTTTGCCGCCAGTATTAGCACCACCTAGACCAGGAGTGTCGTTCTACTTATACATCTCAACTACTGAGGTGGCTCTGGGCACCATGTTAGCCTAGAAGAATGAACTTCACAAGAAACAAGCTACTTACTATCTTAGCCGCACCCTGGTCAGTTATGAACTTAACTATGCATACGTTGAGAAAATCTTCTTGGCAGTGGTGTTTGCTACCAAAAAGCTATGCCACTACATGCTGAGCAACACTACGTATGTTGTGTCTAATGAGAATCCATTGCGATACATGATGAGTCATACTTATCATAGTAGTCGCACGGTGAAATGGATCATGTTGTTGATGGAATTTGACATAGAGTTTATTGGACAAAAATATATCAAAGGACAAGTCATAGCCTATCAACTAGCAGAGGCTCCTCTTGAATATGATCAGCCTCTAGTCATATAACTACTTGATTATGGGGTCTTCCATGTCTCAGAGTCACCATATTCTGATGAGACTGAGTCACAGGCCGACATAACCCTATTCTTCGATGGTTCTAAATGTGAGAAATGTGGTGGTACGGCAATTGTATTCTTCACACCGTAGGGTGCTCCAATGCCCCTGTCATTTAAATTAAACTTCCCATGCACCAACAATAATGCAGAGTATGAAGCCTTGCTCCTAGGTCTTCAGACAACAATCACCATGAACATCAAACGATTGAATATCTTTGGTGATTCACTGTTAATAGTCAATCAATTCAAAGGGGTATATCAATGCAAATGCCCAGTCTTGCAGGCTTATAAAGCCCTTATGGACAAATTCTTGGCAAAACTTGAGTGGTATGACATCGAGGCACTCCCTCGATCATCCAATCATTTTGTAGACACAATGGCCTCCTTGGGGTCACTAATTCTGCAAGACCTTTCCGATGATATGATAACCATTCAAGTCAAAACCTTATCGCAATCCGCGATGGAGCATGCAATCTTAGACTTGACACCAGGAATCCACATGATCCAGATTGAACCATCCTCGGATAAGTTCTCTCGAATCCAAGATCATCTGAAATGTGCCAACTGGGAGTCCTTGTTCTCCCCTACTCCCATTAATAGCAACACAACGCTATTCTTATAGGTTCTATCCCATTCAACGTTTTTTATGGATGAACTTCAAGAGGGATTGGTTGTTCATAATATCGAAGTTTCTGATCAACAGGACTGGTATTTACCCATTAGAGACTACCTCAAGTTAGGTAATCTCCCGCTTGGATTGACTCATGCTGCAAAATGAGCACTCAAGCAGAAAGCGACTAAGTATGTCTTGATAGGAGACATTTTGTATTGTTGCAGCTATGAAGGAATCCTCCTTCGTTGCTTGGACCAGCAAGAGTCCACTTGGGTAGTCGCCCAAGCGCATGATGGTACATGTGGTGGCCACTTTAGTGGTATGGACATCGCAAAGCGCATTCTATGCATGGGCCATTATTGGCCATCTTTAGAGCGAGATTGTTGCGCATATGTCAAGAAGTGGGTGAAGTTTCAACATCATGCCAATATGATGCACGTACCTTCTCAGGCCTTACAGATAGTCCAGTCTGCTTGGTCGTTCACGTAGTGGGGCTTCGATCTAATTGGAAAGATCTCCCTTGCGTCGTCAGGCTGTCACACGTTTATCATAATGGCCATAGAGTATTTTACCAAGTGGGTGGAAGCAGTTCCGCTTACCTCTATGAAAGGACCCTACATTGTGGAGTTCATTTTGCATAACACCATATGTCATTTTGGTATTCCATCCAAAATAGTCTCGGATAATGGGACGCCTTTCAAGAACAAAGACATGCATGCTTTGACCACAAAGTACAAGATTCAGCACAATTTTTTGACACCCTATTATCGGTAGGCGAATGGGCAAGCAGAGGCATCAAACAAAATGTTAGTTTCCATCCTTAAAAATACCGTCACATACAGTCATAAGGATTGGCACATTCAAATCCCACTTGCCCTATGGGCCTATCGCACTAGCATTCGGACACCCACTGGGGCCACTCTATTTTTGCTCGTGTATGGCTCCGAGGTAGTCATGCCTCTAGAGTTGGAGATTCCTTCGTTGCGCATATCAATGCATGAGTTCATCGATGATGACTCTACATGGTAGGCCCGGCTAGACCAGCTTACGTTGCTTGACGAACGACGCGTTAATGCTCTCGAGCATTTACGTATTTATCAAGAGCGACTTAAGAAATCTTACAACATGAAAGTTCACCTCGGAGATTTTTGGGATGGTGATTTGGTTTTGAAGGAAAACCAATAGAATTCTAGTTTACCATCCCACCTAAGGGACAAGTTTGCAGCAAATTGGTTAGGTCCATTTGTCATTGATAGCAAAATAGGACCCAAGACATACCGGCTAGGTTCTCTTGATGGTATCAAGGAAACAGAACCCTAGAATATCAGTCATTTGCGACCATTTCATATCTAAGAGAGCCATATCCCAAAAAATGCTCCAAGGATTCTTGCAATCGCTTGGTCAATCCCAAAAATTCTCCAAGGATTCTTGCAATCGCTTGGTCAATCCCAAAAAGGCTCTAAGGATTCTTGCAATTGCTTGGTCAATCCCAAAAATGCTCCAAGGATTATCGCAATCGCTTGGTCAAACCCAAAGGCTCCAAGGATTATCGTAATCACTTGGTCACCACAAATGCTCCAAGGATCCATAAAATCGCTTGGTCAATCCCAAAAATGCTCCAAGGATCCCTAAAATTGCTTGGTCACCCCAAAAAGCTCCAAGGGTTCTTGCAATCACTTGGTTAATCCCAAAAAGGCTCCAAGGATTCTTGAAATTGCTTGGTCAATCCCAAAAAGGCTCCAAGGATTCTTGCAATCGCTTGGTTAATCCCAAAAGGCTCCAAGGATTATCAAAATCGCTTGGTCAATCCCAAAATGCTCCAAGGATTTCCACAATCGCTTGGTCAAAAATCAAGAAAATTCAAAAACAACAAAAATCATCAAAAACAACAAAAATTTTTGCATCTCATTTTTAGACATACTCAACTTCATCAATAGAGAGCTCTTCTCGCACTTTATCTTCATATTCACAAAAAATCAATCCATCAAGAATACAAAAATACATAGATGCATTAAAGCATTGCATCCATACATTGCATATTTGTGGTCGTACGGGTCAAAGGCACCATAGGTTGTAATTGCTCTGCTAGTCCATCTTGTTCCACACTATTCCATTTTACAAAAACAACAAAAACACCATGCATTGCTTTTTACCACACTAGAGTTAGTGGTCTTTTAATGTATCAAGAGTTTTCGTGATTCAGTCATCATTTTGCTCTTTAGCCATGTAATGTATCGAGTCAAATAGATTTTACGAAGGTAGAGTTACACTTGAAATATGCCTTGTTACGTAACATCCCAACACAAATTAAAACACATAAAAATTCCCAAGTTGTGTGAACGAAAGATGAAACCTGTGCAGTAATCTAGGTCACCATAAGCGAAACGGTTATCTTGCTCATCCCCCCATGTGAATGGTTCTAGAATGCTAATAATTGACAAAAGGACAAGCTGTTTCCTATCCATTCACCTCCATATACAGTGGTTTTCACCACTACCAAATCCCATTCATAGTTGGTTCCCAAAGTTGTAAGGATTTGTACTACATGTCCCCGCCAAGGATGGGTAGTCATCCCCAAAACCTAAAGGGATCAACACCATTCACAAACAAAATTCCAACAAATCATCATCCTAACACTCTCCATTCACCTTTGGTCTCCAAGTTGTAAGGATTCATACTATCTGCCCCTAACCAGGATGGGTAGTCATCCCCAAGGCCTAAAATATCAATGCCCTTACTCCATAATATCCATCACCCACTTGGTCCCTAATGTCATAAGGATTCGTACTACACGTCCCTGCAAAGGATGCGTAGTCGTCCCCAAGGCCACTCACCAGCTCAAATTCATAAATCGTGCAAAATAAAAAATCAAGTAACAGTGGTTATCACCACTATTCAAAATACTTGCTAAAAAAGAATTAATAGAAAATAAACAGTGATTTTCATCACTATATAGACGAGCAACTTTCTAAATCATTCAGCCAACAAATATCTCGAACTTGAATCCCTGTAATTCTCAGCATTCGAAAAACCATCTAGGTGATCCTCATTACAGGTTTGGTTGATAGCCTATTTGGCAATGGCGGTATCCTACCCGCATGACGATATGTCTGTCACATTCGCTTTGTGTGTGTGCAGACCAATGTTTGCATAAGGATGAGCTAGCTTATGGTATCCTTGATAACACCACAGGTTAATCTAACTAAATACAACAAAGGAGTTAGTGGAGCTAATTAGGTGATCCTCAGTATAGGTTCGGTTGAAAGCCCATCTGGCACTGGCGGTATCCTGACAAATACCACATAAATGAACTCAATTGCACACACAGGGATGTGAAATAGCTTGGTCAAAAACAAGTTCGATTCATACCTTGTTCAAAAGTCTTGTAAGATAAAGTACAGTCATGGCTAGTAAGTTAAAACCGTCTGAGTCTCATAAAACCTTAGCTACATTTCTAAACCAATTGCACTACTTTTCATCCTTACAAAACCATCAAAAAAAAAAAAAAAAAAAGAAAAACCACATGTATACATACAAAGTCATGTATCACAACAATCGCCTAAAAACAAAATAACAGAGTTCTAAACAATCTATGGTGCCATAACCAAACATCACAAATTCTATCTTCATCACAACATATGCATCCATCAAAATAAATCAACATACAACAATCGCATTTATGCATCCATCAATATAAAGTAGCATGCATCCATCAACATCAATCATTATGCATAACATAAAATCATGACATATACACAAAGCAAGAAACTCAAAACAAAAACATCCCAAAAATGTAACACAAAAACATAGCAATAAGCATTGCCGAACACAAGTGCTCTTGCACTTAACCTCTTGGCATAAGAAAATTGATTTCGGGGCTCAAATTGTCACTCTCCTACTTCCCCAAGAAGGCTACCATAGCCGGACCGCTCCACGGGAAGACGGGTTTTTGATGATTTCACCCCATTATGGCATCACCAAAAGGGTTAACACCCACCAAAAATAGGTCCAAATTTCGGGAAATTGCACATGCTTAAACGATAAAACATCTAAAGGCACCCTTGCACAAGTCATCTTGGGTCAAGCGACTCGTCACTTTTCTCATGAAGGTCATTCCATCATCGATTCGTCGCTTGAGGGGGTAGTCAAACTTAGTCACCAATCAACAAGCACACACCCAATCAAGGCAATGGCATGCATTCAAAGAATCATTGACAAAGACAATCACGCTCCTGCTTGGGGAAGTAAATAAGCAACAATCAAATTGATCAAACACTTGGCATTCCCGAAGCATGAACACAAGGTTCCCCTGTGGACAAAAGGTTACGCACTTTGCCTAATCAAGACTGATCAATGTCCAAGCTCAAGTCACACCTCACCAAAATAGGTTAACACTTGAAATCAAATTCCTTAGCTTGTTAGAAGAAAGGATTCAAGAATGCATGCCCTTTCCATACTTGGGCTATCAAAAGTTGGGTAGGTTACCAAGAAACCCTAAATCATTAGTGCTTTGGTTATCTATTTTTTCTCAGCACTGTGTCACCCGTAGTGCTTCCCAAAAACGGGCATCTGTAGACACCAAAATAGCACCAATCCGATTAAGTGACTACAAACACTGATCGCATTGACACACACAGCTTTCAGGGCAGCCCTTAGAGGTCAAACAGTGGTCCTAGCCACTTACACAAGCAGTTTAGAAGGTCAAAAAGTGAACAAAGCAAAGTTGGTCGTTTTAAAGCCTTAAGCAAGAACAAGCTTTAAATCCAAAGAAAGCCTTAAGCAAGAGCAAACTTTAATTAAAAGCAAACTTTAATTAAGATCAAACTTTAATTAAAAGCAAACCTTGGCCGAGGGTGTCGTGAAATCGCGACGTTGCAATTTCGCGACGTCGCAAAATCGTGACACCTAAGGCCCAAAGGCAAACCTTGGCCGAGGGTGTCGTGAAATCATGACGTCGCGATTTCACGACGTCACGAAATCATGACACGTAAGGCCCAAAGGAGAGCCTTGGACGAGGGTGTCGCGATTTCTCGACGTCACGAAATTGCGACACCTAAGGCCCAAAGGGGAACCTTGGTCGAGGGTGTCATGATTTCATGACGTCGCAAAATCGTGACACCTAAGGCCCAAAGGGGAGCCTTGGCCGAGGGTGTCACAATTTTGCGACGTCACAAAATTGCGACACCTAAGGCCCAAAGGGGAGCCTTGGCCGAGGGTGTCACGATTTTGCGACGTCGCGAAATCGTGACACCTAAGGCCCAAAGGGGAACCTTGGCCGAGGGTGTCATGAAATCGTGACGTCATGATTTCACAACATAGCAAAATTGTGACACCTAAGGCCCAAAGGGGAGCCTTGGCCGAGGGTGTCGCGATTTCGTGACGTCACGAAATCGCGACACCTAAGGCCCAAAGGGGAGCCTTGGCCGAGGGTGTCGCAATTTCGTGACATTGTGAAATCATGAAACCTAAGGCCCAAAGGGGAGCCTTAGCCGAGGGTGTCATGATTTCATGACGTCACAAAATCAGGAAACCTAAGGCCCAAAGGGGAGCCTCACTCGAAGTGTCGTGATATTGTGACATCGCGATATCACGACGAACTTCGCATTTTCTCAAAGGCGACATTAAAACAATCAAAGGCGCCATTAAATCAATCAAAGGTGAATTTAATCAATCAAAGGCAGGCATTAAAATGACTCAAGGTAGACATTCAACAAGTGGCAGCCAAAGACAGTTAGTTATTACTACCTGCTATGCATGCGCGTGTAGGTGGGCAGATTGGCAGTTAGCGGACTGTCACAAATGCAGTCAGGTAAGCCCTAGTCAAGGCGGAGTCTCCTCCCTTTTGAGAAGGCATGGCCGCCATGTGGCATCCCTGTGTGCCCCCTCCAAAGAGACCCCATGGGTCTATAAAATGGTGGACTTTCTCACCCAGAAGGGAGAGGTTGACAAGCATTTTAAAGCAACGAAGTGCTGCTAAACTAGAGACCCAATTGCATTCCTTTCTGATTCATTCTTCTGCACCTGTAATATATTTTGCAAGGGAGGTTATTGATGGCTGTTAGAAGGTGAATCTGAACCTTCAGACCCGACATTGGACACAGTAAACCACAAATTTTCTGACACCACATTTTCTAATATTTTGGGCCCTTCCTTAATGGATTGGTGCCAAAATCAAATTCCCACGATGGGCGGCCCGCTCGGGCGCCCTGCACGCTCTTAGTTTCATTTTAGATTATTTTGTTATCACATATTTTTCTACATCATGCTCATGCTGTTTGAATAGTTTACATTTTATGTTCGAATATATCTTGCTACGTTCCAATATTTCTTGCAGTTAACAGCGTTCGAATATATATTTTAGAAGACATTTTATCAAATATATATCCTACACTACGTTCTAATGTTCAGAGGCCGCTTATCAAATAGTATCGTGTTTTTTGCCGATTTTTGGTTCTCCATTAACCTACAGGTAACAGCGACTATTTTACTGGCAGCAGCCGATTTTTGGTTCTTCAGTGACCTGCAGGTAACAGTGACTGTTTTATTGGCAGCAGCCTTCTGGTAAAGTTTCTGGTTTTTGTCAAGGTTGCAGGTTGCTTAGAGTTATGTTGTTTACCGATTTAATCAGTCTTTTTGCATGCATTTCTCATTGATTTCGAGATTCAAATTTTCTGTCCTTGTGTTGCAGGTGCTACTAACATCTCTGTGTTTCTTTGGTCGTAGGAGAAGCAGCAAGCAAGGATTCATCAACATAAGTGGCGGCAACACTTTGGCCTGTCCGTTTCATGGCAACACTGTAACCAAGACATGCTAACACTCCTAGCCCCTGAAAAGGGAGGAGATGTATTGTAATCGAGTTTTGAATTAATATAAAAGGGCTGTGCTCCTACTTTTTATTTGAGTATATTCGTGTTATTTAATACATCAAGCTAGTATGTTTTCATTGCACTTTAGTATTTCGCTCTTCCGGAATCTCATGCTTTCAGTGGCGATCACGGTGGGACACTGTCCCCTATTTTTTTTTTTAGATTCAGAAGCTAATTGAAATTTACGTTTTTGTGCTTAAATGTACTGGGACGAATCAGAAACAACTGGTTTGGGTAAAAAAGACAGCCGATTTGAGCAGAAAAAAAGGTAAGGTTACAAAGTTGTACCTGCATTTTATTTTATTATTATTATTTTCTATTTCTATTTTGCCGTCAACTTTTACTTGCTTAGGGAAAGTTGTTCATGCTTGTTTCATTTTTATTAAATAAAATGAACCCCACACACATCACGTGGTAAATTAAACCAAGGAGCTGGTCGTAAAACCCCGACCCTTGAGCAAGACCAACGGTGGGTTCATCACCACCTTGGCTTAGCTTTGCATCCATTTCCCCGATTGTCACTGTTGTCACTGTTGAAATTTTAGATCATCAATATTGAGGCAAACACATAGGAGAAACATTCAAGCCTCCTGAGCAAAGGATAGCGAACCAAATTGACCCGACAGTCGCCAAACATGCCGCTCGCCAAGCCCGAATCACGTAGCTTGAGCAAGGTCATCAGGAGTTAGAGTACTTATATCGCCTAGAGCGCATGCAGCGCGAAGCGAATGAGTTGCGCTATAAACTCCCTGAGAGGGTGCCAACCCATCTCACCCAAAAATTAGAACAATATGAGAGGCACAACCCTTTGGTGCAGGACAGGTCTCCGTGACCTCGTCAAGCTTTTCCTCTGAGACCTTATAGACCCGAGAGGGAGGCCACTCCCTGAAACAATGATAGGTACCCTTAGCGAGGACTCAATCAGGGTCATAGGTCTCACCCAAAGACCCCTCAAGAAGTTTATGAGGAGTATGAACCAAAAATAGAATGGGCCAAAATGCCCCATCAAGGCGGGAGGGCTGCCATTCGGCCACCACCCCATAGGCCTCCAATCTCCCATAACTCACAATGGGAGCAAACAAAAGAGGAAGAAATAAAATATTTCGATGCATACAAAGCGCTATTAGAGAATTTGGAGTCTGTGGAGATAAAAGCTTATGGGCATCAAAAGCCCATGTTATGTCAGCTCCGCAGTCATCTAGTGCATCCCTCAGTGCCCACACGTCTTTACCCTGAACATTTCAAGTTGCCTCAATTGGAAGTATTTAAAGGTGAAGAGGATGCACAAGAACATGTCACAAGATTCCTAAGCCAATGCTTCGACATCCAAGATAATGACGCATTGTTGCTTAGGACATTCATAACCACATTCGCAGGCCCTGCCTCGGATTGGTTCACATAGTTACCAAAACATAGCATAAACAACCTAGATCAATTAGTAGATGCGATTCTTGAATGCTTTGCCTTCAATACAAAGAAGAAGATATCACTGAGTGATCTGGCCAGCCTCAGGCAATATGAGGAAGAAACAATGGCAGCATACGGGAATCAATGGAGGGCTTTGCTTTATAAGCTACCCTACCTTCCCCCTATGTCTGACCTCACACAGATGTTTGCACAGAGTTGCTTAAAATAAATCTCTGGGCTATTGTTGCTACAGCAATATGCCAGCCTAGAAGAACCTTTGGCGCAAGCCAGAGTTATAGAAGAGATTAAAATAGGTGAGGGCGCAATCGCCAAGCATAAAAAGAAAGAGTGGAATAAAGCCACTAAGACCAGTGCAACGCAATCACAACCCGCTGTGGTTAATCAAATTGCGATAAATGTCCCGAAGCCGGTGCAAGAAATACAGCCCCAAAAGGCTAATTACCAGGTAGTGCCTCCTAGTTATGAAAGAGATAATAAGAAACAAGAGCAGAATCAACAGCGTCGCCCTAGGTGACAATTCACCCCTTATGCGGAGTCTAAGGACTCCTTATTTGACCGCTTGTCAGCGGAAAATTTAGTCACCCTTAGAGAGATCCAAACTGTAGACCCTAACGCTCCCAAGACTAAGGGATACAAAGAGGAATTATATTGTAGATTCCATAGGCGAAGGGGACATGACTTGAATGGATGTTGGAAATTCAAAGGATTAATCCAAGATTTGATTGACAATAAAACATTGGCCGTGGACAACCCCATAGCGCCAAATAATCAAAAAATGGGGGTATTCAAGGACCCTTTTCCTGCCCACGAGGCACAGGAAAAACCTCTCCAGGTTAATGAGGTGCGATAGAATCTTCCCATGCAAGGATTTGTGGGAATGATCAGCATAGTGACCAGGAACAAAAAGTACCCAACAGTTGCCCCCGAGGTAGCTACAAGGGAAGTTCCAACAATGTCGTAGCCTCAACAATGCCCTATGTAGTTGCCTCCACCTAGACTCGAGGTCACGATACGAACCAAACTCACGTAGAGTTTGCGGACCACATTGGATAGGCTTTCCATTTACGAGCTTATTCAACAGTCAACACATCATAGGGAAGCTCTTATGGAAATTTTAAAAGCCATAGAATTATAGCCTCACGAAGCAAATTATTTCAACAACTTCGTGGGACATGTGAAACGATGTACGGAGCCGGTCATTACCTTTAGAGAAGATGAAGTCAAAACAATATCGAATGACACGGCAGATCCATCCTTGCACGTTATCGCACGGGTCAATGGGATCCCGTACAAGAGAGTGTTGGTAGATACTGGCTCGTCCAGTAACATCATTACCACTGTAGCACTAAAAAATTTGAAGTTGCCAGCCTCTCATATCACAACCTCCACGTACACACTACGAGCTTTCAAGGATGCAATATGTTTGGTAGTCGGCATAGTTGTTCTACCTATCCAGGTAGGACAAAAGACAATACCCACATTGTGCCATGTGTTGGAAGGCGATATGGCTTACAATATACTACTAGGGCGGCCATGGATCAAGGACATGAAGTGTGTCCCTTCGATCGCTCACCAGTGCTTAAAGTATGCTTTTGAAGGAGAAATACATGTAGTCCCGATGGACTTAGAACCCTTCAAGTATTGCAATGTGGTGCAATTAATGCTTCAATAAACCCTCCCTTCAACGCATTTGGATTTCCAGTTAAATCCATCTAAACAGGGTCCAATACCGTAGGCACCACTGGTGACCAAAAGAGCAAAATCCTAGCCAGGTGAGTCTTCATCATCTGCTCCTTCACTACCAACGCCACCTATCATGGCTAAACAAAAGGACAAGGGAAAACAGATCATGGAAGAGGCTCAAACCCTAGAAGAGGGGTTGCCAACAATATCAACAGTATCAATAGAGGAAATACCTAGCACAACAGAATTTGAGACTCCTAACCCACCAAACATGGAATGGACTCAGGAAGGACTCCCATTCCCTCCCTCCCAAGCATCAACAATCATTGTTGAAATGGCCAGTACAGGCCTGGGGGAGTATATAGTGCAGAATGTTGTGGCAACGCCCGCATTAGAGTCAGTACAGGATATGGGGAGACCTCGCCTTCCCATAGGAACAATTGTTCCTCTAGGTTACCCACCAAACCAGATAAATTTTGTGTATGGGGGCCTTGATCATGGTCTTGAACCATGCAAGCAAAAGGAAGAAGATGAAGAACCTTTTGTTGAAAATATCAACTATCTGTCAAACTTGGACTTCGCTCTAAGATATCTCGGTAAATGCAATTGGCATGGATACGGGCTATGCAGATATGAGCAAGGGATGCGTGTCCTTTGCTAACCAAGATATCAGATGCCATATGATAAGTCAGGAGTAGGGTTCAACCACCCCCTGCCCTTAGACATCTTGGTAGAAAATATGTAAGGCCTAGAAATAGGCAACAAGGGGGGATTGGCACCAGATCTTTATGCGAACCCAAATACAGAATATACATTGGGAGATTACCTCCCATGGTCAACAAACACCCTTGGCAACATTAGTAATCCCCCTCCTTTGCTAGAGAGAGATGAAAGTTTGGACACTGTTCCCCAAAGAGAACATAAATGGTGTCTGGACATCTTTTTGAAGTTGTTCCCCTTAGAGGTTCTAGTTGATTCAATACAGTGTCAAGTGAATCAGGTCCCTCCACCAAGAGTGGAACAACTGCCATGGGACCAGATTAACTTGCTGGAACAAAGAGAACCCTCAATGTCGCAAGTAATAGTTGCTGAAGAGAATGAACATTTTTGGATCTTCGAAAGCGATTCAGAAGATGAGATTGAGATGAACTATCTCAATCATGCACGACGACATAATCACCATTTAACTCATGAAGATCTGATGGGACATATGGGCATAAGGTTAGGGCATGAATGGTGGGTAGACCCAGCGGGGTGGGACCAAGTGTTGGATCCATGGCTCCAAATTCACGATGAGCACCGTCCACCCCAAGACCCTATCATGACAACAGTTCCGAGGGAAGACCCTGTCCTCCTATCAGCACATAGGGCTAATCCGTTCGTGCTCGTTCCCCTAGATCCAGATCCAGAATATAGGGAGCATCCAGAAGATTCAAGTTATCATACCTACGGTAATGGAGACCAAATTCATTCCATCCACATGATCTCCATTGATTTGACCGTACCCATCTGCAATTCGGTTGATCCAACATGGTCGTTGCATCTAGACACAGATGCCATCGACTGGGATCGCATCAATTCACCTTTATCACCATCAGAGTACTGGCCTTTCGGTGAAATGCCTCATTTTACCCCAATGACAACTCAAGATATTTTTCAGGCTGAAGAGGAACCCGAGGTTCCCAATGTAGATCTAAAATCAACTAATGATATCCATTTGATCCTGACTCCACATCAGTTGGAATACGGATCCCACATGTCAGTCGAGGAGACGACTGATGTAGATATCGACATAGATCTAATGAATCCATAGATTCTCAAGCTGGGGGTAAGTCTTTCCCCCGAAGAGCAAGCCGACTACATTGCCCTTCTTAAAGAGAAGAAGGAGGTTTTTGCATGGTCATACAGGGATATGCCAGGACTAAACCCGTAGCTAGTCACCCATAATTTAACGCTTGATCCAACAATCAAGCCTGTAAAGCAAAAACTATGTAAGATGCACCCAACAGTGGCCTTGATGGTCAAAGACGAATTGCAAAAGCTGTTGGATGCACAGTTTGTCATCTACGTGGATTATCCGCCATGGCTGTCCAACATGATTCACGTCAAGAAGCCCGATGGGAGGATTCGCATATGCACCAATTTTTGAGATCTAAACAAAGTGAGTCCTAAGGATTATTTCCCCTTGCCGAGCATCGACATGTTGGTAGACGCTACAGCAGGTCATGAAATGCTTTCCTTCATGGATGGTTTCTCAGGATACAATCAGATTCATATCAATCCTGAAGTCCAACTAAAAATGGTGTTCACAATGCCTTGGGGGACATTTTTTTATAAGGTCATGCCTTTTGGCCTTAAAAATGCTGGCACTACCTACCAACGTGCCATGACGTATATCTTCCATGATTACATGCACAAAACTTTGGAATATTACATGGATGATTTGTTAGCCAAGTCTCTCTTGCGCTCAAATCATATCGATGAATTAAGCAAGATCCTCGACCACCTCATGGATCATAAAGTCAGACTAAACCCCAAGAAGTGCGTATTTGGTGTCACATCTGTAAAACTCTTGGGTTTCATAGTCTCAAAGCGAGGAATCGAGGTGGACCCAAAGAAATTCAATGCAATCCTTGAAATGGTTCCCCCAACTACAATCAAGCAGCTCAGAAGTCTGCAGAGAAAGGTCATGTCGATTAAATGCTTTATAGTGCAATTATCTGACAAGTGCTGACCCATGAACAAATTATTACATAAGGGGGTTACATTTCATTGGGATGATGAGTGCCAGTCAGCCTTTGATGAAATCAAACAATACCTAGCTTCGCTACCAGTATTGGCACCACCTAGACCAGGAGTGTCATTCTACTTATACATCTCAGCTATGCGAGGTGGCTCTAGGTGCCATGTTAGCCCAGAAGAATGAACTTCATAAGGAACAGGCTACTTACTATCTTAGCCGCACCCTGGTCAGTTATGAATTTAACTATGCATACATTGAGAAAATCTGCTTGGCAGTGGTGTTTGCTACCAAAAAGCTACGCCACTACATGCTGAGCAACACTACGTATGTTGTGTCTAAGGAGAATCCATTGCGATACATGATGAGTCGTACTTATCATAGTAGTCGCACGGAGAAATGGATCATGTTGTTGACAAAATTTGACATAGATTTTATTGGACAAAAATCTATCAAAGGACAAGTCATAGCCGATCAACTAGCAGAGGCTCCTCTTGAATACGATCAGCCTCTAGTCATAGAACTACCCAATGATGGGGTCTTCCATGTCTCAGAGTCACCAGATTATGATGATCCTGAGTCACAGGCTGACATAACCCTATTCTTCGATGATTCTAAGTGTGAGCAAGGTGGTGGCGCAGGAATTATATTCTTCACACCATAGGGTGCTCCAATGCCCCTATCATTTAATTTAAACTTCCCATGCACCAACAATAATGCAAAGTATGAAGCCTTGCTCCTAGGTCTTCAGACAGTAATCGCCATGAACATCAAACGACTAAATATCTTTGGTGATTCGCTATTAATAGTCAATCAAATCAAAGGGGTATATCAATGCAAATGCCAAGTCCTACAGGATTATAAAGCCCTTGTGGACAAATTCCTGGAAAAACTTTAGTGATATGACATCGAGGCACTCCCTCGATCATCCAATCATTTTGCAAACACAATGGCCTCCTTGGGGTCACTAATTCCGCAAGACCTTTTCGGTGATATGACAACCATTCAAGTCAAAACCTTATCGCAATCTGCGATGGAGCGTGCAAGCTCAGACTTGATGCCAGGAATCCACATGATCCAGATTGAACCATCCTCGAATAAGTTCTCTTGAATCCAAGATCATCTAAAATGTGCCAACTAGGGGTCCTTGTTCTCCCCTACTCCCATTAATAGCAACACAATGCTATTCTTACAGGTTCTATCCCATTCAGCGTTTGCTAGGGATGAACTTCAAGAGGGATTGGTTGTTCATACTATCGAAGTTTTTGATCAACAAGACTAGTATTTACCCATTAGAGACTACCTCAAGTTAGGTAATCTCCTACTTGGATTGACTCATGTCACAAAATGAGCACTCAAGCAGAAAGCGGCTAAGTATGTCTTGATAGGAGACATTTTGTAACATTGTAGCTATGAAGGAATCCTCCTTCGTTGCTTGGACCAGCAAGAGTCCACTTGGGCAGTCACCCAAGCACACTATGGTATATGTGGTGGCCACTTTAGTGGTATGGCCATTGCAAAGCGCATTCTTTGCATAGGCTATTATTGGAAATCTTTAGAGCGAGATTGTTGCGCATATGTCAAGAAGTGCGTGAAGTGTCAACATCATGCCAATCTGATGCACGTACCTTCTCAAACCTTGTAGACAGTCCAGTCTGCTTGGCCATTCTCGCAGTGGGGCTTCGATCTAATTGGAAAGATCTCCCCTACATCGTCAGGTCGTCACACGTTTATCATAACGGCCACAAAGTATTTTACCAAGTGGGTGGAAGCGGTTTCGCTTACCTCTACGACAGGACCCCACATTGTGGAGTTCATTTTGTATAACATCATATGTCATTTTGGTATTCCATCCAAAATAGTCTTGGATAATGGGATGCCTTTCAAGAACAAAGACGTGCGTGCTTTGACCATAAAGTACAAGATTTAGCATAGTTTTTCGACACCCTATTATCCATAGGCGAATGGGCAAGCAGAGGCGTCAAACAAAATGCTAGTTGCCATCCTTAAAAATACCATCATAGATAGTCATAAGGATTGGCACATTCAAATCCCACTTGCCCTATGGGCCTATTGCACTAGCATTCGGACACCCATTGGGGCCACTCCGTTTTCGCTTGTGTATGGCTTCGAGGCAGTCATGCCTCTAGAGTTGGATATTCCTTCCTTGCGCATATAAATGCAGGAGTTCATTGATGATGACTCTGCATGGTAGGCCCGACTATACCAGCTTACGTTGCTTGATGAATGACGTGTTAATGCTCTCGAGCATTTACGTATTTATCAAGAGCGACTTAAGAAAGCTTACAACATGAAAGTTCATCTAAGAGACTTTCGGGTTGGTGATTTGGTTTTGAAGGAAAACCAAGATAATTCTAGTTTGCCATCCCACCTAAAGGACAATTTTGTGGCAAATTGGTTAGGTCCATTTGTCATTGATAGCAAAATAGGACCCGGGACATACCGGCTAGCTTCTCTTGACGGTATCAAGGAAACAGAACCCTTGAATATCAGTCATTTGTGACCATTTCATATCTAAGAGAGCCATATACCAAAAAATGCTCCAAATATTCTTGCAATCGCTTGGTCAATCCCAAAAATTCTCCAAGGATTCTTGCAATCTCTTGGTCAATCCCAAAAAGGCTCCAAGGATTCTTGCAATCGCATGGTCAATCCCAAAAATGCTCCAAGGATTATCGCAATCGCTTGGTCAAACCCAAAGGCTCCAAGGATTATTGCAATCACTTGGTCACCCCAAATGCTCCAAGGATCCATAAAATCGCTTGGTCAATCCCAAAAATGCTCCAAGGATCCCTAAAATCACTTGGTCACCCCAAAAAGCTCTAAGGGTTCTTGCAATCGCTTGGTCAATCCCAAAAAGGCTCCAAGGATTCTTGCAATCGCTTGGTCAATCCCAAAAATGATCCAAGGATTCTTGCAATTGCTTGGTCAATCCCAAAAGGCTCCAAGGATTATCAAAATCACTTGATCAATCCCAAAATGCTCCAAGGATTTCCACAATCGCTTGGTCAAAAATCAAGAAAATTCAAAAACAACAAAAATCATCAAAAACAACAAAAATTTTTGCATCTCATTTTTAGACATACTCAACTTCATCAATAGAGAGCTCTTCTCACACTTTATCTTCATATTCACAAAAAATCAATCCATCAAGAATACAAAAATACATAGCTACATTAAAGCATTGCATCCATACATTGCATATTTATGGTCGTACGGGTCAAAGGCACCATAGGTTGTACTTGCTCTGCTAGTCCATCTTGTTCCACACTGTTTCATTTTACAAAAACAACAAAAACACCATGCATTGCTTTTTTCCAAACTAGATTCAGTGGTCTTTTAATGTATCAAGCGTTTTCGTGATTCAGTCATCATTTTGCTCTTTAGCCATGTAATGTATCGAGTCAGACAAATTTTACGAAGGTAGAGTTACACTTGAAATAGGCCTTGTTACGTAACATCCCAACACAAATTAAAACACATAAAAATTCCCAAGTTGTGTGAACGAAAGATGAAACCTGTGCAGTAATCTAGGTCACCATAAGCAAAACAGTTATCTTGCTCATCCCCCGGTGCGAATGGTTCCAGAATGCTAAGAATTGACAAAATGAAAAGCTCTTTCCTATCCATTCACCTCCATATACAATGGTTTTCACCACTACCAAATCCCATTCATAGTTGGTTCCCAAAGTTGTAAGGATTTGTACTACACGTCCCTGCCAAGGATGGGTAGTCATCCCCAAAACCCAAAGAGATCAACACCATTCACAAAAAAAATTCCAAAAAATCATCCTAACACTCTCCATTCACCTTTGGTCTCCAATTTGTAAGGATTCGTACTATCCGCCCATAACCAGGATGGGTAGTCATCCCCAAGGTCTAAAATATCAATGCCCTTACTCCATAATCTCCATCATCCCCTTGGTCCCTAGCGTTGTAAGGATTCGTACTACACGTCCTTGCAAAGGATGCGTAGTCGTCCCCAAGGCCATAAGGATCAAGGCCACTCACCAGCTCAAATTCACAAACCGTGAAAAATACAAAATCAAGTAATAGTGGTTATCACCACTATTCAAAATCCTTGCTCAAAAAGAATTAATAGAAAATAAACAGTGATTTTCATCACTATATAGACGAGCAACTTTCTAAATCATTCAGCCAACAAATATCCCGAACTTGAATCCTTGGAATTCTCAGCATTCAAAAAACCATCTAGGTGATCCTCATTACATATTTGGTTGATAGCCTATCTGGCAATGGCGGTATCCTACCCGCATGACGATATGTCTGTCACATTCACTTTGCGTGTGTGCAAACCAATGTTTGCATAAGGATGAGCTAGCTTATGGTATCCTAGATAACACCGCAGATTAATCTAACTAAATACAACAAAGGAGTTAGTGGAGCTAATTAGGTGATCCTCAGTACAGGTTCGGTTGAAAGCCCATCTGGCACTGGCGGTATCCTGACAAATGCCACATAAATAAACTCAATTGCACACACAGGGATGTGAAATAGCTTGGTCAAAAACAAGTTCAATTCATACCTTGTTCAAAAGTCTTGTAAGATAAAGTACAGTCATGGCTAGTAAGTTAAAACCGTCTGAGTCTCGGAAAACTTTAGCTACATTTCTAAACCAATTGCACTACTTTTCATCCTTACAAAACCATCAAAAAAAAAATACAAAAAAAGAAAAACCACATGTATACATACAAAGTCATGTATCACAGCAATCGCCTAAAAACAAAATAACAGAGTTCTAAACAATCTATGGTGCCATAACCAAACATCACAAATTCTATCTTCATTGCAACATATGCATCCATCAAAATAAATCAACATACAACAATCGCATTTATGCATCCATAAATATAAAGTAGCATGCATCCATCAACATCAATCATTGTGCATAACATAAAATCATGACATATACACAAAGCAAGAAACTCAAAACAACAAAAACATCCCAAAAATGTAACACAAAAACATAGCAATAAGCATTGTCGAACACAAGTGCTCTTGCACTTAACCTCTTGGCATAAGAAAATCGATGTCGGGGCTCAAATTGTCACTCTCCTACTTCCCCAAGGACTAAGCTAAGAGGCTCATTCTTAGTTTCGAGCCCCAAAGGTGACCCTTTGCCATTGATGAAAAAGGGGGAGAGATTTGAGTAAGGGGGAGAGCCTCAAGACAGGGGGAGTTGTTTATGTTGAGTTTCTGTGTTGTTGAGAAGCATGGTTTGCCATCAATGACAAAGGGGGAGATTGTTGGTAATTTTGGGTTTGAGATCCTAGCATCTTGTCTATGAGTTGTCATTGATGTCAAAAGGAAATGGCATTAATGTTAAGAGGATGTGTTGGCTTCAAAGGTGGAAGATTCCAAGAGAATCTTTTTAAGAGAATCCGGAGAGATTCCATTGGATAGGGTTTTTATTAA